>JAZKJV010002659.1:0-679245 GCA_037367405.1 Ottelia alismoides | reverse complement strand
TCATGACAATGTGCAGCGTTTGACTCTTAGTGTCTAACCTGGTCTCTTCATTCTGGGTACAACTCTAGAATAGGAAATTAATTTGTACTCTCACACTATGCACTTAGCTCAACTCAGACGGGATGTTGGAAGACGGTGTGAGTTTCTTTTCTGGTAGCGTGGAAATCTAAAGACCGGAGTACGGGTTGAAATAAAACTTCGGAAAAGGGATGGACGCTTGGGCATAATTTTTTCTAAGACCCCAAAAAATGTATGGAAACAAAAAGATTCTATATCCGTAGGGGCACAACAAGATCCAAGTAGAACCACAAAAAATCCAAATACAAAGAATCCACTACCAAATAAATATCTGACCAAAAAGGTCCACGCTTTAAGAAACCTGCAGATCTTGGTGGAGACTCGGCTACACTGGCCAGCTTCATAAGGAGAGGTGACTACACTGGCCACCCTCCAGTTCTTTTCTCCTTCTTCTAACTTCTCCCCCAATTCGATTGTGAACACAACACGACAAACCTTAGAGGAAAATACCTGACTCCCTGAGGACGAGTTACTGAAGAGGAGATTTGCATGGTAGTCCGGCATTCTGGATGGGAAGAGCTAAAACCTTTCACACACATGAGTCGATTGTTCAATGTTCATAGGGTATACTTTGGGAAGGGGATTGATCTAAGATAACTTCTGAGCCAAAACTGTGACAATGATGTGTAGAACTTGAAGGGTGTCGATTTTAAAATTCTAAGTCTCACTGAAGTTCCGACACACTAATAATCCAAAGGTCCGACAGAGCTCCAAACTACAGTTTTATGAAGATAAGTTTAATACTCAATGTCTCCCTACTTTCTTTATTTTCCTTTCTTTTTCTTTTTCTTCACTTATTCTTTCAAATAAGTGTTTGCTAAGGGACTAGCAAAGGTAAAGCATATGGGGATGATGAATCTGTAATTCATCATCTTTATTCATTTATTTTAGCTTAAAAATCCTTATAAAACACCTGCATAAAACACTAACTCCATATTCTTACTAACTTGCATCTGTGTGTAAATATTGTACACTTCTTACTAATTTTTAACCTAAAATAAATAAAGAAAGAAAGAAAGGAAAAATAAAGAAAAGAAAATAAAAAAATGGAAGATTGTATATATGCAATAGATACAGGCTGACCCGAACCTCGAGAGAAGGTCAAGACTTAACCTGATCGATCAGGAATAAAGTATGGGGAGATAGGGTCCTTAAACAGAAAATCCAAAAGAATTGTGTGTGTGTTGCTGTAAATAGTCCTCACTTGTTTTGTGTATATCTGTCTAAAACTAACACTAATTTATTTGTGCCTTAATTGACCTCAAATCAAATAACGTTCAAAACCAAATTGTAAATAAAAATGTGTTCTAATTAATAAAAATGATTGCACAATTAAATCATGTACATAATAAAAGTAGCTACACTTGGAAAAAACCACTAAGCACTAATTGAAAGACCAATTCCGGTTCCATATGAACTCAAATTGAACCAATATTACTTCTATTGCATTCTAAATTAAATTATCTTCAAAATGGTTGTGTTTTCATAATTTTTGGAGTTACGATTAAAAAGTCAGTTTTCTGGGGTGGTTTGTGCAATTTTCCTATGTATTTTATGCATATTGTATTTGTATATATTTTTAAATATTTTTACTAATTTTTTTAAATAAAAATAAAGATAAAAAAATAAAATTTTTTAAAAAACAAAAAAGGCTAATTTCGTCATTTACCCTTGTATATAATGTCATATATGTATATATTATATGTATATAGTTGCTATTTTTGATTAACCACCATAAAAAATAAAAAAATAATATTTTTTAAGTCAAATAAATAAAGTGACGAAAATTCAAAAAAATAGACAATTTTGTACATAGTTTTATCTCTTTTATTTTATCTCATTTCATCTCTCTTATCTCTTCCACCAAAAAATCAAAAATTCATTTCAATTTTCATTTCTCTTTCACCAAAAATTCAAAAATTCATTTCAATTTTTCATCTCTCTTTATCCAAAAAAATCAAAAATTCAAATTTCATTTTATCTTCTCTATTTATATTGCTCCTTCTCCCTCATTTCAACTTGATCAATCTTTAGAGAGAGGAGCCCGATCTCCGAGAGAAAATTCGTTGAGAAAGTTGCCTAGTCTCCACGCCGTCCAGTGACAACGAGTCGGCCTTGTCGAGGCGATCACGGTATTTTTCCGTTCCTAAGGTGAGATCCACATTTTTCTTATTTTTATCTAGGTCAATCGTAGTTTATTTCTCGCATTTTTATCTCATTGACGTTTTTATTTATCTAGATCTTAAAAAAATCCATCTCGATTTGATCCACCGTCGACTCGATTTTTCATCTCACTTTCTCGATCTCCACGCGTTCTATTTCTATCGTCCGCGATCTCTCAACTCCGGTCGCGTACTGTGGCCGGAGATCGGATTCGACTCTTCCATTTTCCTACGGAACCCCATTCATTTTCCGATTTGTAAATCAATAATTAAAAATAAAAAAACTATTTGTTTTCTTTATCCTCTAACATTTGTTTTGCATGGTCATATAAAAATAAAAAAATAAAAAAATCTTTATCTACAACGCGAATTCCTCGCACCACCCATCACTGATCTCGTCTCCCTCATCGATTGAAGACTGTCGCCAATCCCCTCGATCGATGATCAATCTCGCCCCCGTATCCCCAATCCAATCAAATCTCCATCGTCAATCTCCTTCCTTCTCTGGCAAAACCTCCATCTATTTAAATGATCTGCCCCTCCTGCGACCCTCATCCGCCGATCTGTTCTCTAAATCAACCATCGGGGTGATAGCCCGATCCTCCTCCTCCCTCAGCAAGATCCGAGGCCCCCGGTCTCATCGTAGAACGACCTCGAGCCTGCTGGCTTTGCTCCGACCATCATGGCTGTTGAGCCCAAGCTTCCTACATCTACCACCTTTAACTCCAGCACCACCCCCTTTCCACGACATCCGTCGATACCCTTAATTTCTCAAGGTGCTCTCTGGTGGTGATAGCCCGGTGAACTCCTAACTCCAGTGAGATCCTCCCCCCCAGCGGCCGTTGCAGCACGGTACCTCACCATCGAGCCAAGTTATCCAACGACTCCATCGCCAGCAACATCCTCCGTCGCACGTCCATCTTCATCGACTTGATGCGCCATCGCTAGAAGCTCAGATCCTACGCCAACATTCTTCTCCGACAAGAACGCCTACGTCCAGAGCTTCTTCAACAATCGCTCCGGCACCGCCGTCGAGCCAACGCCATCTTCATCAACAACCTTCCTCCAGTCGCAACTTCGTCGGCCGCCTCCTCCACGTTAATTCCAGTCAACCATCGGCCGCCAGAGCATCACTCCGCCCCAAGCGCAGCATCACCGTTCACCATCTCCAGCCAGCTGCGCCACCGCTCTGCCCTTGCCACTCTTCCACCAGCCACCAGAGCGTGAGGTGCCATCACAGCAGAAATACCTCCACCGGAGCACCGTTCACGGTTGCGTCACGCATTTCTCCGTCACGCCAGCAGGGCACGAAGCCGAGGCCCCCGCGCACATGTCTTGTACGTGCGTTGGGGGAACTTTGCAGAAGACCCCTGGATTATCTTCTATTTGCACAGGAGCCCCCAACCAAAGGTACATGCTATGCACGTGACCCTCTAGCGATTTCACAGGAGCCCCCCTGACTTCTGTTAATTACAAGTGAGTCCTTCCTATATTTATTTAGTTATTGTAATATTGCAGAAATAACCCTATGTTCCACTCAATTTTTGACCTCTACATTGCATGTTTTTATTATTTAAAAATATCATGATGTTCATCAATTAATTCTCTACATCTTGGCATATGTTGGACATTTTTGTGATCAATGGTTAGTAATTAATTAATTATTTTACGGAAAATTGCCTATTTTGCCCATTTTGTGCTTGAATATTCATAAGTAATTAACCATTGCTCTAAAAATTACCATAGAAATCATAGATTGTAGAAATAATTGTGTGTTACATCATGCCAAAAAAGAATTGCAATTATATGCATGGTTTGACTTGTAAAAACCATTTTGCATATTTCGATCTTTAATTTTTAATAGGCATTAAAACTAATATTTTTAAGGTTTAGGATTTTTCTGAGATCCATCACGTAGTGATAGATCTTGGATAATTTTATCCCTTAAAAAATAGGTTTAATATTTATTATAATTAATTATTGAAGTTCACTTTGTTTGAATTCCAAAATTCATAAAAGATTCATCTTGCATTCAAAAATTCCAAAATAATTACAGTGCATTCATTTCATCGTATTTGTCATCTTGGCCAAGTTTCACATTTTTCGGACATTGTTGGTTTGCTAATCATTTTCTAGTCCTTAACATTGGCCTAATTTGCATTTTTATCTCAAATTGCACTAAAAATACAAAAAAAGTACCGCCTTGAAAATCGTGCATGAACTTTGATAGACAAAATTCTAGGTTGTTCCTTTGCCTCCTTGAGTTCGGTCTTGGGACTTTCCCAAGTAAAATAAACATTAAATCACGCGATTAAAAATTGATTAAATAATTGTGGTTGTTTCTTGAATGATTCCGATTGCCTGCCTACAATGAAATGACATTCTTAATTTAGCGCATGATAATTCACGCAGATTTAAGCAGGGCGGTTCGTGACCTGTCAATGGTAGAGGGAAGTGGTCCTACTTTGTCGCTGAATTCAGTTGGTGTAGTCAACACCCACCCACTACAATGTCAGTACCCGAGTCGAAGTATCCTCTTCTTGGTCATTATTCACCATGGCAAGCCCTGATTTCTTGGGAACTACATCCAAGGGGGCACACCCATTTAGAATCAAAGATGGGATAAATGAAGTCCGCTTCACACCACTTAATTATTTCTTCCATCACTATGCCCCAAAGATTAGGGTCTAACATTCCCTAAAATTATGGGGATGGTTTACTATTATATTCAAGATAGATGTGGTGTGAACAAAGACTTGGATTTATCTCTTGAAGTCAGAGAGTTCCAACTAAGTGCCTTGCGGTTCTTTTCTAAAACCTCGAGAAGTTGAGATTCTTCATCCGAGATCAGCCTACTGATGATGATCGGATACATGTGTTCTCCACCCGCAAAGAAAGCGTACTTCATACTTGTCGGGAGCAGTTTGAGTTTTGGTAATTATTGAGTTTGCTTCATACTCACTTTAGAAATGGTGTTGGTCGTTGGTTGATCTGTAAATTTTAATGGGATATCGCTCACATCTATCATTGCTGACTTTGAAATAAATGTACTGAACATATCTAAAATAAATTCTTCATGTTCGTTGAGCATGAATCTTCTTCAAACATGTTGATCAATGACTTGGATTTTGACTCTATCTCCCAGTCGGCAAGGAAGCATGGGCTAACTGTGTTAACCAGGTCCTCTTCTGAAGAGAGGATTTCCTGTGATAATGTCATTTAGAGGAATTGATGGATCTTGGATGTCCACAATGTCACAATCTGATCTTGATTCTGCTTTCTTTGTATCAGATGTGACTTTTGGCTCACTGACCATATCCATGGTAACTTTGCCGTTGCTGGAGTGGAAGGTGGCATTCCCAGACCCATAGTCGACAATCGCTTCAATTGTGTAAAGGAACGGTTGACCCAGAATGATGGGGGTTTGGAGTAATGGTGTGGGTGAGTCCTTGTCTAAGACTACAAAAGCAACTAGAAATTTCATGTCCTCTACAGTTACGATAATGTCCTCCAACTTACCTTTGGGTCGTTTAATGGATCGATCTACGAATTGCAGAATCGTTCTTGTAGTCTTAAGCGATCCATGCCCAAATTCTTGTAGTTGTGAGGACGACATTAGGTTTATTAAAGAACTGCTATCAAGCAAAGTCCGCTCAAACACTTGGTCAAAGATCGAGCATCTGATGATAGGTCCTCCCTTTTCTTTCTTTTTCTGTGGGAGGACAATGATTACATTCTATGGGCATTGTTAATATGTGTTTCTCACCTCTGTTGCGCATGTTCTTATGGTTCGGATGCTTGGAGATACATGCCTCTTTTAATTCTTTCTTTATAGTTGGAATGTAGTTCATGTCCTTCTTGTGTGGCATTTTCAAAACAAGATTTTTGATCATTTCAACCACTCTAGGGTCGGACCATGCAATTTTCAAAATTTTAAATTTTTTTATATTTTTCATAGCTTCTGGAAATGGAATATTCACAGAAGAAAAAGCATTGTTCATAATTACAAACTTATTCAAAGATGATTGGCCAAAAGAGAGGTCTATCATGCAAAACAAGCAAAAATTTATCAACATGAGATTGTGCTTCGTCAGTTTGCTCTAGATAGGCTGCCAGTGCGAGCTCCTTTAATGCCAGTCCTTCTCGGCTTGGGCTCTTCATTTCTTTTTGTATATTTCCTTTTACTATTTTTTTTAATTTTCTCTTTATGCTAGTTGTGGTTGGTCACTCCTCCGTCATCTTATTCACTTGGCTCTCCTGCTAGACTAGCTGATGTGTAAGATGACTCTCCAGGTAATGCTTTATTTTTCCCCTTGGCGGTGGTGGATGCCTTCAAAGTCCTACCACTCCAAAGAGTCACTATATGAGACAAAACCTAATTTGAAATATGTGACTCTGACGGATCGGATGGGATATCACAAACTAGCCGCTCTTTTCATTTAGAATGGTTGGGGTTCACCTCAATCTGCGCTGGAATCCGAGTTTAGTGGTAGTGATGTCGTCGTGCTTCTGAGACATCTTTACGAGGCTTTTGAGAAGTTGGGCCAAATAGTCTAAGGATGGGTTCAATGGAGTGGCCACGGATGATTCAATGTGTTGACCACGCGAGGAATGATACTGTGTAGGCTAGGAACTCCAAGATTTATGGTGAGGAAGAGGGAGTTGTTGTTGATGAAATTGTAGAGGAGGAGGATACTATTTATGAGAAGCACCAACGTATTGGTGATATGGCTAGTATTGGCGATGCATAGGTGACAAGTCCGAAAATCCTCTTGTTAAGAAGATGTCTTTATCGTCGTGCCTAAAAATATGATGTTTTCGTTCGTGCGTTGTAGGTGGTAGTCGAAATCGGTCAAGAAAATAACCACACAAAATATTCGTTAATTTCAAGTAATGTTGTTTTATGTTTATTTTACTTGGGAAAGTCCCAAGGTCGAATACAAGGAGGCAAAGGAACAACCTAGAATTATGTCTATCAAAGTTTGTGCACGGTTTTCGAGGCACTCCTTTTTTTGTTATTTTTAATACAATAAAGGGTGCAAAATGCAAATTCGGCCTATTTTAGGGACTAAAATGTAAAGATCAATCAAACGATGTCCGAAAAATACGAACTTGGCTGAGATGATAATAATGACAAAATAAATGTATAGTAATTTTTTTGGATATTTTGGATGCCGAGATGATAATTATATAAAGAGCAACGGTTAATCAATAACAAATTTAAGAGCATAAAATGGGCAAAGTTTGCAATTTTCAACGAAATAATTAATTATTAATTAATCACTACTCACAAAAATGTCAACAATATGTCAAACAGTAGAGAATTAATGGAAGAACATCATGTTATTTTTGGACAATTAAATAAAGTCATGTAGAGGCCTAAAATGACTAGAGAACACATGGGTATAAATGCAATAAATAATACTATAAATAAAATGCAGAGGGGGACAAAGGTGAAATTACAAGTGCAGGTGGGGGTTGCGTTGCAAAGTCTCCAGAGGGCACGTGTGTGTCACGTGCCCCTTTGGTTGGCTGGGGCAAATGAGTAAATATGAAGAACCAGGGAGGGATTCTGCAATTTGCCTGCACGGCTCACGTGCAGACCACGTACAGGTGCAGGCTCGGGCAAGAGGCTTGACACGAGCCTCCAAGTGTCGCTCAGTCATGCCTCGGGTTGGCCCGAGGCTCAGGTCCGGGGCTCTGGTTCGGGCATTAGGCTTGGAGTGATTCTGAAGCGTTGATCGTGCTGGTATCCAACAGCTAGGGATCGTGCTGCTTCAACGGCTCGGATGCGGATGGCGTGATAGACCGGACGGGTGGTATTGGCCGACACACGGCCGTGGGTCGTCGGAGGAGCGGTGGTCGATAAAGCGTTGACCAGCGGTGCGAATGGAGGTCGGAGCAGGTGATGCTTTGGTGGACTGCTTGCTGGTGGAGGAGCGAACCCGATGGATGATCCAAGTTGCGGTGGAGGCGTAGTTGATGGTGGTTGATTCAGAGTTGTAGGCGGTGATGGAGATGGAGTCAGAGGGGAACGTCGAAGTCGTGGGGAAGCGTTGGAGAGGATAATGATCGAGAGGGAATGGTAGAGAGATCAGGGATGGGGATGGAGATGAGGTGAAATTGTAGAGGAGGAGGAGATACCTGGTTGGAGGCTCAACGGCGACGCACGTCCGATCGGCCGAGATCGGGCGGCCAGGAGATCACCACGTGGTGGCTTGGAGGGTGATGGGTGGGCACGTACGTGCGAGTACCTGGGAGACACGTGCGACGCACGTGCGACGATATAATTTTTAATTTTTTTTAATAAAAATGTTAATAAATAAAGCCAAAAATGGCTGACACATGGCGGCTCCAGGAGCTGCCACGTGTCAGCACCAGAAAAATTAAAAAAAAAATAGTTTGTAAATGAAAAAAATAAATAGTAAACGGCCTCGGATAGAAAAAGTTCCTTCACAAAATTTGCTTGTCTCGAGGAGATCTACAACTTTCATGAAGACATCAAAATCAAAATCGATCAAATGCACAAAGTGATTTTTTTGGGGTATCCCATGTACATAGAATACCTTGATTTTTGGGTTTTGTAATTTTTATACCATTTTTAAACCAGATAAAAAAACAAAAAAAATATGGAAAAATCAAAGATAAATAAAGACACCTTAATCTAATTTTTTTATTGTTATTAATTAAGAAAATGTGTACATGAAATATCATGTCAAAAACCGCTAAAATATACCATGTACAAAAGAGGCCCAAAACCATTTTTCACATATGAGCTTCGATTCAATTGAACATGGTCTTGTTTTGAAGGTAATTGAATGTACATTAGTTCAAAAGTGAGTAGGATCAAAACGTACACTAGAGGAGGAAGATATGAGGTTTTTAGTCCGGAAATCCTGAAACTAGGGTTTGGGTTTTTGGTCCACTTATTTGGGTTAGTGATGTTTTTGTATTTTTCATTTATTCTTGTTAGTGATATGTACATAGTGGAGGTACTAGTTTTGTGTCATTTGGAGTTAGCATGAATTAGTTAAAAATCTGGGAAGTTAGTCTATTTACAGGTCATCTTTGGCTTGGATTTTTGGCTTTTTATTTTGTGCAGAAATTAGTGCTAAAATGCAGTTCTTATGAAAACATGCACGAATGCTAATTATGTAGAATAGATGCCTAAATGCTGTTGATTTTGAGGGATTTGAGCTTAATAAATGAGATTTTGAGTGATGAATCTGAGATTCATCATCCCCCTATATTTAAACCATGCTCGTCCCTGAGCATCAAAAAGAAATGCCATGAGGTGAAATGAGATTGGATTCCATACCAAGACCATGAGCTGAAGGTGAAAGTGAAACTAGACTCGACCTTTGGATTATTAGTGTGGCGGAACTTCTGTGAGACTTAGAATTTTGAAATCAACAGCCCTCAAGTTCTATACATCATTGTCACAGTTTCGGCTCATAAGTCATCTTAGATCAATCCTCTTCCCAAAGTATACCCTATGAACATTGAACAACCGACTCATGTGTGTGAAAGGTTTTAGCTCTTCCCATCTAGAATGCCGGACTACCATGCTCCTCTCTTATCCAGTAACTCGTCCTCAGGGAGTCAGGTATTTCCTTCTAAGGTCTGTCGCGCTGTGTTCACAATCGAATTGGGGGGAGAAGATAGAAGAAAGGAAAAAGAACTGGCGGGTGGCCAGTGTAGTCACCTCTCCTTGTGAAGATGGCCGATGTAGCTGAGTCTCCACCAATATCTGCAGGTTTCTTGAAGCTTGGACCTTTTTGGTCAGATTTTATTTGGTAGTTGCTTCTTTGGATTTGGAATTTTTGGTGGTTCTGCTTGGATCTTGTTGTGCCCCTACGGATATAGAGTCTTTTCATTTCCATACATTTTTTGGGGTCCTAAAAAAATTGTGCCCAGTCATCCATCCCTTTTCCGAAGCTTTATTTCAACCCGTACTCCGGTCTTTAGATTTCCACGCTACCAGAAAAGAAACTCACACAGTCTTCCAACATCCCGTCTGAGTTGAGCTAAGTGCTTAGTGCGAAAGTACAAATTATTTCCCTATTCTAGAGTTGTACCCAGAATGAAGAGACCAGGTTAGACATTAAGACTCAAATGCTGCACATTGTCATGTGGAACTCAAAGAATTAAGTCAAAGACCTGAAGCTTCTAAAATCCTATTTCTCTGTGAAGTTCCTCTGAAAATTAGGTGGATTAAGGTCAAGTCCAGACCACCCTTGGTTTCTGCTCATAATTCGGTTTAGAATCCAATGACTTTTCACAGATGCAAATGAATGCGATGCTGGATGAAGTGCAGGTGTGTGAAATGCAGACACATTTTTTTCTTCTTTTTTTCTTTTTGGAATTTTATGCAAGGGTTTTTTTATGCAAAACTGAATAAGAAGCCATTTTTTCAAAAACTTTTGGGCACAGTCAGTGTTAGTAGCAATTTTTTTCTTTTTCTTTTCTTTTTTCTTTTTTTTCTTTTTTTTTGTTTTTGTAAAGACTACTCACCATGTAAATACATAGAGACTTATGCGCAAGTACGAGATATGGATAAAATATATACACAGTATATATACAGACCCCCCTATACTTAGCGAGTGTTGTGTCCTCAGAGCACAAGAAGCGTCAAGAAGACATGGCTCGGGCTAAGCGTAAGAGAGTAAAAAGGAAAAAGAAAAAGAACAAGATATACAGGTCCTCCCCCCTATACTTAGATTGTGAACAGTCTGAGTATAGAAGAAGGGCGGAAAAGAAATAAATGAAAGAAGAAAAAAATTGAGGCGGTTGGGATATGTGAATGAGGAGATTATGTACAGGTAGGCGTCTGTTCCCCCTATACTTAGGCTCTGGTCAGCCTAAGTATAAGAGGAGGGTGGAAATGGAGCGATCGGGAGATAGAGTGTGATGCGGGGAAATGGTATGTATAGATGGCATCGGCCCCCCCATACTTAGGCCTTGGCCTAAGTAGAGGAAGAATCTGTACAAGGGGATCAATGTGGTTGGGAGGGAGGGTGGGACTGATCTGATAAATCTTCAATGTCCTCGCTCTGCGTGAAGTAGATGGCCGCAACTTGCGCTGTCTGCTCTTTGGATGATTCTATATATGGCTTCAGTAATTGTCCATTCACTGAGAAAGGTTGTGCATCATCTTTGAGTTCGGCAATATCCACACTTCCATTGGTATGCATATCGATGACAATGTAGGGATCCGTCCATTTTGATTTTAGTTTCCCATGAAAAATCTTCAACTGAGTATTAAACAACCACATTTTCTGCCCAGGAACAAAGGTTTTATCTCGAATGTGTCTATCATGCCATCTCTTGACCTTGTCCTTATAAATCACACTGTTGTCATATGCCCGATTTCGGATTTCAATTAGCTCATTCAGATTTAAGTCTCGACATAATTTTCCAAGGTGACAACTCCAATTCAACTTTTTTATTTCCCATTCTGATTTGTGAATCAATTCTGCAAGTAGATGGCATGGCTTGCCTAGATCATTCTAAAAGGTGAAGTACTGAGTGGAGTCTTATAGGCTGTCCTATAGGCCCACAGAACTTGGTCCAACAGTTTCGACCAATTCTTCCTTTCTGGACGAATCAACTTCTGAAGAATACCCTTCACCTCTCTATTAGAAACCTCTGCCATGCCATTAGATTGTGGATGATATGGGTTGGCTATTCTATGCTCAAATTTATACTCTTCAGCCTATTCACAGAGTGGCTACCTCCATCAGAAATCAAAACTTTTGGTATTCCGAACCTTGCAATGATATTATCCTTGATAAACTTACAAACGGTTTTGCTATCTGCGGTTCGAGTTGGAATAGCCTCTACCCATCTAGATAAATAATCAACCGCTAATAAGATGTACTCAAATCCATTGCTTTTGGGAAAGGGACCCATAAAATCAATCCCCCATGCATCGAAAACATCACAGAAAATCATTGGTTGCATGGGCATTTGATCTCTATAACCAACAGTCCCTCCCATCCTTTGGCAAATCGGGTAAGACCGTACAAATTCATTAGCATCTCTAAATAAGGTCTGCTAGTAAAATCCACATTGGAGTACCTTGTGCGTGGTTCTCTTTCCCGAATGGTGTCCTCCAGCCTTGAGAGAATGACAATGTGTGAGGATACTCTGGTATTCCTCCTGAGGAATACATCTTCTCCATCTCCTTCATAAAAAAGGAAAGGATCGTCCCAATGGTATTTTCTCGAATCCGACTTCTGTCGATCAATCATTCTCTTGGTCCAACCAAAGGGAACCTTCTTGGAGACAAGATAGTTCACTATGTTGGAATACCATGGGGTTGAATCAATAACGCAAACAGATTCATCTGGAAAATTCTCCTTAGTAGGTCCAATGTCATGATAATCATTTTGCTCAATTCGGGAAAGGTGATCAGCAACAACATTCTTTATTCCAGGTTTATCTTTGATCTCCAAATTAAATTCCTGGATTAACAAGATCCATCTCAAAAGTCGTTCCTTGGCATCTTTTTTATCCATAAGATATTTTATTATCGTATGATCAGTGAAAATTATCACCTTGGAGCCCAATATGTATGATCTAAATTTTTCAAGGGCCCAAACAACCGCGAGCATTTCCTTTTCAGTTACCGTGTATTTCTTTGCGCATGATCCAATACTTTGCTCACATAGTGAATCGCATAAGGGATTCCATCCCATCTTTGTCCGAGCACAGCTCCGACAGCAAAATCCGATGCATCAATCATGATCTCAAAGGGAAGAGACCAGTCGGGAGCTTGTAATATCGGCGATTCACATATTTTCTTTTTCAGGAGCTCGAAGGCCTCAAGACACTTGTGATTTACAATAAACTCGGTGTCTTTTCCTAAGAGCTCAGTCAGTGGGAGGGCGATCTTTGAAAAATCAGGAATAAACCTTCGATAAAATCCGATATGCCCTAAAAAGACCTCACTGACTTGACGGTTGTTGGTGGCTCAAGTTTCTTGATCACATCCACCTTAGCAGGGTCGACCTCCATTCCCTTTTTGGAGATGACATGCCCCAACACGATACCCTCAGTCACCATAAAGTGACTCTTCTCCCATGAGAGTACCAAATTAACCTCCCTGCATCTCTTGAGGACTCGGTCCAAGTGCGCTAAACATGTATCAAATGAATCACCATGAACCGAGAAGTCATCCATGAAGACTTCCAGGAAATCACCACCATTTCAGCAAATACGGCAATCATGCACCGTTGAAATGTGCCTGGGGCATTACAAAGCCCGAATGGCATGCGCTTGAATGCGTAGGTACCGAAGGGACATGTGAATGTGGTCTTTTTCTAATCCTCGGGAGCGATAGCGACTTGATTGTAGCCAGAGTACCCATCAAGAAAATAGAAGAATGCTTTCCCTGCAAGTCTCTCCAAGATTTGATCAATAAATGGCAGTGGAAAGTAATCTTTCTTGGTCGCAGCATTCAGGTGCATGTAATCGACACAGATGCACCACGACGTGGGAACTTGGGTCGCGATCTCTACCCCTTCCTCGTTGGTGACCATCTGGATTCCCGACTTCTTCGGGACGATATGAAGGGGGGCCACCCACTTGGAGTCAGAAATGGGGTATATAAAACCTGCTTTGCATCATTTCTCTCTCTCTTTCTTGACCACTTCCCGAAGATTGGGGTTTAATCTTCTCTGAAATTCACGAGAAGGCCTTGCATTATCCTCAACATAAATTTGGTGCGAGCAGAGAGCGGGGTTTATTCTTATGAGATCCGACACAGTCCAACCGATGGCTTTTCGATTTCGCTCAAGGACTTCGAGTAATCTAAATTCCTGATCCATGGTTATTGATGAGCTAATGATCACAGAGAATTTTTCTTTGGGTCCATTTAGAAATGCATACTTCAGTGTGGGAGGCAGTGGTTTCAGCTCTGGCAAATCTGAATCATCAATTAAATCTGGCGGAATGATCTTTGCATCTAGCTCAGTGTCGGTTGGCGGTGAATCACTCTGTGAGGTGCTGGCTACCAATTCCGAAGAAAGGTGAGTCGGATCGCTAAAGTAGTATGGTAATTCGGCCAAAGCCGCGTCCGACTCGTCATCGATATCTCTTGATTGTCCCGAAGAGAATGGGATCGACAAATCCGAAAGGGTTTCTGTGTCATCAAGGTTATAAGTATCTGGGTGTCTAGATAGGTTTGGCAACATCTCGCAAACTGTATTGTGCATTGTTTCTTCTTCTGTTGTGGTACTTTCAATCTGACTATCTGGCAGTTGGTCCCACGGTCCAGTAGTGCTGATAAGATAGCATTCCGAGGTTTTAGCATATTCAGTGGTGGATTCGGAGTCTGGTCTTTGCCACTTTGTTTGTTTCATCTCTAAGTCCACTTCTCTGCCTGGAGAGCGGAACTTCATCATTCTGAATCTGTAATAGAATACAGCTTTGGCAGTTCTTAAGAATTGTCTTCTAAGAATGATTTGTGATTCCTTCCAATGTTAGGGGTCTCCATATCAAGGACAGTGAAGTCTACTTTATATTCCATACCCTCGACCATGATGATAACATTTTTCACTTCTCCCTTAGGTCTTTTAGTGGATTTATCAGCAAATTGGAGCAAAGATAATGATTTCTAGAGTAGACCTAACTCCAATCTGTAATATAAGGCTAAGGGTAGAAGATTGATGGAAGAACCATTGTTGAGAAGTGTGCATGCAAACGCAATGCCGCCAATGCGACTCTCCACATAATGAGCACCCAGATCCCTTTTCTTTCTTGGTAAATGATGATTTTTAACACATTTGGTAGTGGAAACTGTCAGGATATGAGTTTCCACAAATTGATTTGTTTTCTTTGTACGAGTCCTGGTGGGAGTGCATTTCATCTTCAAGTACTTCTGAAATGCTGGATTACTGGCCACATACTGATCAAAGGGTACTTTGACTGTGATATTTTGTTGGCAGAACCTTTCCATTACTGGGTCATCCTATATGTTTTTCTTTTGTTTTCCTTTCTTAAGAGCATGGGGGAAAGGAATGGGAGCATTTGGGATAGGAGAATGAGAGCCAGAATTATAAATAAGAGCATCTTTATTAGAATTGGAGTTCTTATTACAATCATAAGTTTTCTGATAATAATCAAAATCATGTTGCTGAAATGGTGACAAATGTATTTTTGCAGCACTTAGAGGTTCAAGATCCTCTGCAGACTCCATAGATGCTTTTCCTTTATCTTGTGATGGGATCTTCAGGCGTCCTTCTTCTTCATCCTCTGAAGCATCCTCTGGTTGATCTTCAGAGTCTTCCTGCTCTGATTCCCTTACCTGGTCAGGTACGACCACGGTCCTTCCGCTCCTGAGTGACATGATGTTGATATTGTCAAACGAAAGGATCTCATGTTCAGATGTGGAAAAATCTGAATAGTATACCTGGCCATTGTGTTGAGATGATTGAGATTTGTTCAAGCTATTGGGGTTAGCTTAAACTTGGTTGGGAATGGTTGTAGCTGGGGCTGTCTGTTCATCCTTCCAACGAGATAAGCGATTAACATCACCCGTAGATCGTGCAGCTCATTCCGGAAGTTGCGAATTTCTTCAAGCATTTGCCTCTGGATATCTACCGGTTCTTCTAGAGGGTTGGATGCTTGAGCAGATTGTTTAGGAGCTTGATATTGCTGACGGTATTGCTGAGGTTGGTTCTGGCGATTGTAGAGTTGCTGCTGCTTCAGATGCTGGAAAGAAGCAGCGTTCTGAGTATGTTGTGGAGCTGGAGGAAATGCAGCATTATAGAAAGTGGGCGGACGTTGATTTTGCTGACGGTCCCCCATATTACCCTGTCGGGTAGTGTCATGTGTGTACCAAATGTTGTTTACTTCGAATGTCAGAGGCGGGGATTCTTTGACTGTCTCAACCTGTGGAGGTGGCTGCTGGGAAGGTTGGGCATAGGAGTGGTCCTGAGCCCATGGTTGTTGTTGTTCTGATCCTTGCTTCTCCTGGACATGATGCACATGATAGATCGGGGCCGTAGGTGCAGTGGGTATCCCTATCTTGGATACCTTCTCAGTTAGCTCCTTCATTTGCTTTAGAAATTGGGAGATCCTGTTGTCGATTTCGTTTATCCTATTATGAATTTGATCCACAACTGTTAATTTATCGGCAATGATGTTCATGTTTGGAATCAAATCCTTTGCTATCTCTGCGACAGTTTGCTTTCCTCCTTTGGCTTGAAAGGTGTTCAGGAAATCAATGTAAGCTCTACTGGCGATTTGTGAACGGCTTGTCTCCGCCATCTGCTCCAGTATTTTCCAGACGGTCTCAGCTCCTTGGGATGTGTAATTTCCTCCACAGGCAGCGCTGACTAAACCCTGAGTCTCGTAGTTGAGGCCAGAGTGGAGTGACTAAACTAGGATGTGATTATCCAGGTCATGGCAGGGGCATTTCTGCAGCAGATCTTTGAATCTATCCCATGCACCACAAAGAGGTTCATTAAGCAGCTGAGAGAAACTAGTGATGCAGGTCCTCATTTGATTGGTCCGACTCAGAGGGTAAAATTTCTTCAAGAATAGGTTTTTGAACCTATCATAAGTAGTCACAGTCACTCCTAAGTTTTTCACCCAATAATCTGCCTTCCCTTTCAAGGCGAAAGGTAGTGCAGTGAGACGAATGTAGTCTTGGGTGACTTGCATGTGCCTCTGATTAGAACATATCATCTCCAAATCTCGTAAAAATTCACATGGTTCTTCATTTGCATTGCCATGGAATTGTGGTAATTGACTTAGGAAGTGTGGCTTCAGTTCATGGTGAACCTCTGGTTGAGGTGGCTGCAAGTAATTTCTAACTCTGTATTGCCCAGGGTTGTATGTAGCTTCCATTGGCTCTTCTCCCCCAGCATTCAACTGTTCTAGTTGCTCTCTCAGTAAAATTTGATGCTTCTCAGATGCAGCTAGTCTCGCAAGAATCATTTGCATTGGATCTTCATTGAGTTCATCTTCATGATCTTTCTTGGAGGACATCTTGGGAGGCATCTTTTGTGACATCTTCTCTTCTTCTTCACCTTCAGAATATAACGGATTTGAATTAATAGAGTGGAAAGAATTTGAACAAGCATCATTGAGGTAAGAGTTCTCCTCGATGTGTTTTGGTGAGAGAGAAATGGTGTGGGTTTGTCCTCCTTCCAAGAAGAAGAAGGAATTGTAGGAATAGGGTTCTCGGGAGAGGTGTCCCTGAACCCAAGGTGGTCCTGAGTAAGAGTACCTCTGAACCTTTGAGACTGGAGGGTTTGTTGCGGTCAGAGAAGGGTTCGCGAAGTCCAAACAAAAATTACCACAATCTTCCATTCTTGATTTCAAAAGATCAACAAGAGGGGTACGGTTCATGATCTAGGCACAAGTTTGCAGTATTCGATGATTAACTAAGTTCTACGCACAAATCAAACACAATACAAAGCTTTGATTCACCAACTCATTCAGTGAAGGTCATGAGAGTTCGGTCAATTATCTTGTCAGTTTTAATTAGTGAGAATTCAAATCTTGCAAGCCGTTTAAACGAGCTGTTAGGTGCCTGTATTTCCCTACCGACTATCCCGAATTCTTACGACTAGTTGCACCTACTTTCAGTCAGTATGGGAGTAAGTAAGGACCGTAGAATGGCTACCCTTTACTTGAGGGCGGAGCCTTACGCAGTGTCCTCTAAACCATCCACTGTGCTAAGGAAATTCGGACCGTTTACCGGCTACCCATAGATCCTCACTGAGAAGTAGCTAATCACTTTTGGTAGAATCAATAGTCAGTATGAAAATCCTGGCTTTGGCTCTATCCTAGTGTGCGTCTCTCTCCTCGCTGCAAGATAAAATCAAACAATGTCGGGGTTGCTCTCCCACAAGAATTCTTGATTTTATGGGTTCTTAAGATCGGTTATATTTAGTAGTCCCAATTTTAATTAGGTGATCACTGAAGAATTAAGTGAGCAGAATAATACACATCTATCGTCCAGTCCCAATTTTCTTTAAAATTATGTGATAAAACAAGAGGGAGAAGTTCGGAAAAAGTCGATGCACGCGAAAACAATGATGTATGCTCAGTTAGAAGACTTACAGTGAATCCTCGCAATCTCCATGTGGGATGCTAGACAGAAATTGAAAATTTATTCTAAATGAATGCAAGTCGATGAAAAACCGCACCTAGCAGAAAGTTCTATTAGCGGGGAAGAATTGAGTTAAATTTGGCTAAGTTGAACGATCTATGTGTGTCTCGATTAATAGTGAAGTGTGGCTTAATCCTACGAGCACAATCAAGAAATTAAAATGCTCTGAGAGTCGTATGTGCAGGTCTATCCTAATCGTCACTCAAGTCGGACCCCACCCTCACCGGAGAGTGAAACAGGCCAGGGCACACCACAAGAAGAGTTCAAAGTCTTTTACACACGCGAGAGTCCAAACGGACACCGCTGTAAATGAGTAATTAATTACAAAAATAAAATTGCAGAAATTAAAAACCTAGACTCTACGCTCTCTCACGACACGACTCGATCTTAAATTAATTACGGCTTTTTCGGATGTCGGTGAAGATGCTTCGGTTTCTTGAAAAACCGCTCCACGTACTCCGGGTACCTCGCAAGAAAAATAAGAGAGATTTGTGTAAGAGAATGATTCAGAAAATAATTGAAAATAAAATAAGCGAAATAAATGCTGAAAAATAAATGCAGGAAATAAAAATAGAATTTACAATGAAAAATTCGAGGGTCGGACTACCCGAATGCGGAAAACCGAATGAAAATTTTCAAGACAAAAAACTAAGCCGTTTGCCTCCCCAACAATGGCGCCATCTGACGAGTCCGAAAATCTGCTTGCTAAGAAGATGTCTTTATCATCGTGCGTAAAAATATGATTTTGTCGTTCGTATGTTTTAGGCGGTATTCAAAATCGGTCAAGAAAATAACCACACAAAATATTCGTTAATTTCAAGCAATGTGGTTTTATGTTTATTTTACTTAGGCAAGTCCTAAGGTCGAACACAAGGAGGCAAAGGAACAACCTAGAATTATGTTTATCAAAGTTTGTGCACGGTTTTCGAGGCGATCTTTTTTTGTTATTTTTAATGCAATAAAGGGTGCAAAATGCAAATTCGGCCTATTTTAGGGACTAAAATGTAAAGATAAATCAAACGATGTCCGAAAAATATGAAACTTGGCCGAGATGATAATTATGACAAAATAAATGTACTGTTTTTTTTGGAATTTTGGATGCAATATGAGTTTTTTTGGAATTTTTAAATACAAGGAAAATGAATTTCAATCTTTAATTATAATAAATATTAAACCTAACTATTTTCAAGGAATAAAATTATCTAAGATCTATTACTAGATAACGGACCTCAGAAAAATCCTTAACCGCGAAAATACTAGTTTCAATACCTATTAAAAAATCAAACAACGAAATGGGCGGAATGATTTTTACAGGACAAATTATGCATGCAAATGCAATTCTTTTTGGGTACAATGTTAAGCACGATTAATTCTACAATATTTGATTTTTCGGGAATTTTTAGAGCAACGGTTAATCAATAGCAAATTTAAGAGCATAAAATGGGCAAAGTTTGCAATTTTTCACAAAATAACTAATTACTAATTAATCACTACTCACAAAAATGTCCACAATATGTCAAACAGTAGAGAATTAATGGAAGAACATCATGCTATTTTTAAGATAATTAAATAAAGTCTTGTAGAGGTCCAAAATGACTAGGGAACACATGGGTATAAATGCTATAAATAATACAATAAATAAAATGCAGAGGGGGATCTAAGTGAAATTACCAGTGCTGGTGGGGTTGCGTTGCAAAATCTCCAGAGGGCACATGTGTGTCACGTGCCCCTTTGGTCGGCTGGGGCAAATGAGTAAATATGAAGAACCAGGGGGATTCTGCATATTGCCCGCACGGCTCACGTGCAGACCACGTGCAGGTGCAGGCTCGGGCAAGAGGCTTAGCACGAGCCTCCAAGTGTCGCTCAGCCGTGCCTCGGGTTGGCCCGAGGCTCAGGTCCGGGGCTCTGGTTCGGGCGTTAGGCTTGGAGTGATTCTGAAGCGTTGATCATGCTGGTATCCAAAGGCTGGGGATCACGCTGATTCAACGGCCCAGATGCAGATGGCGTGATGACCGGACGGGTGGTATTGGCCGACACACGGCCGTGGGTCGTCAGAGGAGCGGCGGTCAGCAAAGCGTTGACCAGCGGTGCGAATGGAGGTCGGAGCAGGTGATGCTTTGGTGGACTGCTTGCTGGTGGAGGAGCAAACCCGATGGCCGATCCAAGTTGCGGTGGAGGCGTAGTTGATGGTGGTTGATGTCAGAGTTGTCGGCGATGATGGCGATGGAGTCAGAGGGGAACGTCGAAGTCGTGGGGAAGCGTTGGAGAGGATAATGATCGAGAGGGAGTGATAGAGAGATCGGGGATGGGGATGGAGATGAGGTGAAGTTGTGGAGGAGGAGGAGATACATGGTTGGAGGCTCAATGGCGACATGCCGGAGCGGAGCAGCAGCCTCGCATAGGGAGCTGCGACGAGGCACGAGACCCCGGATCACGCCGTGAAGGTGTTGGCCGGACTGTCACTCCTGGAGCGAAACCTCAGGTTCATCGGAGGATGGGAGATCGAGGTGGCGGTGGCGTTTGTTAAATAGGGTGGGCGGATGGTCGGAGATGGAAGTTGATCTGGAAGGGATACGCGAGGATTTGATGATGGAGGACGAGGGTGAAGATCTGATTTGGGACGAGGGATCCGGTGATTGAAGATCGAGACGGATATGGAAGGTGGAGACTGGGCGAGATGCGACGGTGCGAGATACGTGGCGGAGAAATCGGGGGTGGCGGCACTGGATTTCGGAAAGAGGGGCTCCGAGGTAGACGATGCTCCTCGGTCATCCGATCGGCCGAGATCGGGCGGCCAGGAGATCGCCACGTGGTGGCCTGGAGCGTGATGGGCGGGCACGTGTGTGGCGCGTGCCTGGGAGGCACGCGCGACGCACGTGCAATGATATAATTTTTTTTTAATAAAAATGTTAGTAAATAAAGCCAAAAAAGGCTGACACGTGGCGCCTCCAGGAGCTGCCACGTGTCAGCACCAGAAAATTGAAAAATAAATAGTTTGTAAAATCAAAAAGAAATAGTAAACGGCCTCGTATCAAAAAAGTTCCTTCACGAAAATTGCTCTTCTCTAGGAGATCTACAACTTTCATGAAGACATCAAAACCAAAATCGATCAAATGCACAAAGTGATTTTTTGGGGTATCTCATGTACATAGAATACCTTGATTTTTGGATTTTGTAATTTTTATATCATTTTTAAACCATAAAAAACGAAAAAAAATTGGAAAAATCAAAGATAAATAAAGACACCACAATCTATATTTTTTATTTTTATTAATTAAGAAAATGTGTATATGAAATATCTGGTCAAAACCATTAAAATACACAATGTACAAAAGAGGCCCAAAACCCATTTTTCACATATGAGCATCGATTCACGTGAACTTGGTCTTGTTTTGAATGTGATTGAATGTACATTAGTTCAAAAGTTAGTAGGATCAAAACAGACACTAGAGGAGGAAGATATGAGGTTTTTAGTCCGGAAATCCTGAAACTAGGGTTTGGGTTTTTGGTCCACTTATTTGGGTTAGTGATGTTTTTGTATTTTCCATTTATTCTTGTTAGTGATATGTACATAGTGGAGGTAGTTTTGTGTCATTTGGAGTTAGCATGAATTAGTTAAAAATATGGGAAGTTAGGCTATTTACAGGTCATCTTTGGCTTGGATTTTTGGCTTTTTATTTTGTGCAGAAATTAGTGCTAAAATGCAATTCTTATGAAAACATGCACGAATGCTAATTATGCAGAATAGATGCCTAAATGTTGTTGATTTTGAGGGATTTGAGCTTAATAAATGAGATTTAGAGTGATGAATCTGAGATTCATCAGCAGGCTGCTGGTACCGCTGATTCCGCCTCTAGTTATTCTGATATTGTGGAGGATGGTGCTGTAGAGGCGACTTCGACTAGACAAAGTTCCCACCCTGATGCTGGTGATACGGTCGAATGGCCAAATATTGCTTATGTTGCAGTTTTCATGGATGAGCCAATTGGACATCATTACTTTAGATGTTGTTCTCCTCTTGTATGATAGGTCGTGGTGGTGGAGAGAATGGATCGTAAGAATTGGGCTAGAGTTCTGGCTGGTATAGGACAATATGTTGAGATGCCAGTGATGGTCAAGTTCATGCACATAGTAAACGTGTTAGACCTGAGGATGTCCTGCACTCGATTGAGGCTACTATGGAGGTGATGGATCTTTTAGCTCAACAAGAGTGTTTGCGTACAGACTCATAAATTATATGGCATTGATGGTACTCACATGCAACTCCAACTGCTTTGTAATCTGATCCACCTTCTCCTGGTGTTAGGTCCTCTATTCGATCACAAATAGTTTCTTCAAGTCGTGTGATTGCTTCTCAATTATATCAACTTTGGACAAGTGGCTCCTGATAATGTTGAGGTTGGAGCTATCATCTGTGTCCTGCTCACTAGATGTTGCCATATTGACGGGCTTGTGGCAGACCTGCAACTATCGCTGATAGGCTCGGGATGAAGATAGATCGACATCTCCTTAGGCCATCTCTTCAAAGATTTGCCAGATGGCATCCTCATAATTGTTAAAATGTGAGACTCCACATGAGACATCTACTAGCCTCTATATTTTAGGAGTAAGGCCCCTGAAGAAATGTTGGACCAGGCTAGTCCGAGGAATGTCGTGGTTGGGGCAATTCTTCTGTAAATCACGGAATCTATCCCAGGCTTCATGTATCGACTCATGCGGGCCATGGGAGAAATAGTTGATCTATGCTAGTTGAAAAGGACTTCTTCGGGTTTTTTTATTATTAAGAAAGAAAATATAGAATTATTCACAAGTGTTGTTGGAACCCAAAGAAAGTCTCAACAAAAATTATTTTTAATTTTATTCAAGTCTCAAGCCACCAATCAAAGAAAAGATGAATGTAAGCAGAGGAATAAATGTAATTGCTATTTATTTGCATGTATAGCATATAAGATCGACTCAAGAGGCTACAATAATCTCGAGGGTTATTTAAATTAAAGAAAAAATCAAGGAAATAAAAGAGGGCTCCCTTTATGCAATTCTTGGTTTTTAGTGAATTTTTTGTCATTTTTAATTTTTTATGGATTTTTAATTTATATATTTTTTATGCTTTTATGTGTTCTTTCTAATGGTAAAATAATAATATCTGAAACTTAGAGCTTACTCTAAAAGAAATTGAAGAAAAAATTATACACAACATATAATTGCCATGTTATTGGAAATAAGTTACAGATTTTATATTGCGAATTTAAGTGACGGATTTTGCAATACTTAAAACATAGGCATACATATAATACTCGAAAATGTAAAGATTAAATTATAAAGTTAAGGATTTCTCCTTGATTACTTACGCTTAAATATTTTTATGGTTGTCAACGTCTTTAAATAGGCTTGGATCTAGTTAATCGTAAGGATTAGACTTCCTTGAGCATGACTAGTGTGTAGGTTCAAAATATTAAAAACAATATCATTATAGATTTTAAATGATAGTTGAAAGAACTACCAAAGAGGTGAAGGATATGGAATAATCCTCAAGCGCATCACAGAAGCGTGAACGTCGTCTCGAATACGACGAAGAACGACTAGTCGAACTAGTTGTTCTATGCAGCGGAATTTAAAAAATTTTCATGCGATGAAACCACATGATCCAAGAACGATTCTCGGATTGTTTCATCTGTAACCACAACAAGTGTAAAGGAATACCTCTTGAAGCGTGGTTGATCAAGTCTCTACAAAAAGAGACCTCCTGTCTCAAGTCCGATCGTCGGAGAAGAAGCTTGCGAGCGTGGGGATGACTCACGTGATCCTCGCAATCCAAGAGTTGATCCAAGAACGGTGATCTCCTGATCTCGTCGTACGAGATCGAACGCCTTCTTCGCAAGCGTAGCACTCCAAGAAGACAGAGAACCGAAGAACGTCGAAGCGGCGGCGCGGTGGCGAAGGCGTCGACGAAGTTCTCCCCTAGGGTTTTGGTGGTAAACCACTAAAGAGAGAGGGAGAGGGATGTCGTGTAGAATAACAGAGAGAGAGAGAGAGATGTGCTTCAAAAGCATAATCCTAGAGAGCATGGTATGCCTCTCTATTTATAGGATTTTGGGATCCATGGATCTCAATCCATGGGACATATAAAATCAATGGATGAGATTTATTTATGTCTAATCCAATGGTCAAGATTGTTGTTGGTAAAAACCAACTTATGATTTAATTTATATCAAATATATTTGACAAATCAAATATACATCAATCCTAAAATTAAACCAATCAAATAAGGAGACAATTACCATGGAGATCTCATCTCCCCATGGAATATAGTGGACGGCCACCAATTCCATATAGGACTTGGTAGCCGTCCACTTATTTCCATGTGGGGGCAATCTCATGAAATCTCATGAGATTGCATGTCTCCATGAAATTCTCCATTGTTTAATCCAACAACTTTTGTTGTGATATATTCTTCAAAAATAATTCATAATTAATTTTGAGAATATTACAATCTTACCATTGGAAATTTGTGAATCATATTCACAACCCAAAACAAAATATAATTTACATTTTCAATTAATTACACAATGTGTATCCAATACACATTAATAATTAATCAACAAATATAAATTATAATTAGCTCTCTCTAATATATTATAAACCACATTTATAATATATTATGAATAATTGGATATTGTTATCCACATTATTCTTATCCACAATAATTAAATCACATTTAATTATATTGGATAATTTCCACACACATCAAGATAATTAAATCATATTTAATTATCAATTTCTCAATGCTTAGATCTATGGAATTATTCTTGAACCCTTTCAAGAATAATGCAATTTCTCCTCAGATACTTGGAGATAAGGACAGAGCGATTATATTGTTACATATATAGTGACTTGGATATTGAGATCACATCTCAAATCCAGATCCCATGGACCTCCCATAGATGCTTGATTAAATCAAGGCCATAAACCTAATCTTCTCATTGCATCTGATTCTCATTCAGATCAATGTCAAATACATGAACTAAGATTAGGTCACTTCTCTATTGAGAGGAGTCACTAAAATCCAGACATGTTTCGTCACTCCCTCAGAATGGAAGCGTCATGGTTATACAATCGTTTATGATCACATCACCCTCAGGTATTCTCAACACCTATACATCCTGCATACTGGAAGACCTATGATCATCCTGAAGATATAGGTCACTTTTACATTGTCATCTTCAGGGTTTGATCACTAAGTTTCTCATTCTTGGTCATTGGGATTTTGGTACAGATCATATGCTTTCACAAAGCATATATCTTACATTCAAATTCATGTCATGCTTCTTAAGCACGACGACCATGCATGGAATTTGATCAGTCCCAATACCTCATGAGTGAGCTCATGTCTCCCGATTCACAAGTGAACATGTATGATCCCTTTGAGAGATCGTATTACTCATATGCCCTTACATGCACACTAGCTCGTCGGTGTATAGACCTTAGTTAGGTCATCAACCTATTGGTCTGCCAAATGTACATACACAGACATATAGCAACACATCTGTCTCTGCTCAGAGGATGTGTGCCTATGTTGTGACAGTATTCAACATAGGTCTTTGGTTATCTCGATCTCGTTACGTCAACCCATTGACTCAACTAATCTAATACCTCCGAGTTACTATTACCATGTAGAGGACCTGCATCAAGAGGCCGATCAGATATCAGCCTAATGAGAAAGGATTGCCATCTCCTACTCGGGCTGGAGATCATCACATGATAATCATTTGATGATGCTTGATGATTCATCTATCTAACTCCTTAGATATCTATCCAAGCATCAACCTCTATGATTCAATCAATGAATCAACAGCTGCATGATTATCAAGTTGGCCATGGTACATAACCCTTATTGTACAGAGGGACCTTATAGTGCAGTCATTCAATTAATCTCAGAAAGGGAGTGAAACATAATCAATAACTTTTATTGATAAATCATTTATTACAATAACATTTATTGTAGGAATGGTTCGCCTCGGGCTCACATTACTAAAAATCTCCCACTAGCCCTCAGAACTATTCAGGAACAATCCTTAAACCCATACTCGTTACATGTTGGTCGAAAACCTTCTGTGTCAGATGTTTGGTAAGAGGATCGGTAACGTTGTCGGTAGAGGCCACCTTGGTGATGATGATATCACCACGCTTTTGAATCTCTCGAATGATGTGGTATTTCCTTTCCACGTGCTTGCTCTTCTGATGCCATCTGGGTTCCTTCACCTGGGCAATGGCTCCCGTGTTATCGCAGAGTAGCGGAATGGGAGTATCAGAGGAAACTACGCCAAGCTCCAGAATGAACTTGCGCAACCACATTGCCTCCTTTGCAGCATCCGATGCAGCAATGTACTCGGCTTCTGTTATTGAATCTGCTGTAGTGTCCTGCTTCTTGCTTCTCCAGCTCACAACACTACCATTCAACAGGAATACAAACCCTGATGTCGACTTTCGATCATCAATATCCGATTGGAAGTTAGAATCAGTATATTCCAAGAGTTGGAGATCACCATCTCCATAGACCAAGATGTAATCTTGAGTCCGTCTTAGATATTTTAATATAATCTTTACTGCATTCCAGTGTTGTTCTCTATAGTAGGATTGGTAACGACTTACCACTCCCACTACATGGTAATACATTAAGCTTCCTACAGCTGGTGCATAAGGGCATCCAGCCATGGCTTTCTTTTCCTCAACAGTTTGAGGAGACATTCCTTTAGACAGGTGGATACCATGTCTTAAGGGTAGGAATCCTTTCTTGGAACTATCCATACGGAATCGTTCAAGAATCTTCTTAATGTATCGATGTTGTGACAATCCCAAAATCCTCTTTTCTCGGTTTCTGAACAACTTCAGGCCTAAGATGTAAGAGGCTTCTCTAAGATCTTTCATCTCAAAGGTATGGGACAGCCAAATCTTCACACTGGTCATCATCCTTGTATCATTCCCAATGATAAGGATGTCATCTACGTAAAAGCACGATGAACAAAATGACTCTCCCACTAAGCTTCTTGTACACATAAGGTTCATCAGGATTCTGCACAAAATCATAACTCTTTATGGTTTCGTCAAATCTAATGTTCCAGCTACGAGAAGCTTGCTTGAGCCCATAGATGGATTTCTTCAGTTTGCGTACTTTGCCATCCTCAGTTATGAAGCCCTGGGACTGCTCCATATAGATATCCTCCTCGAGGTATCCATTGAGGAAAGCTGTCTTGACGTCCATCTGCCAGATGTCATAGTCAAGATATGCAGCTATAGATAGCAGTGTCCTGATGGATTTAAGCATAGCCACATGAGAGAATGTCTCATCGTAGTCGATGCCTTCTCTCTGTATGTAGCCATTGGATATGAGCTGTGCCTTGAAAGTCTCTACTTTCCCATCAGGTCCCCTCTTTCTCTTGAAGATCCATTTACACCCAATGGGTTTTACCCCTTTAGCGTGATCCTCTAGGGTCCATACACCATTCTTATGCATGGAGTCAATTTCTGACTTCAATGCTAGCATCCATCTATCCATGTCATGATCCGCGAGTGCTTCATCAAATGAAGTAGGATCGTTGTCAATTTCACTTGAGTCATGGAATCCATACCTTTCAGGTGGTGCAACCATCCTCGAACTCCTTCGAAGAGGTATGGGTGTTTCATCTTTATTTACCTCTTCAGTTTCTGGTCTAGGAAGCTTAGAATCCTCATTGGATTCAATGAATTCCTCCACTTCATTTTTGTCTTGACCTTTAAGTAAATCATCCTCCAGAAATTTCACATCTCTAGAGACAAAAATCTTTTGGGTCTCAGGGCCATAGAGCTGGTATCCAATACCATCTTTAACATACCCAATGAAGTAACACTCACGAGTGTGAGATTCTAGCTTACTTGCGTCCACATTCTTCTCATGAACCAAGCAACCCCAAACCCTCAAGTGATTAACACTAGGTTTAGTTCCATACCAAAGCTCATGAGGAGTCTTAGGTACAGATTTGCTAGGAATCTTATTCAGGATATATATTGCAGTCTCTATTGCATATCCCCAGAAACTAAGTGGTAAATGTGCTTTGCTCATCATTGAACAGACCATATCCATGATGGTCCTGTTGTGTCTTTCAGCAACACCATTAAGTTGGGGAGTTCCAGGAGGAGTGAGATTGGAGACAATTCCATTCTCTTTAAGGTATTCCTTGAATTAATCTGAGAGGTACTCGCCACCTCGATCGAATCGAATCCGTTTAATCTTTCTATCGGTTTGGTTCTCAACAAAGCCTTGAATTCTTTGAACTTTTCAAAGGTTTCATATTTATGTAATAGGAAGACAAACCCATATCGTGAATGGTCATCAATAAATGTCAAATAATATCGATATCCATTTCTAGCCGCGGTACTGAAGGGACCGCATACATCGGTATGTATTAGGTCAATAATACCTTCGCATCTTGTAACCTTGTTACGGAAAGGCATCCTAGTCATTTTACCTCGAATACAATTTTCACAGGTAGGCAAAGATTGAACCTGTAGAAAATCCAAAGGTCCATCCTTTATCAATCTATTGATCCTATCAACAGATAAATGACCAATCCTTTGATGCCAAATCACATTTGAATGATTTTTATTCTCCCTGGATCTTTTAGGGTTTTTATTAGTGGTTGTAACATTCATGACATGCTCATTAATGCATAATTCATAGAGTCCACCAGAAGTCAAAATACCATCTGCAATATATTTATCATAATGATTTATGACTAATTTATTACAGAAAAGGAATGAATATCCACTTCTAACTAACTTAGATACAGATACCAAATTCCTTCTGACCTCAGGTACATAAAGATACTCTTTAAGTACTAGGACTCTACCACTAGATAATGATAGTCGACAGGTCCCGACGGCGACTGCTGCAATACTTGCATCAGATCCCATCTGGATGACTATCTCCCCTTCTTTCAGATTTCTAGTTTCCTGAAACAAATGCAACAAATTGCATACATGAACAGAAGCACCAGAATCAACAACCCAACTTCATTCTCGTCCAACGAGAAAACGGGTTTCAATGATAAAAGTAGATTTCATACCTGCTGGGGCTTTACCTTTGTCGACCGATTTCGGGTATTCTGGGTAGTTACGCCTCCAGTGCCTCGGCTTCTTGCAGTGGTGACAAACGTCGGTTTTCTTCGACGCTATTAGTGTGGATGCATTGGAAGATGAGTCAACACCTTGATCCTTCTTCTTTCTCTTCTAGGCCGGGCCCTTCCAAGAACCTTGCTTCCGACCACGCTTCCCTCTGACATGTGCAACCATTGCACTGCCAGTGGGACCATCTTTCTTCATTACGTCTTCAGCAGACTTTAATGTAGCAAGAAACCACAAAGTTATTGAAAGACTTGGGCAACAATAGCAGAATGAAATCAGATTGTATGTCTGCATTCATGGTTGCCCCAAGAGTTTCCAGCTCCGACAAGTACCCAAACATTTTGAGTACATGTTCATGGATCGATGTTCCTTCCTGCATCTTGCAGCGAACGAGTTCTTTCATAACGTTGTATCGCTGGGTGCGGTTAATGTCACCAAACATATCTTTCAGATTCTGCATTATTTCCTGGCATGTGCTCATCTCCACATGTTGCTTCTGAAGAACATTGGAGAGAGAACCCAGGATATAGTATCTAGCCAAGACATGATCTTCATCATACTTGTCATTGTATGCCTTTTCTTCCTTCATTTTAGGGCTTTCATGCTTGTCTTCTGAGAGCACTTAACTTATGCGCTCAGCCGAGAGAACAAGCTCCAAATTACGGATCCAATCCGAGTAATTTGGTCTGTTAAGCTGGTTGACCTCCAGAAGCCTGCTTAGTGGGTTCATGGACTTCATTTTCTGAAATTAAGAATGCACTATATTAGAATATATAATCATACACTCAATTTATGATATTTGATTAAGGCATTTTAAATCAATCTAGTCTTGCTCTGTCAACTATGAAAGTTTATTCCCTCAATCACTTTCAAAGTAAGAGATATACTTACCTCTATATCTCATGCAAGAATTGGGATCTCCTCTTCATCTTTGTCATATCCCAATAATATGAGAACCTATGACTCCAATAAAGAGAAGCAGGAACACATTCCGCCTTGCAAGTCCAACTTGCATTTCCCAATTCGGTCTTTAATACCCGAACCCACCATCCCTAAGATGATGTTGACCCATCATTAATTGAATCAACCATCAACAGGGATACAACTCGCTATGCGCAATCTAATATAGCCCCAATAATATGAGGACTCGATATTGGGGTCACTAAGCATACGTCCTTACTCTTTCGAGAAGCAACGAGCCCGATCTTAATGGATCGTATGTAGGAGCTGTCACTTCGGACAGGTGTCTCCCACATACAATATCTGGCGACGAAACCCTTCGCCTTGACGGGAGATCATGGATGTCACTTATGTGATCCTCCATCTCATATTCAAATTTTAATTAATTATCATGAATCATATTCACATAATTAACTCTTTCAAGGGAATTAACAACTCTATTCATAATAGAGTGTTTTAATTGGATATAACTAAATCAATCATATTAAATTAATTACTAATAATCCAATTCAATCAACAAACCTGATTGTTTTACTTGAATATATATATGGTATTATCTCAAAGTATATATTAATTCGAATTTTAATAATTAGAAAATACATCATGATCTCTCAAGCATCATTCGTTCCCTACTCGTTGTCATGGCCACTACCAACGGGAGTGGGACGGACCGCATCCGGTGCAACCCGCTACCCCAGCGATCCCCGACTAGACATCGTATCCGCCTCGGGAAAAAATAATGCCGAGTCAATCACTTTGTACTTGAGATGATCATCAGTTCTTCAATCGAAATTATACCATATAGTAATAATCAAAATATTTTTGATTATAAGGAAATTCGCTAGACAAATTCCCAATCCTATTCAAGCAAGGAGTTTGGTGATTGTGTTTCCAATTATGATCTAGATCAAATCTAATCAATTTATTGGTTGAAGCCAAGTAAATTAGGGAAATAATCATCTTCCAATATTTCTCAAATATTTTCCATAATTATTTCTTAAAATTAACAATTAATTTCATTAAGTGACAATCACATAGTTCTTGATTAAGATTTTAATTTCAGCAGTGACCCCTACTTACTAAAATTAACATATCTCAATCAATGTAAATCCAAATTAGACAAAATCAAATTTCAAAGATTGCTAATTTGATTTAGGACAGAACTTAAGTGATATTTCATATATTTCGAGGTAAATCAAAACAGTAATGAACTCATTAATCATGTTAAGATTTGCAGTTCCCGCAACAGTGAATACATGTTCACTAAAACAACCATATCTCGAGAAAACGGAATCCAAATTACGTAAACTCAGATCCTATGGTTTCCTTATTTAATGGAGAACAAAATCCAAGTGATTAATTCTTATTTAAATAATTTAAACAGAGCCGAATTTATTCACCAAACAGAAGTACGAAAATCAAATGCGACAAAAATTTTCACGACCTCTACGAACCCAAGTCGTCCTAGGTTTGCGGATCGTATCCAAAACCTTCAACCTGGCTCTGATACCACTTGAAGGATATGGAATAATCCTCAAACGCATCACAGAAGCGTGAACGTCGTATCGAATACGATGAAGAACGACCAGTCGAACTAGTTGTTCTATGCAGCAGAATTTGAAAAATTTTCATGCGATGAAACCACATGACCCAAAAACGATTCTCGGATCGTTTCATCTGTAACCACAACAAGTGTAAAGGAATACCTCTTGAAGCGTGGTTGATCAAGTCTCTACGAAAAGAGACCTCATGTCTCAAGTCCGATCGTCGGAGAAAAAGCTTGTGAGCACGGAGATGAGTCACGTGATCCTCGCAATCCAACAAGTTGTTCCAAGCACTATGATCTCTTGATCTCGTCGTACGAGATCGAATGTCTTCTACGCGAGCGTAGCACTTCAAGAAGACGGAGAACCGAAGAACGTCGAAGCGGCGGCGTGGCAACGAAGGCGACAACGAAGTTCTCCCCTAGGGTTTTGGTGGTCGGCCACCAAAGAGAGAGGGAGAGGGATGTCGTGTAGAATAAGAGAGAGAGAGAGATGTGCTTAAAAAGCATAACCCTAGAGAGCATGGTATGCCTCTCTATTTATAAGATTTTGGGATCCATGGATCTCAATCCATGGGACATATAAAATCAATGGATGAGATTGATTTATGTCTAATCCAATGGTCAAGATTATTGTTGGTAAAAACCAACAACTTATGATTTAATTTAGATCAAATATATTTGACAAATCAAATATACATCAATCCTAAAATTAAACTAATCAAATAAGGAGACAATTACCATGGAGATCTCATCTCCCCATGGAGTATAGTGGATGACCACCAATTCCATATAGGACTTGGTAGCCGCCCACTTATTTCCAAGTGGGGGAAATCTCATGAAATCTCATGAGATTGCATGTCTCCATGAAATTCTCCATTATTTAATCCAACAACTTTTGTTGTGATATATTATTCAAAAATAATTCATAATTAATTTTGAGAATTTTGCAATCTTGCCATTGGAAATTTGTGAATCATATTCACAACCCAAAACAAAATATAATTTATATTTTCAATTAATTACACAATTTGTATCCAATACACATTAATAATTAATCAACAAATATAAATTATAATTAGCTCTCTCTAATACATTATAAATCACATTTATAATATATTATGAATAATTAGATATTGCTATCCACATTATTCTTATCCACAATAATTAAATCACATTTAATTATATTGGATAATTTCCACACACATCAAGATAATTAAATCACATTTAACTATTGATGAATCTGTGATTCATCACTCTAAAAGTTGAAAATAGAGTCTTGTTCCCGAGTAAATAGCAGCATATTTCCCTTTGTCTTGCACAATTAGCATTCATACATGCATTCATAATACATGCATTTTAGCACTCACATTTGCATTAAATAAGAAGCCAAGATCACTTGTAAAATATACACCTATAAAATAACACCTCCCTTATAATATATCTTGAGTTAATAATATAAGGAAGAAAGTCAGAAATCTCCTTTGTAATATATCCAACAAAGACCTAGAACCTCTGGATCTTAGAAAGCCCATAACTCCCTCATACAACCTCCAAAATAAGTCTACTCACTTTCAGATTAATACACATTAAAAGACCTTTAAAATGGGACTAATTTCATCCAATTTGGAGCTCGTAGGAAGAAGTTGGGTTTTTGGGCCTCTATGTATACTATATAGGTGTATATTGTATCCCTATATTTTTGTATCATATGTGACCTCATCTCCATCTTTGGTCAACATGAAACTTGTAGATCTCATTGAGATCTACAACTTTCATGTTTTGAGTTTTTCCAAATTCGGACTCCTTCTCTCTCTAACTTCATTTCTTCTCTCAGCCATTCATAGGTGGCCATGTGGCGCCCTCTGATTGCGCCGCGCGGCCCGCTCCCCTTGCCCTAGCCGTCCGCGCCCACAGCCGTTGGATCTTCATCCAGATCCAACGGCTGCGCCACCTCCACGTGCGCCATACTCCCCTACCGTCAGATCACTTCCCATCTCAGATCTGATCCGCCCGTTCGCGCCCATGCCTTTCCATCACAGCCGCTTATCCCGCCTCGCACCTCAGACCTTCGATCGAAGCCCTAATCGCATCACATTGTTCGCTCGCGCCTCATCGACAAGGCAACACGTGGCGCTTCATACACCATTTGATCGAGCAACCTCAGATTTAATCCACGTCGCCCGCTCGCACTTCACCTTCGATGAGCCACGTGGTGCCATCACGCCCCTTGATCAATTCTCCCTTGATCAAATCCAAGCCGACCCTGAGCGCCCTCTTCCCCGCCGTTGGATCACGAGATCCAACGGTCAGGACCTTGTCTTCTACCTCCGGTCGCCCTCTCTCCCATGATATCGACCTTACGCGAGACGTCGCCCCTTTCCATTTTCGCCTCCACTCCTGCCACCCTCTTCGACTGCCAACACCTCCACGATCTTCACCACTCTCCCCTTATCCTCGCCAGCTCCCTCATTCACCACGACTTCCACCAGAGACGCTCCACAACTTCCACGAACTTCACCTCTCCTCCATCCCTGCTGCCACCATTGCCCTATAAATAGACCACCTCCGGCCACATTCACGCCTATCCGCCACCCCAGAGAGAAACCTTGAGCTCAGAGCCATCGATTGGTGACAGAATTGAGTGATTCTTCGAGCGACGATGGGCCTTCTTCTCCGGCGAGATCCACGGCTGCCACCGCCGTGCTGCAGCCTCCAACCGCGAGCTGCGTGAGCTCGGGACTCTACCGATCCCTCGAGCGACGACATGGAGCTCAAATCTGAGCTCCATTCCCCAGATAGCCCCCCTCCATCCTCTTCTGATCTTCTTATGATTTTTCATTTGATTTCTCCGATTTAATTCACGCTCCACCGTCATCTTCTCGCTCCACCTTCATCACTCCGAGCTCTACGACGGAGCTCCGATCTTCTCTCACCCTTCTGTATCCTCAAACACTGTCACCCACCTTCGCTCGACTCTAGCTCCGCCACCTCGGTGGAGCTCGCTCGCTAACAGGCGGAGTTCCCACGAGGGTCACCATAAAAAAATAGAAGTGTTGTCGCCGAGGCGACCACTCATGGAAGACCGGTGTTAATCAGCAATTAACCCACAATCCAAAGAATACAACAATCAAGCTCAAAATAAATGTGAATTAATTTTTATTTACTCTACCAGAAAATGTATAGTGACAAATATGTAGAGGTCGAACCACAGAGAGCAACACAAAATGCAATAGCCTACGCGTCAATCCCAGTCATCCTTGTGTGGTTTTATTATTATTATTATTATTATTATTATTATTATTATTATTATTATTAACATATAATACTTAAGCATTATGTATATAGATATATATATATATTTATACAGTACAAATTTATTATATATATATATGTGTATCTAAATATGATATAATATATACATATATATATCCCTCTTTTTTTTATATCATATTAAGATTAAAGAGACTACATATTACTAGATATATATATATATATAATATATATAATTTTTTTTTGGATATATAGATATAGGTATATATACATAAAAGGGGTGTTATAATTTTCACAAAAATACTAAAAAAAGAGTCAAAAATTCAGGAAAAGGATCTTTTTGGGATTTTCATGGCTTTTTACTGTTTTTTATAATTTTTGGGTATTTTTGCAAATATTTTTAGCATTTTAAAATAGCTACCTGATAGCAAACAGTGGACTAGGTACTGGCCGTCACAAAAAATAGAGATTAAAAATAGCTAACAGCCTCAAAAATGTTCCCCTTTAATTTTCTAACAACAATAATAAAATATAGCATAAGTAGGGCCTGAGTTTATATTTTCTGATTTTTCTTTGATTTTTTTATATTTTTTTGAAGTTTTTGGGTATTTTCGAATTTTTAAGGTTTTCTTTTTGAGATTTTTAGGGATTCTTGGTCTGATACTAATATAGGACAAATACACTACATATAATTTTTTTTGGAATTTTTCAGGGCATTTTCATATTTTTTTGGGATTTTATGAGTTAGACAGGGACTTAAAGACAAGTTTTTGATTTTTAATAAATGCAAAAAGGCAACAAAATGCAAAACTAAAAATATGGCGTTCAAGCATGACCAAACAGGAGCTTAAGTCTATTTTCTCAAGATTTTTAGATTAAGTATGAAGCACAAAATAAATAGACAAAGCCTTCAAAAATTAAATGGCCTGGCAGGGGTATTTTTGCAAATAAAATAGTTGGCAGGGGCATACATGCAAAAATTACAACAAAAATACACTTTAACTTTTATTTTCAGGACCATTTCATAAATACAAGAACCCGGCAGGGGTTAGATGCAAAATGTCACGCGCCTCACGTGGTTGCCGCACGTGAGGCACGGAGGGACCAAAATGCAAATATGTAAACATCAGGGGGGTCCACTGCAATTTTTACGACTTATTTACAACGTAATACTTTATTTTTGGGTGTAAACTCTAAATACAAAAAGTAAGGGGTAGGGTATGAAATTTACCCCTAAAGAAGGCCTTGCATCCTGCGGCGCTGGGAGCGCCACTTATACACGTGGCAATCATCTGACGGCGGACTTCGATTCGGCGATGAAGGGCTGGGATTAGAACGTCCCGGCTGATCTGACGGTGGGCGAGCTTCTTCATCGAACGGTTGGCGTGCAATCTGGGCCAGCCCTCTCGATCCAACGGTGCAGAAGGCACCTGGAAGAACTGGGAAGGAACTCGCCCTCGGCGAGCTTCGATCGGGTAACTCGGGCTCCTCCGGGCACCTCCCGCGCATCTGGAGCGTTCTGATCGTAGCTGGGAGGCTTCCGCGTCGTCTGACGGTGGTCTCATGGCTCCTGGGGGCCCGAGTCGGTGGAGCGAGGTCGGAGAAGAAAGGGGCCCCCAGGAACCTCTTCCTGGTCAAAGCAAGCCCAGAAGGGCTCGATTCCTCGTGGTACCTGCACAGAAAGAACCGCGGGCGAGAGGGCTATCTCCTCGACCCGGGGTTATGAAGCTGCGGTGCAAGATGGAGGTGGGCGGAAGGGCTCCGGCGAACGGCGGAGTTGGAACCCGGATTCGCCAAGACCAAGGGTCTTGGGTTGATCTGATGGGTGTGAGAGATGGAGAAGGCGACGAGGAACGAGATGGGATGATCGGGGCGGTCGGATACGGTGAGGTTTACAATGAAGAACCGCTCCGGCGAACTTCGATTTTTGATTTTTACGCTAATGTGATCAACTAACAACTAAGCTAACTACTGAAATGAAATGCTAACATTGAAAACTAACTAAGAACGCATTAAAAGGACAGCTCTTATACCTGGGGGCCTCCAGGGAGCAGGGCGGACGCCGGAGCTCCGCCGCGTCAAAATTCTCCTCCCTCCGGCCGAGTCTCGATGCTGGGCTACTCCCCCTGTCACGAGGAACAATCCAGGCACAAGATCTAGGCGTTAGGTTGGAATGAAAGTGGCCAAATTCGAGGAAGGAAGCGGAGCTTTTTATTTATAAACATTGGCGAGTAGCCTTATTGACCGGCGATTATTTCATGATCTAGAGAGCATTTGGTTGATCTGTGATTTCGGCGGGCATCATGGAAGATTAGGGAACAAATCTTGTGAAGGAAGCGTTGTCGATTGATGGATGGTGTGCCCGGGAAAAAGGGAGGAAATCGGGGGAGTGGACTGTTCAGAGCTGCCAGGCGTGGGATGGGACAGTTGACCAGGGGGTCAACGTTGGCCGGCGTCTCATTGGGCCACGTAAGCCGCTACGAGACAAAATAGCCGGTCTGAAGGAAGATTGATTTATTTGACATCCGAAATGATTTTATTAATTTTTGCTTATAAAATAAAAAATGTGTATTATTTCATGTAGTATTTATTCCTGATTTTTATTGAATTTTTCGAGGTGTTTTGTTGTAGTTTTATTTTAGTAATGTGTATATGTATGTATTTACATGTTTTTTTGGATATTTTATTTTTAATTTATTTCTTTTCTTTTATTATTTTCTTGGCTTATTTTATAAATTTATAACTTATTTTTGTGAGTATAAAGGTATTTTTGTTTGATTTTTATAAGTTTATTTGTATTTTTAAATAAATAGGTCTATGTATTTGTAAGTATATATATAGGTACTTCACCTATATATTATACACATTGTATTTATTTAATTAATTTTATGTGTTTTTATTAAGGATTTGTATTTTTAATAGGACACATATACTATATACATTATTACAAAAATATAAGAGATTTGAATAATTAAAGAATGTTTTCCCCTTTTATTTGTGTGCATACTCCATATAGGTATCTTGCCCATATATATCACATAGTTTTATTTTATTTTCCAAATTATTTTTGGTTTTATTCTAATGCCAATTTGTACAGGAATTATATACATTATCTGCAAAATTCTAAAAATATGAGTTTATAAAAATAATGAATATTGAGTAAAATGAATATTTTAATCAGGTATTATGTACAAGAAGGGCCAAAAACCTAACTGCCACAGATGGACTCCAAAAATTATGAAACCAATTTTATAAAATAGTTTATGAAATGCTATATACAATTAAAGGTGAGTTTGGGTGATTTGGAGTTTTTATTTGCAAGATGTGGGTCTGTGAAGTTGAGATGTTGGCTTTTTATTGTGTGTATAAAATGTACACTGGGTATTATTTTTACACAAACTCAATTTTGTATTTTTATTTACATTATTATCTACAACTTTTATGAACAAAGTTTCTTTATTTGATGAATAAATAATTATGCATAAAATAGGTGTCAAAAATGCAAAAAGGGATGAATAAATAAATGGGGTATTTATTGTATATCAGCCCTTATCTCCCCCTACTTTATTCCTTGTCGACCAATACCATGCTGGCCTTGGTCTCGGGGTTAGGGTCATAAAATATTTACAAAATTTTATTCCTTTTTCTTTTCTTCTCTTTATTCTATAATTTTGGCATTAAAAACCTTATTTAATGTACAATTAATACAATGAGTAATGAATGCTATTATGTACAAATTAATGCTGTTTACATGCATTTGCCGGGGTTTTTGAGGCCAAAATGATAGAATAAAGGTGATGAAATGGAGATTCATCACCCCCCTATACTTGCCTTTGCTAGTCCCTAGCAAACACTTATGCAATAAGCGCAAAATGAATAAAGAAAAGAAAAAGGAAAATGCAAGAAAGATAGAGTGAATTGGGGTGCTTTCAGTGCAATGCATGTCCTTACAAAATCTGAATTTGGAGCTCCTGTCAGACCTTGGGTGTGAAGGTGTGTGGAACCTAGTCGGGAACCAGCTCTAAAGTACCACAGCCTTCGGTAATCACAGAACTCGGTTCAACCCACCTCAATAGCCGGGTCAGAACTAGTCTACATCATACGCAAACTCTTATAACTATGAAGCTGACTTGTACGGTGTAAGTGTGAGTGGCTCTCCCCAACTGAAATGATAAAGGAACTGACTTCTCCAGAATGACAACCCAATGATTCCCCTATCCAACAGCTCTTTCCTCGAGGAGCAGGGTATTTCCTTCTAAGTTCAAGTGGCAACCAGCTCAAGAGGAGGGGGTGAAGAGAAGAATGGACGGTAGCCAGTGTAGCTACCTATCCTGGGATGCAAGACCAGTGTAGTCAAGTCATCCAGCTGCAGGCTTACATGTTTGTCTTTGGAGCTCAAGCTTGCTTATTGACTTTGTACATACTTTGCAGGCGTTTTATTTTTGTACAGGCCTGATCATCATCATCATTTTTTTTTTCAACATACTATTCACAGCAGCATTTACATAAGGAGTTTTTCCTCTTGAGCCAGTAGACTATCCCTCTTTTGAAGCTTTATCGCAACCCACAATCTCCTGTCTTTAGACCTCATTGCTTATTGAATCTGGTTGGGGTGCACTTCCCTCCCTAGACGAGGACGAATGTTTCCACCCGTGTGCGTCTCAGACTGGCAAATCCAACCCCCTCACCACTCCAACTGGGTTGAGCCAAGTGAAAGGTGCAGGTGTCCAAGTTAGATCACGGTCGGCAAGAGTCATACGTGTGTCTCGAAAAGTCCTAGTTAGTCCACTGAGGTGACTTGAACCCAGCCCTGATTTCTCAAAGAATTAAGTCTGAATAGACCTGAAGTACCTTAAACCTAGTTCCCATAAGGTTCCAGTGCAATTAGGTGCGGTAAGGTCTAACCGAGCTCCAATTTGAGATTTTCTTAGACTGATTCAATCATCAAGCTTCACTCAAAAAGAATATGAATGGTATGCTTATGCTATGTGCAATGAATGATGCAATTTTTCACAAAAATTTGGAAGGATCAAAGAATGTTTTTACAAAAAGAATCTCTACACAGGAAGTACGAACTGAAAATGTTTAAAGAGTATGTACATTTATTTACACAGGCGTGCTGCTTTGTTTTCAAAATTTAGGAAATTTTTAGCGACTTTACAGGTATGAATGAAATAGTTTATTCGGGTATGTATAGAAAGAATTGTATGTATCTTGTTTCTGATTTACTAGTATCTGCAATGGTGTTATTAATAGCTTTTTGAAAATAATTTTGCAAACTATAGTACACGATAATTTTTGCAATCCTTTACACACATTTGAAAACTATTTTTGCAAAGATTTTTCACACTATATGTAGATATATACAATTTTCACAATACTTTTAACAAGCATTTTTCAAAACATTTGCACATAGGTTTTTCAAATCCTTTCTTTCACACAAAGAAAAATTTTGCAATCAACACCGTTTCACGCATTTGAAATCATTTCACATCAAATTTTCCAAAACTGGTCACACTATTTTTCAAATCATACTGTATAGGTATCTGATTTATTAATCAGAAGGTACAAAAGAAGAAAAAAATTGTATTTGACGTATAGTATGGTTCTGTTCTTATACACTTTATTTGGCTTATTCCTCATTTACAAATGAAAGATTTTTGTGCAAATTCCTCAGACTTACTCGAGAAACATTTTCACAAGGGTTTTCGAAAACTCTAGTCCAAAATAATTTTTGTAACATGTACACGCATTTGAAAACCCTTTTACAAATGTTTTACACAACACAGATAGATTTTTCAAAACAATTTTTGACAATCAACTTTTCACAATCATTTGAACACTAATTTCCACATATTTTGCTTTCACTCAAAGAAAATAGGTTTTACACACAAACTAATCTTTTCAATCGTTGAATACTTGTTCACGCTATTTTCAAACAACTTTCACAAGATTTTTCAAAAAAACGTTTCGTAAAACACTTTTCTGACTTACTAGTCAGTATAATTACAATGAGTCTGAGGAACTCACAATCATCTTTTATTATTATAAAGCTACTTTTTACATTTTATTTTGTGTTGTAGTGATATTTTATTTTTCAGTATGAGTTATGGCTTTTAGTATATACACAGTATATACGACCCCCCTATACTTAGCTTGAGCTATGTCCTCATAGATCGAAAGGAAAAAGCAAAGACATAACTCGTACTGCGTATAGACAGATCTAAAGAATAAATACGAACGAAATGAATGAATGAGAAGTTGACCGTCCCCCCTATACTTAGGATCAAAGAATCCTTTGTATAGCAGACTGTTTACAAAGCGGGGAGGGTCAAGGGTGAGAATACACTGATCGTACTCAGATTGTCTCCCCCTATACTTAGGGTAAGATACTCCTAAGTATAGACAAGAAGAGGAGACAATGGAGAGGATCGAACAGAAATCAAGAACCCTAGGTGCTCACCCCCCTATACTTAGGACCAAGTACGTCCTAAGTATAGAAAACTGTCTACAAAGGCGGCACGTTTTAGATAGAAAAAGAAAATAGATAAGGAAAAGAAGAAAAGAAGAAAATCAGAGCAATAATGGTTGGAGTACATCGTCTGAGTCTTTTGGTGCTGCAGGAGGTGTAGAGATATCCTCGGGGTGCACTAACTGAATAGAGTCAACAACGGCCAAGAATGAATCTGGTTCCAAGTAAGGCTTCAGTAGTTGGCCGTTGACGACGAAGGGCTGTGCGTCAGGGGACAATTCTGATATAGCAATGTTTCCGTTGTCACGCACTTCACATACTCGAAATGGCCCTGTCCACTTACTTTTTAATTTACCTGGGAATATCCGCAACTTTGCATCAAACAACCACACTTTCTGCCCAACATCGAAGGTCTTTCGTCTGATGTGCCAGTCATGCCAGCGTTTCACCTTCTCTTTGTACATCAAGGTGTTATCGTATGCGCAGTCTCGGAATTCCAAGAGCCTGTTCAGATCGTCCTTTCTCTTCTGACCACCTTTTCGTGAATCCAAGTTACAATTACTAATTGCCCAAAGGGATTTGTGAAGTAATTCCACGGGCAGATGACATGGTTTTCCATATACAAGACGGTAGGGCGACATGCCCAAGGGAGACTTGTAGGCCGTACGGTAAGCCCAAAGAGCTGAGTCCAAGAGTTGAGACCAGTCTTTTCTGTTTGGCCTAACAAGTTTCTGCAATATGGTCTTGATTTCTCTATTGGATAACTCCGCCATGCCATTGGTCTGCGGATGATAAGGAGATGCGACGCGGTGATCGATGACGTACTCCTTCGTTAACTTCTTGACCTCTTTGTTGATGAAATGACTACCCCCGTCGGATATGAGAATCTTCGGTATCCCAAACCGCGAAATGATGTTCTTCTTCAGAAACTGGCAAACTGTTTTGCTGTCGGCGGCTCGGGCGGGGATAGCTTCAACCCAACGACTCACGTAATCTACGGCAAGAAGGATGTGCTCAAAACCTTGACTGTTAGGGAAAGGTCCCATGAAGTCAATGCCCCATGCATCGAAAACATCTGCTATCTGAATGATTTTCAGAGGCATTGAGTCTTTGGCAGTGAGTGTTCCTTTCAGTCGCTGACAATCAAGACATCTTTTAACAAATTCTGCTGCATCCTTAAATAAAGTGGGCCACCAGAGGCCACACTGCAATACTTTCGCTGCCGTACGATCTCCAGAATGGTGCCCACCAGATTCGAGCGAATGACAATGCTCGAGGACACTAGATTGCTCCGTCTGAGGAATGCACCGGCGCCAAATACAATCTGCTCCTTCCCTGAATAGAAGGGGATCTTCCCACTGGTAAAAGCGGATGGTCGACATGAATTTGTTCTTCTGATTCTTCGTCCAATCCGAAGGTATTACCCCAGAGGCGAGGTAATTTACAATGTCAGCATACCAAGGGAGAGCATCCACGGCTAAGATAGCTTCGTCAGGGAAGGTCTCTGTGATAGGTGCGTTGCTCAAAGGAGAGTCATGCTGCTCTATTCTGGAGAGGTGATCTGCTACCACGTTCTGAACTCCAGGTTTGTCCTTAATTTCCAGATCGAATTCCTGTAGGAGAAGGATCCAACGAATCAGTCTGGGCTTGGCATCCTTCTTCTGCTGTAGGTATCGAATAGCAGAGTGGTCTGTGAAAATTGTGACCTTTGACCCCAACAGATAGGATCTGAACTTCTCTAAGGCGAAAACCACAGCCAGCAGTTCTTTCTCTGTTACTGTATAATTTCTTTGAGCTTCATCTAATGTTCTGCTGGCATAGTGAATGGCATAGGGCGCCTTATCTTTCCTCTGCCCTAGAACAGCTCCGACGGCAAAATCTGACGCATCGGTCATTATTTCAAATGGAAGAGTCCAGTCTGGAGGCTGTAAGATTGGAGCCTGAGTGATAAGCTCCTTCAATTGATTGAAGGCAAGGAGGACTGGCCGATTAACAAGAAATTCTGTCTCCTTGCACAAAAGTTCTGTCAGAGGTCGGGCAATGCGGCTGAAGTCCTTGATAAATCGTCTGTAAAATCCCACATGCCCCAGGAATGACCTCACATTCTTTACTGACTGAGGTGGCTGCAGGTTTGAAATGACATCCACCTTGGCTGGGTCGACTTCCATGCCACGTTTGGAAACGACATGGCCCAACACAATACCCTCTGTGACCATAAAGTGGCTCTTTTCCCATGAGAGCACTAAATTGACTTCCCGGCATTTCTGAAGCACTCTGTTTAGGTGCTCGAGGCAAGAATCGAAACTATCACCATAGACGGAGAAATCATCCATGAACACCTCGAGAAAACTGCCTACCATTTCGGCGAAGACTGCTAGCATGCATCTTTGGAAGGTTGCGGGTGCATTGCATAATCCAAAGGGCATCCTCTTGAAGGCGTAGGTGCCGAACGGGCAAGTGAAGGTAGTCTTCTCTTGATCCTCAGGGGCGATCGCCACTTGGTTGTACCCGGAGTACCCGTCCAGGAAGCAGAAGAACTCCTTGCCTGCTAATCTCTCCAAGACTTGATCAATAAATGGCAAGGGAAAGTGGTCCTTCTTGGTTGCTGCATTTAGGCGGCGGTAGTCAACACACACCCGCCAGGATGTCGGTACCCGAGTTGAAATCTCCTCTCCTTTTTCATTTGTGACCACAGTAAGCCCGGATTTCTTGGGAACTACATGCAGGGGGCTTACCCACTTTGAATCGGAGATGGGATAAATGAAGCCTGCATCACACCACTTTGTGATTTCCTTCATGACCACGTCCCGAAGGTTAGGGTTTAGCCTTCTCTGGAATTCGCGGGACGGCTTGGCATCGTCTTCTAAATAGATATGGTGTGAGCACAGAGCTGGGTTTATCCCTCGGAGGTCTGATACGCTCCAACCAAGTGCCTTGCGGTTCTTTTCTAGAATCTCGAGGAGTCGAGATTCTTGATCCAGATTCAGCCTGCTGCTGATGATGACTGGATACATGTGTTCTTCACCCGTAAGGAAAGCATACTTCAGGCCTGCAGGAAGTGGCTTGAGTTCTGGTTTCAGTCTATCCCCTTTACCGGTCACTTCTGATACCATGCTGGTGGTGGGATGTACTTTGAGACTAGTACCATCCTCAACATTCTGTTGAGATCCAAGTGATGTACCGAACGGTTCTGCGGTGAGCTGATTATGTTCGGTCTGGAGTGAATGCTCAAGAAGATGCGCTTGTATCTGAGAATCTGTCTCCCATGGATCATCGGAGCTTATGATGACTGTGCTTTCCAAGTCCTCCTCAAGAGTGAGGATTTCTTGGGTCCATGGATCGTCCAGTGACAACTCCGAGTCTCTGATCTCCGCAATAAAATCACAGTCTGCTTCTGATGCTGCTTGACTTTCATCAGTTGTGGCGTTCTGCTCCTTATTCATGGTGATCGTGATTTGTTTGGTGTTCGAGCTGAAGGTGATCTTGCCAGACCCGTAATCAACCACGGCACCAGAAGTACGGAGAAATGGTCTGCCGAGGATGATAGGAGTCTGGAGCAGTGGTGCAGGAGAGTCCATGTCAAGGACTACAAAATCAGCTGGGAATTTCATCTCCTGCACGGTAACTATCACGTCTTCCAACAAACCGCGGGGCCGCTTAACGGATCGGTCAGCGAACTGAAGGATCATTCGTGTCTGCTTGAGCGGTCCCAGCCCGAATTCTTGCATTATGGACGAGGGCAGAAGGTTGATGGAAGAACCACTGTCAAGAAGAGTACGCTCGAAGACCTGATCAAAAATCACACAACTGATCAGAGGTGCTCCTAAGTCTTGCTTTTTCTGGGGGAGGTTGGTGATATCTGCAACTGTGGCCATGGACAAAACGTGTTTTTCTACCTCTCGGCGTATGTTGTCTTGCGCTGGGCGACGCCTGTCAGTACATGCCTCTTTCAATCCTTTCTTCACAGCTGGCATGTATTCCACGGCCTTTAACAAGGGAATCTCAACAGTCAATTTATCCAAAATATCTACAACACCTGGATCAGACAATGCAGTTTTTCTTTTTGTCATTTTTTTGGATTTTTGTATTGCATGCGGAAAAGGAATATTCACATTACTGGCAGGAAAATTAGAGTTCTTATTTACATCAAGATTATCGCCCACAGAATGTTGTACATCCGGACTACAAAAAGGCGTACAAGCTGGATCTAACTCTGCTGGTGCTGCTGGGCGATCAAAAAGGGTAGCATTGGCTCCATCGGCTGGCACAGGATCGGCTGCTGCTGGCGGCTCCTCCAAGGCTGGCGCGGCTTCACTTCTGCTGCAGGCTTCTTTTTGGTGTTTTTGTTTTTGCGGATTTTTTTGTATTTTTGGCTGGAATTGCTTCTGGCAATGCACGACGGCTGGACTGGCTTCTCCTTCCTCTTCCTCCTCACCCGCCCCTGGAGCTGGCACGGCTGATGCAGAAGATGACGATCTACCTGTTTCTTTATTCACCCCATATCTGGTAGCAGGCGGAGGCAAGGCCCTACCGCTCCTGAGAGTAACAGCATTAGAAAAGCAGTAATATCATTATCACACGCGGACTGGACATCACATTCTACCTGCTCCTTCTTCTTGAAATTGTTGGGGTTGGCTTCGACCTGCGCCGGAATGGTAGTGCGAGTGGCGGTCAGGTCATCAAGCCGCTTGGTCATCTCCGCTAGCCCTTGGACAAGCTGGGCTAGACACTCCATGGTGGGATTAGCTGGGGGCACATCAGAAGATGCAGCGTGCATACCACGCTGCTGTTGGTTAGATGGGTGGGGAGGCTGCTGATGGTGTTGCTGTGGTGGAGCAGGAAGTTGAAGTTGTTGGTAAGACGGAGGTGGATACTGCTGGTATTGCTGAGGCGGAGCAACCGCGTACTGGTGATACGGCTGTGGGTGCCGGTGTTGCGGCTGCTGCTGGTATGGAAAATTCTGCCTCCATTGATGTGCGAATTGAGGAGGCTGCTGGTGTTGCTGAGAGGGGTGCCCAAAACGACCACCCTGAGGTTGGTGGTACTGCCGGTTGGCAAATGGCTGACCCTGGAGTTGTCCCTGAGGACGGGTCGGCTGTGCATCATTAGTCCAAACCCCATTAACTTCCTGGACCAGGGGTGGTGGCGGGAACACTGAATCGGTGTCTGAGATAAACTCTGGTTGGTACACAACCATCTGCTGTTGCGGCTGGCTCTGATCAGGTGCCTGCACGTAGTACACGTGCTGAACTGTCGGTGGTTGCTGGCTTGGCTGAGGCTGGTGTAGCGGTGGTTGCTCGTCTTTTCTCTCAGCTGGAGCTTCGAGCGGTGCTGCCGACTGAACAGAATTAATGGTACCTACCAGCAGTTCTAGCTGCTTGGTGATGTGATCCAGTTTGTCCAAACTCTGGGTCCTCTTCTCGATTAAGGCGAGTTTTTCGAGATCTTTTGATCGCTTCTCGATAATGTCAACTTTAGAGAGATGTCCCCCGATGATGCTGAGGTTGGAGCTTTCATCTCTTTCTGATTCCTGAGACGCTGCCATGTGCACTTGTTTTTGAAGGATCTGGGGTTGCTTCTGATAAGCCTTGGATGAAGAGAGGGCGGCCTCTCCTTCGGCCATTTCTTCAAAGATCTGCCAGACGACATCTTCATCCTTATTGAAGTGTGAGCCCCCACATGCTGCGTCTACGAGCCTTTGACTTTCAATGTTCAGTCCCCCGAAGAAATGCTGAACTAAGCTGGTCTTCGGAATATCATGATGGGGACATTTCTCCTGCAAGTCAGTGAATCTCTCCCATGCTTCATGTATTGACTCATGAGGTCCTTGGGAGAAATTACTGATACGGGCTCGCATCTGGTTGAGCCGACCCAGAGGGTAATATTTGTGCAAGAAGGCGGACTTTAGCTCCTCCCAGGTCGTCACAACTTTCCCCATATGATTGACCCAATAAAGGGCCTTATCCTGTAGGCTGAAGGGGAAAGCCGTCATCTTGACAATGTCCAGAGGGACATTGGGATAGTGAGTAGTACGGCAAATGCGGGAGAATTGCTGCAGGTGGATATACGGCTCCTCATTGGTGTTGCCATGGAATGCAGGGAGAAGGGCTATGAATTGGGGTTTCAGCTCAAAGTGAGCGTGTACCGGTGGGATGAGAATCCACTCGGTCATCTGGCTGTCTCCTGGATTGTATGTTTCTTTGAGTGTTGGTTTCGGCTGTGGCGGGAATTCAAGATCATCATTGGGGTCGTCACCACCTCCTCCGCCTCCACCTCCTCTGCCTCGGCCTCCTCCTCCATCGTTACGATTCATCATATCATTCAACATATCCTGGAAAGCCGTCTGCGTAAGGGCCTGCTCAGTCAGCTGCTGCTGTATTGCCTGGATGGATGCCAGCAACTGTGCATTGACTTGGTTCTGATCTGGCATCTGTTCCTCTGGTATGGGTGGCTGCTGACCCTTGCCCTTTCCTCCTGGCGCCATATCAGGGTCTGAATCGGACGAAATGAACTCCGGAGTAGTCTCCAGGGCTCGCACTGCCTTCTATCTGCATAATGAGATGGTCCGAATCAGATCACTTGCCATAAATACTCAGCTGTCGTGATGAGGCTGGAGTTCAAGTCAACCCCAGCGTGTTGTGAATGAAAAAATGATGTAGACTGTAATCGACTCCCATTCACAACGGCGATAGTGGGACAAAAGTGATCCCAGTTTATTGGGTGGCCAAGAGAAAGGTAGAAAACGAGGAGTCTGGAGTTCGATCCGCAAAGTCTGGATCGGTTCTCGGGAATCGCCTCGAAATTATTGGCGAAGGTGAGTCCATGGAATCGATGTAGGTGTCGGCATGGTCCCGACGAAACCATCCATGGATCAACTTCACGGAGCACAAGAGAATATCGGATTTTGGAAGAATGATACGATGGTCAACGAGGAACAAAAAGGAGTGTAAAACAGTAGAAAGGCTCGGTTGAGCGGGGTGGTCAAAGAAAGATAGAATTGGCGCAAAGGCGCGGGATTTTGATCTTTGAACCTTAATCTAGATCCATACAAACTAGGGATGCAAACGGATGCGGTTACATTCGTATTCGTTCGTATCCGTATTCGTTTTAAAGAGGATATGGATCTTGTTTTCTTAAAACAGACGAATACGAATACGAATACGAATATTGGAAACGAATTTTTTGCGGATACGAATACGAATACGAATCCTTACTTAACGAATACGAATACGAATACGAATACGAAAATTAAAACGAATACGAATACGAATACGAATATTCGTTACTAAATGAATTATTTTATTTAAATTATTTAAGGGTTTAGGGTTTTTCGGTTCTATAGTCCCCCTCCCACCCTTACCCGACGCCCGACTCCACCCCTTCTCCCCTTGAGAGCCGCGGCCCGCGCGCCCCCTGCCGTCCCCCTCCGCCCCTCCTGCCACCCATCCGCCTACCCGACGCCACCCCTTCTCCCCTTCGGCAGCCGCGGCCCGCGCGCCGCCCCCTGCCGTCCCCCTCCGAGGCTCTGCCCCTCCTGCCGCCCTCCACCACCCGCCTACCCGCGCGCCGCCCCCCTCCGCCCTCCTCCGTCCAGATCGACCCGCCCCTGCGCCCCCCCTCCTTCCCCCCCGCCCAGCCCGACCCACCCTGCGGCCCCCCTCCTCCTCCTCCGCCCAGCCCCATGCCGCCCCTGCGGCCCCCTCCTTCCCCTCCGCCCAGCCCAACACCGCCCCCGCGACCCTGCTGTCGCCCACCACCCCCCTTCGGCACCCCTACAGACAACCACCGCCACCTCCTCCTTGCGGTCGGCCCCCTTGCAGCCCCTCATCCGCCCGCTGCCCCCTTGCAGCCCCATGCTACCAGCCCCACCCTCGTGCCGACCATCTCCTCCCCCTTCGCTGCAACCGCTACCTCGCCTCGCCCGCCCTCTTCCCTTCGTTGCAGCCGATATGGTATAACATCTTTATCTTATAATGTTCATTTCATTCTACTATTTTCTTATGTGATTACACGAGAGGATCTCTAATATTATTGTATATAATGTAGATTTTATACACCACATAGTGCTTGTTTGAATCATGGAATGTGGTTAAACAAAAGACGGAAGTTATGTGGAAGTGGCCACCGAATAATCTAGGTACATTTTTTATTTATAATTTAATATTCATGTTAAAGTTAACATTCGTTTAATATTCGTATTCGTTCGTAGAAGATTCGTTTCGTATTCGTATTCGTATTTTGTGGATATGGATCCTGATTTTTTACATTCGTGTAACATTCGTATTCGTATTCGTATTCGTAAAATAATATGGATATGGTTATGGTATGACCTGAATTCGCATTCGTATTCGTTCGTTTGCATCCCTAATACAAACACAAGACAAAATTGGGTTCACCAACTCACGCCATGTGAAGCCGTGAAAGCTCGGCTATTTATTATCTTTTCATTTTTAGAGTTGTGATTTTCAGGCATATCTTATAACAAGTCCTTAGTACGCTACCCTATAGGAGAGAGAGTACTGCCGGAAGAGTATCCCATACTTGTCCTCCTCCTGTGTAACCTGTAGTCTGTACTTTTTGGAGTCCTTGTAACCCTTCCTGGATCCCTACTCAGCCAAAGAAATAGAGAGAGGAAGCCGATAGGCGAAACCGCTACTTCGGTTCTCGCTCGCAACGGAATCACCCGTGAGCGTACAAGAACCTACTCGGACGCAGGACAATGAGACAGACACCCCCGTGAAGGCGTGGCCTATGCTCAATACTTCGGACAGGGTCGATGCTCGTCACAACAGAGAGTCATCATTGGTGACCAAGCCCTACTCGCCTACGTACGATAGAAGCGCCATTACTTCGGAAATCCAGGCGATACACAAGGCAGTTGCAGACTGGGTTTTTGGCTCTAATCCTTAGGGGGTCGCACTCGCTCAAGGGAGTAGGGTTTTGGTCCCCCTCCAAGGTACCTGAAAACAATGAGGGCTTTATGAACCTGGTACAATGATAGTCCATTACGAATTTTAATTAAGGTCAAAGTTCATTTAGCAGTCCCCCAGTTTTAATTTTTTGGTTTTTCACTTTTTTTTGGATCTGTTTCATACCAGCGCCTAACGTTTTGGTAGATTTTCGTTTAAGTCCTAGGTGCTCAAAATCAGAGGGAGATAGCGGAAAAGCCATGCAAGTGGTTCTATGATGGAAATCTCACCATTGAACCGAATGATGCATGCTGAGTTAGAAGACTTACAGTGCATCCCAGCTCTCTCCATGTGGTATGCAAAACAGAATCTTTAAACCTATCTACATGGCGGTGTGCATTCGTCAAAATCGCCCTAAACATTAGCTGCTATTAACGTGAAGAACCACAAGCTGGTCATTTATCTTTAACCCTAGGGTCCGGTCTTGGCTCACCCCTCCTCTTCTCGACACACTCGAGTTCAGGAGTAGCGCTTGATGGGGCTCGCTCACGGCACATGGGTTAAGAGATAAATGACTTAGCTGTTTAAGTTTTGACTAGATCCATACGAAGTAGACTATAGGAACATGCATTCTTATTAATGTTTGGACCTAGCTACCGAGTCAAGCAACCTATATCTAGGGGCTCCAAGCACACAAAACAAAGTAAAATAAAGGCGAAAAGCACAAAACAGCGGCAAACAAAGAAAAGAAGGCGGTAGAAATCGCGGAAAACAGCGATGAGGCCCCCAGGTGAACAGACACCCAGGCACTGGACCTCATTGTGAAGAGTAGAGTCCTGTTAATTATTACATGCCAAAATAGTCTCTCTCTCACCATGAATTACAAAAATAATTTCCCTAAGTATCTAGCCTATCTAATGCCCCTCTCTTTGCTTCTTTGGTGCACTCTCCAGATGGTCATGAGAAGAGAAAACCATCCTCCTCCAAGCTCGGCTGCCTTGGCCTCCTAGGAAGCCATCCTCGCGTGGGAGTCCCTTGCATCAAAGTTACAAAAAGATTGCATTAGCATACTTAGTCAATTAGATAGAGCAGAGAAAAATAATCACAATAAATAAAGAAATAAAGCATGGTGATTAAAACACTAGCTGCTCACACAAAGAATGAATCATGAATTTACATTTTTATACAAGAATGACAAAAATCAATTTGGCTATGCTCATTGCTCCCCGGCAACGGCGCCATCTGATAACAGGCGGAGTTCCCACGAGGGTCACCATAAAAAAATAGAAGTGTTGTCGCCGAGGCGACCACTCATGGAAGACCGGTGTTAATCAGCAATTAACCCACAATCCAAAGAATACAACAATCAAGCTCAAAATAAATGTGAATTAATTTTTATTTACTCTACCAGAAAATGTATAGTGACAAATATGTAGAGGTCGAACCACAGAGAGCAACACAAAATGCAATAGCCTACGCGTCAATCCCAGTCATCCTTGTGTGGTTTTTTTTATTATTATTATTATTATTATTATTATTAATAACATATAATACTTAAGCATTATGTATATAGATATATATATATATATTTATACAGTACAAATTTATTATATATATATATATATGTGTATCTAAATATGATATAATATATACATATATATATATCCCTCTTTTTTTTTATATCATATTAAGATTAAAGAGACTACATATTACTAGATATATATATATATATAATATATATATAATTTTTTTTTTGGATATATAGATATAGGTATATATACATAAAAGGGGTGTTATAATTTTCACAAAAATACTAAAAAAAGAGTCAAAAATTCAGGAAAAGGATCTTTTTGGGATTTTCATGGCTTTTTACTGTTTTTTATAATTTTTGGGTATTTTTGCAAATATTTTTAGCATTTTAAAATAGCTACCTGATAGCAAACAGTGGACTAGGTACTGGCCGTCACAAAAAATAGAGATTAAAAATAGCTAACAGCCTCAAAAATGTTCCCCTTTAATTTTCTAACAACAATAATAAAATATAGCATAAGTAGGGCCTGAGTTTATATTTTTCTGATTTTTCTTTGATTTTTTTATATTTTTTTGAAGTTTTTGGGTATTTTCGAATTTTTAAGGTTTTCTTTTTGAGATTTTTAGGGATTCTTGGTCTGATACTAATATAGGACAAAATACACTACATATAATTTTTTTTGGAATTTTTCAGGGCATTTTCATATTTTTTTGGGATTTTATGAGTTAGACAGGGACTTAAAGACAAGTTTTTGATTTTTAATAAATGCAAAAAGGCAACAAAATGCAAAACTAAAAATATGGCGTTCAAGCATGACCAAACAGGAGCTTAAGTCTATTTTCTCAAGATTTTTAGATTAAGTATGAAGCACAAAATAAATAGACAAAGCCTTCAAAAATTAAATGGCCTAGCAGGGGTATTTTTGCAAATAAAATAGTTGGCAGGGGCATACATGCAAAAATTACAACAAAAATACACTTTAACTTTTATTTTTAGGACCATTTCATAAATGCAAGAACCCGGCAGGGGTTAGATGCAAAATGTCACGCGCCTCACGTGGTTGCCGCACGTGAGGCACGGAGGGACCAAAATGCAAATATGTAAACATCAGGGGGGTCCACTGCAATTTTTACGACTTATTTACAACGTAATACTTTATTTTTGGGTGTAAACTCTAAATACAAAAAGTAAGGGGTAGGGTATGAAATTTACCCCTAAAGAAGGCCTTGCATCCTGCGGCGCTGGGAGCGCCACTTATACACGTGGCAATCATCTGACGGCGGACTTCGATTCGGCGATGAAGGGCTGGGATTAGAACGTCCCGGCTGATCTGACGGTGGGCGAGCTTCTTCATCGAACGGTTGGCGTGCAATCTGGGCCAGCCCTCTCGATCCAACGGTGCAGAAGGCACCTGGAAGAACTGGGAAGGAACTCGCCCTCGGCGAGCTTCGATCGGGTAACTCGGGCTCCTCCGGGCACCTCCCGCGCATCTGGAGCGTTCTGATCGTAGCTGGGAGGCTTCCGCGTCGTCTGACGGTGGTCTCATGGCTCCTGGGGGCCCGAGTCGGTGGAGCGAGGTCGGAGAAGAAAGGGGCCCCCAGGAACCTCTTCCTGGTCAAAGCAAGCCCAGAAGGGCTCGATTCCTCGTGGTACCTGCACAGAAAGAACCGCGGGCGAGAGGGCTATCTCCTCGACCCGGGGTTATGAAGCTGCGGTGCAAGATGGAGGTGGGCGGAAGGGCTCCGGCGAACGGCGGAGTTGGAACCCGGATTCGCCAAGACCAAGGGTCTTGGGTTGATCTGATGGGTGTGAGAGATGGAGAAGGCGACGAGGAACGAGATGGGATGATCGGGGCGGTCGGATACGGTGAGGTTTACAATGAAGAACCGCTCCGGCGAACTTCGATTTTTGATTTTTACGCTAATGTGATCAACTAACAACTAAGCTAACTACTGAAATGAAATGCTAACATTGAAAACTAACTAAGAACGCATTAAAAGGACAGCTCTTATACCTGGGGGCCTCCAGGGAGCAGGGCGGACGCCGGAGCTCCGCCGCGTCAAAATTCTCCTCCCTCCGGCCGAGTCTCGATGCTGGGCTACTCCCCCTGTCACGAGGAACAATCCAGGCACAAGATCTAGGCGTTAGGTTGGAATGAAAGTGGCCAAATTCGAGGAAGGAAGCGGAGCTTTTTATTTATAAACATTGGCGAGTAGCCTTATTGACCGGCGATTATTTCATGATCTAGAGAGCATTTGGTTGATCTGTGATTTCGGCGGGCATCATGGAAGATTAGGGAACAAATCTTGTGAAGGAAGCGTTGTCGATTGATGGATGGTGTGCCCGGGAAAAAGGGAGGAAATCGGGGGAGTGGACTGTTCAGAGCTGCCAGGCGTGGGATGGGACAGTTGACCAGGGGGTCAACGTTGGCCGGCGTCTCATTGGGCCACGTAAGCCGCTACGAGACAAAATAGCTGGTCTGAAGGAAGATTGATTTATTTGACATCCGAAATGATTTTATTAATTTTTGCTTATAAAATAAAAAATGTGTATTATTTCATGTAGTATTTATTCCTGATTTTTATTGAATTTTTCGAGGTGTTTTGTTGTAGTTTTATTTTAGTAATGTGTATATGTATGTATTTACATGTTTTTTTGGATATTTTATTTTTAATTTATTTCTTTTCTTTTATTATTTTCTTGGCTTATTTTATAAATTTATAACTTATTTTTGTGAGTATAAAGGTATTTTTGTTTGATTTTTATAAGTTTATTTGTATTTTTAAATAAATAGGTCTATGTATTTGTAAGTATATATATAGGTACTTCACCTATATATTATACACATTGTATTTATTTAATTAATTTTATGTGTTTTTATTAAGGATTTGTATTTTTAATAGGACACATATACTATATACATTATTACAAAAATATAAGAGATTTGAATAATTAAAGAATGTTTTCCCCTTTTATTTGTGTGCATACTCCATATAGGTATCTTGCCCATATATATCACATAGTTTTATTTTATTTTCCAAATTATTTTTGGTTTTATTCTAATGCCAATTTGTACAGGAATTATATACATTATCTGCAAAATTCTAAAAATATGAGTTTATAAAAATAATGAATATTGAGTAAAATGAATATTTTAATCAGGTATTATGTACAAGAAGGGCCAAAAACCTAACTGCCACAGATGGACTCCAAAAATTATGAAACCAATTTTATAAAATAGTTTATGAAATGCTATATACAATTAAAGGTGAGTTTGGGTGATTTGGAGTTTTTATTTGCAAGATGTGGGTCTGTGAAGTTGAGATGTTGGCTTTTTATTGTGTGTATAAAATGTACACTGGGTATTATTTTTACACAAACTCAATTTTGTATTTTTATTTACATTATTATCTACAACTTTTATGAACAAAGTTTCTTTATTTGATGAATAAATAATTATGCATAAAATAGGTGTCAAAAATGCAAAAAGGGATGAATAAATAAATGGGGTATTTATTGTATATCAGCCCTTATCTCCCCCTACTTTATTCCTTGTCGACCAATACCATGCTGGCCTTGGTCTCGGGGTTAGGGTCATAAAATATTTACAAAATTTTATTCCTTTTTCTTTTCTTCTCTTTATTCTATAATTTTAGCATTAAAAACCTTATTTAATGTACAATTAATACAATGAGTAATGAATGCTATTATGTACAAATTAATGCTGTTTACATGCATTTGCCGGGGTTTTTGAGGCCAAAATGATAGAATAAAGGTGATGAAATGGAGATTCATCACCGGACCACTCACACTCCGCCTTAGGCCTTGCCGTTCACCCTGCACACCTCCAGGCACACATGCGTGCTTCGGCTATCCTCTAACCCTTTGCAGGTGCTCTTTCCTTCAGTGGACGAAAGCACGTCGGAGCTCCTTTTGAGCTTCACCGCCACCGTGCCCCAGAGCTCCTCCTCCGCTCCTGAAGCCCCCGGACGCTTCGCCGCACCGCCCCGCAACTTCCGAGCTTCTCCAGACCCTTCCACGAGCGTCATCGACGACTGGAGGTCAAGGCGGAGCAAGCCCCGCTTCGTCGGAGCCCCTCCTGCTCCTCCGCAAGAGGCGGAGGGCCGTGGGGGAAGACGTACAGCCACCGTTCGATTATCTTGATCGAACGGTCAGAAGCCAGCCACGTCGCCAAGCACCGGAGCAGCACAGAGCCGTTGGATCCATCTAGATACAGCGGTGCTTAGCGCGCCACGTCACCATCTCAGGAGCGTTCCATCTCCGTTGGATCGATCAGTGATCCTACGGTCCGAAGCCAGCCACGTCGCCCTCTTCATCGAACCCCAGGCACCGTTGGATCAATCCAGATTCAACGGTCACTTATTCGCTACGCGTCATCAGCCATCAATCATTGGATCATTCTTGATCCGACGGTCTTGATCGCGCCACGTCGCCTCGATCCGAGCCTCTTCCCCCGACCTCTAGGCTCGGATCCCCGAAGCCCGTCATCGAGCCTCAGCCGAACCTCCAGAGCACCCGAGCCTCGTCCCGAGCCGCCGAAGTCACCCAAGCCTAGGGGACCCCACGTGAGCAGGACGTGCGGCCTCGGCAAAATTGCACTGAGGCCCCGAGAAGTTTATGAAATTGCAATTCAGTCCCTTTGAAGTGCCCCCACGTGAGGAGTACGTGCGTCAGTGGAGAATTTGCATCCCACCCCCCTGCATCCTAGGTAATTGCATTAAGGCCCCTGTCAGCATATTTTATTTTAAGCAATTATTATTTTCTGTGTTGTATTTATACCCCTGTCTTTGCATGCATATCTAGGTGTCCATATTTCATCATTTTTAAATTCGAAAATTGCATGTTGTAGTGTAACTTGTCCTTTATCTTATGTGACACTTGGCATAATTTTTTAATATCAGTAGAATTTTTAATTAATTAATTGGTCCATTTCTGTAATATTTTTCCCAATTTCACCTTTTAATTAATAGTAAATTCTTTGTAAATCCAAAAATTCCCAAAAAATCACATTAGCTCTAAGATAATTAGATGCACCTTGCATAAAAATTTCATCTCATTTGCACGCATTTCAAGGCCTAAATAAAATATTTGGTGATTTCCTTAGTTTATTTTTAATAGGTTCATTTCACATTAAATTAAGGTCTGATAAATTTCCTGGCTTCCTCATTATTAGATCTATCTAGGATAATTTTAATTCCTTAAAATACTGTGATTTGATATTTATTAAAATTAAATTAGTCAAAATCACCCTGCATTCATGTTTAATTCACAGTAAATTCATTTAGTGTCAGAAAATTCCAAAAAATAGGGTAGCTTAATTTCATCATATTTCATTATCTGGCCAATTTTCATTATTTTTGGACTTAATTTGAATACTTAACGGATTTAAGTTCTAAATTGGCCTAATTTTTGCATGTGTCTTGCATAAAAAAACTGAAAAAGACTAAAAATATTGTTCCTCGAAAATTGAACACTTGGAAATTTGCTAAAAATTCACCTAAGGAGACAGATGCCTCCCTGAGTTCGACCTTGGACTTCCCAAGTAAAAAAAGTTGCCACTCAAAATTAACTTGCTTAAATTAAAAGTTGTTTTTGATTCCCTCTCGTTATCCGACTGCAACGAACATTCATTATTGATTTGGACATTAATTTGCTCGAATTAACTAGGGTAACGGGAGGGCGTATCAAAATGGCGGTCGTTGCCGGGGAGGCACAGCTTAGGTTAATTTGCAGTTATTTCTGAGTGCTTGATTTTCTATCCCCGAGTAGTCTAACCCCCGGTTTTCTTGTGAATATTTTCTGTCTTTTAATTTTTGCATTTTTTTTGTTGATTTTCTCGGACCTCAATTTATTTCTGTGCGAGAAACATGAGGAGTCGAAGATGCTTCGAAGATTCGGCATTGTAATTTATTGAGCGAATTGAGAAAATCTGTATTTTCATTTTTTTTCTTTATATTTTTCGCATTATTTCTAGTGGTTCCCGTTTGGGTTCTCGCGCGTGTAAAATAGTGAAACTGTGTCCCCGTGTGCTGTGTGGTTGAATGGTAATTTAGGCTTGCACTAGCGGCTCCTCGAGCCAATCTAGGAATTGCTTGTTCTTGTAATTTTAGGACCACACAAACACTTAAAAGACGCACTTAGACCGCAGGAATTAGCCAAATCAACCTATTCTTCACTCACTAATAGAACTTCTTGTCTAGGAGCGGATTTTTCGCTTGCATTGGCATTTAGTATAAAAAAGTTTTCAATTCTGTTTTGCATCCTGCATAAAAAGCGAAGGGATCACTGTAAGTCTTCTTCACTCAGCATAAGCATCATAGTTTTTTGTGCATCGGCTTTTCTCGATTTCCCCCTTTGTTTTTCACATTTAATTTAAACGGAAATTGGGACTGGACGATAGGCGTGTTTTGTGGTTGACTAACAAAGTGATAACTTAACTTAAAATCAGGACTGCTTAACATTATTGACCAAATAAATAAATAAAATTGGAAAATTTATTTGCGGGAGATTAATCCCCGACCTTGTTTTTAGGATGAGTGAGGGTACTTGAGTGTGTGTGAACACCTTAAGGCAGAGCCCAAATCCTCGCCTTCCATATCACGTTCTGACTAATCCTAGATAATATCACAAGTCGAATTTTTAAGGTTCACTAACTAGTACCAAGTAGCCTCCGCCTGTCTCAGGTAGATAGGGGCAAAATTGCGGTACTTTGCGACAAGTTGCCAGTAACCCCCCGGGGTGAAGTTCATGCCTTGTCAGCCTCCGTCTGCTTGCAGGTAGATAGGGGTGTGGTCTTTGAATCCATCGACTTGGGATAGAAACGAAGAAAGGAAGGACCGGCGGTATCTTAAGCGACAGGTTAAACATGGAAGACGCATCCGACTCTGAGACGACTTCCCTTTAGGCCACGTAATCCTTGCTATCTTGCTTGAAAAATCACACTTAAAAATATACAAGATTAATTGGACTTGATTTCGAGTCCTTCACTGTGTTGAATGTGAACCCAGGGTCTTGGATTGATTTGTTTTCTTCAGGTAGGAGTAAAATCCTATCTTCTTCTCGCCAAATAAAGATGAGTGACTGGGGGGATATCGACTCTTTATTCACTAATCTCTCTATGAACCCCCCACGAAACTCCTCTTCATCGGCCCAAGCGCACATTGGACCACCCAGGACTCATGACCCTCTTGAGTTCTGGTTCCCTCACATCCAGGGTGGTTACTCTCAAACCAACCCTTTCCTCTCCTCTGAGCTTACCGAGGAAGACCGTCGCCTCGGTAAGAATCCCTTCCTTGATTTGCCCTCTGACACCGACATTGTTTCATACCCAGGACTAGAGGGCAAGATGCCGCCTAAGCAGCGACAAATTCTTAATCGTCTTGCCAAAGCCGAATAAAGAAATGCAGATCTCATGGCTAGAATGGGACAAATCATTGTAGCAGGAGGAATCGACCGACCAATGGTTGATGCCTACAACCCAGCGGAGAATGAGATACAAAATTGGTTGGCACCAGCGGTTCCCACCGAAGCATTTGAGCTCAAGCCCCACTTCCTTAGCCTGCTACCGAAGTTCAACGGAAATGCCCATGAAGAACCGTATACCTTCCTCCGAGACTTCGAGCTGGTTTGCAACATTCTTAGCCATCCTAATGTTGGCCAAGATTACATTAGACTGAAGGCAGCCCCATTTGCCTTAGGAGATAAGGCAGCACATTGGCTAAAAAACCTAGGGGTGATTTGTACAACCTGGATGCAGTTCAAGGACCTATTTCTGAAGAAGTTCTGCCCTCTCAGTAGGACTAACCAAATGAGAACGAAGATCGCCAGTTTCTCCCAAGGACCCAGTGAACCCTTCCATGATGCTTGGGATAGGTTCAATGACTTAGTGCAGAAATGTCCCTGCCACGTCATTTCTAAGGCGATCTTAGTCCAGACCTTGTTCTGTGGTTTAACCCCGGAGATGCAGGGGTTAGTCAGTGCCGCCTGTGGAGGAAGCTATCTAAACAAGAACGAGCATGCCGTATGGAAGATCCTAGAGCAGATGGCGGAAACCGACAGGTCGCAGGCCACAAGGACCTATCAGTTGTCTCCCTCAATCCTATCAAACGAGACAACCCGGAGGACTGTAGCGGATCTGACCAAAGACCTCATCCCCAGCATGGGGATGATTGCTGATAACTTAACCATGGTCAAGCAGATCCACAAGAGGGTCACTGACCTTGAGTCTCTCTCACGTCTACCGAAGCAAGTGGAGGAACTTACTGAGAAGGAAGATAAGATGAAGCTACATGCCCCTTCTGCACCACCTGCACCTGTACATCGAGTCTATCTTGTATAGGAACAGGCACCGGGGCCTCAGAGTGGTTGGATGGAGGATCAGACTTACACCCAGCAGGACCAGCATGCACCCCCACAAGTGGAGACCAGATACGAGGAGCCTCCGCAGGTGTTCGATATCAACGGGCTGTGGTACAGCCGTGACCCCGTCAGCAGACAGTCGGGGATGGGGAACGGTCAGCCTCACCGACCTACCCCAGCTTACCAAGGAACCAGCTCCGTCCCCGCATGATGAATCCACATTTCATCATCTTTATTCTATCATTTTGGCATCAAAAACCCTAGCAAATGCCTGTAAATAGCATTAAATAGAGCATCTTAACATTCATGCATGTGCATCATATTAGAGTATAAAATACTGTATTTAAGGCCAAAATTATAGAATAAATAAAGAAAAGAAAAAGAATAAAATATTGTAAATATTTTATGACTCGAAACCCCGAGACCTAGGCATCTTGATGAATAGGTCGACAAGGAATAAAGTAGGGGGAGATAAGGGCCAAATACCTATAATTATTAATTCATTCTTTATTCATTTTGGAACCTATTTTTGATTCCACTTTTTATAGATCAAATAAAGAAACTTTGTACATGAAAGTTGTAGATAATTAAATAAAGAAAAATACAAAATTGATTTCACTGAAAAATAATGTACAGATAAAAAGTTATGGTCTGAATAAAAATCCAGAATCCCAACTTCCCAGACCCGTATCTCACAACTGACAACTCCAAATGCAGCATACTCACCTTTAATTGTATATAGAAGAAAATAAGCTATTTATTGGGGTAGTTTCGCATTTGGCGGAGCTACGGTTTGAAAGTTGAGTTTTGGACCCATATTGTACAGTGTACCGAATAAAATATTCCATTTATTATTTATTTATTATTTTTATAATTTTATATTTTTATAATGTTGTAATTAATACTTATAATAATTATGTACATTAAAATTGGAATAAAAACCTAAATAAAACTTAAAATAAAATACATACATATTTGATACATAGGTATATTACCTATACCCATACCTACATAATACCTATTTATATTTTACTAAATATACGAAACATATCAGAAAAATAAAATAAAAATATATTTAAGTGTATAAAAGTATTTTGCAATTTTATAAAATACTAAATAAAAATAATAAAATTTAAAATACACAAAATAAAAATAAAATACTAAAATACATAGGTAATATACCTATAAAGGGGTATAAAAGCAACTTGTAAAAATAAATCTCATAAAAATAATTAAAAATTGGAATAAAATACTACATAAATTTATAAACATTTTCTATTTAATAACCTAAAAAAATACTAACATTTGCTATTTTAAAATGATTTTTGAAAGCATTTCTTTTCGGATTTTCCTGGTTGGTCCACGTGGACCAACCAGGGGGCTGGAACTGTTGATCAAGGTCAACAGTCTGACCCTCCTCCTGCAACCTTGTCAGAGATGCTTTTTGGCTCATTTTCAACCTTTTTTCGAGGTCGCCCTTGTCACCAAAACGTGCTACGATCTTCTTGACTTTTCTTCTCCATTGACCAAGGATTCACGCCCAGGGGTTTTCTTGGGTCGCGGATCGCTGCACCACCTGCTAGACCTCGTTCTTGCACCTCTGACCGTCAACCCTTTAAAACCTAAAGCCAACTTTCTTTTGAATTTTTTGAACCGCGAATACCCACTGATCCGCCCCCCTTGGTCCAGCAATAGGAGCCCGGAGGTGACAGCTTCGAGCCCCAAGCTTCCAGGCGACGGGAGAGCACTCGGATCGTCGCGCGTTCCAACCTCCGGTGAAGCTTCGCCGTCGAGGTAACCACCCTCTGGCCCACAGACCATCGAGGCCGATCTTCATCTCTTTTTACCCCCTTAGTGTTCACCATACCCTTAGGATCATTACGCATCTTTTTCTTCGTCCAAACGATCACCCGATCGCTTCATTAATCACCTCGCCGGAGCGCAACTCCGGCGAATACCTATCTCGCTTTCCACGCCACTCCGAGAGCCACCCGAGGTCGAGGCATTTTGCCCTCGACCTCCGTAACATTTTTTTTGCAGGTGCTGGAGTATACCGACGCATCTGGAGCCATTTTGACCCTTCGCCGGAGCACTTGGAGCACCGCAACTTCCGCTTCGCCGTGGAAGAGCTCCGCCGACCTCCACGCCACTCCGTCGCTTCCAGACGATAGAGGAGACCTCTAGCAACCTCCTGGGCCCATTTTGAAGCTCATCTACCGCCGGAGCGAGTCACCACCACCGGAAGAAGGTCGCCACGGCGGTCCTTCTTCCCTGTTCTTCCAGCAAGCCTCGCTGCCGTCCGATCAAGAGGGGACCCCAGGTCCAACATGGACCGTCCGATCGCCAACACTTGCCGCCGTCGGATCTCATCTGAGATCTGATCTCAGCCGTCCACGGGCGAACCGTCATCGCCGTCCGAGAGGTCGCCACGTGGATAAGTGGCACGTTCCCTGCCGCTGGATCGCGCTTAGCTGCCAGCCGTTGGATTCTCGCCACGCGTCACTAGCGCCCGCACCACCGTCGGATCGCCCCAGCGAGGGTATTTTGCATCCCAACCCTCGCACGTTTTGTATTTATATTTTAGCACTGAAACTTTTGTCTGTAGTATAATATTTTGGTAACTTTTGCACAAAGACCACTAGGCTTTTTAGTATTTACATATAGGTCCTTCGCCACGTCACCTCACGTGACCTGTACACGTGAGGTGGGGGCATTTTGCAGAGGGGCCCTCGATCTTTGTTGTATTTTGTTTTAGTACCAAAACTTTCACATTACGTGTTATATTTTTGGAAATATTGCAAGTGAACCCCCAAGTTTTTGAGAAATTACAGTTTAGTCCTCGCTAGGCGCGTGCAAGTCACGCACCCTGGTGGGAAAATTGCTAGGACACCCAAGCGGGTTTTGTAATTGAATTTTGGAGCTATAAATCGAATATTCAGTTCAAATATTAGTGGAAATTTGCATGTCTGCCCCTGGATGTTTGAGAAATTGCATATATACCCCTGTCAGGCCTGTTTATTATTTGGATGCTTGTTGTAATTATTTAAATTATCATTTTAACTCCAAAAATTCCACAAAATTAGGGTTAAGCTCCTGGACACTTGTTCTTCCACGCTATAATTTTAGTTTTTGATTTTATTTTATTTTTATATTTATTAAAAATCAAAAACTTGCTTTTTATGCACTGTCTAGCTTAGAAAATGCCAAAAAATATTAAAACCTCTCTAAAAATTCCATAAAAATTCCCTAGTGTCTATTTTACCTATTCTAGTGTCTATCCAAAAATCACTAAAAATCTCAAAAGAAAAACATTAGAAATTTAAAAAAACTCAAAAACTTCAAAAAAATATATAAAATCAAAGAAAAATTAAAAAAAAATAAACTCAGGTCCTGTTTGTTCTCTATTTTATTCTCTTTATTTGAAAATTAGTGTGAAAAATTTTGGTTGTTGTTTGCTAATTTTAATTTGCATTTTCCTCACAGCCAACATTTATTTCACTGTTTTCCTTTATTTCAGTTTTTTAAAATACTAAAAACACCTTGAAAAATCCCCAAAAATCACAAAAACAGTAAAAAATCTTAAAAATACCAAAAGCATTTTATTTCTGAATTTTTGGCTATTTTTGCATATTTTTATAAATATTTTATCTTGCCTTTCATCACATTGTCTTTATTTTCCAATATTGAAAATTGAAAAAAAATATAAAATATAAAATTTTAAAAATCAGAAAATTAAAAATCAAAATGCAAAATTAAAAAAAATATTAAATTAAAATAAAATAAAAAAAATTATAAATTAAAAACCCACAAAAATTTATTTGCTTGCTTGCTTAGTGTAGACACTTGCCACACACACTCACTTGAGCACAATTGTCTGAACTACCATGCTCCCTCCCTGTGTTCGAACTCTCTGCATACTTGTCACTATACACCATTTGTGCAGAGTTAAAAATAAATTTTAACTCCACATTAGTTCTAATTTATTGATCTTTATTGTGGGTTAATTGTTGATTAATTTCAGAGTTGATTGGTTGACACTTCGACTGTGTTCCCGCCTTGTGTGGAACACAAGACCAATCGATTTCCGAGATTATCAAATGGCGTCGTTGCCGGGGAGCAACAGCGAGTAGCTCATATTTTGTTTGCTTGTGCTTGACTTGTCTACCATAGCTTCATTTCATCTCTCTTACATTATATATATATATATATATATATATATTGCTTGAGCTATCTGACCACCCTTTCTTGTCTTCTTGCAAGGGACCGCGGAGCGAGGCGGATCGCTTAGGTGACCCGGAGCATCCTTGGGAAGCGGAGCCGGCCTTTCTTTAGCCAGGCCGGCAGGAGAGAGCAAGAGGATTGAGAGAGAGTGATTAGTTTAGCTGCTTTTTATTTTTGTGAGAGAGTGACCTATTAATTTGTAATAATACAGGTACATTGGACTCTTGGACACTTGGACACTATCGGGCCTAATTTCCAAGTGCTTGTACACTTGGGGGCTCACCGCGGTTTTTCTCACGTTTTTATCGCTTGTCATTTGCCGGTTTTGTTTTCCTTTTTCCTTTCTTTTGTGGATTGAGCCCTTAGATTATAGGTCCTGCTTGATTCGATTAGAATAGGTCCAAACACACTAATTACCTTTGCATGTTCCTATAGATCGTTGTTGGACTTAGACTAATTTAATAGTTAGCTAGTAGCTTTCGATCCACGCGCCGCGAGCTCATTCCCGAACAAGCGCTTTCTCCTAACTCAAATGTGTTGAGCAGAGGAGGGGTGAGCCTAGACCGGACACTCGGATTGAGAGTTAGTAGCTAGCTTGTGGTTCTTCACGCTAGCAGTTGCCTATTCTAGGACGATTTCCGCTTTGCATATCGCCATGTAGATTAGGTTTACAAATTCTGCTTTGCATCCTGCATGGAGAGAGCTGGGATTCGCTGTAAGTCTTCTTACTTTGCATGCATCATTTAGGCACAAAGGTGAGATTTCCACCTTGGTGTCGACTTGCACAGCTTTTCCGACTCTATTCTCCCTCTATTTTTGGAACGAAGTAGGATCAAGAAAATACAAAAACCGTTAGGCGCTTGTTTGAATCTACTCAAAAGAAGCGATAACACCAAAAAAAATTAAAAAAGGGACTGCTAAGAAAACTTGACCAAAAATAAAATCGGTAATTGGATTCATTGCTTGGGGAGAGTAACACCCTCACTTGTATTCAGGTTGCATGGGAAGGTCTCCTTCCAAGTGAGGTGAGCGCTTCGTAAGGATTAGAGCCAAAAACCCAACTTGTGGCTGCCTTGTGTATCGCCTGGATTTCCGAAGTATTGGCGCTACTATCGTACATAGTCGAGTAGGGCTTGGTCGCCATTGGTGACTCACTATTGTGTGAGCGCCAACCTTGTCCGAAGTACCGAGCTTAGGCCACGCCTTCACGGGTGTGTCTGTCTCACCGGCTGCGTCCGAGTAGGATCTTGCACGCTCACGGGTGATTCCGTTGCGAGCAAGGTCTGAAGTATCGGTTTCGCCTATCGGCTTCCTCCCTCTATTTCTTTGGCTGAGTAGGGATCCAGGAAGGGTTACAAGGACCTTAAAAAGCGCAAGTTACAGGTTACACAGGAGGAGGACAAGTACGGGGACACTTTCCCGACAGTGCTCTCTCTCCTTTAGGCGTAGCGTTCTAAGGACTCGTGAAAAGATAACTTCCTGAAACAAGCTAAAATTGACAAGATAAAAGCCGAACCTTCACGGCTTCACGTGTTGAGTTGGTGAACTTACCCCTGCTTTGTGTTTGATTGCTAGATTTGTTTAGGTCAAGATCAAAAACACAACACAATTGTGCGCGATTTTGTTGCTTCTCATTTCATTCCTCTTCTTCTTCTCTTGCATTTTCCCTGCTCTTCCCAAATAATCAAGATGATGGGACGGAGATATCTTAGGCCGACTTTGTCGGCACCGCTATCCAGCACTCCTCCTCATTCATCTAGGAATACCTCGGAGAGTCCGCTCTCCGAGCCCGAGTTTACATCCACCCTGTTCCCCCTCGACCACCCTTCCCATTCTCCTTCTCTCAGTCCAATTGTTTCATAATTCAGTGCATCACAGAGTTCAGCTCATTCAACGGCACCTGAGATGGCCTCTTTTGCTTTTTCAGAAAATCCAGCGATGGGAGACAGAGGCGAGCACCCAGATGACCATGATCACCCTCCATTCATAATCGATCAGGTGGCCATCAACAACTCCTTTTTAGCATCCCTGGAGACCATGCAGAGACAGATCCGTGACCAGGGAACATTCATGGGTGATCTGATGAGAGAGATAGCTCAGATGAGAGAGAACCGACCCGGGGGCGGTGGCGGTGGAGGAGGAGGAGGACCAGATGCAGGAGGAGGTGATCCAGACGTTGAGCGACCGCCACAGACCATCATGAGGGAGTTACACAACCCAGATGCATCCCTTACTCACCGTTGGATCAGACTCCCGCCAATTCACGGAGATTTCGAGCTACGGCCCCACACTATCCAGCTTCTACCCAAGTTCCATGGGTTGCCGACCGAAGAGCCGCACCTCCACCTCCAGGAATTCGAGATGATTTGCAGCACTATCCATGATCGGTTGATGACCGAGGACACCATCAAGATGATTGCCTTTCCATTCTCTTTGGTTGATAGAGCCGCATATTGGCTCAAACACCTTGGGCGATTCGTCGACACATGGGCAGACCTCCGGACCGCGTACCTGAAGAAGTACTACCCTCTCGGCCGGACCAACGCAGCTAGAGCCATGATCAGTAACTTCGTCATGATCCCAAATGAACAATTTCATGAAGCCTGGGATCGATTCAGAGAGCTCATTGACCAGTGTCCACATCACGATATGTCTAAGCCCAACCTGGTTCAAAGTTTCTTCTGTGGGCTGACACCGGAGCTGTAGGGGCTAGTGAACGCCTCTTACGGTGGGTCTTATTTCTCCAAGGGAGAAGACGACGTCTGGGCCATCTACGAAGGCATGGCAGAAAACTCCACAGTGATGGCCCAAGCCCGAGTCTACACACAACAGAAGCCCCTGCAAGGAGCGGGATCATTTCAGAGGATCGCCCGCATCGATGCCGGTCCCAACACAGTGTCAGCTGCCGCAGCCCAAGCTGAATCAGCCGCAGCCGACATGGGCATCATTAGTGAGAAGCTGGACCGCCTCGAGATCCTCGAGAAGAAGCAGATGCAAGGCATGGCCCAGATGGACCAAATTGCCAAGACCATGAGTGATCTGAAGACGCAGATCTTGTGCATCCAGGAGGCACAAACTCATTCCCAACAACCCCCAGATCACGAGCTGATCCGAGCAGTAGCAATGCCAACCAGCCCTCTACCTCGTACCGCCAGGTGAATCACATCCAGGCAGAGCCAGTTCCCTTGCTGCAGTACTATCCATCGCAGCCGCCATCTTCAGACACGCAGATGGTGGTCTATCAGCCGGAGCAGCCCCTGGCCGTTCTTCCTCCACCCTCCTTCGAGCAGGAACCATTGATGGAAGTCAATGGGATATGGTACGACCGGTACCCTCAGCCCAGGATTCGTCGGGATCACCCCGGATTCCGTTGGGGCAATGGTGGATCCTCATCCCAACAGCAGAACCCTGCCCAAGGACATCAGAACAACCAGCCACAACAGCAACACCAGCAGCCCCAGTATGCCCAGCCTCAACAGTACCAGAATGGTCCTCGTCTCGCCTATCAGGGACAACAGTGGAGGCAGCGACAGCAGCCTCATCATTCCTATCACCATCCTTCCCCCCAGTATCAGCCACACCAGCAGCAGCAGCAGCAGCCCCATTTCCAGCAGGGACAGCCATCCGGTTCTCAGGGTCCTGCCTTTGAGAACCCATCCCTTGATGATCTTGCCCGCTTGCTATCTGAACAGCGAGCATCTTTCAGGCAAGAAATGGATGAATTCCGGCAGGAGATGAGGGACATCATAAAAGGCAAGGCCGCCATACCCGCTCAGATCGAACCTAACCCTAATAATCTAAAAAGGAAGTCTGAGCAGGTAGAGTTTACAGAGGATACTTCTCCTAGTGATGATTTGAATGATATGTCTTATTCTTTGAATGATGCTGATTTTGTGACTACTAGGAGCGGTAGGATGCCAGCCGGCGGCGCCGCTTCTGAGCGACAACCAGAGGCAGGATCAGGAGCGCCAGAGGAGCAGAATAGCGGTGCTGATGCCATTAATGACGATGTTGAAGACGGTGGTGCTGATGACACCCATGATGGAGTCCAAGACGACGGTGCTGATGCCGTCGTGATACCAGTTGCAGACGGTGGTGCTGATGCCACCATTTTGGATGATGACCCAGAGCGCAGTGCTGATGCCGCGAAGATCGGTGCTAGTAGTGGTGCTGAGGCCACCACGTCTATTTTTGTTGAGCCACCATCTGTGATGTTGCCACATTTTGTACCCAGAGACTGTGGGAACAAAAAGAAAAACAAAAATATGAATAAAGGAAAGGTTTCTGTTCAAATTGCGGATCCATATGTGGTGAATGATGATTATTGTATGGATTCTCCTTCTTCACAGGCACAGGGACCGATTCCTAGTCCTCCATCTGAGGAGGCCCCTACCATCCCCTTCCCTGAGGCACTCCGCCGAGCGAAGGGGAATAAAAGAGAAAATCCCAAAAAAGAGCAACAGGTAGAGTTCGGCAATCAGATGATAGACAGATTCCACATTCAGCTGACTCTACAAGAAGCACTTGAGCACATCCCCCTCTTCAAGAAGAACCTGAAAGAGAAGACTACCGTCCGCAGGAAGAGGAGGAATCACAGAGATCAAATCCATGCGCTCACTCAGTCCACTTGCTGACCCATCCAGAACAAGCTGCCAGCTAAGCGACCAGATACAGGAGCTCCCTATGTCAGATGCGAGATTCAGGAGCAGCAGTTTGATCGTACTCTATTAGACAGCGGCTCTTCAATTAACCTTCTTCCGGCAGCCTTACTCGACCAATTCGAGTTTGGTCCTCTTCTTAGGAGCAGGACAGTCCTTCAGTTTGCTGATAGGTCGACTAAGAGGCCGAAGGGGTTATTGAAAGACATGGTCGTTACCATTCAGGGCCTGAAATTCCCCGTGGACTTCGTTGTGTTGGACATGGAGATCCCTGAGTCGGTAACTGATGCCCCCATCATTCTCGGACGTCCATTCTTGGCCACAGCCAAGGCGGTGACCGACCATGATAGTGGGAAGGTATGCTTTTGCGTAGAGGGCGATACCATACAAATAGAGACGATCGAGGAAACCAGAGCCAGAGAGTCAGAATGCTCGGAGCAGTCCAGTGAAGCCAAGCAGATGACAGAGGAGGAGCTAGACATCCACCAGGTTTGTGATTTTGAAATGACTGATGATGAATCCAACTGGAAAGACCCCGTAGCACCGACTCTCGCCTTGCCTACAGATTCACTATATCTCAAGCTCATGGCAGTCGAGAGCCGGGAGAGCACATCCCTGGATGAGGATATATCTGAAGCTGACAGTGTTGTGATGAGTGGTGCTGAGGAATTTCAATCATGTTCATCTTCTTCAGATCCCTCGGATTCAGACATTGACTGGGATGACTTTGATGATTATTTACCTTGTCTGATTCCTTCTGAGCCAACAACCATGACAGAGTGCGAGCCAGTGCAGTTTATAGATGATTCAGCAGGCCGCCCTTCATCGGAAATTCATGCAGGGCGAGAGTTCTCCCATGCAGACCTAGTAGCATTTACACAGACATATCAGAAGCCAGATCTGCCACCTCCCAGTTGTCCAGAACGGAAACCTCTGCTGTAGTCGATGACATACAGATTCCTTGCAGGTGAGCCAGAAATGTACCCAGTCATTATCTCAGCAGATTTGACTGGAGAGCAAGAATCTCGTCTGATGGAGGTTCTTGAAAGAAACCGCAAGGCAATCGGTTGGAGTATAGCTGATCTCCAGGGGCTGAGCCCAAATCTTTGCTCCCACCACATTTATCTTGAGGATAACGCTAAGCCGTCGCGTGAGTTCCAACGACGGCTGAACCCGAATCTTCGAGACGTAGTCATGAAAGAAATTTCAAGGTGGTGGAGCGTCGATTTCATCTATCCCATCTCCGACTCCAAATGGGTAAGTTCGCTACATGTGGTACCCAAGAAGACGGGTATCACTACAGTTGTCAACGAGTCTGGAGAGGAGATCGCTACCAGAGTACCAACTTCTTGGAGGGTCTGTGAGGACTACAGACGGTTGAATGAGGCCACCAAGAAGGATCACTTCCCGCTACCATTCATTGATCAGATTATCGAGCGGTTAGCCGGGAAGAGTCATTACTATTTTCTTGACGGGTACTCTGGATATAATCAAGTGACCATTGCGCCCGAAGACCAGGAGAAAACGACATTCACCTGTCCATTTGGGACATATGCTTTCAGACAGATGCCCTTTGGTCTATGTAACGCTCCGGCGACATTCCAAAGGTGCATGTTGTCCATCTTCTCGGACATGGTGGGTGACTGTTTAGAGGTATTCATGGACGACTTCTCGGTCTTTGGCGACGGGTTCGATGCTTGTCTTGACTGCCTAGACCGTGTGCTCAAGCGATGCATTGAGGTCAATCTGGTCTTATCCTGGGAGAAGAGTCATTTCATGATGACTCAAGGGACGGTCCTTGGTCATATCGTCTCCAACAGGGGCATGGAGGTCGATCCGACTAAGGTGGATATCATCAGAAAACTCAATTCACCATCCAACTTGCGTCAGTTACGGTATTTTCTGGGGCATGTCGGTTTCTACCGACGGTTCATTCAGGACTTCAGTCGAATTGCCAGACCACTCACTGACTTGCTGACGAAAGACACCGAGTTCATTGTCAATGATAAGTGTCTTGAATCTTTTGAAACTCTCAAAAATATGGTTGTTTCAGCTCCTGTCCTTCAGCCACCCGATTGGTCTCTCCCATTCGAGATCATGACGGATGTTTCAGATTTTGCCGTTGGGGCTGTGCTTGGACAGAGGAGGGATGGATTACCTTTTGCCATTCACTACGCCAGCCAGACTTTGGATGCCGCTCAGCGGAATTACACTGTGACTGAGAAAGAGATGCTGGCCGTAGTTTTTGCTCTTGATAAGTATCGATCTTACATTCTTGGATCTAGAGTAACCATCTACACTGATCATACCGCCATCCGGTACTTAATGGCTAAGAAGGATGCCAAAGCACGTCTCACCAGATGGATCCTTCTACTCTAGGAATTCGATATTGAGATTAAGGACAAGCCTGGAGTCAAGAATGTGGTGGCGGATCATCTCTCCAGATTGGAGAATCTTGAGGAATCTGAGCCCAGCGCACCTATCACAGAGACATTTCCAGATGAGGCGATCTTGGCTATCACCTCACTCCCGTGGTACGCTGACATTGTGAACTATCTTGTTGCCAAGACGGTTCCGCAAGGTTGGCCCAGGCAGAAACTCGAGACCTTCCTGGCGAAGGCCAAGTTTTACCATTGGGAGGATCCCGTCCTTTATCATGAAGGAGGGGACAGTATCTGGAGGAGGTGCATTCCTCAAGAAGAGCATCATAGCGTCCTCACATACTGCCACAAGCTTGAGGCAGGAGGACATCATTCTGGAAAAAAAACAGCACAGAAGGTGCTTCAATCCGGCCTATGGTGGCCTACTCTCTTCAAGGATTCTGATGAGTTCGTGAAGAGATGTACTGACTGTCAGAAAATGGGAACCTGCGGACAGAGAGACATGATGCCCATGCAACCCATTCACTTTTGTGAGGTTTTTGATGCATGAGGGATTGATTTCATGGGCCCATTTCCTAAGAGTCAGGGATTCGAGCATATTTTGCTCGCTGTGGATTATGTCAGCCGATGGGTTGAGGCCATCCCCGCCCGAGCCGCAGATGCTAAAACCGTTTGCAAGTTCTTGAGGAAAAATATCATTTCACGGTTCAGGGTGCCTAGAGTTTTGATTTCAGACGGGGGGTCTCACTTCATCAATGACAAGGTTAGGGCCCTTGCAGACGAGTTCGGTATTGACCATCGGGTTGCCACTCCATATCACCCTCAGACTAATGGTCTGGCCGAAGTATCGAATCGGGAGATAAAGACTATCTTGCAGAAAGTTGTCCGCCCAGACAGAAAGGATTGGTCACAGCTTTTGGACTCGGTCCTGTGGGCTTATCGGACTTCTTTCAAAAATCCATTGGGGACATCTCCCTTTCGTCTCGTCTATGGCAAGCCGTGCCATTTGCCAGTGGAGATCAAGCACAAATCTTTTTGGGCAGTCACTGAGTTGCTTTTGGATCCAGAGAGTATAGGAGATCAGAGAAGAGCTGAATTGGCAGCCCTGGAAGAACTTAGAGACACAGCCTTTTCGAACAGCCTACAGTACAAAGAGAAAGTGAAGACATGGCACGATTCGCATATCAGCCATAAACAGTTTGAGCTAGATCAGAGAGTATGGTTGTTTGATTCCAGGCTGAAATTATTCCCAGGGAAGTTGCAGAGCAAGTGGAAAGGTCCGTATGTGGTCAGGAAGGTACATGACAATGGTAGCATCGACATATCTGAACCGTCATCTTCCTCTACCTTCCGCGTCAATGGTCAACGCCTGAAGCTATATCTAGATCATGATCCGCCGACCATTGACGTTGCCCCCATTCTTCTGGTATGAGATGTGTCCTTTGACTCTCATCATCTGCATCTCATACACGGTGATCAATTCCATCTTCTGTTGTACAGATCCATCTGTTCATATCACTTTCATCTGTTGATTTATTTTCTTCTTTTCTTCTTTTCTTCTTTTCCATTTCTATCTTCTGTATCTATCAAAAAGGTGTCGCCCTTGTAGACAGTTTTCTATACTTAGGACGTACTTTGTCCTAAGTATAGGGGGGTGTGCACCCCGAGTTTCTCTATTCTTCTCAATCCTCTCCATTGTCTCCTCTTCTTGTCTATACTTAGGGATATCTTACCCTAAGTATAGGGGGAGACAATCTGAGTATGATCTGTTCATTCCCACCCTTGACCCTCCCTGCGTTGTATACAGTCTGCTATACTTAGGATTATTTGATCCTAAGTATAGGGGGGACGGTCGACTTCTCATTCATTGATTCCTTCATTAGTTATTTATTCTTTAGACTTGTCTATACTTAGTACGAGTTATGTCTTCTCTTTTCTCTCCGATCTATGAGGACATAGCTCAAGCTAAGTATAGGGGGGTCGTATATACTGTGTATATACTTTAGCCATAACTCGTACTTTCGTATTTTCCTAATAATATGGCTAAAAATTTGTTAAAATTCATTAATAATCCTTAATAAAAAGGTGTTATGTTCCTCAAATTCTTTTTTGTATTTACTGATTAATAAATCATGTGAAAATGTTTTTTTGCAAAATGTTTGAAAAAATAGTTTGAAAATCTTTGTGAACATTTATTGAAAACTATTTTGAAAATATTTTGTTACATGTTTTCAACCTGTGTGAAATTGTGTGGTTTGTAAAACTTATTTTCTTTATGTGAAATAAAATGTTTGGAAAAATGATTTGCAAATGGTTTGAAAAATGGTTGCAAAAATATTTGAAAAACCTATCTATACTGTTTTGAAAGCCTTTGCAAAATGATTTTCAAATGTGTGTACATGTTTGTAAAAATTATTTTGGACTATAGTTTTCAAAAATTGTTTGAAAAAGCTTGTGTCAAATAAGTTTGAGGAATATATACATCACACCAAAATCCATCTTATATATATGTACTTATAAAATTGACCACTTACCCTTGTAAATTCTTAAAATCCATTTCTTGTATATATAAGAAGCACTCCCGTGTACATATTTTAACCTAGTTTTTAGCCAAAACTTTTTGTTTTCAAAAATCCCAAAAACATTTGCAAAACTAAAATTCCAAAAACATTCGAAAAATCTTTTTGAAAAAAACAAAAAAATGCATCTGCATATGCATGCATCATCTTTTCAAAAATCCATAAAAAGTTCAAAATCTTGAAAATTGCATCACAAAAATATTTTCTGCATTGCATTGCATGGCATGAGCATTTTTCGGATTGAGTTTGATAGTTGAACAAGTCTAAGTAAAAATCTGGAGATTGGAGCTTGATTGGACCTTAAAATCTACCTAATAACAAGAACCTTATAGGAACTGGGTTTGAGGTACTTCAGGTCTAGTTGACTTAATTCTTTAAGGATCACGGGACTTGGTTCAATGGATTCTTGACCGCCTAAGTAGAATATTTCGGAGCACACGCACGATTCTTGTTGATAATGACCTAACTTGGACACCTGCACCTTTCACATGGCTCAACTCAGTTGGAGTGGTGAGGGGATTGGATTTGCCGGTATGAGACGCACACAAGTGGAAACACTTGTCCTCCTCTAGGGAGGGAAGTGCACCCCAACCCGTCCAGTGATAAGGAAGTCTAAAGACAGGAGGCTGTGGGTTGCGATAAAGCTTCAAAAGAGGGATAGTCTGCTGGCTCAAGAGGAAAACTCCTTATGTAAATGCTGTTGTATATAGTATTCAAAAAAAATCAGGCATGTACAAAAATAAAAAAAAAGCCTGCAAGTATGTACATATGTTGTAAAGTCAATAAGCAAGCCTGAGTTCCAAAGTCATATCATGTGAGCCTGCAGCTGGATGACTTTACACTGGTCTTGCATCCAAGGATAGGTAGCTACACTGGCTACCGTCCATTCTTCTCTTCACCCCCTCCTCTTGAGCCAGTTGCCACTTGAACTTAGAAGGGAATACCCCGCTCCTCGAGGATGGAGTCATTTGATTGGGGAATCATTGGGTTGTCATGCTGGAGAAGTCAGTCTCTTTGTCATTCTAGTTGGGGAGAGCCACCATCACTTACACTGTACAAGTCAGATTCATAGTCGTAAGAGTTTGCGTATGAGTTGAAGTATTTCTGACCTGGCTATTGAGGAGACTTGGACAGAGTTTTGGGGTTCTCAAGGACTGTTGGATTTCAAATTTGGTTCTCATTAAGGTTCCGCCCGCACTAAAATTCCAAAGGTCCGACTTAAGCTCCAAACTTTGATTTTGTGAAGACAAGTTTGATAATCAAATAAAATCCAAGTTCTTCTTTTTCTTTTCTTTCTGTTTCTTTTTTGCACTTATTGCATAAGTGTTTGCTAGGGACTAGCAAAGGTAAAGTATAGGGGGGATGATGAATCCACATTTCATCATCTTTATTCTATCATTTTGGCATCAAAAACCCTAGCAAATGCCTGTAAATAGCATTAAATAGAGCATCTTAACATTCATGCATGTGCATCATATTAGTGTATAAAATACTGTATTTAAGGCCAAAATTATAGAATAAATAAAGAAAATAAAAAGAATAAAATATTGTAAATATTTTATGACCCGAAACCCTGAGACCTAGGCATCTTGATGAATAGGTCGACAAGGAATAAAGTAGGGGGAGATAAGGGCCAAATACCTATAATTATTAATTCATTCTTTATTCATTTTGGAACCTATTTTTGATTCCACTTTTTATACATCAAATAAAGAAACTTTGTACATGAAAGTTGTAGATATTTAAATAAAGAAAAATACAAAATTGATTTTACTGAAAAATAATGTACAGATAAAAAATTATGGTCTGAATAAAAATCCAGAATCCCAACTTCCCAGACCCGTATCTCACAACTGACAACTCCAAATGCAGCATACTCACCTTTAATTGTATATAGAAGAAAATAAGCTATTTATTGGGGTGGTTTCGTATTTGGCGGAGGTACGGTTTGAAAGTTGAGTTTTGGACCCATATTGTACAGTGTACAGAATAAAATATTCCATTTATTATTTATTTATTATTTTTATAATTTTATATTTTTATAATGTTGTAATTAATACTTATAATAATTATGTACATTAAAATTGGAATAAAAACCTAAATAAAACTTAAAATAAAATACATACATATTTGATACATAGGTATATTACCTATACCCATACCTACATAATACCTATTTATATTTTACTAAATATACAAAACATATCAGAAAAATAAAATAAAAATATATTTAAGTGTATAAAAGTATTTTGTAATTTTATAAAATACTAAATAAAAATAATAAAATTTAAAATACACAAAATAAAAATAAAATACTAAAATACATATGTAATATACCTATAAAGGGGTATAAAAGCAACTTGTAAAAATAAATCTCATAAAAATAATTAAAAATCGGAATAAAATACTACATAAATTTATAAACATTTTCTATTTAATAACCTAAATAAAATACTAACATTTGCTATTTTAAAATGATTTTTGAAAGCATTTCTTTTCGGATTTTCCTGGTTGGTCCACGTGGACCAACCAGGGGGCTGGAACTGTTGACCAAGGTCAACAGTCTGACCCTCCTCCTGCAACCTTGTCAGAGATGCTTTTTGGCTCGTTTTCAACCTTTTTTCGAGGTCGCCCTTGTCACCAAAACGTGCTACGATCTTCTTGACTTTTCTTATCCATTGACCAAGGATTCACGCCCAGGGGTTTTCTTGGGTCGCGGATCGCTGCACCACCCGCTAGACCTCGTTCTTGCACCTCTGACTGTCAACCCTTTAAAACCTAAAGCCAACTTTCTTTTGAATTTTTTGAACCGTGAATACCCACTGATCCACCCCCCTTGGTCCAGCAATAGGAGCCCGGAGGTGACAGCTTCGAGCCCCAAGCTTCCAGGCGACGGGAGAGCACTCGGATCGTCGCGCGTTCCAACCTCCGGTGAAGCTTCGCCGTCGAGGTAACCACCCTCTGGCCCCCAGGCCATCGAGGCCGATCTTCATCTTTTTTTACCCCCTTAGTGTTCACCATACCCTTAGGATCATTACGCATCTTTTTCTTCGTCCAAACGATCACCCGATCGCTTCATTAATCACCTCACTCCGGCGAATACCTATCTCGCTTTCCACGCCACTCCGAGAGCCACCCGAGGTCGAGGCATTTTGCCCTCGACCTCCGTAACACTTTTTTTGCAGGTGCTGGAGTATATCGACGCATCTGGAGCCATTTTGACCCTTCGCCGGAGCACCTGGAGCACCGCAACTTCCGCTTCGCCGTGGAAGAGCTCCGCCGACCTCCACGCCACTCCGTCGCTTCCAGACGATAGAGGAGACCTCCAGCAACCTCCTGGGCCCATTTTGAAGCTCATCCACCGCCGGAGCAAGTCGCCACCACCAAAAGAAGGTTGCCACGGCGGTCCTTCTTCCCTATTCTTCCAGCAAGCCTCGCTGCTGTCCGATCAAGAGGGGACCCCAGGTCCAACGTGGACCGTCCGATCGCCAACACTTGCCGTCGTCGGATCTCATCTGAGATCTGATCTCAGCCGTCCACGGGCGAACCGTCATCGCCGTCCGAGAGGCCGCCACGTGGATAAGTGGCACGTTCCCTGCCGCTGAATCGCGCTTAGCTGCCAGCCGTTGGATTCTCGCCACGCGTCACTAGCGCCCGCACCACCGTCGGATCGCTCCAGCGAGGGTATTTTGCATCCCAACCCTCGCACGTTTTGTATTTATATTTTAGCACTGAAACTTTTGTCTGTAGTATAATATTTTGGTAACTTTTGCACAAAGACCCCTAGGTTTTTTAGTATTTACATATAGGTCCTTCGCCACGTCACCTCACGTGATCTGTACACGTGAGGTGGGGGCATTTTGCAGAGGGGCCCTCGGTCTTTGTTGTATTTTGTTTTAGTACCAAAACTTTAACATTACGTGTTATATTTTTGGAAATATTGCAAGTGAACCCCCAGGTTTTTGAGAAATTACAGTTTAGTCCTCACTAGGCGGTGCAAGTCACGCGCCCTGGTGGGAAAATTGCTAGGACACCCAGGCGGGTTTTGTAATTGAATTTTGGAGCTATAAATCGAATATTCAGTTCAAATATTTGTGGAAATTTGCATGTCTGCACCTGGATGTTTGAGAAATTGCATATATACCCCTGCCAGGCCTGTTTATTATTTGGATGCTTGTTGTAATTATTTAAATTATCATTTTAACTCCAAAAATTCCACAAAATTAGGGTTAAGCTCCTGGACACTTGTTCTTCCACGCTATAATTTTAGTTTTTGATTTTATTTTTTTTATATTTATTAAAAATCAAAAACTTGCTTTTTATGCATTGTCTAGCTTAGAAAATGCCAAAAAAATATTAAAACCTCACTACAAATTCCACAAAAATTCCCTAGTGTCTATTTTACCTTATTCTAGTGTCAGTCCAAAAATCACTAAAAATCTCAAAAGAAAAACACTAAAAATTTAAAAACACTCAAAAACTTCAAAAAAATATATAAAATCAAAGAAAAATTTAAAAAAAATAAACTCAGGTCATGTTTGTTCTCTATTTTATTCTCTTTATTTGAAAATTAGTGTGAAAAATTTTGGTTGCTGTTTGCTAATTTTAATTTGCATTTTCCTCACAGCCAGCATTTATTTCACTGTTTTCCTTTATTTCAGTTTTTTAAAATACTAAAAACACCTTGAAAAATCCCCAAAAATCACAAAAATAGTAACAAATCTTAAAAATACCAAAAGCATTTTATTTCTGAATTTTTGGCTATTTTTGCATATTTTTATAAATATTTTATCTTGCCTTTCATTACATTGTCTTTATTTTCCAATATTGAAAATTGAAAAAAATATAAAATATAAAATTTTAAAAATCAAAAAATTAAAAATCAAAATGCAAAATTAAAAAAAATATTAAATTAAAATAAAATAAAATAATTAAAAATTAAAAACCCACAAAAATTTATTTGCTTGCTTGCTTAGTGTAGACACTTGCCACACACACTCACTTGAGCACAATTGTCTGAACTACCCTGCTTGCTCCCTGTGTTCGAACTCTCTGCATACTTGTCACTATACACCATTTGTGCAGAGTTAAAATTTATTTTAACTCTACATTAGTTCTAATTTATTGATCTTTATTGTGGGTTAATTGTTGATTAATTTCAGAGTTGATTGGTTGACACTTCGACTATGTTCCCGCCTTGTGTGGAACACAAGACCGATCGATTTCCGAGATTATCAAATGTCTGTTACTACGACAAAATTGCAGACTTCAGCTTCAGATAAAATGGCGCAACATATCATTTAGATCTACTGTACAAGGATGAGGTTTGACCAAGGAACTACTCCTCAGTCTGTTGCAATATCAGACTTACACCCAGCAGGACCAGCATGCACCCCCACAAGTGGAGACCGGATACGAGGAGCCTCCGCAGGTGTTCGAGATCAACGGGATGTGGTACAGCCGTGACCCCATCAGCAAACAGTCGAGGATGGGGAACGGTCAGCCTCACCGACCTACCCCAGCTTACCAAGGAACCAGCTCCGTCCCCGCACCGCGCTTTGTTCAGTCCAGGTCCGAACAAGGGTACCAGCCTCAGCAGCACCAGCAACAGCGCACATATCAGCAGGGCCCAGCACCGTCCCACCAGCAGCAGCAGTATCGGCATGGCCAGCAGGGCCAATACAGAACCTCGTCCGCAAATCAGCATCAAGCCCAGCCTACCGAATTGGAGTCCCTCACCTTGGCGATCCAGACCCTGTCTGATAGGGTCCAACAAATGCAGAACGACTATCTGGATATGAGAACCGATCTAAATCGTGTCTCTCGTACCCAGGATCAACAGATGGCGCCAAAGACCCCAATTCCCGCACAGGTTCAGGCCAACCCGAACAGCATAATTCATGGCCAGAACTGACCTCGTGATCAGGTATATTATTCAGATAATTATTTATCTGAACATGATATCCTTTTGTATGATAATGTGAATCATATGTCCCTCAGGAGCGGAAGGACCGTGACCATACCTGATCGGGCACGGGCACTGAAGGAAGGAGCCGCCAAGTCTCTACCTGAGGAGAACGTGGAGGAAGAAGAGGAGCAGCACCACCATCACCACCGGCAGAAGAAGAGGATGTCTGAGTCCTCGAAGAAGCAACCCCGCATCAGCATAGAGTCCGACGGAACTGATGAAGAGCCCGCACCTCCATCTGAGGAGGACCGTCAAGAAGTCGCGGAAGATGCATCACCGATTTCGCCTCAGCATTTTTCTTTTAGTCAGAGTCAGAGTCCTAGTTTGTTCAAGAGTTAGAGTCATGTACCGAACTCAGTTCCAGAAGTTAATTAAAACATTTCAGTTTCAGAACATGAGTTGGAGTCAATAATCCCTTTCCCCCGAGCTCTCAAGGGTGGAAAGAAGAAAATGAGAAAAATCCAAAAAGATGACTCTGAGATGGCAGAGTTCTGCAACAAACACATCAAGGTCACAATCCCCTTTGACAAGTACATGGAAATGACCCCTGCATTTCAAAAATACCTTAAGGTGAGATGCACACCTACTCGGGTTAGCAGGAATACCAAAAGCCATGTAGAGAAACACGTTCTATCAGTAGCCACGACTTGTGCAATAAAGAACTCGTTTCCCAGGAAACGAAGAGACATGGGTGCACACTATGTAGTGAGTCATGTTGATGATATCGTGTTTGCACTTACTCTCCTGTACAATGGTTCCTCAATCAACTTAATGCCTACATCCCTCTATGAGCGGCTTAATCTCGGACCTCTTAGGAAATCTAGAGCCCTCCTGCAATTTGCTGATAAATCACCAAGAGGTCCCAAGGAGAATTGAGGAATGTTGTGATCAAAGTCGAGGGGCAGGAGTATATGGTGGACTTCACTGTCCTAGATATGGAAACCCCTCGTAATTGGAGAGACTCCTAGATCATCTTAGGCAGGCCCTTCCTCAGAACAGCAGGGGCCTTGTTTGATTATAAGATCGGGAAGATCCAGTTCCAAACTCCAGACGGAGATGAGGAACTCGAGATGAAGCAGACTAGATGGCAGAGACCGGATTCAGAATCCAGCACCGAGTACTCTTCAACCGAAGCAGACTGCGATCATGTAGACATAGTTGGGCCATGGAGACAAATGCCAGCCAGCACCGATGAGTCCCTCCCCTCCGGAGATGATCCAGTGCATGAGTCAGTTTGCGAGGTCCTCAAAGCCGAGTACAGCTTAGAACCTGCATCGCCCTACATCTTCGATGACTTAGAGGCCCAATTGGGCCTGTCAGTCCTTACCTCTTTAGGACAATCGGAAGATGAGGATGACGAGTCGGGCGAGACTTTTGCCGATTGCATGGAAACCTTTGACGATCCGACTCCAGACCCGAACAACTGGGTGGCAGTAATCACAGAGAAAGATCCAGCCACTTCCAACACCGAACCAGATTTGATTGAGCCAGATTTCTTAGACGATCACACTATTCCTGAGCTCAAGCCTTTACCCACAATACTTAAATACGCCTTCCTTGTGGGTCAGGACAAGAAATTTTCGGTCACCATCAGTTCGTGATTGACCGAGGAACAGGAATCTCGCTTGCTAGAGATCCTGAAGAAAAACCACAAGGCGATAGGCTGGAGCATTTCCGATCTCCACGGGATAAATCCCGCTCTGTGTTCGCACCATATCTACTTGGAGAATGAAGCCAAACCCTCTAGTGAATTCCAACGTCGTTTGAATCCAAATTTACGAGAGGTCATGAAGAAGGAGATAGAGAAATGGTGCAATGTGGGTTTCATGTACCCAATCTCCGACTCTAAATGGGTGGCCCCAATCCATGTGGTCCCGAAAAAGTTGGGAATTCAGACGACCACCAACGAGGATGGAGAGGAGATCGTGACACGAGTGCCCACGTCGTGGCGCGTCTGTGTAGATTACAGACGCCTGAATGTCGCGACGAAGAAGGATCATTTCTCCCTGCCATTCATTGATCAAATCCTAGAGAGACTAGCGGGGAAAGAGTTCTTCTGCTTCTTAGATGGGTTCTTGGGCTACAATCAAGTAGCCATAGCTCCGGTGGACCAGGAAAAGACCACGTTCACATGCCTCTTTGGTACCTATGCTTTCAAGCGCATGCCCTTTGGGTTATGCAACGCTCCAGGTACTTTCCAAAGGTGCATGATTTTTGTATTCACCGAAATGGTCGACGAATTCCTGGAAGTCTTCATGGATGACTTCTCGGTTCACGACGATTCCTTCAATTCCTGTCCTAGGAATCTTGACCGAGTCCTCAGACGATGTTGTGAGGTCAATCTGGTGCTCTCCTAGGAGAAAAGTCACTTCATGGTGACGGAGGGCATTGTGTTGGGGCACGTCATCTCCAAGAGAGGAATGGAGGTTGACCCTGCCAAGGTGGATGTGATCAGACGACTCCATCAACCAACGTCAAATAGTTGCGGTCGTTCCTCGGGCATGTCGGATTTTATCGGAGATTCATTAAGGATTTTTCTAAGATTTCCCGACCGCTAACTGAGCTTTTAGGCAAAGACATGGAGTTTGTTGTAGATCACAAATGTCTTGAGGCCTTTAAGCTATTACAAGGAATGATTATGGACGCACCTATCCTACAAGCCCCAGATTGGTCTCTACCTTTTGAGATCATGACAGACGCCTCAGACTTTGCTGTTGGGGTTGTGTTAAGACAAAGAAGAGATGGCGTCCCGTTCGCTATCCACTACGCAAGCAAAGTGCTTGACACCGCTCAGCGTAACTATACAGTTACGGAAAAGGAAATGCTTGCGGTAGTGTTTGCCTTGGACAAGTTCAGATCTTACTTAATTGGATCCAAGGTCATTGTGTTCACTGACTACACGGCACTGCGATACCTGATGGAGAAGAAGGACGCGAAGGCGCGTCTTCTTCGATGGATTTTGCTTATCCAGGAGTTTGATTTGGACATCCGTGATAAACCTGGAAAGAAGAACGTAGTGGCCGATCATCTCTCTCGTCTCGAAGATCTTAATACTTCCGAGGTTTCACCTATTCGAGACTCCTTCCCTGACGAGTCGATTTTTGTCGTTGACTCACTCCCATGGTACGCCAATATCGTGAACTATCTTATCTCCAAGAAGGTTCCCGAGGATTGGCCCAAGAGCCACATCGACCGACTGAAGTCGGACGCTAGACACTACCATTGGGAGGATCCGATCCTTTTCTTCGAAGGACCGGATTGTGTCTGGAGACGGTGTATTCCTCAGGAGGAATACCAGAGTGTCCTTTCTTTATGCCATAGCTTAGAGGCAGGAGGACACCACTCCGGGAAGAGGACTGCATGGAAGGTACTTCAGTGTGGCTTTTACTGGCTGACTCTGTTTCACGATGCCATCACCTTTGCAAAGTCGTGTCCAGTATGCTAGAGAATGGGAGGAACCGTTGGTTCCAAGGATGAGATGCCTATGCAGCCTGTCATCATTTGTGATGTCTTTGACACTTGGGGCATCGATTTCATGGGCCCATTCCCTGCTAGCCACGGGTTCAAGTATATCCTTCTTGCGGTAGATTATCTATCCAGATGGGTGGAGGCTATCCCGACCCGAGCCGCAGACAGTAGGACTGTCTGTAAATTCATTAGAGAACACATTATCTCTAGGTTCGGGATCCCCAAAATGATGATATCAGACGGGGGTAGCCACTTTGTAAATCGGGAGGTGAAGAAACTCCTGAAGGACTACGACATCAAACACCGTGTCGCGAGTCCTTACCACCCACAGACCAATGGTATGGCTGAGGTGTCGAATCGGGAGGTGAAGACTATATTGCAAAAGTTTGTCCGCCCAGACAGGAAGGACTGGTCTCAGATCTTGGATCAGGTCCTATGGACGTATAGGACAGCTTACAAGACACCGTTAGGAACCTCCCCATTCCGAATGGTATTCGGAAAGCCGTACCATTTGCCCGCAGAGTTAGTGCATAAATCAGAATGGGAAATCAAGAAGGTCAATTGGAACACACACCTTGGGCAGAAGCAGAGAGAATTGGATCTGAATGAGCTTGTGGAAATCAGAAACCGTGCATATGACAACAATTTGGTGTAAAAGAACAAAGTGAAGCGTTGGCATGATAGATATATCAGACGAAAAACCTTTGTTCCTGGACAGAAGGTATGGTTGTTTAATGCTAGGCTAAAGATCTTCCAAGGCAAGTTGAAGTCCAAGTGGACAGGCCCATTTGTCGTCCGTACGGTGCATGATAGTGGATGTGTCGAGATCTCAGATCTCGCAGATGATGCACTGACATTCCTGGTGAATGGACAATTGTTGAAGCACTTCGTCGAATCCAATGAGCAGTTAGTCCATGTTGAGGAGATTGTATTCATACACGAGACAGATTCAGCAGACACACCTCGAGCCGCGTATGAGACCTTGCAGCAGTGAGCTCTAGCCATCCGCAGCATCTCGAAAGATTCAGACTGACTCACTTGTATATATCATCATTCTTGTACATTTTGTCCTTTCTCCCCTGTGACTCTAGTAACCCATCCCCGCCTCACTTAATCACTATCTTGGACTATACTTAGGATGACCAGATCCTAAGTATTGGGGGGATGAGCCACTTGAGTCGGTTCAATGTACATTCTCCAAATCACATTGGTCCTCATACTCACTTCCGTCCTATACTTAGGCTGACCTGAGCCTAAGTATAGGGGGGACCGATGCCCGCATTGTATATTCATCCTCTTCTCTTCTTGACCTCGTCCGCCCCACTTTTTGACTTTCTTCTACACTTAGGCTGCCAGAGCCTAAGTATAGGGGGCAGGACGATTTCTATACATTTTTCATTCTCTTTAGCTCTCCTACGCTTAGCACGAGCTATGTCTTTTTCCTCGCTTTTCGTGCTCTGAGGACATAGCACACGCTAAGTATAGGGTGGCGTGTATATATTACATATATACTTTACCCATAGCTCGTACTTTCGCATATTTTTGTATATATTTTGTAATAATTACGGGTGGGTAAAAATTGAAAAAAAATTAAAAAAATTAAATAAATAGGCTTCTTATTTACTCTTGCATATCATCTCTGCATCTGAAGAAGAGTCTTGCATTTACATTCATCTACATAGCATGACATCTGCATCTCATCTGCATATCTTGCATATGCAAGGTGAAAATCTAGTGGGTTCTAAACCAAGTTATGAGTAGATATTGAGGATGGACTTGATTTGACCTTAATCCATCTAATTTTAGAGGAACCTTATAGGAACTGGAGTTAAGATTTCTCAGGTCAAGTGACTTAATTCTTTGAGTCTGCAAGTCTATGTTCACATGTCATCTTGATTAGTCTAAGTAGAATATCTCGTGCACATGCATGATTCTTTTAGATAATGACCTAACTTGGACAATCACCATGCACGTAGCTCTTCATTGATGAGGTGGTGAGGAGGTAGAATCCTTTAGCTTGGAGTAGCACACGGGTGGGAACATCCGTCCTCCTCTAGGGAGGGTAGTGTTGGACATGCGAGCCTACGGCGAGCCATTATGCAATAAATGTTATTGCAATTCACTCCTTAATCTGAAATAAAGAGTACATAATTTGCATAATAGGTCCCTTAGTACAATTAGGGTTATGTACCATGGCCATCTTAATTATCATACAGCTGTTGATTCAATTATTGAATCATAGAGGCTGGTGCTTAGATGAATATCTAATGAGTTAGATTGAGGACTCATCAAGCACCGTCAAATGATTATTAAGAGATGATCTCCAGCCTGAGTAGGAGATGGCAATCCTATCTCTTTTAGGCTGATATCTGACCGACCTCTTGATGCAGGTCCTCTGCATAGAATAGAGATTCGGAGGTGTCAGATGAGTTAGGTCAAAGAGTTGACTTAACGAGATAGAGATAACCAAAGTCCTATATCATATGCTGTCATGATATAGGCACACATCCTCTGACCGGAGACAGATGTGTTACTATATGTCTGAGTATGTACATTTGGCAGACCAATAGGTTGATGACCTAATCAAGGTCTATACACCGGCGCACTGGTGTGCATATAAGGGCATATGAGTAATACGATCTCTCAAAGGGATCATACAGGTTCAGTTATTGAACGGAAAGACATGAGCTCACTCGTGAGATATTGGGAAGAATCAAATTCCATGCGCATGGTCGTCTCGCTTTGGCAGCTTGACTGAATTTGTAGGTTTGATATATACTTTTGGAAAGTATATGATCAAGACCTAGGTATGATATATGCTTTTGGAAAGTGTATGATCGATACCAACTCCCAATGATCGAATGAGAAACTTACTGATAGAACCCTGAAGTAGACAGTGTAAAGTTGATCTAATACTTCGGGTTTACTCTGAGTCTTCCAGTATGCAGGATGTACAGGTATTGGGAATACCTGAGGGTGATGTGATCATAAACGATTGTATAACCATGACGCTTCCATTCCTAGGGAGTGATGAAACGGGTCTGGATTTTAGTGACTCCTCTCAGTAGAGAAGTAATCTGATCTTAGTCTAAATGTTGGACATTGATCTGAATGTGATTCAGATGCAATGAGAAGATTAGATTTGCGGTCTTGATTTGATCAAGCATCTACGGGAGGCCCGCGATGTGGATATGAGATATGATCTAAATATCCATGTCACTATACGTGTAACAATACAATCGCCCTGTCCTTATCTCCAAGTATTCGCGGAGAAAGCGCATTATCCTTGAAAGAGTTCATGGATAATTCTATTGTTGATATATGTATCCGAGCATTGAGAAAATGGATAATTAAATGTGATTTAATTATCATGAATAATATGAATTTGATTCATATTATAAGGAGAGTTATCTTAGATAATTAAAAGTGATTTGATTATCAAAGATGTAGGTAATGTGAATTTGATTCATATTATTTGAGTACATGAGAATAAGTTATCCAATATAATTAAATATGATTTAATTGTTATGGATAAGAATAATGTGGATAGAAATATCCAATTATTCATAATATATTATAAATGTGATTTATAATGTATTAGAGAGAGTTAATTATAATTTATATGTGTTGATTAATTATTATGTGTATTGGATACACATTGTGTAATTAATTGACAATGTAAATTATATGTTGTTTTGGGTTGTGAATTTGATTCACAATTTTTCTATGGCAAGATTGCAATATTCTCAAATATAATTGTGAATTATTTTTGAAGAATAAAAAGCCAACAAAATTTGTTGGAAATAAATAGAGGTGATTTTCAAGGAGATATGCAATCTCATGGATTTTCATGAGATTGCTCTCTCCATGGAAAGAGGGGGGCGGCACATCATTCCTATAAGGAATGTGTGGCCGTCCACTTTGGAAGGTACATGGAGATAAAATCTCCATGTATCTTCTCTCCTTATTTATTGGTTTGATTTGGATTAATTTGTATTTGATTTTGTCAAATATATTTTGATCTAAATTTGTTGGTTTTACCAACAACAATCTTAGCCATTGGATTGACATAAATCAATCTCATCCATTGATTTTATATGTCACATGGATTGAGATCCATGGATCCCAAAACCCTATAAATAGAGAGGCACACCATGCTCTCTATTTTACACAACACATCTCTCTCTCTCTTTCTTTCTAGAGGTCAGCCCTCTCTCTCTTCCTCTCATGGCCGTCCACCATGGATGCCATGGAGAGGTTCTCCATCGCCGCGGCATCGTCGTTATGCTGCCCGTTCTTCTGCTTGTGGATCTCCGTCTCCTTCGGTGCACCTCGCTCGTGAAGAAGACGTCGGATCTCGTGTGTCGAGATCAGGTGATCCGCCGCTTGGATCATCAACATGGATTGCGAGAAGCACGCGGTTCATCCCCGCGCTCGCAAGCGTCTCCTCCGTCGGATCGGACTTGAGACAGGAGGTCTCTTCGTTTAGAGACTTGATCACAACCACGCTTCAAGAGGTAATCCTAATTACTTTTTTGTGGTTTAGATGAAACGATCCGAGAAGTGTTCTTGGATCATGTGGTTTCGTCGTATAAATTTTTTAAAATTCCGCTGCATCGAGCAACTAGTGCGACTAGTCGCTCCTCGTCATATTCGATACGACGCTCACGCTTCCGTGATGCGCTTGAGGATCTAACCATATCCTTCAAGTGGTATCAGAGCCTTAGGTCGACAGTTTCGAATATGATTCGCTAACCGAGGACGACTTGGGTTCGTTAAGGTCGCGAAAGTTTTCATCGCATTTGATTTCGCAGATCTGTTTAGTAAATAAATTCGGTACTGTTTAAATTGTTTAAACACGAATTTAATACTTGGATTTTGTTCCCCATTAAATAAGGAAACCATAGGATCTGAGTTTGCGTAAATCGGATTTCGTATGCTCTAGATATGGTAGTTTTAATGAACATGTATTCACTGTTACGGGAACTGCGAATCTTAACGTAATTAAGGAGTTAATTACTATTTAGGGACGCCTCGAAATACGTGCAAAACACATAGGTTCTGTTGTAAATGAAGTTAGCAAACTATGAAAACTTACTTTGCTTAATTTGGATTTAAATTGATTGAGACATGCTAATTTTAGTAAGTAGGGGTCACTGCTGAAATTACTTTCCTAATCAAGAACCATGTGATTGTCTCTAGTGGTAGAGCAGTGGCTCCCACAGTGGATAGACCAAGGTTCGAGTCCCACTGCCCTCACTTTCTACCAGAAAAAAAAATTGGTACTGAAAGAAGGGCGGGTTAGGGTTTGATCTAAAAAAAAACCATGTGATTGTCAATTAGTGAAATTAATTGTTAATTTCATGAAATAATTATGGAAAATATTTGAGAAATATTGTAATATGATTATTTCCTTAATTTACTTGGCTCCAATCAATTAATTGATTAGATTTAATCTAAATCATAATTGGAATCACAATCATCAAACTCCTTGCTTGAATAGGATTGAGAATTTGTCTAGCAAATTTCCTTATAATCAAAATTGTTTTGATTACTATATGGTATAATTTCGGTTGAAAAACCGATGATCATCTCAAGTACAAATTAATCAATTTGGCATTATCCTTTCCCGAGGCGGATATGGTGTCTAGTCGGGGATCGTTGGGGTAGCGGGTTGCAACGTATGCGGTCCGTCCCACTCCCGCCGGTAGTGGCCATGACAGCGGGTAGGGCCGGGATAATGTCCGAGGGATTAAGATGTATTTTTCTAATTATTAAAATTCGAATTAATACGTACTTTGAGAATAATACCATATATATTCAAGCATAACAATAAAGTTTGATTGATTGAATTGGATTGATAATTAATTTAATATGATTGAATTGATTATATCCAATTATACTCTAATATGATTAGAGTTAATAATTTCCTTGGAAGAATTAATTATATGAATGTGATTCATAGTAACTAATTAAATTTGAGTAAGAGGTGGAGGATCACATAAGTGACATCCATGGTCTCCCGTCAAGGCGAAGGGTTTCCGTCGCCAGGGATTGTATATAGGAGACGCCTGTATGAAGTGACAGCTCCTATATACAAGCGCATCTGGATCGGACTCTTTGCTTCTCGAAAGAGTAAGGTCGTATGCGTAGTGACCCCAATATCGGATCCTCATATTATTGGGGCGATATTGGATTGCGCATAGCGAGTTTTGTTCCTGTTGACGGTTGGTTCAATTAACGACGGGTCAACATCACCTTAGGGGTGGTGGGCCCGGGTGTTAAAGACCGAATTGGGAAATGCAAGTTGGACTTGCAAAGTGGAATGTGTTCCCGCTTCTCTTCATTGGAGTTGCAGTTTCTCATATTATTGGGATGTAACAAAGATAAAGAGGAGATCCCAGATCTTGCTGAGATATAATGGTAAGTATATCTCTTACATTGAAAGTGATTAAGGGAATGAACTTTCAGTGTCTTTGACAAGGCAAGACAACTTTGATATAAAAATTCCTAAATCAAAGTATAATATGTACATATATAAATATATACACTCATGCAAATTTCTTATTTCAGATAATCCTTCATTAAACCCACTCAATTCTATACTCAGTAATAACCAGTAAAATATCATGGATTGGACCCTTGATCCAGATATTATGCTTGCAATTGGACACATAATGTATGTGGTTGCATTGTGCAAGTTTCCTCATAATAATGAGGAATGATAATTAAATAGACAATGGGACTAAAACCCTAGGGTTTGTATGTCTCTATAAGTTTTGATCTCATCCAATGTACTTTGGAAGTGACATGTCGATGATGATCGCAATTGTCAAATAATCCTTATAAAATCAATAAAGATATTTTGACATACATATGTGCTCTTGACATTTAATCATGAATGACATGGTTCTCTGCATCATGTAGAATGGTAGCTCTATGAGAGATGATGTATTCAAATTGTTTGAGTACCTACCTGAACCTATGTTTTAAGAGTTTAGATGGATGTAGTTGATGTGTCATCATTCTACTGTCTATACTCTAGTCATTCATGAAGCTTCATAATATTCATATTGTATGAATTGGGTGAAGCATGTATAAATGTCGAAATGCTCTTACATTAAATTCTTTTGAATTTAACGTAAGAGGTCCTTAGTCTTAAGCAATGGTTGTTTAGAGATGAAGGGACCGCAGTGGAAGCATGGGTTGGACCCAAGTAAGAAGTATAGTCAAAGAGTTGATTGTACTTCTGTGACTTCCATCCAAAGAGTTGGATGAATGCCAATACTGCAATAAGTTGATGTGTTGATAGTGTGACTATCAAATCTATCTAGAATCCTTAGAGAAGGAATCAGATAACACATCAGAATAACCTAGATATAATCATTGAAATTGACTTACTTATTTGATAAGGTAAAGTCTAATAATTGTATCTCAATCTTCTAATGACACTTGCAATTGATTGCATATGTATTAGAATATTAGAAATTTGATCTTAAGGTTTATTGGTCATCCATGTTGAAATTGATGCAATTGTTGCAACAAATTCCATGAGATCAATAGACTTCATATTTTCAATGGGAGCCCTTAGTCTTAGAGAATGTCTCTATGACCTAGATATTAGAATACACTCATTGTTTATTTCTAATTGTTGGATATAAACATGAATTCTGTAATAAATCTATCAAAAAGAGTTATGATGGAGATATTTCAGATAGTAATCTAAAATCTAGTGGACTCCATTAAATTAGAAAATTAATGAATGGTTCATTAAGATTTCTAATACTGAAAATTAAACCTTTAAAGATCAATAGGAGGATAAAGATCATTTGACAATGATCTGGCATCAAAATTTTGGACATATGTCTGTTGATGAAATCAATGGACTAGTAAGGCATGAAACTTTAGATTGTCTAAAGATTCAAATCTCACGTACTTGTGAATATTGTATTCAAAGTAAAAATGTCCAATACACCCTTCTTTGGGAAAGGTGTAAGATGTTAAGGTATTCAAGATCTCATACATATTGATGTATGTGAATCATCTCTATCAGAATAAACATTATGGATATGTGATATCTATTAGTGATTAGTTGTGATATGAGATTTCTTCTCTTCACTTAGAAAACTTTGAAATGTTCAAAGATTTCACAATTTTGATTTAGAACCAAAGTTTGAAGGAAGATGAAATGAATTTGATCTAACCAAGGTAGCATGTACCTATTAGATGAATTCAAGAAATACCTTATGGAGATATGAATATCATTCCTATCTCAATCCTCCTAATGAACCTTAACTCAATGGAGTTGTAGGGAGATACAATTGATCATGTGTGACCTGATTTAATCAATGATTAATCCTAGCATAATTATCTCTTAGTTTCCAAGGTATATATGTAGTAGAGACTACATTATATACTTAATAAGCTTTCATGCATGTAAGCTGGACTCTAGCACCAGAGAGTGCTACTTCATTAGGAAAATAAAGGATGGTATTAGATACCTACTTTATGACCTTGAGATTCTTAAAAGATCTCATCTTTGAGAATATGATTCTTATAGGATGACTCTCTTGAGAATCAAGATGAAAATGAAGAAAAGGAACTCATTTAATCTTGAGAAGATAATGAGGCTCCTGAAATCGGAAACTAAATAGACAATTAAAGATGAAACATTAATACCTCTTCAAATAAGTTTGAGGATGGATTCTATGTGTCAGGTGAGTCTGAAAATGATCGGACTTCATGTGATGAAGCTCCTGAGGATCATGACATGGAAAGATGGATGTTGGCAATAAAAGTCTAATGTAGACTTCATATACAAGTGTTGTATATGGACCCTCGAGGATCCACCTATATGGGTCAGACCCATTAAGGTGTAAATGGCTCTTCAAGAGAAAGAGGGAACCTGATGAAAAGGTTGAGACCTTCAAAAGCACGGTTCGTAGCCATGAGCTACACACCGAAGAGAAGACATCGCTTGCGATGAGACTTCCTCTCCAGTGACCTTGCTTTAACCCATCAGAATATTGCTAACCATAGCTACACAACTTGACTATGACATCTTCATGATGTAAGTCAAGATTGCATTCCTCTATGAATATCTCTCTGAGGATATTAATATGAAGTAGCCCCAAGGCTTCATGGTTGAGGAAAGCAAGGTGTGCAAGCTAAAGAACTCCATCTTTGGACTCAAATAAGCTTCCTGTAGTTGGAACATAAGATTTGATAAAATTATAAATGTTATGATTTCATATAAAATCTTGATGGACCATGTGAAGCTTAGTGGGAGTGCCATTGTGTTCATCGTGCTAAATGTAGATATTATCCTAATCATTTGGAATTTTCTAAGGATGATAATAATAAGTGTTTTATAATCTGATTATCCCATACCTCGAGATATGATCTCAAGGATACCTCTTAGATCTTAGTTCTGAAGTTGTTCAGAAGCAAAGAGAAGATGGTATTGGGACCGTCGCATTAGTAGTACACCTTGGACTTATTCCATTCTCTGGAAAATTCCAAGAAAGACTTCCTTCCCTTAAGATGTGGTAGTGACCTGTCTAAAGGGATAGCACCTCAAAGAGTTGAGGAAGTGAATGCTAGAACTGCTTGCACTTGTGCATCAGTTATGAGAAGCTAGGTATATGCTAGATGTATACAACAGCCAGATGTCTGCCATGCAGTGGGAGTAGTAAACTGTTACTAATCCTGCTATGGAGATAAAACACTTGATTGCAGTAATAATAATATCTTCAAAGAAGATAAAACTTAGAGATAGTGATCTCAAAGTCTTATCTTCAAAAGTCTAAGATCTTGTAGATAGTGATCTATAAGGGTCTTGACTGTAGATACCTTAGGAGATGGAGATCTCCAGGAATGAAGGTATTCTAAAAGGATTATGGGAATACTGGTTATGATAATTAATAAGATGTAGTGTCAATGACACTATAACCGACAAAAAAATTGAGTATTGGTTGCATAGGATGCAACATTCGCATTAGATGCGAGCACTGTTACTAGGAGATATGCAAGTGCCGTAAAAGGACTTGGCGTAGTCTCTTGGGAACAGAGTGACTGATCAGCTTACCTAGCTATTTTCTAAAGAGCCTATGATTGTCACATGAGTGTTGGTTTAAATGATTAGCTCATTAATGGCTCTTTGGGCTAGTGGGAGATTGTTGGACATGCGAGCCCACGGCGAGCCATTATGCAATAAATGTTATTGCAATTCACTCCTTAATCTGAAATAAAGAGTACATAATTTGCATAATAGGTCCCTTAGTACAATTAGGGTTATGTACCATGGCCATCTTAATGATCATACAGTTGTTGATTCAATTATTGAATCATAGAGGCTGGTGCTTAGATGAATATCTAATGAGTTAGATTGAGGACTCATCAAGCACCGTCAAATGATTATTAAGAGATGATCTCCAGCCTGAGTAGGAGATGGCAATCCTCTCTCTTTTAGGCTGATATCTGACCGACCTCCTGATGCAGGTCCTCTGCATAGGAATAGAGATTCAGAGGTGTCAGATGAGTTAGGTCAAAGAGTTGACTTAACGAGATAGAGATAACCAAAGTCCTATATCATATGCTGTCATGATATAGGCACACATCCTCTGACCGGAGACAGATGTGTTACTATATGTCTGAGTATGTACATTTGGCAGACCAATAGGTTGATGACCTAATCAAGGTCTATACACCGGCGCGCTGGTGTGCATATAAGGGCATATGAGTAATACGATCTCTCAAAGGGATCATACAGGTTCAGTTACTGAACGGAAAGACATGAGCTCACTCGTGAGATATTGGGAAGAATCAAATTCCATGCGCATGGTCGTCTCGCTTTGGCAGCTTGACTGAATTTGTAGGTTTGATATATACTTTTGGAAAGTATATGATCAAGACCTAGGTATGATATATGCTTTTGGAAAGTGTATGATCGATACCAACTCCCAATGATCGAATGAGAAACTTACTGATAGAATCCTGAAGTAGACAGTGTAAAGTTGATGTAATACTTCGGGTTTACTCTGAGTCTTCCAGTATGCAGGATGTACAGGTATTGGGAATACCTGAGGGTGATGTGATCCTAAACGATTGTATAACCATGACGCTTCCATTCCTAGGGAGTGATGAAACGGGTCTGGATTTTAGTGACTCCTCTCAGTAGAGAAGTAATCTGATCTTAGTCCAAATGTTGGACATTGATCTGAATGTGATTCAGATGCAATGAGAAGATTAGATTTGTGGACTTGATTTGATCAAGCATCTACGGGAGGCCCGCGATCTGGATATGAGATATGATCTCAATATCCATGTCACTATACGTGGAACAATACAATCGCCCTGTCCTTATCTCCAAGTATTCGCGGAAAAGCGCATTATCCTTGAAAGAGTTCATGGATAATTCTATTGTTGATATATGTATCCGAGCATTGAGAAAATGGATAATTAAATGTGATTTAATTATCATGAATAATATGAATTTGATTCATATTATAAGGAGAGTTATCTTAGATAATTAAAAGTGATTTGATTATCAAAGATGTAGATAATGTGAATGTGATTCATATTATTTGAGTACATGAGAATAAGTTATCCAATATAATTAAATATGATTTAATTGTTATGGATAAGAATAATGTGGATAGAAATATCCAATTATTCATAATATATTATAAATGTGATTTATAATGTATCAGAGAGAGTTAATTATAATTTATATGTGTTGATTAATTATTATGTGTATTGGATACACATTGTGTAATTAATTGACAATGTAAATTATATGTTGTTTTGGGTTGTGAATTTGATTCACAATTTTTCTATGGCAAGATTGCAATATTCTCAAATATAATTGTGAATTATTTTTGAAGAATAAAAAGCCAACAAAAGTTGTTGGAAATAAATAGAGGAGATTTTCAAGGAGATATGCAATCTCATGGATTTCCATGAGATTGCTCTCTCCATGGAAAGAGGGGGGCGGCACATCATTCCTATAAGGAATGTGTGGCCGTCCACTTTGGAAGGTACATGGAGATGAAATCTCCATGTATCTTCTCTCCTTATTTATTGGTTTGATTTGGATTAATTTGTATTTGATTTTGTCAAATATTTTGATCTAAATTTGTTGGTTTTACCAACAACAATCTTAGCCATTGGATTGACATAAATCAATCTCATCCATTGATTTTACATGCCACATGGATTGAGATCCATGGATCCCAAAACCCTATAAATAGAGAGGCACACCATGCTCTCTATTTTACACAACACATCTCTCTCTCTCTCTTTCTTTCTAGAGGTCAGCCCTCTCTCTCTTCCTCTCATGGCCGTCCACCATGGATGCCATGGAGAGGTTCTCCATCGCCGCGGCATCGTCGTTATGCTGCCCGTTCTTCTGCTCGTGGATCTCCGTCTCCTTCGGTGCGCCTCGCTCGTGAAGAAGACGTCGGATCTCGTGTGTCGAGATCAGGAGATCCGCCGCTTGGATCATCAACATGGATTGCGAGAAGCACGCGGTTCATCCCCGTGCTCGCAAGCATCTCCTCCGTCGGATCGGACTTGAGACAGGAGGTCTCTTCGTTTAGAGACTTGATCCCAACCACGCTTCAAGAGGTAATCCTAATTACTTGTTTGTGGTTTAGATGAAACGATCCGAGAAGTGATCTTGGATCATGTGGTTTCGTCGTATAAATTTTTTAAAATTCCGCTGCATCGAGCAACTAGTGCGACTAGTCGCTCCTCGTCATATTCGATACGACGCTCACGCTTCCGTGATGCGCTTGAGGATCTAACCATATCCTTCAGGTAGTGCATCTCAACCTAGTCTGGTGGTGTTGACATCCAAGGACGGGTTGTTGTGGGTTGCAATAATGCTTCAAAAGAGGGATAGTCTACTGGCTCAAGAGGAAAAACTCCTGATGTACATGTTGCACCTTGTATGAGTTTGTCAAAAAAATTGCAAAAACTCCAAAAAATCAGACAGGTCCAAGTGAAAAAAAATACATGTCGGAGTTTGTATATTAGCAAAGAAATGCAGCTGGATGACTTGGCTACATTGGTCAGGCATCCCGGGATAGGTAGCTACACTGGCTACCGTCCATTCTTTTCTCTACCCCCTCCTCTTGAGCTGGTCGCACTTGAACTTAGAAGGGAATACCCCGCTCCTCGAGGAAAGAGTTACTGGATTGGGTTATTGAGTTACCTTGTTAGAGGAGGCTGGTTCCGAGTCATTTCTGATGTGAAGAGTTACATTTCACTTACACAGTACAAGTAAGAATCATAGTCATCAGAAATTTGCGTTTGAGGATTTGTTCTGACCTGACTGTTGAGGCGTCTTGAATAGAAGACTTTTGGAACTTCAAGTCTGTTAGGTCGTAAGTTCAGATCCCAATAAGGTTCCTCCATACAATTAATCCAAAGGTCGAGTCAAGCTCCATTTTCAACTTTTGTTCATGACCTTGGTATGGAACCCAAAATCATTTCACTCTTGCATTTCATTTTAGTTGCTCGGGGACGAGCAAGGTTTAAGTATAGGGGGTTGATGAATCTGTGATTCATCACTCTAAAAGTTGAAAATAGAGTCTTGTTCCGAGTAAATAGCAGCATATTTCCCTTTGTCTTGCACAATTAGCATTCATACATGCATTCATAATCCATGCATTTTAGCACTCACATTTGCATTAAATAAGAAGCTAAGATCACTTGTAATATATTCACCTATAAAATAACACCTCCCTTATAATATATCTTGAGTTAATAATATAAGGAAGAAAGTTAGAAATCTCCTTTGTAAAATATCCAACAAAGACCTAGAACCTCTGGATCTTAGAAAGCCCATAACTCCCTCATACAACCTCCAAAATAGGTCTACTCACTTTCAGATTAATACACATTAAAATATCTTTAAAATGGGACTAATTTCATCCAATTTGGAGCTCGTAGGAAGAAGTTTGGTTTTTGGGCCTCTATGTATACTATATAGGTGTATATTTGTATCCCTGTATTTTTGTATCATATGTGACCTCATCTCCGTCTTTGGTCAACATTAAACTTGTAGATCTCATCGAGATCTACAACTTTCATGTTTTGAGTTTTTCCTAATTCGGCCTCCTTCTCTCTCTAACTTCATTTCTTCTCTCAGCCATTCATAGCTGGCCACGTGGCGCCCTCTGATTGCACCACGCGGCCCGCTCCCCTTGCCCTAGCCGCCCATGCCCACAGCCGTTGGATCTTCATCCAGATCCAACGGCTATGCCACCTCCACGTGCGCCATACTCCCCTGCCGTCAGATCACTTCCCATCTCAGATCTGATCCGCCCGTTCGCGCCTCTCCCACAGTTTGACACTTGGCGCATCTTGCGCCACTCGATCGCGCCCATGCCTTTCCATCACAGCCGCTTATCCCGCCACGCACCTCATCCCTTCGATCGAAGCCCTAATCGCATCGCACCGTTCGCTCGCGCCTCATCGACATGGCAACACGTGGTGCTTCATACACCATCTGATCGAGCAACCTCAGATTTAATCCACGCCGCCCGCTCGCACTTCGCCTTCGATGAGCCACATGGTGCCATCACGCCCCTTGATCAATTCACCCTTGATCAAATCCAAGCCGATCCTGAGCGCCCTCTTCCCCGCCGTTGGATCACGAGATCCAACGGTCAGGACCTTGTCTTCTACCTCCGGTCGCCCTCTCTCCCACGATCTCGACCTTACGTGAGACGTCGCCCCTTTCTATTTTTGCCTCCACTCCTGCCACCCTCTCCGACAGCCAACACCTCCACGATCTTCACCACTCTCCCCTCATCCTTGCCAGCTCCCTCATTCACCACGACTTCCACCAGAGACGCTCCACAACTTCCACGAACTTCACCTCTCCTCCATCCATGCCACCGCCATTGCCCTATAAATAGACCACCTCTGGCCACATTCACGCCTATCCGCCACCCCATAGAGAAACCTTGAGCTCAGAGCCATCGATTGGTGATAGAAATTGAGTGATTCTTCAAGCGACGACGGGCCTTCTTCTTCGGCGAGATCCACGGCCGCCACCGCCGTGCTGCAGCCTCCAACCGCGAGCTGCGTGAGCTCGGGACTCTACTGATCCCTCGAGCGACAACCTGGAGCTCAAATCTGAGCTCCATTCCCCAGGTAGCCCCCCTCCATCCTCTTCTGATCTTCTTCTGATTTTTCATTTGATTTCTCCGATTTAATTCGCGCTTCGTTGTCATCTTCACGCTCCACCTTCATCACTCCGAGCTCCGCGACGGAGCTCCGATCTTCGCTCACCCTTCCGTTTCCTCAAACATCGTCACCCACCTTTGCTCGACTCCAGCTCCGCCACCTCGGCGGAGCTCGCTCGCCGGACCACTCACACTCTGCCTTAGGCCTCGCCGTTCACCCTGCACACCTCCACGCACACACGCGTGCTTCGGCTATCCTCTAACCCTTTGCAGGTGCTCTTTCCTTCACTGGCCGGAAGCTCGTCGGAGCTCCTTTTGAGCTTCACCGCCACCGTACCCCAGAGCTCCTCCTCCGCTCCTGAAGCCCCCAGACGCTTCGCCGCACCGCCCCGCAACTTCCGAGCTTCTCCAGACCCTTCCGCGAGCGTCATCGACGACTGGAGGTCAAGGAGGAGCAAGCTCCGCTTCGTCGGAGCCCTGCCTGCTCCTCCGCAGGAGGCGAAGGGCCGTTGGGGAAGACGTGCAGCCACCATTCGATCATCTTGATCGAACGGTCAGAAGCCAGCCACATCGCCAAGCGTCGGAGCAGCACAGAGCCGTTGGATCCATCTAGATCCAGTGGTGCTTAGCACGCCACGTCACCATCTCAGGAGCGTTCTATCACCGTTGGATCGATCAGTGATCCTACAGTCTGAAGCCAGCCACGTCACCCTCTTCATCGAGCCCCAGGCACCGTTGGATCAATCCAGATCCAACGGTCACTGATTCGCCACGCGTCATCAGCCATCAGTCGTTGGATCGTTCTTGATCTGACGGTCTTGATCGTGCCACGTCGCCCCGATCCGAGCCTCTTCCCCGACCTCTAGGCTCGGATCCCTGAAGCTCGTCATCGAGCCTCAGCCGAACCTCTAGAGCACCCGAGCCTCGTCCCGAGCCGCCGAAGTCACCCAATCCTAGGGGACCCCATGTGAGCAGTACGTGCGGCCTGGGCAAATTGCACTGAGGCCCCGGGAAGTTTATGAAATTGCAATTCAGTCCCTGTGAAGTGCCCCCACGTGAGGAGCATGTGCGTCAGTGGAGAATTTGCATCCCACCCCCTGCATCCTAGGTAATTGCATTAAGGTCCCTGTCGGCATATTTTATTTTAAGCAATTTTTCTTTTCTGTGTTGCATTTATACCCCTGTCTTTGCATGCATATCTAGGTGTCCATATTTCATCATTTTTAAATTCCAAAAATTGCATGTTGTAGTGTAACTTGTTCTTTATCTTATGTGACACTTGGCATAATTTTGTGATATCAGTAGAGTTTTTAAGTAATTAATTGGTCCATTTCTATGATATTTTGCCCAATTTCACCTTTTAATTAATAGTAAATTCTCTGTAAATCCAAAAATTCCCAAAAACTCACATTAGCTCTACATAATTAGATGCACCTTGTATAAAAATTTCATCTTATTTGCACGCATTTTGAGGCCTAAATAAATTATTTGGTGATTTCCTTAGTTTATTTTTAATAGGTTCGATTCACATTAAAATTAAGGTCTGATAATTTTCCTGGCTCATCATTAGATCTATCTAGGATAATTTTAATTCCCTAAAATACTGTGATTTGATATTTATTAAAATTAAATTAGGCAAAATCACCCTGCATTCATGTTTAATTCACAGTAAATTCATTTAGTGTCAGAAAATTCCAAAAAAAAATTGAGTAGCTTAATTTCATCATATTTCATCATCTGGCCAATTTTCATTATTTTTGGACTTCATTTGAATACTTAACGGATTTAAGTTCTAAATTGTCCTGATTTTTGCTTGTGTCTTGCATAAAAAAACCGTAAAAGACCAAAAATATTGTTCCTCGAAAATTGAACACTTGGAAATTTGCTAAAAATTCACCTAAGGAGACAGATGCCTCCCTGAGTTCGACCTTGGACTTCCCAAGTAAAAAAAGTTGCCACTCGAAATTAACTTGCTTAAATTAAAAGTGGTTTTTGATTCCCTCTTGTTATCCGACTGCGATGAACATTCATTATTGATTTGGACATTAATTTGCTCGAATTAACTAGGGTAGCGGGAGGGCGTATCAATTATCAATTTCTCAGTGCTTAGATCTATGGAATTATTTTTTAACCCTTTCAAGAATAATGTGATTTCTCCTCAGAAACTTGGAGATAAGGACAGGGCGATTGTATTGTTCAACGTATAGTGACTTGGATATTGAGATCACATCTCAAATCCAGATCCCATGGACCTCCCATAGATGCTTGATTAAATCAAGGCCGTAAACCTAATCTTCTCATTGCATCTGATTCTCATTCAGATCAATGTCCAATACATGGACTAAGATTAGGTCACTTCTCTATTGAGAGGAGTCACTAAAATCCAGACCTGTTTCATCACTTCCTCGGAATGGAAGCGTCATGGTTATACAATTGTTTATGATCACATCACCCTCAGGTATTCCCAACGCCTGTACATCCTACATACTGGAAGACCTATGATCATCCTGAAGATTGATGAATACCCATTCATCACTCTTTATTCTTCTATTTTAGCTACAAAAACCTTTGCAAATACATGTAGATATGTGTAAATACAAATAAATACCAAAAGCATGCATTGTGTAAAAATCTATAATTAGCATGTTTTTGTGCACAAAATAAAAGAATAAAGAGCAAAAAGAAAAAGAGGGAAATATTTAGAATAAATATTGAGCAACCTAACCCAAGGGAGGGCTCAGCATGGGCCTGACCGCATAAAAGCCAAAGTAGAGGGAGATAGGAGCTCATGTGTATATATTTGTACATAAATAAAACTATATATTTTCCTCACCCAAAAATAGGTTGTAATATTTGTATATATTTTGTAAAAGCTATTAAAAAACAAAATAAAAAAGATAAAAATCAAAAATTCAAAAATACCCTTTTCCCATGTGTATAGACCATCATCTTGTATTTATCTAACCCTATAGATAAATGTATTGTTTTCAAAACTTTTTGTAAATATTCTATGTTACATATTGTAAATATATAAATACACAAGAAACAAAACAAAAATCAAATAAAAATCACAAAATTGAAAATACAAAAATACATTGTATAAATACCATGTATATAAATGTATTCAACCATTTATTTCACCCTTGTATATAAGTGATAAAAATAAAATAAAAATATTCTTTTATTCCTCATTTTATCTTGTAAATAAATAAAATACAAAATGAGCATAAAAACACATAAAAATAACAAATAAAAAATCAAAAATAAAAATCCATATAGTGTACATATCTACTGTATATAGCTAACCTATTTTTATTTCCAAAAATTAATTAAAAATCACCAAAAATAGAAAAAAATAAAAGAAAAATATTTCATGTTTGAGTTTTCTCTAATTCGACCTATTTCTGCCCTAAAATAAATAACAAAATCCACCACACGTGGCAGCGTCTGACTGGTCCACGGGGGAATGTTGACCCCGGTCAACTCCCCCGCGACCTCCTTCCTTTCTGGAAGTCGCGCGCCGCGCCTCCCTTCCCCGATTTTCCCACGCGCCTCCAGGCTGTCTTCCACGCATATCTCGAGCCCGGATTCTTCGCCATTCATCCCTCTCCCTCGCCGGATCCTTCGCCATCAATCCACGCTTTCCTTTGCTGTCAGTCCTCAACCCTAAACGCCCCTGTCACTCTATATAACCATCATCTCCGCCGCCTCCGCGCCGCATCTTTGGCCCATCTCCTTCTTCCCCGTTGACCTCCATCGGCACCGCAAGAGTGACAGCAAGCTTTGCCCTTGTTGCAGTGAGGCGAGGAGGCGATACCATCGATCCGGCGTAACTTCGCCGTCCTTGCTCCCGCCGCCGGGTTGAGCATCGAGCTTCAGGCCTTGACGCCCTTCGAAGCTACGACCAGGAGCAAGCCCAGCTCCAGCATAGTCTCCAGCATCCATCAGGTACCCTTAGTTTCTTCTAATTTCTTCCAATTTTTGATTTCGCCCAAATCCTAGCTCCGACGTACATCCCCGATTCCGGCCACCTCGCGCTTACATCTCGACCATCCAGCCACATCTCTCACCTCGCCGGTATCCTCACGCACCTTCTACGCACTTTCACTCACCCCAGATCGCACAGGATCTGGGAGTCGAGCTCCACCGTCCTCCGCTCGCCGGAGCTCGTTCGCCACGCCGCACAGATCACCTTCACCCCGTCTTCTTGGGTCGAGGCACTTTGCCCTCGACCGCGAAGCTTCTGAACTCTTTTGCAGGTCAAGAGGAGGCCGTCTGAGGCTTCCCAACTTCAGCCAGGAGCTTCGAGCCGATAGGCCTCGCCGGAGCCCCTCCAGGGCTCGGTTGGGCCCTTGGCCACCCGCAGCAGCTGCGCAACTTCACGCCGGACCTTCTCCGACCTTCAGGCGCAGCTGAGGAGGACCGGAGTTCACGCAGGACGTCGGCGAAGTTCGCCGGCGTCGAGTTCTTCCTCCACCTTCCAGAGCCGTCCGATGAAGACCGCGCTCCAGTTCTCATCCTAGCCGTCGATCTGTAGAGGAGCAGCAGCCGTTGATCCATCTGAGGATCTCATCTGGACCGTCGCAACCGAGGAGAGAAGCGCAGGAGCCCAGCACCGTCAGATCAGCCACGTGGATCTCTCTCCGCCGTCGATCGAGCCCAAGAGCCGAAGGAGTAAAGGCGTGTTTGTTCTCCACCGTCAGATCTGCCACGCGTCAGCATCGGGTCGTCGCTATTAATAAAGGGGTAAATATCATAGGGCCCCCTCGTAGTTTGTTTATTTCAGTTTAGTCCTGTAACTTTTAATTCACGTTGTTTATTTTCTGGGATATTTGCATAGAGACCCTCGCGCTTAATTCTATTTGCATTTATACCCCTGCCAGTAGAGATCCACGTGCTTTGGCACGTGCTTGTTGGGTTATTTGCATCAGAAGCCCTGTAGTTCTGGATGTTATTCATTGAATGAAAAGTTTTGTTTATTTGCATATATGCCCCTGTGAGCATTGTTTTTGCACATGTGCGAATTATTTTGGGTAAATTGCATATAAGCCCCTGGACTTTTGGTACTTGTTACCAATAAGCCCTCGGGACTTATTTTTATTACATTTAGGTCCTTGAGTGCCCCAGGCACGTGCTTGGCACGTGACTTCTTGGGTATTTTGCACCAGGACCCCAGAACTTTTGGGTATTTGCACTTAGGTCCCTGTGCACAGTGCCCACCTTTATTTTTGAATAAAATATCAAACGACCTCCAAATCCAATGAAATTTTGACACATGGCTCCTGCCATGGTGTAGGAATTTCTATGATTTTTGGGGACATTTTGATTTCATTTATTATTTTTAAAAATTCAAAAACCCATATTTTTGCTACTGTTTGACTTTAAAAATACCAAAAAAATATAAAAACTCCACCAAAAATTCTAAAAAAATTAGGTAATGTTTCTTGCTTGTTGATTGATTTTTCTAGCCAATTTTGGCTATTGTTCATCACTTAAAAACCCTAAAAATTGAAAAGCCCCTAAAAACTCATAAAAATTGTAATAAATAAATTAAAAATCCAAAAACAATAATTAAGGTGCCCAAATTTTCCTTATTCTTCATAGTTTACAGGAAAATTACCTCCAAGGTTGATTGAAACTCTTAAATATTTTATTTTTGAGTTTATAACCTTGCTGGACAGTACCTATTCTTTGTTGCATTGTTTGATTTTTAAATAAATAATTTTACCCATTAGAAAAATCCCAAAAATTCACCAAAAACAGTAAAAAACTCAAAAAACCTAAAAACCAATTTTCTGGAATTTTTGCATTCTTTTTGGAGTATTGTATAAATTGTTGAAGTTGCCTTGTATTTATTTTCTCTCACTTTTTCATACAAAAAAATCTAAAAAAAAATATAAAAACAAATAAAAACCATAAAAAAGACTCTTTTGGATTTCTGACTACATCGTAGGCCGCAAGGCCAATCTGTGCTCCTTGTGTTCGACCCTGGGAGCTATACCAGGTTAATCCTCTAGCAGGACCGCTCTATTCTGTGTTTTGATTGATTGATCTCTTTGAGTGGTTCATTTTCTTGATTGACTCAGCCCGAGTGATTGAGGTCGCAACGACCTATTTATTTTACACCTTTACCTCTGTCATTCGGTCGGTCATCAGAATGGCGCCGTTGCCGGGGAGCACGGCTTTGTAGTCAGTTTTCATTCTTCTATTTTTGTCTCTCTAAATTATAACTGTTTTCTGACACTCTCTCTTTCTATTTTTGTGCGAGGTACTGCGTGGAGAACTTGGAGTACACTTTTTGAGGACCCGCACGGGAAGAAGAGCAGGAAGAGAGAGAGAGGAGAAGCAATTTTCTGTTTAGAGAGAGAGAGAGAGAGATACTTGTTGTAATAACTTGGACTCTGAACTTTGGACACTTGTAACTTAGCGGGTCTGTTTCGCCGAGCACCGGTGTGCTCGGGGGACCCATTCGGATTTTCGCGGCTTTTATCGTGGTTTTATAGCTAGCTGCCTTTTCCGGTGTTTCTCGCGGTTTTAGCCCCTAGACATAGGAATTTTGATTGATTGTGACGTAGATTTTTAAGGCCCAACACCTAATAGAATATCTGTTCCTATAGAACGTAATTGGACCTTAATAAAATTCACTGAAAAAGTTAGTTTAATTGAATTTGAGACCACGTGCCGTGAGGAGTCACATACAGCGCTGGCAGGACCCGTTGTGGCGGGCACCGAGTGACTCCCAAGATCGGACTCCGGACTCGATTTGGTTAGCTAACTATTGTTCTTCACGATCAATAGAAATTGCTTGTCTAAGGCCGGTTTTTCCCGCTGCACCATTTAGGTAGTTTTATTCTGTCTTTAAATTCTGCGCGGATCACTTGCATGTAGAGTGCTGGAGACAAGGTACGCATTTCTTTCTCTGCATGCATCATTGATTTCTTCGCGCATCGGCTTTTTCGTCTTCTCCCACTGTTTTTTGGCTTAATCATCAGGAGAATCGGAAAAACCGTTAGGCCGGCTTGTATTTATTTTGAAAAAAATTAAAAAGAAAAACAATAAAAATCGGGACTGGATAACACTATTGACCCTAAAAGACACTCACATTAAAAATTTGTCTTGGGGAGAGCAACCCCCTCATTGTTTGGTTTGATTGTGCGGAGAGAGTGACCCGAACACTAGGTAAAGCCCTCCGGTGCTCAGCTCGACTGATTACCGACTCTTCTGTGCGGGACAGTCGGTTGAGAGAGTATCGGGTATCCTAACAGGTCACGTTAAGCGCTCTGATATTTTGTATGTTCACCAAATAAAATTGACAAGATAAATTGACCGATCTTTCACGGTCTTCAGATTGTGTTGCGTTGGTGAACCGGGGGTTTGCTTGCTATCATATTTCTCTCCAGATCCCATCCGCCTAACTCGCCAAGATCAAGATGATGGGTAGACGATCTCTTAGGCCAGCCTCTGGCTGCACGCTCAGGCGCGTTTACTCCATCATCTAGGTTGGCCCGTGAGAGTCGAGACCAGCTCTCTGGGCCCGGAGTTCGATTCCACCCTGTTCCCCCTCGATCCCCTTTCTTCTGCTACTGAGAGACATGAGCCCGAGGAGAGACGAATTAATTTGACAGAACCTGAGTTAGGCTCATCTGATTTTGCAGACATCCCTATGGCTGGAGCCGGAAGTTCAGACGATCGCCAGCCCGAACATTTTGTCTTAGACCAAGGGGCGATCAACTCCACCCTGATCGCATCATTAGAGACAGTTCAGCAACAATTACGCGATCAGGGGGCATTCATGATCGAGATGAGGAGGGAGTCTGGAGCGACTCCGAGAGAGCGAGACGAGCCGAGCGAGCCTGAGGACATTCCTGACGCTGATGCAGAGGCAGCGGCCGAGCAGCAGCTGCCGCAGCAGAGGCAGCCGCCGCCGCGGCAAGACCGATGCGGGAGCTTCACAACCCCCGGATCTACACTGATGCACCAATGGGTGGTGATACCTGCTATCGTGGGGGATTTCAAGTTCCCTCCGAACACTCTGCAGATGCTTCCCTCATTTTCACGGACTCGCCACTGAGGAACCCACCTCCATCTCCAGGAGTTTCTGATGATCTGCAGCACTGTCCACGACCGTCGTGTGGACCAAGATACGATTCGGATGATGGCCTTCCCTTTTTCACTGGCAGATAGAGCAGCCGCCTGGCTGAAACATCTAGGGAAGTTTGTATACACCTGGGATCAGCTCCGTACCGAGTACTTGAACAAGTACTATCCACTCGGCGGACGAATGCAGCGAGGGCCCTGATCAACAACTTCTCCATGCTCCCTAACGAGCAATTTCATGAGGCATGGGAGAGGTTCAGAGAGCTTCTGGATAGATGCCCACACCACGACATTTCGAAGCCGAACCTAGTTCAGAGCTTCTTTAGTGGGCTGACGCCAGAGCTTCAGGGTCTGGTGAATGCTTCTTGCGGCGGGTCCTACTTTGCCAAGGACCACAACCAAGTCTGAGCCATCTATGAGGAGATGTCCGAAAATTACATGGTGATGTCCCAGACTCGGTTGTACACACAGAGATCTCAGCAGCCGCCAGGACCCGTGCAGTATCAGCGGATAGCACGGGTTGATGCAGGTCCTTCCAGTTCGTCCATAGTTGCAGCCGCACAGGCAGAGTCGGCCGCTGCGGACATGGGGATTATCAGCGAGAAGTTGGACCGCATGGAAATCATAGAAAAGAAGCAGTGCCAGGGCATCACTCAGATGGAGGAAATGGCACAAACTCTGAGCGACATGAAGACCCAGCTCTTGTGTCTTCAAGAGGCACAGACGGCTCCTCAGCCCCGTCTTCTGTCGCGAGGCGATTCCCGGTGCAGCCGCAGCTCGTCCCAGCGCTCCAGCTCCTTGCAGCAGCCTAGACAAGTTCACCTTGTACAGGCGGAGCCGTACCAGCAGCAGCAGCCCTCTTACCAGTCACCACCATCTCCAGACTTACAGATGGTGGTATATCAGCCGGATCAGCCTCTGGATGTACTCCCACCAGCCCCTTACGATGCGGAACCGTTGATGGATGTCAACGGGATTTGGTATGACCGCCCTCAACCTGGAATCCGACGAGACCATCCCGGATTCAGGTGGGGGAATGGGGGTAACCAACCCCAGCAGCAGCCAGCCGGTCAGGGAGGGCAGTACTCCCAGCAGAGAGATCACCAGCAGTCCCCAGCATACCAGCCATCATCCTTCGTATCTCGTCCCTAGCCAGCAGCAGGGACAGAGTTGGGAGACGTGAGCAGCAGACTCACCAGCAGCAGCATCATTCCTCTTACCCCTCTCAGCCACAGCAGCACCAGGTCCAGCAGCCTCATTACCAGAGAGGCAACCCGTCGGGCTCCCATGAGAGCCCCGCCATGGATGATCTAGCCCGCCTCTTCACAAAGCAGCAGGCTACATTTAGACGGGAGATGGACGAGTTCCGCCAGGAGATGCGGGACCTGATGAGAGGGAAGGCCGCCATCCCTGCACAGATCGAGCCTAACCCGAATAACTTGAAGAGGAAATCTGAGCAGGTAGTTCACACTGAGCCTACCACTTCTAGTGACTCATTTGATGTTATCTCGTCGGATATATTTGATGCTGATTTTGTCACACTTAGGAGCGGTAGAAGACCAGCAGGAGGCGCCTCATCTGAGCGACAACACGAGGATCCATCTAGAGCGCCAGATGAGGAAGAGGAGAGCGGTACTGAAGCCGCACATCATGATGAGGGTGGTACTGATGCCACCCGAGATGCTGATTCCACCGGCGGTACTGAGGCCGCCACTCACCAGATCGAGGAGGTGGTACTGACGCCACCAGCAGAGCCGAGCCAGCCCGCGGTACTGAGGCCGCAAGACGGTCTAGTTGTAGAGCCAGCTAGAGGTGGTACTGATGCCACCAACATTTATTCTGATAGAAATGTTGTCTTTCCTCGCATGAATGTATCTCGGAACTCTGATTTGAATAAAGGAAAAGGTTTAGTTTCTTCTGATCCCACTGTGGTGAATGATGTTTGTGAGGATCCGGTCATCGAACCGTCTAGACCTATTCCTAGTCCTTCATCTGAGAAGGACCCTGTGATCCCCTTTCCTAGAGCCCTTGAGTTGGGGAAGGGGAAGAAAAAGAAAAAGACCCAAAAAAGAGGAGAGCAGGAGGAGTTCAGCCAGAGCATGATAGACCGATTTCACATCCAGCTGACCCTCAATGAGGCTTTGCAGCACATTCCTCTTCTTCAGCGATCCCTAAGAGATAGGACCACAGTCAGGAAGGAAGAAGAGGAGCAAGACCGCAGAAATTCATGTGCTAACAAAAGCCACGTGTTACGCGATCCCAGAACCATCTGCCGACTAAGAGGCCAGATTTAGGGGCCCCGTATGTCAGATGTCAGATTAGTGAGCAGAGGTTCGACCGTACTCTCTTAGATAGCGGATCGTCGATCAACCTTCTTCCCGGCAGCCCTTCTCGACCACTTAGAGTTGGGCACTCTTAGACAGAGCAGGACATACCTTCAGTTTGCTGATCGGTCTGTCAAGAGGCCAAAGGGGTTGTTGCGAGACGTTGTCGTCACGATTCAGGGTTTGCAATTCCCCGTGGACTTCGTAGTGCTGGACATGGAGACCCCTGACTCGTTGACCGATTCCCCCATCATCCTCGGTCGCCCATTCTTGGCCACAGCCAAGGCAGTGACTGACCACGACAGTGGGAAGGTATTCTTTCGCGTCCAGGGCGAGAGTATACAAATAGAGACGGTCAAGGACCACAGAGCCAGAGCTAGATCCCGCTCACATGGCAGTACAGATTCAGAGCAGCTGACAGACGCAGAGCCAGACATCCACCAGGACTGTGATTTTGTGATCACAGATGATGAGGCAATTTGGGCAGATCCTGTAGCACAGACCATCCTCTCATATTCAGATACAGCTGATGCAGAGATGACAGCAGAGGATAGTCCTGGAGAGCACAATCCTGGTTCAGGATACTATGGAGTCAGCAGAGTCGGACCTTGATCGCGCGACACGATTTCCAGTGATGGTGGTGCTGATGCCACCTCGTTCTCCGGTGGTACTGATGCCACCGAGTCTGATATAGATCCCTCGGATTCAGAATCTGATTGGGCAGATTGTGATGATCAGATGCCAGATCTGGATCCACCTGAGCCTACAGATGAGGAGGAGGTAGAGGCAGAGCAGACCAGAGACAATGCAGAGAACCCACCTTCTCCAGATCCAGTTTGTGAGAGTTCGTTATCATTCTCCCAGGCAAATTTGGCAGAATTGTCCGCATACACACATCTTCTTCAGAAGCCAGATTTGCCCGCACCCAGCTGTCCAGAGCTAAAGCCGCTCCCTACTTCGTTGAAGTATAGATTCCTTGCGGGAGAGTCTGAGATGTACCCAGTCATCATCTCTGCCGATCTGACTGGAGAACAAGAATCCCGTCTGATGGGAGGTTCTTGAAAAGAACCGCAAGGCAATTGGATGGAGCGTAGCAGATCTCCATGGGATTAGTCCCTCGTTGTGTTCCCACCATATCTATCTCGAGGAAGGGGCAAAGCCGTCGCGGAGTTCCAGCGGCGACTGAACCCCAACCTAAGAGAGGTTGTTATGAAAGAAATATCAAAATGGTGGAGTGCAGATTTTATTTATCCCATTTCCGACTCCAAGTGGGTTAGCCCCTTGCATGTGGTGCCCAAGAAGACGGGCATCACTACTGTGATCTGTGAGTCGGGAGAGGAGATTGCTACACGAGTACCCACCTCTTGGCGGGTCTGTGGTTGACTACAGGAGACTCAACCAGGCCACCAAGAAGGACCATTTCTCCCCCTGCCTTTTATTGACCAGATCATAGAGAGACTGGCAGGGAAGAGCCATTATTGCTTCCTCGATGGGTACTCGGGCTACAACCAAGTGGCCATCGCTCCTGAGGATCAGGAGAAGACCACCTTTACTTGTCCCTTCGGTACTTACGCCCTTTCGACGCATGCCATTCGGGCTATGTAACGCCCCTGCGACTTTTCAGAGATGCATGCTGTCGATATTTTCGGACATGGTAGGGGAGTGTTTGGAGGTCTTCATGGACGACTTCTCGGTTTACGGCGACGGATTCGATTCCTTCTTGACTGCCTAGACCGGAGTGCTCCAGCGATGTATTGCTACCCGCTTGGTGCTGTCTTGGGAGAAGAGTCACTTCATGGTGACTCAAGGGACGGTGCTTGGCCACATCATCTCCAACAGAGGCATGGAGGTTGATCCGGCCAAGGTCGATGTCATTAGGAAACTCACACCGCCGTCCAATCTGAAGCAGTTACGGTCATTTCTGGGGGCACGTTGGTTTTTATAGGAGATTCATTCATGATTTCAGTAAGATTGCCCGACCGTTAACTGACCTCTTGACGAAAGACACCGAGTTCCTTGTCGATGACAAGTGTCTTTCGTCCTTTGAGACTCTCCAGCAGTGTGTTATTGAGGCTCCTGTCCTTCAGCCGCCTGATTGGTCTCTCCCATTCGAGATCATGACGGACGCCTCCGATTTTGCCGTAGGGGCAGTGCTAGGACAGAGGAGGGATGGAGTACCATTTGCGATACACTATGCTAGCCGCACATTGGATTCCGCCCAGCGGAATTATACAGTCACAGAGAAGGAGATGCTAGCAGTAGTGTTTGCCCTAGATAAATTCAGATCATATATCATTGGATCCCGAGTGACCTTGTACACTGACCACACCGCCATCAGGTACCTCATGTCAAAGAAGGATGCCAAGGCCAGACTTACTAGATGGATCCTTCTACTCCAGGAGTTCGACATTGAGATCAAGGATAAACCTGGAGTCAAGAATGTGGTGGCGGACCATTTATCCCGATTAGAGCAGCCTGAGGATTCTGAGCAGATTGATCCCATTTGTGATACCTTCCCAGATGAGGCGATCCTTGCTATTGCCTCACTCCCATGGTACGCTGATATTGTGAACTTTCTCGTTGCTGGGAAAGTTCCACAAGACTGGCCCAAGCAGAGGATTGAGACCTTCCTTGCGAAGGCCAAGTCTTACCACTGGGAGGATCCCATCCTTTACCACGAAGGAGGGGATAGCATCTGGCGTCGGTGTATTCCTCAGGAGGAGCATCATAGTGTCCTCACTTACTGCCACAAGCTTGAGGCAGGAGGACATCATTCTGGGAGGAGAACGGCACAGAAAGTGCTCCAATCCGGCTTGTGGTGGCCTACACTCTTCAAGGACTCTGATGAATTCGTGAAGAGGTGTACTGACTGTCAGAGGATGGGCACTTGTGGACAACGTGATATGATGCCGATGCAGCCCATTCATTTCTGTGAGGTTTTTGACGCATGGGGCATCGATTTCATGGGTCCATTCCCTAAAAGTCAGGGATTTGAGTACATTCTGTTGGCCGTAGATTATGTTAGTCGTTGGGTTGAGGCTATCCCCGCCCGAGCCGCAGATGCAAAGACAGTTTGCAAATTTTTGAAGAAGAACATCATCATGCGGTTCGGGGTTCCACGAGTTCTGATTTCTGATGGGGGATCTCATTTCATCAACGACCAGGTGAAGGCACTTGCTACCGAGTTCGGCATAGACCATCGTGTTGCTACACCATACCATCCACAGACAAATGGTCTAGCCGAAGTGTCGAATAGGGAGATTAAGAATATTTTGCAGAAAGTCGTCCGCCCTGACCGAAAGAATTGGTCACAGCTTTTGGACTCGGTCTTGTGGGCATATCGGACGTCTTTCAAGACACCATTGGGCACATCTCCCTTTCGCCTCGTGTATGGCAAGCCCTGTCACCTACAAGTTGAGCTGAGGCACAAGTCACTCTGGGCAGTTACAGACATATTGATGGATCCAGATGGTATAGGAGACCAGAGGAGGGCAGAGTTAGCCGCCTTGGAAGAGCTTAGAGATGCAGCATTCTCAAACAGCCTACATTATAAGGAGAAAGTGAAAGAGTGGCACGATTCTCATATCAGCCACAAGCATTTTGAGATTGGACAGAAAGTATGGCTGTTTGATGCGAGGCTTAGATTATTTCCAGGGAAGCTACAGAGCAAATGGAAAGGACCCTATTTGGTCAGAAAGGTACACGATAACGGTAGCATTGATATATCTGAGTTATCTTCTGAGAGTACCTTCCGAGTGAACGGCCAGCGGCTCAAACCATTTCTAGATCATGAGCCGCGGGACGTTATTATTGCCGCTATTCATTTTGCGTGAGATATGATCTTTTGACTCACATCTTTTACATCTCACGCCTGATTTTCACTGTTCTTCCGCCTGTATAGATCCAGTTGTCTATATCATTCTATTCTTTAGTCCCACATCCCATTTCTCATCTTATGATTATGCTATACTTAGGGTGTACTTTACCCTAAGTATAGGGGGGATGTCGGACCTGCGAGTATTCTTTTTATTCTTTCTGCTCTTGTTTTTGCTGCCTATACTTAGGGATATTTTACCCTAAGTATAGGGGGGGCAGATTCTGTATATTCTTCACTCGGCTTTCCCTTCATGTACAGCTTTCTATACTTAGGATTAGTTAATCCTAAGTATAGGGGGAGACCACCGAGTTCCTCTTATTCTATTCATTTATTCGTTCCTGTACCTAGCCATTCCTTTTCACTTCCCTTTTACTAAGCACGAGTTATGTCTTCTTCATCGCTCTTGATCACTCTGAGGACATCGTTCGAGCTAAGTATAGGGGGGTGTGTATATATTTCATATATACTTTAGCCATAACTCGTACTTTGTGTGAGTGTGTTAATAAATAAAATGGCTAAAAATCACAAATTTTAAAAATTTTTCATGTACATAAACCTCTTTTATTCCTGCACAGACATAGCTAGTGTAAAAAGTATTTTTGTAAAAATGATTTCAAAAATCTTTTGTGTAAAGCTTGTGTAAATATTTTGTATCAAAATTATGTATATAGTACAAAATTTTTCTAAAATGTTTTGAAAAATCAAAAGTTTGCAAAAATCTTGTGTAAATGTTTGTAAATATCATTTTGCAAAACTTGCACCTCATGCATCATTCATTCATGAGTTCAAGACATTTTTTCAAAAATTTTTGCATGATTGTAAAATATTTGTAAATAGCATCTTGTGTACATATATGTATATAGCTTTTCCTGGATGAGAGTTGACATTTAAATTAAGCCTGGAATTAAATTGAGAAATGGAGCTTGAATAAGATCTTAATTCACCTAACTTCAAGAGGAACCTTGTAGGACTTAGGGTTAAGGCTTTTCAGGTCCATAAGGACTTAATTCTTTGAGTCCACTAGGCTATGAGTATATGTCATCTTGATGAGCCTAAGTAGAGCATTTAACAACACACACATGACTCTCAGAGACAATGGCTTAACTTGCACCTGCACTTTACACATGGCTCTCCATGGATGAGGTAGTGAGGAGGCAGTTTCCTTTGACTTGGGGTAGCATATGAGGGTAGTACTTCTAGGCGGAACCTCTCTTCTTCTTATAGTGAAGGAAGTGCACCTCAACTTGGTCTAGTGGTGTTGAAAGCTAAAGACAGAAGCCGTGGGTTGCAATAAAGCTTCAAAAGAGGGATAGTCTACTGGCTCAAGGGGAAATTTCTTATATATGCTGCACCATGTAGATATGTTGTACAGAAGTTGTTGAAAAAAAAAATGCAAAAATACAAAAAGAACTCCAAAAAAGTGGTGGGTCGGATTGAAAATTTAATAACCCCACCGGAGTATAAAGCAAAAGCTTATGGTATCCATGTTACATCTCATGAAGCTTGCAGCGGGAGACTTAGCTACACTGGCTAAGCTTCCAAAACTCTATACTTCTACCCCCTCTTCTTGAGCCGGTTGCACTTGAACTTAGAAGGGAATACCCCGCTTCTCGAGGAAAGAGTTGCTAGACTGAGGCATTAGAGTTACCAGGTTGAGGGAGGTTGTTTCTTTGTTACTTCTGAGGTGGGGAGCCACATATCACTTACACCGCAAGGAAAAGATTCATGGTCATTAGAGTTTGTGTATGTAGACTTGTTCTGATCTGGTTTATTGAGGAGTCTTGCCCATAGATTGGTGGAACTTGGAGGCTGTTGAGTTTTAGGCTTAAGTCTAAGTAAGGTTCCGACACATTAATAATCCAAAGATCTGATCGAGCTCCATATTTCAATTTAATGAAGGAAAATTTAATAAGTCAACCTTGATCCATGTACATCCTCTTTTTCTTTTTCTTTTTCTTTCTTTTTCACTTCTTTTTCAAATAAGTGTTTGCTAAGGGACTAGCAAAGTTAAGCATAGGGGGGTGATGAATACCCATTCATCACTCTTTATTCTTCTATTTTAGCTACAAAAACCTTTGCAAATACATGTAGATATGTGTAAATACAAATAAATACCAAAAGCATGCATTGTGTAAAAATCTATAATTAGCATGTTTTTGTGCACAAAATAAAAGAATAAAGAGCAAAAAGAAAAAGAGGGAAATATTTAGAATAAATATTGAGCAACCTAACCCAAGGGAGGGCTCAGCATGGGCCTGACCGCATAAAAGCCAAAGTAGAGGGAGATAGGAGCTCATGTGTATATATTTGTACATAAATAAAACTATATATTTTCCTCACCCAAAAATAGGTTGTAAATATTTGTATATATTTTGTAAAAGCTATTAAAAACAAAATAAAAAGATAAAAATCAAAAATTCAAAAATACCCTTTTCCCATGTGTATAGACCATCATCTTGTATTTATCTAACCCTATAGATAAATGTATTTATTTTCAAAACTTTTTGTAAATATTCTATGTTACATATTGTAAATATATAAAATAACAAGAAACAAAACAAAAATCAAATAAAAATCACAAAATTGAAAATACAAAAATACATTGTATAAATACCATGTATATAAATGTATTCAACCATTTATTTCACCCTTGTATATAAGTGATAAAAATAAAATAAAAATATTCTTTTATTCCTCATTTTATCTTGTAAATAAATAAAATACAAAATGAGCATAAAAACACATAAAAATAACAAATAAAAAATCAAAAATAAAAATCCATATAGTGTACATATACCTATGTATATAGCTAACCTATTTTTATTTCCAAAAATTAATTAAAAATCACCAAAAAATAGAAAAAAATAAAAGAAAAATATTTCATGTTTTGAGTTTTCTCTAATTCGACCTATTTCTGCCCTAAAATAAATAAACAAAATCCACCACACGTGGCAGCGTCTGACTGGTCCACGGGGGAATGTTGACCCCGGTCAACTCCCCCGCGACCTCCTTCCTTTTCTGGAAGTCGCGCGCCGCGCCTCCTTCCCCGATTTTCCCACGCGCCTCCAGGCTGTCTTCCACGCATATCTCGAGCCCGGATTCTTCGCCATTCATCCCTCTCCCTCGCCGGATCCTTCGCCATCAAATCCACGCTTTCCTTTGCTGTCAGTCCTCAACCCTAAACGCCCCTGTCACTCTATATAACCATCATCTCCGCCGCCTCCGCGCCGCATCTTTGGCCCATCTCCTTCTTCCCCGTGACCTCCATCGGCACCGCAAGAGTGACAGCAAGCTTTGCCCTTGTTGCAGTGAGGCGAGGAGGCGATACCATCGATCCGGCGTAACTTCGCCGTCCTTGCTCCGCCGCCGGCGTTGAGCATCGAGCTTCAGGCCTTGACGCCCTTCGAAGCTACGACCAGGAGCAAGCCCAGCTCCAGCATAGTCTCCAGCATCCATCAGGTACCCTTAGTTTCTTCTAATTTCTTCCAATTTTTGATTTCGCCCAAATCCTAGCTCCGACGTACATCCCCGATTCCGGCCACCTCGCGTTACATCTCGACCATCCGACCATCTCATCACCTCCGCCGTATCCTCACGCACCTTCTACGCACTTTCACTCAACCCAGATCGCACAGGATCTGGGAGTCGAGCTCCACCGTCCTCCGCTCGCCGGAGCTCGTTCGCCACGCCGCACAGATCACCTTCACCCCGTCTTCTTGGGTCGAGGCACTTTGCCCTCGACCCGCGAAGCTTCTGAACTCTTTTGCAGGTCAAGAGGAGGCCGTCTGAGGCTTCCCAACTTCAGCCAGGAGCTTCGAGCCGATAGGCCTCGCCGGAGCCCCTCCAGGGCTCGGTTGGGCCCTTGGCCACCCGCAGCAGCTGCGCAACTTCACGCCGGACCTTCTCCGACCTTCAGGCGCAGCTGAGGAGGACCGGAGTTCACGCAGGACGTCGGCGAAGTTCGCCGGCGTCGAGTTCTTCCTCCACCTTCCAGAGCCGTCCGATGAAGACCGCGCTCCAGTTCTCATCCTAGCCGTCGATCTGTAGAGGAGCAGCAGCCGTTGATCCATCTGAGGATCTCATCTGGACCGTCGCAACCGAGGAGAGAAGCGCAGGAGCCCAGCACCGTCAGATCAGCCACGTGGATCTCTCTCCGCCGTCGATCGAGCCCAAGAGCCGAAGGAGTAAAGGCGCGTTTGTTCTCCACCGTCAGATCTGCCACGCGTCAGCATCGGGTCGTCGCTATTAATAAAGGGGTAAATATCATAGGGCCCCCTCGTAGTTTGTTTATTTCAGTTTAGTCCTGTAACTTTTAATTCACGTTGTTTATTTTCTGGGATATTTGCATAGAGACCCTCGCGCTTAATTCTATTTGCATTTATACCCCTGCCAGTAGAGATCCACGTGCTTTGGCACGTGCTTTGTTGGGTTATTTGCATCAGAAGCCCTGTAGTTCTGGATGTTATTCATTGAATGAAAAGTTTTGTTTATTTGCATATATGCCCCTGTGAGCATTGTTTTTGCACATGTGCGAATTATTTTGGGTAAATTGCATATAAGCCCCTGGACTTTTGGTACTTGTTACCAATAAGCCCTCGGAACTTATTTTTATTACATTTAGGTCCTTGAGTGCCCCAGGCACGTGCTTGGCACGTGACTTCTTGGGTATTTTGCACCAGGACCCCAGAACTTTTGGGTATTTGCACTTAGGTCCCTGTGCACAGTGCCCCACCTTTATTTTTGAATAAAATATCAAACGACCTCCAAATCCAATGAAATTTTGACACATGGCTCCTGCCATGGTGTAGGAATTTCTATGATTTTTGGGGACATTTTTGATTTCATTTATTATTTTTAAAAATTCAAAAACCCATATTTTTGCTACTGTTTGACTTTAAAAATACCAAAAAAATATAAAAACTCCACCAAAAATTCTAAAAAAATTAGGTAATGTTTCTTGCTTGTTGATTGATTTTCTAGCCAATTTTGGCTATTGTTCATCACTTAAAAACCCTAAAAATTGAAAAGCCCCTAAAAACTCATAAAAATTGTAATAAATAAATTAAAAATCCAAAAACAATAATTAAGGTGCCCAAATTTTCCTTATTCTTCATAGTTTACAGGAAAATTACCTCCAAGGTTGATTGAAACTCTTAAATATTTTATTTTTGAGTTTATAACCTTGCTGGACAGTACCTATTCTTTGTTGCATTGTTTGATTTTTAATAAATAATTTACCCATTAGAAAAATCCCAAAAATTCACCAAAAACAGTAAAAAACTCAAAAAACCTAAAAACCAATTTTCTGGAATTTTTGCATTCTTTTTGGAGTATTGTATAAATTGTTGAAGTTGCCTTGTATTTATTTTCTCTCACTTTCTCATCATTAAAAAAATCTAAAAAAAATATAAAAACAAATAAAAACCATAAAAAAGACTCTTTTGGATTTCTGACTACATCGTAGGCCGCAAGGCCAATCTGTGCTCCTTGTGTTCGACCCTGGGAGCTATACCAGGTTAATCCTCAAGCAGGACCGCTCTATTCTGTGTTTTGATTGATTGATCTCTTTGAGTGGTTCATTTTCTTGATTGACTCAGCCCGAGTGATTGAGGTCGCAACGACCTATTTATTTTACACCTTTACCTCTGTCATTCGGTCGGTCATCAAAGATATAGGTCACTTTTAAACTGTCATCTTCAGGGTTTGATCACTAAGTTTTTCATTCTTGGTCATTGGGATTTTGGTATAGATCATATGCTTTCACAAAGCATATATCTTACCTTCAAATTCATGTCATGCTTCCAAAGCACGACGACCATGTATGGAATTTGATCAGTCCCAATACCTCATGAGTGAGCTCATTTCTCCCAGTTCACAAGTGAACCTGTATGATCCCTTTGAGAAATCGTATTACTCATATGCTCTTACATGCACACTAGCTCGTCGGTGTATAGACCTTGGTTAGGTCATCAACCTATTGGTCTGCCAAATGTACATACTCAGACATATAGCAACACATCTGTCTCTGGTCAGAGGATGTGTGAACATAGGTCTTTGGTTATCTCGATCTCGTTAAGTCAACCCATTGACTCAACTAATCTGATACTTCTGAATCACTATTCCCATGCAGAGGACCTGCATCAAGAGGTCGATCAGATATCAGCCTAATGAGAAAGGATTGTCATCTCCTACTCATGCTGGAGATCATCACTTGACAATCATTTGATGATGCTTGATGAGTCATCTATCTAACTCCTTAGATATCCATCCAAGCATCAACCTCTATGATTCAATCAATGAATCAACAGCTGTATGATTATCAAGTTGGACATGGTATATAACCCTTATTGTACAGAGGGACTTTATAGTGCATTCATTCAATTAATCTCAGAAAGGGAGTGAAACATAATCAATAACTTTTATTGTTAGATCATTTATTACAATAACATTTATTGTAGGAATGGTTCGCCTCGAGCTCATATTGCTAACAAGAGGTCGGGTCAAACTTCAAGATGTGGGAGAAAAATGTTAGTCGGAACGTAGAAACACCACTATTAGTGAGAAATATGAATAACGCATATAGTATCTGGCCCGTTATTACTATACCGTATAATCTTCCTCCATGGTTATGCATGAAACAACAAAATTTTATTTTGACTCTTTTAATTCCAGGAAAAAGGTCACCGAGGAAAGATATAGATATTTCTTTACAACCTCTCATTGATGAATTGCAACAGTTGTGGTGCCCTAATGTGCTTACTTATGATGCCTATTCAAAGAGAATTTTCTCATTGCATGCTATTATTTTATGGACGATAAATGATTTCCCAACTTATGGCGATTTATCTTGTTGGAGCACTAAAGGAAGACTCGCGTGTCCTGTTTGTAATAAAGACACAATATCTAGGCGATTAAGACATGGGAGAAAGCAAGCCTACTGCTTCCATCGTTGTTTCCTAAAAGAAGATCACCCCTTTTGTCGTGACAAAAGTAAGTTCGATGGCAACATAGAAGTTAGATGTGCACCAAAATTGTTGTACGGAATGGAAATACTAGAACAATTAAAAGGGTGTAAAAATTAATTTGGGAAGGACATTACACATACAAGAAAGCGTCCTCGAGTGGAAATAGAAGAAGGGGAGAAATATATTGAATTTCTCTATGCTTGGAAAAAAAGGAGTATCTTTTTTCGATTGCCTTATTGGAAGCATCTCTTGATTAGGCACAATTTGGATGTTATGCATATAGAAAAGAATGTCTGTGAAAATATTTTATATACAATATTACAAATCAATGGAAGGAGTGAGGACAATATTCAATCACGTTTGGATTTAAAAGACATGGGAATTCGAGAAGATCTCTGGCCACAAACACTATCTAGTGGTCATTTGTTATTGCCTTCAGCATGCTATCATATGTCTAAAGAAGAGAATGATTCTTTTTTTTAATATTCTCCTATCTGCGAAAGTTCCAGATAGATGCTCTTCTAACATTGCTAGGAAGATCAATTCAAAAGAGAGAAAGATAATTGGATTGAAAAAGCATGACCACCATATTCTCATGCAACAATTGCTTTCAATTGCGATCAAAGGTTTACTACCAGATAGTGTGTGCATTCCTTTGATACGGATTTGTACCTATTTCAACAAGTTATGCTCTAAAGTTATTAACGTTGAAGAATTTTCTATAGTGGAAGATGACGTTGATGTTATCTTATGTGATTAGAAAGAGTATTTCCACCCTCTTTCTTCACTACTATGATGCATTTACCTGTTCATTTGGCACTTGAAGCAAAGGTTGCTGGACCTGTGCACTATCGATGGATGTATCCAATTGAGAGATATCTATTAATTCTAAAAAAGTATGTTCGAAATATGAGTCATCCTGAAGGTTCCATTGCTGAAGGTTATTTGGCAGAAGAATGCTTGACATTTTGTTCTCGTTATCTCATTGATGAATCTAAATTAAATCACCAAGTGAGAAACATTGATGAAAAAAAAGTTGGTGGAAGAATAACTCATCGACTTAGCACAACAAGTTTGAATCAGGCTCATCGTTATATTCTTTTCAACACAAAAGCAATGGATGTATTTCGAAGGTACTTTTCTATCATTTTGAGTTAAATGATGTACTTCTTGAGTTATGTATGTATCACTTAAACTTTTACAGTACACACTTGTAACATTTGAAAGCTAGTCATCCACGCAAATCTGCTGTAACTTTAGATACAATGCATCTTCTTGAGTTTCCAAATTGGATAAAGAAACACGTAAATTTTGACTTCACGTACTTGATAACCTTTATACTGATATAATTTAATATTCTGAAACTTGTACAATTTAGGTTCAAGAATTGCGCTCTGAAAATAATGTAGATGTATCAGAAGATATAAAGTGGTTATCACAGGGTCCTTTCATCGAAACGACATCATATGATGGATATATAAGTAATGGATGTCGATTTCTTTGTAAACGTGTAGATGTTAATCGACAAACTCAAAACAGTGGGATTTATCTATCTGCTGATACTAGTCCTACGACAGTTGCCAAAACAATAACATATTACGGGCAACTAGAAGATGTAGTTGAAGTGCGATATGGTCCTAGTATTAGAATTGTGCTATTCGAGTGCAAGTGGTTTGATGAGAAGATCAATGTTGGACTTCAAGTCGATAAATATGGATTTACATCCATTGATTTCGGGCGGAGAAAGCATGAAGACGATCCTTATATTTTAGCAGCTCAAGCACAACAATGCTTTTATATCAAAGATAACACAAGAAGAGGAGACCATCACATTATTGTAAAAGTACCTCCTAGAGATTTGTATAACATGCCTTTCGATGGTATATATGGTATTGGCACAATGCATCCTAGTGTAGTAACCGTTGATGAAGAAATAAATACTTGGATGAGATCTGATATACCAGGCGAATGCATTGTCCACGTTGTACCTGGTGAATGTGGTAAAATTTCTCTCATTACTTGTAATTCAGATACACCATTTTCATTACTCATTGTTATTTACTATTTCATTTGGCTATCCATACATGATGAATGCTCTTCATATGTATCGCTAGAAGAATCTTGAACTTAATTTTTTATGTCTTCTGGGATAGAATTGGAAAAAAAACTCAAATGGGTTCCTCATAACTCTTGCCAGCTTCATCCTCTCGGTGGTCAGGTCAGCTACTTCCATGCCCGAAAGCCCGTGGTTTGCGTCGCTAAGTAGAGGTAGACCAGACCAGGAGTTATGCTTTACGACATTTTTAGGTTGATTTCTCTCACGTTGGAGTTCGAGGAAAAACATTGGGATTGTTTTTAAGAAAACGCTGCGATCAATTTGTGACCCTTCACCTTGGATTTCTTCTTCGTTGACATTAGTGGAACTATATCATTCACTCACATGCACGTACCTCCTCAGAAATAGTATGCACTGGCACTGGCAGTCCTTTGGTTATTGATTTCCCATTATTGCTTGAAGAAAATATCTGGATTAATTTCAGTAACATCTAACGATCATAAAGTCTGATGTTGTTTTTTCATTTTACGAAGTCAGCTTAAGAACTATCTGTCAAAAATGTGAAATTTGGACTTCTTTTATTTTTTTTTGCCAGGACTTGTATTTTTTAGTATATACCATAGGATTGCAATAAAAAATCATAAACAAAACCTAGAGCTAGTTTCTAACAGGAAAAATAGAGGATAAATTTATCCTAGCTACCGCTCTAAGGCAAAGAATACAAACACACGACAATAAGATAGGTCTGCAGCGAAAAACAATTGCAATACTCGTCACCATTATTTCCAATGTTAAGTTCATAACGTCTAATATTGTTCACTTGTGATATTTGTTGTCAACGGTTAAGGTAACAGTATATATCCAATGTTTTTGTTAAGATTTATCTCAATAGTCACTAAATTAAGTATTGTTATATTACTTGTAGCTAGACATACAACATCGCATGCAATATTCACTGCGAATTTAACGTTTTAGATGATTAGTTAATAATATGTAAGTCTACTAGCAGCCATATTGGATCTAAAAGCAGGGAATTGATAACGTGTGTATTATTTTTCTGTTTGCGAGGGCACACTAGCCCTCATTATGCATACAGAATCAAGAGAAGATAGGACATAAATATCCAACTAGTCTTGCAAACGAGAATCTATAGTATATTCACAGGTAAACAGCAAATTGTTTGATAGGGAGGTTTTTTTTGACTCGGATAATCTACTGCCGCATCTTCTATTCACTGTTATTATTTCAAACTTATCAGAATCAATGAAAATAGCGAATATTATTCTTAAGAAACTAGTTTTATCATGATTCTTATCATGTCATGTACATGCACAAGCACTACCTGTCTCTGTCACAATATACATGCAAGCACTCCAAGCTTATATGTTTAATTTTGTATTTTTTCAAAAGTGCAATCGAAGATCTATTATCCATGTGGTTGTCTATTCTCATGGAAAATATTTTTATGTTTTTTTATTTTTGTCTCATTATTTCTTACGATTATAATCTTTTAAAATGTAGAACAATAAATATATCAAAGAAACTATCTGAATTTAAGAGAGGGCATGCTTGCTCTGTAAATAATGAAGAAGAAACACATGAAACCAATATTGACGAATTAGAGGAGGATGATGATGTGTGCAGTGATTCTGTTCAAGTTAAGAAAAAAGGGCGGGGGTTTAATACATTGGAGTTCTTTACACATAAAGGAGATGACCGACATGAACTTGAATGGAATAAGTATGGTCAGGTAATAGGAAAGAATGCGCCAAAATTACGTGTTGCATGTGCATATTATGCACATTGTTCGTGGCTATTTCCTATTGACAAGAAATGGAAGGAGATGCCGAAAAATGCTGAGATGGACACTTGGGTTTTGTTAAAGGTAATTCTTTCTTATCTAATATTTGTTTTTATATCTTACTTGTTAGTATTATTTTTAACCTAAAATTTCTTTTATAGGGTGATTTTGAATTGGACGGACATCCAAATGCATTTAACTTTGTCTTTGAGCTCGTTGTGATTTTTGAATTGTTCAGTATTCCAGATGCTCGTTGTGATAGATGTGGCGTGCAAGCGGAAGATGCAGAACATTTGTTTTTTGCATGCCCTTGGTCGCTGAAGGTTTGGAATGAGGTGGGACCGTCATGGGTGCAGCATGTTGGTTTCACCGATTTCTGGAAGTCGATAAGACGGATGGGGATGAACTCCACAGATGATTGTTCTTTGCCGTTTGCGGTTCTTTGGACGATCTGGGGAGGAAGGAATGATGTAATTTTCAAAAATCAAAGGTTCTATCCGGAAAATGTAATAGCAAGTTGTCTCTCCCTTTATCGTTTCTGGTCCTTAAGGTGATGTATCTTCTTATCAATTATTATAATGAATAGTTTCTGGCGGTGAATCCCAACTCGGGATTTCACCCTCTTTCTTCTCAAAAAAAAACTTTGTCTTTGAGCTTGTCCATGTTCGTTGCAAGACTTGGAAGAGCATAGTGAAATCAATATGGTTGAATAATAAAGATAATCCTGCACGTTTAAAAGAGATGCTTTCACAGGACCCTCGTATTGATGAATCACAATTTGCAAATGCAGTGAGACAATGGAATACAACAAACTCTAAGGTATTTAATACTTAAATCTTTACATTACTGGTTGCTGAATGGATTTTTATATTGCATATTATGTGAATTTTGCATATTACACATGTGTTAATGTCTAAGACTGAATACATGTGAGTGAAATTTGCATATTTATGTCTAAGTTGTTAACATAAATATAGCCATCGGATTGAAACAAGGGTTGAATATGTAATCGGTTCCTTTGCTAAGTTTGTTAAATTGATAGTTTATTAAGTTGATCAATATTGTATGATGCATTACTTAATTTTTGTTTCACCATCGCACTACTTGAATTAGGCAAGGGCTTTGATCAATCAAAAGAATCGTAAAAAAAAGACTTTGAATCATAGATGCGGAAGACGTCCACTGGCTACTCGTCGTCATGATTTTGTAAGTTAATATTATTTAACTTATATTGTTGTGAGCTTAAAAGTTTTGTCTTTGTATTTCATTTTTTCCAGGAAAAGGAGAACAATAGGGAGCCTACAGAGGTTGACATGATGAAAATCATGTACCCTAATGAGGAGATAGTTGTAAGTTATTACTCTTTTAATATTTTTGCTATATTCTTCATATTATTAATTGTTTTAAAAACTTGAACTAGGATAAGATTGGAGAATGCATTCAAAAATCCCAACAGACACATCCGCATTTGTCTCTTGAAGAAATCATGTCAATGGCATATTCACGTTATGTTGGTACTGGTAGAAAAGAGTATGTTCGTTTTGTAGGTGTCGGACAAGATAAATCTCACAAGCAATCAGATAGGGATAAGTTGCAAGCAATCTTGCAGAAAAGTAGAGAAGAACATGTTATTTATCAATAATATGGTTGATTATTAACGTCTCTTGTATTTACTAATAAGTATTTTTCAGGAAACTGTGAAACAATTAAAAGATGTTATTGTTTCCCTAAATTTAAAAATTCAACGACAAAGTTCGTCAATGAATGAAATACGTCATTGGGCACAACAACTAAGCCAACATGTTGGATTTAGTTATCCTTGTCCACATTCAGAGGTAAAAATATTTGAGTTAATGTGTTTGTATTGCTTACATTAGTTAAAACTAATATTTCATTTTCTTATCACATAATATTTTAAATTTCTCACATGCGAGTGGTAGCGGTAGTAGAAATTTTGCAACTGGTAGGAGTGGTGATCAAAACAAAAGAAGATCTAATTTTCGTGATGGTGTAGTGGAAAGTCATGTCAATTTACCGCCGAGTAACCTACATGTAAACTTAAAACATCATAGAAACATTAGTTAGCATGATTGTTGTTTCTTTATTTACTAAATTGTGATTGTGATCCTCCAACGGAGAGGTCAATATGTTGATGAGCCATTCAAAAATCTACCATACTCATCGAATACAATGCAAGATTCATTGCATTCTCTGGTATAATATCCTTTTAATGTAATATTTATTTATAAAAATTTTTTATCTACTAATTTCTTTCTTATCTTTTTACAGGAGGAACATGATCAAAGTTGATTTGAATTTAGAAATGATGTCATTTGACTCTTATAGAGGAGAAACAATCACTCTTATTTGTTGATTACACAATTTCTGGGAAGATGGTGACCATCACCGTGGTATTTGATGTTTTATATGAAATCGACATTGATGGACTTTAAACTTCTATGAATTCTTTTGATGCATGTTTCTAGTTTTATTAAATGCTTCTAATGACATGTTCGTACATTTTTTCTTTTGTGCAATTGATTACTCGATCATTTTCTGTTTATTCTTTATCTTCTACTTCATCTCTATTTTCCAAGAATATATATGTTGTATTAGTCTTTTCTACTTAGATTTGGTCAACGACAAGGGGGATCGACCGAAAGGCAGGCTGGTAGTTTCTTTATCTCATTCAATTTTCTGGTTTCGCACGGAAAATCTTCTAAACGGCCAGATCTTGAGACACTAATACAGAGGTTAAGTCAATAACTTGTGCATATGCTGGGTATTGCACTTCATTTAGAAGGACACTTCTTACTTAATCAGGGAAATGAAAACTGAAAGCATGATGATTTATAAAGGCGGTTGTGCCTGGGAGAAGGCACATGAAGGGATGCTAGAGCAATCCCTTTGTTGCTATGCAAACATTGTGTCTTGCAGCTCAGGGTACTTGGTAACTGGGTGTTTTCGCTATTTGATGACCACTGCTTATAAGGAATAACGGGCAGAATGATCACCATTTGAGACGAGCAGAAGGATGAGGAAGAAGATGGCAGAGAAGAAACGCAGCTGGGCCATTGCAACAGGGTGCAGAAATCAACAAATCAAGTGCTAGAGGAGTGGGAACTAAGAGCTGAGATGAGATGTATCGGTGCTCCGTGGGGCGGTACTTATAGCCTCTCAACTACTGCTTTTATTCAAATTGCAGCATGATTCCCACTAAAATAGCCAGCAAGACTCATCACTCCAGCATTCATTTCAGTTCCAACTTCTACTGATATCGTGACACAAAGGGAAGTCGATAATCAGGGTCCACGAGACACTCTGGTAAAACTACCACGGATCTGATCAGACCTCGGCTTTATTTACTGCTCCATAAAGTTTTTGTTATCGATTTTATTCTTGATGAGTGGTTGCGACTAATCATCTTTTCAAATTCTTGAACTGAATACAGATTGTCGTTCGAAGGTCGTCGTGGAGAACTTATTACAGAGCATCTGTTATGATCAATGTGTACGGGGTGGACGTAATTGCAGAAGGCCAACTAAGCGCTGGCATGATTTGGCTTAAGAACGAAGATGAGGCTGTTCCAACGCGAGGAACCATTCGAGCTGGATGGATCGTAAGCATAACCATGCATAAAATATATATGGCCTCTTATCGATTATCTGCGGCAAACTTAGTTTCATGTTCTTTAGCTTATCATTTCTCTCAAATTTATTATATATATATATATATATATATATATATATGATATCTGAGGATTTTTTTTGTTCCACGATAGATTATGCCGGAGAAGTACAATGACCACAATACAAGGATGGCGATCGCATACAGTGTACGTTAGAATTCAAAATACATGTCTGGACATGATATATTACATCTTTTTATATCATTAACAAATCGTGTAAATTTTGAAAATATATCAGCACGATGGAGATCAGCACCTTTGCTACAATCTCGAGTGCCCTGGATTTGTGCAAGTCAACCATAAGGTGGCTTAGAGGAAATCGATATTACATATATTACCACGTGTACATGGTGATTGTCCACTCTCTCCTGAATTTCTCAGATTGAATGGAAATTGAGCAGCTTGATTCATTAGACCTTATATATTTGCTACTTTATTGATGGACTCTATTTTCTGTCAGGATGATAAGAACTGGCGGTTCGCGCTCGGCAAGTACACCAACGTCGTTGGGTACTGGCCTGCTGAGGTCTTCACCAACATGGATCATGTTTCCGTCATTGACTTCGGCGGTCTCGTGAGCTGCCAAAAGGACCAAGACTGCCCGCCCATGGGCAGCGGCCACAACCCGTCACAGGAGATAGGTGGTGGTTGCAACATAAGGCAATTTCAGGTGGTAGGACCTGATCATAATTTCGACATCAAGGAGATGAAGCCGAGCGAAACACTCGCCAACATCGTCCTTTGCTTCGATATCTCCCGTAGGGGCGCACATGAGGTTCGGTCCCTTGTCTGCAGGACTCATTGGAAGGAAATGAAGCCTCGTTGGATGTGGCAATGGGGGGAGAACCCGAACCAACGCGGAAGCTCTGCTCGAGTTTCCAAAGATCTTGTTGGATGGGAGGAAATGAAGATCCAGTATAATATGCATGTATGTGTTGAGGTGAAACTTTGTTGATAGTTGTGGATAATTCACTGTAAGATTGGCATGCTTATTAATACGAAAGGAAATTGGAGCACGCATCATGTGTATATTGATTTCGATTTGTATGGGTTTCTCCTAGACAAAATATGCACAAAATGAAAATTGTTCCAGACTGTTAATGTTGTGGTGACTTATGAATTTCGTCACCACAACCAACTTACCTTTATGACTGTGGTGACGAAATAGCTGTCAAAATAAGCATTGTCACCGTCTTGTTGTCATCACATACTTTAGTGACGCGACTTGTGTAGATAGAGTTGTGGTGACGAAATATATGTCATATTAGCCTTTTTCGTCACTACAAGTCATTAATTTGTCATTTCAATTTTGTCACTAGAAGACTATTTTGTTGTAGTGATACATATCTGAATTATGATTATTATTTCCATATTTATATCCATATTTAAATATAGGATTTTTATCACTTGTGCCCCTTTGAGATATCGCAATATCAGTTATGCCCCTATCTTTTTGGTAATATCAGTTGTGCCCCTCACTTCTTTCTCCGTTATCACTTGTGCCCTTCCGTCAGATTGACCGTCAATGACTTGACTTAACCATGGTTTTTTCGAACCTTAGTGCAATTAAGAGGGGTATTATTGTCCAAACTTTTTCTTCATCTTCTTCCTCCTCTGTTTATTCTTCTTCCTACTCTTCATAATTTCTCTCTCTTAACTACACCTTCATCCATTCATCAATTCATCAAAATTTTTGCATTTTCATGGACATCATGCATTGCGGATCAAATGCTAAATTTACCCAAAAGTGATCCGTCAAGGAGGGAAGGAGGGAGCCGTGCATGGGATCGGGGTGGTCGAAGATGGAGCTCTCCTTGGCGCCACGGCGGGGCGATCCGCCATCGTCGAGGGAGGAGGAGGTGTCGCTCGGGTCACCTTGTGATCGGTAACCGTCGGCTTCTTCCTCGGCGGCGGAGCAGCCCTGCAAGAGCGAGAGGCTCATCTTCGATGTCCGACCGATGGAGACCCCAAGTGGATTTATTTGACTAATAAATTTTCCTTTATTAATCACAACACAACGGGGCTCTTTGAAATTGGGTTGGATTGAGTTCGGTCTTTCCTCCCTTCCCCCTGCCCTTCTCCTTCCCACCGTTGTCCCGCACCTCGCCTTCGGCCGCCACGTTGTCCAGGAACTCCGGCGGCCCCGAGACCTGCATCATCCGAAAATTATCAGCTCGGGTGAAAACCCTAATAACGAGGAAAACCTTAAACCCAACCTCTGAGAAAGCGTCGAAGGCGGAGGGAAGGAGGGAGCCGCGCACGGGCTTGGGGTGGTCGAAGATGGAGCGCTCCTTGGTGCCACGACGGGGCGATCCATCAAGGAGCATAGAATAGGAGGAAGAAGCTTTTGGCTGAGTGGGGAAGGATGGAGGAAGCAGAAGAAATAAGGAAGAAATAGATAGAAATAAGGAAGAAATAGATATTTCTACCCTTTATTTTTTAATTAATTACGTTTGTGTCCCTAAAATTAACGTTCGTTTGGGATGAGAATGGACGGCAACTAACTCGAGGGGTACAAGTGATTATTAAGGAAAAAGTGAAGGGCACAACTTATATTACCAAAAAGATAGGGGCATAACTGATATTGCGATATCTCAGAGGGGAACAAGTGATAAAAACCCTTAAATATATGATTTGTGATTGTCATCCGTAAGATATCTATGTATCCAAGTTTTAAAAAAAGATAAAGATGTGGTAACACCTATATTGTATCCATCCATTTGTTATCTCTGTCCATTCTCCATAGAAATCTAATTTATTTTGTACATTGACATCTACCCAAAATATATCAACCTTAACCCTATCTTTGCCATTATGATTACTAGCACATTAACACTAAGTAAAAATAAATAGACATACGAAATATTTTCAAGTTATGTAGTAAATATTTAAAAAATCTGAAGCTAACTGTGCTTAATACCGTTGAATGGTAATGTATTTTAAGAATAACTTAAAAATTATGAACATAATTTCAATAAATTGGAGATTTTATCTTATATTTTTCAATTTCATGTAAAAAAGAAGAAGAGAGATTTGACCATAACCAGAATGTGATAAATTTAAGGGTGAATTTAATATTGTTCCAATTTTGTATTTTTCCTCCTTTTAGGATTTCAACTTAGTTTTGAATAATTTTATAAGAATAAGAATATATTCGTATTCGATCCACTGTCATATCCAATTTATACATGTTGTGATATTCCCATTCTCTTTAAAGTGGATGCGGGTATGGATATCACTTTGACATTCGTTAATATTTACATTTGTATCCTGCATATGCTTTCGTACATAAGTGTATCAATAGATTTTATTTATATATGTGCATAATAATATTTTATGATTGTATTCACCATTGTTAATATAATTGTTATGAAATACATATATTCGGTATATCTATTTTATCTGTAAACCATCTTAAACATGTATGTTTTAGTTAATCTATTAAATATTTTAGTTGTTATCCGTATCCGATTCATATTCATTTTATATTCGTATTCATTTTTAAAAATAGGATAACACATTTTTCAGATTTTTCAATATTTGTATATGCATTTATATTTGTAACTTAAAATGAATAATGATATGATTTTACCTATATTCGTATCCGTATCCAGTCATTTTCATCCTGACAGATTATTTATATTGTTAATTAACATATATTTTCAAATTCTCACAAACAACCCAATACCTTTTCTAATGATATTTGGGTCTAGTGGTGGTTGAATAATGAGACCATCACTTAAAGGAGAAAGCTTTAGAGAAAGCTTTCTGGTTACATTTATCATTTCCTAATTTTTTTACGTAATACTGTACGTAAAATATGATATATGCATTGTAGTGGCTACTACAGTAGTTTTAGGTTTAGGTTCTAACCGTTATCAAGAAAAAACTCCTAACAACTTATTATATTCCGAAACAACTAGATTTCTTGATAACAATCTAAAATACTTAAGTTAAACTTACGAGCAATAATTATGACCAATTGCAACTCAATTTTCACACTTTTTTTGTTTTTCATATAGAAGTATATTGAGGTGTTGCAATCTCTTACACATATATACGCAATATCTTCGTTGTGATATGACGTATATTGTACAAACAGATAGGATTGTCCTACGGATAATAAAATTTTGTTAAGATTTAAAATCAATGTCAAAATTACACAGACTCTAAATACAATAAAATTTTAAAAATAAGGTAATATGTTAATCTATATTTGTATGACAAATAGTTAAACAACATAAGATATATACTTGGGTAACTTATCAAGAAAAAGGCCCCAACTATGCCTCACTTTTCAATTAGAGGTCTCATTTTTGAAATAATATAAGAGTGCACTAAAATCTTAACTTTATACGTTAACATCAACATAGAAGAGTTACGGAAACTTATGAAAGAATGTTTTTAAGATAAAAAAATAAGATCGAATCCCTTATTATTATATTTTCAAAATAAAGCTTGAGAAAGGATTTATTTTTCTTCACGAATTTGAAATCATTGTAAAACACATTATATTACGTAACCCTATAATATATTTGGATACCTTTTATACATACATTGATAAATATGTCTATGTTACACACTCAGGTTTTTAGTAATACGGATATGCATATACGTATCTGCCAGAAAAATTGTAGCCGTATTTGTATTTGTATCATCAAAAAATTGAAATGGTATACGTATTTATGTGTATCCGTAAAAAAATATAAATCAATATCCATACGTATATCTATATCCACCAAAATAAAAAAAAATACATATCGGCTGCCGGATATGGAAACAGAATCTGTTGCATAATATTGTCAAGATAGAGGCACAATACGTGGAAATATAAAAGTTTGTGAGCTCTATCTCGTTGGAAACACAATCTGTTACATATGTAAAAGCCATGTCCATCGCTAACACCTTTTAATTATGGATATCAAATATCAATTATTACTTTCAACGTCAACGATTATCGTCAATCAATCGATCGATTAACAAGCATTGTCTTTACAAACTGCAAGTAGAAAATGTCGAAATTGTGACTCCTCCGTAAAAAAATAAATTAGATGAATTCAGATGACATAAAAAAATGGAGGTCAATCCAAGGGGGCTGCACCATTTCAATGAGTTAAAAAAAGCAAAAAAAATCTCTTGAGAATAATATCTTTTCCGAGTTACGATAAAATCATATTTATTTACGAGAACAGCTCACTGAGGACCCTAACTGACAATCGGTGCATAAATGGGAACTTACTATGTAATTTCTCCTTTTTTGTTTGGATAAAATGTTTATGGGCAGTCAACATGGTTGTCCCGTCTCATTTTTTGGCAAATTTTTTTATTTTTTTGAAAAATATCGTCATGTATATTCATCCATATATCCCTCCTACATGCCATTCAAATTTCATCAGAAACAGAGACTCCTACGACCTCCATCCAGACAGGGTCGATTTAAAAAAATCCTGCGACCGTTAAAAAAATGGCGTCTAGATGGAGGTCGTAGGAGTCTCTGTTTCTGACGAAATTCGAATGCCATATAGGAGGGATATAGGGATGAATATACATGGTAATATTTTTTCAAAAAAATAAAAAAAATTTTGCGAAAAATAGGATGGGAGTGGCCATGTTGGGGCAGCCCCATTTTCCTCTTATATATATGGGTAAAATGTATATGTCCCTAGGGGGAGCTAACTTAGCTCCCCCGTCCTATTTTTTATTTTTTTTGGAAAATAAAAACCGTATAAATTCATTATTATATCCCTATATTATGTCATTCAAAATTCATGAGAAACAGAGACTTCTACGACCTCCATCCAGATAAGGTCGACTTAAAAAATCTTGGGACCGTTAAAAAATGACTGTCTGGATGAATGTCGTAGGAGTATCTGTTTCATACGAAATTTTTATGACATGATATAGGGATATAGTATTGAATATTCATGGAAAAATTCACAAAAAAATAAAAAATAGAGAAAATTAGACGGGGGAGCTAAGTTAGCTCCCTCTAGGGGGTAGCCCCATTTTACCCTATTATATTTATATAAGGAGATGCTCAATATTTCTTGAATCTTCAATGGAGATTTTTATTCAGCCTAAGGCATCAAAAACTGCCTCGAAATGCAAGGCATGCTAGAGGAAAGTAGTGATGTCAATCTGGATATATCCATTGAGTACCTGTCCTGAATTTGCACCATTTAAGGACCTGAAATCATCTCATTTACTTTTAGATGGGTTTGAGTTTTAAATGTACGACCCATGTGAATATGGGTATGAGTTTGGCATTGCTTGTGCGTATCCAAACCCGAACCCAACCCAAATCCCGATAAAAAAATAAATATAAATATAAATGTAGTTGTGTGTTGCATTTTAGTCAAGCTTCTTCAATTCTATTTCATGTTTAATAAGTATCGTTCTACATATATAAAAATCCAATTCAATTTTTTCTCTCTGTCAATTTATTCAAATTCAACTACTTTTTAGTATCTTCAGTAAATAAAAACTATCAAGCAAAAAGAGTTAAATACTAATTAATATATGAGATAAATGGGGCTTCCCCCCATTGGGGAGCAAATTTAGCTCCCCCACCTCATTTTCTCCATTTTTTATTTTTATTTTTTGAAAATTTTTCTGTGAATATTCATCACTATATCCTATATTATGTCATTCAAATTTCGTGCAAACCAGAGACTTCTACAACCTTCACCCAGACAGTCATTTTTTAACAGTTCCAGGTTTTTTTAAATCAACCCTGTCTAGATGGAGGTCTAGGAGTTTTTATTTCGCATGAAATTTGAATGATATAATAAAGGGATATAATAATGAATTTACATGACTATTTTTCAAAAAAATAAAAAAATATATGAAAAATGAGGCGGGGGGAGCTAAGTTAGCTTAGCTCCCCTTAGGGGGCATACACATTTTACCCTTAATATGTGTGTGTGTGTAGAGAGAAAGAGAGATGGAGTTGTCGTTGGTTGCCTCCAGCTCATTTTTCAGCTAATTTTATTTATATTTTAGAAAATATCATCCTATATTTTTATCATTATCCCTTTAATATGTCATTCCAATTTCATCAAAAGCAGAGACTCATATGCCCTCCATCTAGAACATGTAATTTTAATGATCTTAGAATTGTTGTAATCGAACTGTTCTGGATGGAGGGCTGATGACACGCCTGAGCACTCGGGTATAAGGTACTAAATAGGTCGTTGCGACCCAAACGATCAAGCGTATACAATCAAGAAAAATGAACCACTAATAGAGATAAAACAGATAAAACACAAAATAGCGGTCCTGCTATTGGATTAACCTGGTATAGCGACCAGGGTCGAAATCAAGGAGCACGGATTGGCCTCTCGGCCTACGAAGTAGTAAAAAGGAATAAAATAAAACAAGAAAGTATTTTTTAGTGGTTTTTAATTTATTTTATATTTTTTTGGATTTTTAAAGTTTATTTTTAAAGAAACACACACTTCAACAATTTATTTAAAGCACTAAAAATCAACCAAAAATTCCAGCAAAAATATTTTTATGTGTTTTATAATTTTTAATGTTTTTGGTGAATTTTTGAGAATATTCTGATGTTTATTTAATTTTCTAAAAATCAAAAAGCGACTGAAACAAATGGTACTGTCCAGCCGAGCTAAATAGGCCTAGATAAAATACCTAAATGCCCTAAAATAGCTGGGAGGTAATTTTTCTGTAAAGAGAATAAAACAAGGAAAATTTAAGCACCAATTTTATTATTTTTGGGTTTTTGGTTTAATTATTAAATTTTTTATAAGTTTTAAAGTGTTTTTCAATTTTTAGGGGTTTTCAGTAATGAAAAATAGCCAAAATTGGCTAGAAAATCAAACTAAGCAAGGCAAACAGTAGACAATTTTTGTAGAATTTTTAAACGAGTTTTAATATTTTTTTGTGATTTTTCAAGTTAGACAGTAGCAAAATTAAAGGTTTTTGAATTTTTAAAAATATCAAACGAAATCAAAAATGTCCTAAAAAATCCACGAAAATTTTACACCATGGCAGGAGCCATGTATCCAATTTTCGTTGGATTTGGAGGTAATTTGCTATTTTATTCAAAAAGAAAGAAAGGGCACAGTGCACAGGGACCAAAGTGCAATTACCCAAGAGTCTGGGGGGTCTGGTGCAATTTTCCCAGCAAAACACGCGCCACGCGCGTGCCTGGGGCACTCAGGGACCCAAATGTAATAAAAATAAGTCCCGAGGACTTATTGGTAACAGGTACCAAAAGTCCAAGGGCTTATCTGCAAAATACCCACAAATATCACGCACATGTTGAAAAATATCACGCACAGGGGTATAAATGCAAATAGATAAAAACTTTCATTCATTCAAGAACAACCAGAACTACAGGGGCCTCTATTGCAAATAAACCAGACAATCATGTGTCGATGCACGTGTCATACAACGCACAGGGGTATATAAGCAAATAAAATAAAGTACGGGGTCCTCTATGCAAATAAACCTAAAACTAATCAACTAACTTCAATATTTACAGGACTAAAACGAAATAAAAGAAAAGACAGGGCCTAAGGGTAAATTACCATTTATTAAGCTGAACCGCTGGATGGTTGCCACGTGTTGGATCTGACGGTCTGGATCAGGTGGCACTCCAGCGCTGGGATTCTCGGGCTGATCCAACGGTCGGGACTGAGCCACGTGTGGATCTGACGGCTGGGATCAGACCTCCTCTGATCTGACGCTCTCTGCAGCTCCACAAGCGAACGGCCACGATGTAATCTGGAGCAGGAGGCCGATCGAACGGCGATGGAGGATGATGGAAGAACAGGTCCCCGGCGAGACTCGCCGGCCTCGGGTGTGCGCTAGGCTCCTCCTGGGAGAACTCTGAAGGTCGGAGAAGAGTCGTGGAGTGCTCCTGCGTCTGGTGGTGGGCTCCGATGATCGAGCCGAAATCCGAGGAGCTCGGGCGAGGTCAGCGGAGCTGGGTCTCCTGGCCTAAATGACCAAAGCCCTCCGATGGGCTTGGTAGCACCTGCAAAGACCACCAAGAGACTCGTGGGTCTAGGGCAAATTGCCTCGACCCGGTTAGGCGTAGCGACGGTGAACTGTGGGTCGGAATGGTGAGCTCCGACGAAGGGGGTAGACGGAGGAGCTCGACTCCCAGCTCCTGTGCGAGCTGGGTTGAGTGGATGGGTGAAGAAGGTGCGCCGGAGAGAGGCGGATACAATGGTCGATTTCGATGATCGAAAGGGGTGATGGAGTGGTCGGAATCAAAGATAGACAGCGGCGGTGCGATTTGGGGGTAAATGAAAATCAGCGAAAGATAAGGACCTACGAGGCTACCTGGGTGGTCGGAGAGACTGGGGAGGAGCTGCTGAAGCTCCTGGTCGTCGCCTCGAGGAGCGTCTCCCTCCGAGGCTCAAGCTCCAGCTGATGGCGGAGCGACGATGACGTAGCTCGCCGGATCGATGGACTCGCCTCCTCTCCTCGCTTCAACAGGCTCAGACGCGAGCTGTCACTCTCACGCACTCTCTGGAGCTCACAGGAGGAGGAAACAAATGGCCAAAGATGGAGCAATAGGGTGGCGGAGCAACGACTATATATGGCTAGGGGTCCGGCTAAGATAGGTCCGGGCAAGCTTGTCGGAGCATGGATCCCCATAACCCACCCCGGGCGTGGATCAGGGACGATCAGTCTTGGATTAGGACCCGGGGTTAAGTGGAATGGCGATCAGGTCGAGCGGGTAAAAGTCTGAGAAATCGGGTCCAGAACTCAGATCCGGCTCTGGTGGTCCTGGGGGGAGAGTTGACCGGGGGTCAACAATCCCCCGTGGACCAATCAGAGCCCGCCAAGCACACCATTTTTATTTCTTTATTTTAGGGCAGAAAAAGGTCGAATTACTAAAAACTTAAAACATGAAATATTTTTATTTTATTTTTTTCTATTTTTTTTGTGATTTTTAATAATTTTTTTCGAAATAAAAATAAGCTATATACAATATAGTACTATACATTGGTATATATACAATATATAGGGTTTTGATTTTTGATTTTTAATTGTTATTTTTGTGCAATTTTATTCCCCTTTTATATTTTATTTATTTTCATTATAAAATAAGGAATAAAAAGATATTTTTATTTAATTTTTATTATTTATTTACATAGGTAGAATAAATACATATATACATTTATATACATGGTATATTTACAATGTATTTTTGTATTTTTAATTTTGCTATTTTTTTTTTGTTTTTGTTTTAATTGTTCTTATTTTATTTATTTACATTATATAACATAGAATATTTACAAAAATTTTGGAAATTAATTTTGCTTATTTACAAGGTTAAATAAATATATAAGAGTGGTTTATGTACATGATGAAGGTGGTATTTTTGTTCTTTTTGATTTTTATCTTTTTCTTTTGTTTTTTTATACTTCTAAATATATATACAAGTATGTACAAGCATAATTTAAGCTATTTTTGTTGAGGAAAATATTTTTATTTATTTTCATAAATATGTACACACATGAGCCCCTATCTCCCTCTACTTTGTCTTTTATGCGGTCAGGCCCATGCTGAGCCCTCCCTTGGGTTAGGTTGCTCAATATTTATTCTAAATATTTCCCTCTTTTTCTTTTTAATCTTTATTCTTTTATTTTTGCACAAAAACATGCTAATTATAGGTTTTTACACAATGCATGTTTTTTGTAATTATTCCTATTTACATATATCTACATGTATTTGCAAAGATTTTTGTAGCTAAAATATAAGAATAAAGAGTGATGAATGAGTATTCATCACCCCCCTATACTTAACTTTGCTAGTCCCTTAGCAAACACTTATTTGAAAAAGAAGTGAAAAAGAAAGATAGAAAAAGAAAAAGAGAATGTACATGGATCAAGGCTGATTATTAAACTTGCCTTCATTAAATTGGGGTATGGAGCTCGATCAGATCTTTGGATTATTAATGTGTCGGAACCTTATTTAGACTTAAGCTTAAAACTCAACAGCCTCTAAGTTCCACTAATCTATAACCAAGACTCCTCAATGCTCCAGGTCAGAACAAGTCATCAATCACAAACCCTGAAGACCATAAATCTTTTCTTGTCCTGTGAATGTGAGGTCTAAGCTCTCCACCTCAGAAATGGCAACTTGACAACCCTCCCCAACAAGGTAACTCTATGACCTCAATCTGGCCACTCTTTCCTCGAGGAGCGGGGTATTCCCTTCTAAGTTCAAGTTCAACCGGCTCAAAAAGAGGAGGAAGAAGAGAATGGGTCAAGGCCAGTGTAGCCAAGTACCCTTGGGAGCTTGACCAGTGTAGCCAAGTCTCCCTGCTGCAAGCTACATCAGGTGGATCATGAAACTCAAGCTTTGCTTATTGCACTCTATATACATACTCCGGTGGGATTATTATTTTCTCTCAGACCCACCACTTTTTTGGAGTTATTTTCTTTTTCCACATTTTTTTAGTGCATCTGTACAACATATACATGTGCAGCATATATACAAGGAGTTTTTCCTCTTGAGCCAGTAGACTATCCCTCTTTTGAAGCTTTATTGCAACCCACAACTCCCGTCGTTAGACCTCATGGCAACCAGACCAAGTTGAGACGCACTTCCTTCGCTAAAAGAAGAAGAGAGATTCCGCCTAGAAGTACTACCCTCATATGCTACCCCAAGTCAAGGAAGACTGCCTCCTCACCACCTCATCCGTAGAGAGCTCGGTGCATAGTGCTGGTGTCCAAGTAAAGCCATAATCTATATGATTCATGTGTTGTTGTTAAGTGCTCTACTTAGTCTCATTGAGATGACATGTGATCATAGCCTAGTGGACTCAAAGAATTAAGTCACCATGGACCTGAAAAGCCTTAAACCTAAGCCCTATAAGGTTCCTCTTAGAAGTTAGGTGGATTAAGATCTTAATCAAGCTCCATTTCTCAATTTGATTCCAGGCTAGTTTAAATGTCAACTATCATCCAGAAAAACTATATACATATGTACAAAAGATGCTTATTTGCACAAATTTTACAATCATGCAAAATTTTTGAAAAATGTTTTGAAATCATGAATGGATGATGCATGAAGTGCAAGTTTTGCAAAAAGATATTTACACACATTTACACAAGATTTTTGCAAACTTTTGATTTTCAAAACATTTTGGAAAAATTTTGTACTATATACATAATTTTAATAAGAAAATATTTACACAAGCTTTACATAAAAGATTTTTGAAATCATTTTTACAAAAATAATTTGTACACTAGCTATTTATGTGCAAATAAAAGAAGTTTATGTACATGAAAAATTTTTAATTTTTGCGATTTTTAGCCATTTTTATTTATTAACACACTCACACAAAGTACGAGTTATGGCTAAAGTATATATGAAATATATACACACCCCCCTATACTTAGCTCGAACGATGTCCTCAGAGTCAAGAGCGATGAAGAAGACATAACTCGTGCTTAGTATAGGGAAGTGAAAAGGAAGGCTATATACAAAGACGAATGAATGAAATAGAAAAGTCAAGAGGATCTCGGGTCTTCCCCCTATACTTAGGATCAAATAATCCTAAGTATAGCAGGCTGTATACTAAGGGAAAATCGAGTGGAGAATGTACAGGGTCTACCCCCCCCCCCTATACTTAGGGTCAAATATCCCTAAGTATAGGCAGCAAAACAGGGGTAGGCAGAAACAAAAGAAATACCCAAACGGTCTCACATCCCCCCTATACTTAGGGTAGAGTGCACCCTAAGTATAGCATAATCACAAGATGAAGAAAGGGATGTGGGACTAAAGAATGAAGTGATATGGACATCTGGATCTATACAAGGCGGAAGATCAGTGAAACTCAGGCGTGAGATGCATTAGATGTGAGTCAAAGACCACATCTCACGCAAAATGAATAGGGGCAAGATAAGCGACCCGCGGCTCATGATCTAGAAATGGCTTGAGTCGCTGGCCGTTCACTCGAAAGGTACTCTCAGAAGACAACTCAGATATATCAATGCTACCGTTGTCGTGTACCTTTCTGACCAAGTAGGGTCCCTTCCATTTGCTCTGTAGCTTCCCTGGAAATAAACGTAGCCTCGCATCAAACAGCCATACTCTCTGTCCAATCTCAAAATGCTTGTGGCTGATGTGAGAATCATGCCACTCCTTCACTTTCTCCTTATAATGTAAGCTGTTTGAGAAAGTTGTGTCTCTCAACTCCTCCAGGGCTGCTAACTCTGCCCTCCTCTGATCTCCCATACCATCTGGATCCATAAGAATATCTGTGACTGCCCAAAGTGACTTGTGACTCAGCTCAACAGGTAAATGGCACGGCTTGCCATATACGAGGCGAAAGGGAGATGTGCCCAATGGTGTCTTGAAAGACGTCCTATATGCCCACAAGACCGAATCCAAAAGCTGTGACCAATTCTTTCGGTCAGGGCGGACGACTTTCTGCAATATAGTCTTAATCTCCCTATTCGACACCTCGGCTAGACCATTCGTCTGTGGATGGTAAGGTGTAGCAACACGATGGTCTATACCGAACTCGCTAGCAAGGGCCTTTACCTGGTCGTTGATGAAATGAGACCCCCCATCAGAAATCAAAACTCGTGGAACCCCGAACCGCGTGATGATGTGCTTCCTCAAAAATCTGCAAACTGTCCTCGCATCAGCGGCTCGGGCGGGGATAGCTTCAACCCAACGACTAACATAATCCACGGCTAACAGAATGTACTCAAATCCCTGACTCTTAGGGAATGGACCCATGAAATCGATGCCCCATGCGTCAAAAACCTCACAGAAGTGAATGGGCTGCATTGGCATCATATCACGCTGTCCACAAGTGCCCATCCTCTGACAGTAAGTACACCTCTTCACGAACTCATCTGAGTCCTTGAAGAGGGTAGGCCACCACAAGCCGGATTGGAGCACTTTCTGTGCCGTTCTCCTCCCAGAATGATGTCCTCCTGCCTCAAGCTTGTGGCAGTAAGTGAGGACGCAATGGTGTTCCTCCTGAGGAATACACCGACGCCAGACGCTATCCCCTCCTTCGTGGTAAAGGATGGGATCCTCCCAATGGTCGGACTTGGCCTTCGCAAGGAAGGTCTCAAGCCTCTGCCTGGACCAATCTTGTGGGACTTTCCCAGCAACGAGAAAGTTCACAATATCGGCATACCACGGGAGTGAGGCAATAGCAAGGATCGCCTCATCTGGGAAGGTATCTTGAATAGGGTCAATCTGCTCAGACTCCTCAGGCTGCTCTAAACGGGAGAGATGGTCCGCCACCACATTCTTGACTCCAGGCTTATCCTTGATCTCAATGTCGAACTCCTGGAGTAGAAGGATCCATCTAGTCAATCTGGCCTTGGCATCCTTCTTTGCCATGAGATACCTGATGGCGGTGTGATCTGTGTACAAAGTCACTCTAGATCCAATGATATAAGATCGAAACTTATCTAGGGCGAATACTACGGCTAGCATCTCCTTCTCTGTAACCGTGTAATTCCGCTGGGCGGAATCCAATGTGCGGCTAGCGTAGTGGATGACAAATGGAACTCCATCCCTCCTCTGTCCCAGCACTGCCCCTATGGCAAAATCGGAGGCGTCCGTCATGATCTCGAATGGGAGAGACCAATCAGGCGGCTGTAGGACAGGAGCCTCAATAACACACTGCTGGAGAGTCGCAAAGGACGAAAGACACTTGTCATCGACAAGGAACTCGGTGTCTTTCGTCAAGAGGTCAGTAAACGGCCGGGCAATCCTTCTGAAATCCTGAATAAATCTCCTATAAAATCCAACGTGTCCCAGGAATGACCGTAGCTGCCTCAAATTGGACGGCGGTGCGAGTTTTCTAATGACATCAACCTTGGCCGGATCCACCTCCATACCCCTGTTGGAGATGATGTGGCCAAGCACCGTCCCTTGAGTCACCATGAAGTGACTCTTCTCCCAAGATAGAACCAAATGGTACTCAATACATCGCTGGAGTACTTGGTCTAGGCAGTCAAGACAGGAGTCGAATCCATCGCCGTAGACCGAGAAATCGTCCATGAAGACCTCCAAACACTCTCCTACCATGTCTGAAAAGATCGACAGCATGCACGTCTGAAAAGTCGCAGGGGCGTTGCACAGCCCAAATGGCATGCGTCGAAAGGCATATGTACCAAAGGGACAGGTAAAGGTGGTCTTCTCCTGGTCCTCAGGAGCGATGGCCACCTGGTTGTAGCCCGAGTACCCATCCAGGAAGCAATAATGGCTCTTCCCTGCCAGTCTCTCAATGATCTGGTCAATAAAAGGCAGGGGAAAATGGTCCTTCTTGGTGGCCTGGTTGAGTCTCCTGTAGTCAACACAGACCCTCCAAGAGGTGGGTACCCGTGTAGCAATCTCCTCTCCCGACTCACTGATCACAGTCGTGATGCCCGTCTTCTTGGGCACCACATGCAAGGGGCTGACCCACTTGGAGTTGGAAATGGGATAAATAAAATCTGCACTCCACCATTTTGATATTTCCTTCATCACTACCTCTCTCAGGTTGGGGTTCAGTCGCCGCTGGAACTCACGCGACAGCTTCGCCCCTTCCTCGAGATAGATATGGTGGGAGCACACTGATGGACTAATCCCATGGAGATCTGCTACGCTCTATCCGATTGCCTTGCGGTTCTTTTTAAGAACCCCCATCAAACGGGATTCCTGCTCTCCAGTCAGATCAGCGGAGATGATGACTGGGTACATCTCAGGCTCGCCCGCAAGGAACCGATACTTCAGCGAAGTAGGGAGCGGCTTCAGCTCTGGACAGCTGGGCGCTGGCAAATCTGGCTGCGGAAGGAAATGTGTCAATGCTGCTAAGTCTGCCAAATCTGCCTGGGAGAAAGAAAGTGAACTCTCACAAACTGGATCTGGAGGAGGCTGCTCAACTATGTTGTCTCTGATCTGCTCTGCCTCTACCTCCTCCTCATCTGTAGGCTCAAGTGGACTCAGGTCTGGCATCTGATCATCACAATCTGCCCAATCAGACTCTGAATCCAAGGGATCTGCATCAAACGCGGTGGCATCGGTACCACCGTGACACAAGGTGGCCTCAGCACCACCATCACTGAAATCCGTGTCGCGGTCAAGAACCGGCTCTGCTGCCTCTGTGGTATCCTGGACTAGGGATGTGCTCTCCAAGCTCTCCTCTGTTGTCATATCTGCATCAGTGGTGTCTGGAAATGAGAGGATGGCCTGTGTTGAAGGATCTGCCCATGCTGCCTCATCGTCTGTGATCACAAAATCACAGTCCTGGTGGATGTCTGGCTCGGCGTCTGTCAGCTGCTCTGAATCTGTGCTAACCTCTGAGCGTGCTCTCTCTCTAGCTCTGTAGTCCTCAACCGTCTCTATTTGTATACTCTCGCCCTCGACGCGAAAGTATATCTTCCCGCTATCATGATCAGTCACCGCCTTGGCTGTGGCCAAGAACGGACGACCAAGGATGATGGGGGTATCGACCACTGAATCAGGGATCTCCATGTCCAACACTACGAAGTCCACGGGGAATTTCAGGCCCTGAATCGTGACGATAACGTCTCGTAACAACCCTTTCGGCCTCTTGACAGATCGATCAACAAACTGAAGGACTGTCCTGCTCTGTCGAAGAGTGCCCAACTCGAAGCGGTCGAGAAGGGCTGCCGGAAGTAGGTTGATCGACGATGCGCTATCTAATAGAGTCCGGTCGAACCTCTGCTCACTAATCTGGCATCTGACATACGGGGCCCCTGAATCTGGCCTCTTGGCTGGCAGACGGTTCTGGATCGCGAAACACGTGGCTTTCGTCAGCACATGAATCTCTGAAGTGTGGTTCCTCCTCCTCCTCCTGACTGTGGCCCTATCTCTCAAAGATCGCTGAAGAAGGGGGATGTGCTGCAAAGCCTCCTGGAGGGTCAGCTGGATGTGAAATCTGTCGATCATGCTCTGGCTGAATTCCTCCTGCTCTCTCTTTTTTGGGTCTTTTTATTTTTTCTTCCCCTTCCCCATCTGAAGGGCTCTAGGGAAGGGGATCACAGGGTCCTTCGCAGATGAAGGACTAGGAAAAGGCCTAGACGGCTCGACGGCCGGATCCGCACATACATCAAGCACCACAGTGGGACCAGAAGAAGCTAAACCTTTTCCTTTATTCAAAATATAGTTCTGAGATACATCCACACGAGGAAAGACAACATCTCTATCAAAACAAACACCGGTGGCCTCAGTACCACCTTGGGCTGGCTCTGCAACTGGACGTCTCGCGGCCTCAGTACCGCGGGCTGGCTCGACTATACTGGTGGCATCAGTACCACCTCCTCGAACTGGTGAAGCGGCGGCCTCAGTACCGCAGGTGGAATCAGCATCCTTGGTGGCCTCAGTACCACCGTCATCATCGTGTGCGGCCTCAGTACCGCTCTCCTCCTCCTCGTCTGGCGCCCTGGGTGACTCCTCGTGCCGTCGCTCAGACGAGGCGCCGCCTGCTGGTGCTCTACCGCTCCAAAGTGTAACAAAATCAGTATCAAATAGATCCGAAGACATATCATCAAATGGATCACTAGGAGTGGCATGCTCAGTGGAAACTACCTGCTCAGATTTCCTCTTCAGGTTGTTCGGATTTGGCTCTATCTGTGCAGTAATAGCGGCCTTCCCTCTCACAAGGTCCCGCATCTCCTGGCGGAACTCGTCCATCTCCCGTCTGAAGGTAGCCTGCTGGTCCGTGAGGAGGCGGGATATGTCATCCAAGGCGGGGCTCTCATGGGAGCCCGACGGGTAGCCTCTCTGGTGCTGAGGCTGCTGGAACTGGTGCTGCTGGTAAGAGGGGTAGGAGGAATGATGCTGCTGCTGGTGTGATGGGTGAGCCTGCTGCTCACGTCTCCAAGACTATCCCTGCTGTTGATAGGGACGAGGAACGAAGGATGACTGCTGATATGGCTGGTGGGCTGGGGGTTGTTGCTGCGGCTGGTGATCCCTCTGCTGGCCATACTGCCCTCCCTGACCGGATGACTGCTGCTGGGGCTGAGTACCTCCACTCCCCCACCTGAATCCGGGATGGTCTCGTCGGATCCCAGGCTGGGCGCGGTCATACCAAATCCCGTTGACATCCATCAACGGCTCTGCATCGTAGGGGGCTGGCGGGAGTACTGCCAGAGGCTGATCCGGCTGGTATACCACCATCTGCATGTTTGGAGATGGTGGGGACTGGTAAGAGGGCTGCTGCTGCTGGTACGGCTCCACCTGTACAAGGTGAACCTGTCTAGGCTGCTGAAAGGTGCTGGAGCGCTGGGACGAGCTGATGCTGCCGCCGGAGTCGCCTCGCGACTGAAGACGGGGCTGTGAAGCCGTCTGTGCCTCCTGGAGACACATGAGCTGGGTCTTCATGTCGCTCAGAGTCTGTGCCATCTGCTCCATCTGCGTGATGCTCTGGCACTGCTTCTTCTCTATCAGCTCCATGTGGTCCAACTTCTCGCTGATGATACCCATGTCCGCAGCGGACGACTCTGCCTGTGCTGCTGCGACTGCGGACGAGCTGGATGGACCGGCATCGACCCGTGCTATCCGCTGGTACTGCACGGGTCCTGGCTGCTGCTGGGGTCTCTGTGTATACAACCGGGTCTGGGACATAACCATATAATTCTCGGCCATCTCCTCGTAAATGGCCCAGACCTGGTCGTGGTCCTTGGCGAAATAGGACCCGCCGCAAGAAGCATTCACCAGACCCTGGAGCTCTGGTGTCAACCCGCTGAAGAAACTCTGAACTAGGTTCGGCTTGGAAATGTCGTGGTGCGGGCATCTGTTTGTGAGCTCTCGGAACCTCTCCCATGCCTCGTGGAATTGCTCATTGGGGAGCATGGAGAAGTTGCTGATCAGGGCCCTCGCTGCATTCGTCCGCCCGAGTGGATAGTACTTGTTCAAGTACTCGGTGCGGAGCTGCTCCCAGGTGTAAACAAACTTCCCCAAATGCTTCAGCCAGGTGGCTGCTCTGTCTGCTAGGGAGAAGGGGAAGGCGATCATCCTGATCGTGTCCTGGTCCACCTGACGATCGTGGACAGTGCTGCATATCATCAAGAACTCCTGGAGGTGGAGATGGGGCTCCTCTGTCGCGAGTCCGTGGAAGCGGGGGAGTAGCTGCAAAGTGTTCGGGGGGAACTTGAAGTCCCCCACGATCGCTGGAAGTACTACCCAGTGGTGCGTCAGCGTCGATCCGGGGTTGTGTAACTCCCGCATCGGTCTCGGTGGTCCTCCGGCCGCAGCTACGGCGGCTGCCGCTGCTGCGGCGGCAGCTGCGGCGGCTGCTGCGGCTGCTGCATCCTCATCATCTGGGATCCTCGGTCCCTCTCTCCTCTGCTCTCGCTCTGCTCTCATCTGCTCCATCTCTCTCCTCATATCGAGCATGAATGCTCCCTGATCCCTCAACTGCTGCTGGACTGTCTCTAACGAGGCGATCAGGGTGGAGTTGATCGCTCCCTGATCCAATACGAAGTGCTCAGGCTGACGGGAGCGATCCTCTGAACTGCCGGCCATACCGTCTGCAAAATCAAATGAGCCCAACTCATGTGCTGTCAAATCTACTAATCTCTCCTCGGGCTCATGTCGCTCAGGTCTGAAAGAAAGGGGGTCGAGGGAGAACAGGGCGGAGTCGTACTCGGACTCGGAGAGCTGGTCTTCGCTCTCGCGGGCCAACCTAGATGATTGGGTAGACGTGCCCGAAAGCGGTGCAGCCAGAGGCTGCCTAAGAGAGCGTCTACCCATCATCTTGATCTAGCGAGTAGGGCGGATGAGATCTGGAGAAACTATGATCACAATGCAAACCCCCGGTTCACCAACGCAACGCGAGCTGAAGATCGTGAAAGTTCGGTCAAATTATCTTGTAAAATTTTATTAGGTGAACACACAAAATATCAGAGCGCTTACGTGACCTGTTAGGATACCCGATGCTACCCCAACCGACTGGCCCGCACGGAAGAGTCGGTAATCAGTCGGGACTAGCACCGGAGGGCTCTACCTAGGGTGCGGGTCACTCTCTCGCGCATCCAAACCATACAATGAGGGGGTTGCTCTCCCCAAGACAAATTTTTATGGTGAATGTCTTTTAGGATCAATAGTGTTAACGAGTCCCAATTTTATGGTTTTTCTTTTTAATATTTTTCAAATAGAAAACAAAGGCCTAACGAATTTTTCGGTTCTCCTGGTTATTAAGTCCAAAACAAGGTGAGAAGTCGAAAAAGTCGATGCGTGATGAAATCAATGATGCATGCTGAGTAAGAAATGCGTACCTTGTCTCCAGCACTCTACATGCAAGTGATCCGCGCAAAATTTAAAGACAGAAAAGTAAACTACCCTAAATGATGCAACGGGAAAAACCGAGTCCTAGATGAGCAATTTCTATCGCAGAACCGTCTAATCGGTCACCGACCTCCAAGCCAAAGGGTCCGGTCTTGGCACACCCCTCCTCTGCCCGACAAATCGGGGGTAGGAGAAAGCACTTTACAGGGTGAGCTGCGGCACGTAGGCTATGAAGAAGATGAGTCGATTATTTTTATTAATTGATTATTAGTGAGTCCAATTAGCGCACTATAGGAACAGGCAAATAGTTAAGTGTGGGGACCGTACTAATTACGGCACAAGCAAGAGAAAATCCTAAGTCTAGGGGCTCGATGAAAACCGCGTAAACACTGGAAAAGGCAGAAAAAAATAAAAAGAAAACAAAACCGCGTAAAAAGCCACGAAAAACTCTAAGGGTCCCCCGAGCACACCGGTGCTCGGCGAAACAGACCCGCTAAGTCCAAGAGTCCACAAGTTCAGTCTGAGTCCCTGTATTATTACAATAATAATAGTAATAAAAATAAAACCTAATCTAACCTCACCCACTCAACTCTCTCTCTCTCTCTCGCTCTCTCCTGCGGCTTCGTAGAGAAGGAAGCCGCCTCCAAGTTCCTCGATTGCACCGGCTTCTCGAAATCAGCTGCCTCGGTCCTCGTGCCCTCGCAAGAAAAAGAGATGAGTGGTCAGACTAAGATAATCAAATAAAATAAAAAGAAAATAAATGAAACTGAAAATGAGGATATAGATGCAAAAATACAAAATAAATTAAACACTCAAAGTAAAACAAAAACAAAAATAAAAGAAAAAGAAAATAAAATAAAATAAAATAAAATGGAAACAAAAGCCGCGAAAAAGCCGCGAGCTCTGAAAGAGCCGCGAAAACAAAAACGAAAATAAAATAAAAATAAAACTACTAAGCCGTGCTCCCCGGCAACGGCGCCATTCTGATGACACGCCTGAGCACTCGGGTATAAGGTACTAAATAGGTCGTTGCGATCCAAACGATCAAGCGTGTACAATCAAGAAAAATGAACCACTAATAGAGATAAAACAGATAAAACACAAAATAGCGGTCCTGCTATTGAATTAACCTGGTATAGCGACCAGGGTCGAACTCAAGGAGCATGGATAGGCCTCTCGGCCTACGAAGTAGTAAAAAGGAATAAAATAAAACAAGAAAGTATTTTTTTGTGGTTTTTAATTTATTTTATATTTTTTTGGATTTTTAAAGTTTAAAGAAAATAAGAAAAACAAAGAAACACACACTTCAACAATTTATTTAAAGCACTAAAGTTCAACCAAAAATTCCAGCAAAAATATTTTTATGTGTTTTATAATTTTTAATGTTTTTGGTGATTTTTTGAGAATTTTCTGATGTTTATTTAATTTTCTAAAAATCAAAAAGCGACTGAAACAAATGGTACTGTCCAGCCAAGCTAAATAGGCCTAGATAAAATACCTAAAAGCCCTAAAATAGCCGGGAGGTAATTTTCCTGTAAAGAGAATAAAACAAGGAAAATTTAGGCACCAATTTTATTATTTTTGGGTTTTTGGTTTAATTATTAGAATTTTATAAGTTTTTAAGTGTTTTTCAATTTTTAGGGGTTTTCAGTAATGAAAAATAGCCAAAATTGGCTAGAAAATCAAACTAAGCAAGGAAAACAATAGATACTTTTGTAGAATTTTTAAACGAGTTTTAATATTTTTTTGTGATTTTTCAAGTTAGACAGTAGCAAAATTAAAGGTTTTTGAATTTTTAAAAATATCAAACGAAATAAAAAATGTCCTCAAAAATCCACGAAAAGTTTACACCATGGCAGGAGCCATGTGTCCAATTTTCGTTGGATTTGGAGGTAATTTGCTATTTTATTCAAAAAGAAAGAAAGGGCACAGTGCACAGGGACCAAAGTGCAATTACCCAAGAGTCTAGGGGGTCTAGTGCAATTTTCCCAGCAAAACACGCGCCACGCGCGTGCCTGGGGCACTCAGGGACCCAAATGTAATAAAAATAAGTCCCGAGGACTTATTGGTAACATATACCAAAAGTCCAAGGGCTTATCTGCAAAATACCCACAAATATCACGCGCATGTTGAAAAATATCACGCACAGGGGTATAAATGCAAATAGATAAAAACTTTCATTCATTCAAGAACAACCAGAACTACAGGGGCCTCTATTGCAAATAAACCAGACAATCACGTGTCGATGCACGTGTCATACAACGCACAGGGGTATATAAGCAAATAAAATAAAGTACAGGGTCCTCTATGCAAATAAACCTAAAACTAAACAACTAACTTCAATATTTACAGGACTAAAACGAAATAAAAGAAAAGACAGGGCCTAAGGGTAAATTACCCTTTATTAAGCTGAACCGCTGGATGGTTGCCACGTGTTGGATCTGACGGTCTGGATCAGGTGGCACTCCAGCGCAGGGATTCTCGGGCTGATCCAACGGTCGGGGCTGAGCCACGTGTGGATCTGACGGCTGGGATCAGACCTCCTCTGATCTGACGCTCTCTGCAGCTCCACAAGCGAACGGCCACGATGTAATCTGGAGCAGGAGGCCGATCGAACGGCGATGGAGGATGCTGGAAGAACAGGTCCCCGGCGAGACTCACCGGCCTCGGGTGTGCGCAAGGCTCCTCCTGGGAGCACTCTGAAGGTCGGAGAAGAGTCGTGGAGTGCTCCCGCGTCTGGTGGTGGGCTCCGATGATCGAGCCGAGCTCCGAGGAGCTCGGACGAGGTCAGCGGAGCTGGGTCTCCTGGCCTGAATGACCAAAGCCCTCCGATGGGCTTGGTAGCACCTGCAAAGACCACCAAGAGACTCGCGACTCGAGGGCAAATTGCCTCGACCCGGTTAGGCGTAGCGACGGTGAACTGTGGGTCGGAATGGCGAGCTCCGGCGAAGGGGGTAGACGGAGGAGCTCGACTCCCAGCTCCTGTGCGAGCTGGGTTGAGTGGATGGGTGAAGAAGGTGCATCGGAGAGAGGCGGATACAATGGTCGATTCCGATGATCGAAAGGGGTGATGGAGTGGTCGGAATCAAAGATAGACAGCGGCGGTGCGATTTGGGGGTAAATGAAAATCAGCGAAAGATAAGGACCTACGAGGCTACCTGGGTGGTCGGAGAGACTGGGGAGGAGCTGCTGAAGCTCTTGGTCGTCGCCTCGAGGAGCGTCTCCCTCCGAGGCTCAAGCTCCAGCTGATGGCGGAGCGACGGCGACGTAGCTCGCCGGATCGATGGACTCGCCTCCTCTCCTCGCTTCAACAGGATCAGACGCGAGTTGTCACTCTCACGCACTCTTTGGAGCTCACAGGAGGAGGAAACAAATGGCCAAAGATGGAGCAATAGGGTGGCGGAGCAACGGCTATATATGGCTAGGGGTCCGGCTAAGATAGGTCCGGGCAAGCTTGTCGGAGCACGGATCCCCATAACCCACCCCAGGCGTGGATCAGGGACGATCAATCTCGGATTAGGACCCGGAGTTAAGTGGAATGGCGATCGGGTCGAGCGGGTAAAAGTCTGAGAAATCGGGTCCAGAACTCAGATCCGGCTCTGGTGGTCCTGGGGGGAGAGTTGACCGGGGGTCAACAATCCCCCGTGGACCAATCAGAGCCCGCCAAGCACACCATTTTTATTTCTTTATTTTAGGGCAGAAAAAGGTCGAATTACTAAAAACTTAAAACATGAAATATTTTTATTTTATTTTTTTCTATTTTTTTGTGATTTTTAATAATTTTTTCGAAATAAAAATAAGCTATATACAATATAGTACTGTACATTGGTATATATACAATATATAGGGTTTTGATTTTTGATTTTTAATTGTTATTTTTGTGCAATTTTATTCCCCTTTTATATTTTATTTAATTTCATTATAAAATAAGGAATAAAAAGATATTTTTATTTAATTTTTATTATTTATTTACATAGGTAAAATAAATACATATATACATTTATATACATGGTATATTTACAATGTATTTTTGTATTTTTAATTTTGCTATTTTTATTTTGTTTTTGTTTTAATTGTTCTTATTTTATTTATTTACATTATATAACATAGAATATTTACAAAAATTTTGGAAATTAATTTTGCTTATTTACAAGGTTAAATAAATATATAAGAGTGGTTTATGTACATGATGAAGGTGGTATTTTTGTTCTTTTTGATTTTTATCTTTTTCTTTTGTTTTTTTATACTTCTAAATATATATGCAAGTATGTACAAGCATAATTTAAGCTATTTTTGTTGAGGAAAATATTTTTATTTATTTTCATAAATATATACACACATGAGCCCCTATCTCCCTCTACTTTGTCTTTTATGCGGTCAGGCCCATGCTGAGCCCTCCCTTGGGTTAGGTTGCTCAATATTTATTCTAAATATTTCCCTCTTTTTCTTTTTAATCTTTATTCTTTTATTTTTGCACAAAAACATGCTAATTATAGGTTTTTACACAATGCATGCTTTTGGTAATTATTCCTATTTACATATATCTACATGTATTTGCAAAGGTTTTTGTAGCTAAAATATAAGAATAAAGAGTGATGAATGAGTATTCATCAAGGGCATAAGAGTCTCTGCTTCTGATGAAATTGAAATGACATATTAGAGGGATATACTGATAAAAATATATTAGCGGTATTTTAAAAAATAATAATAAATAGCCAAAACTAGGGTGGGGGCAGTTCCATTCTCTCTGTCTCTCTCTCTCTCTCTTTATATATATATATATTATGAGGAATGGGATCCTACTCCATGGAGTAGGTAACTTACCTACTCCATTTTCTTTTTTTCCACATTTTTAAATTTTTTTGAAAAATGCTTACATGAATTTTCATAACTATATGCCTCTAATATGTCATTCAAATTTCGTCAGAAACGGAGACTCTTATACCCTCCATCCAGAACATGTGATTTTAACGGTTAAATTTGTTGTAATTTACCTGTTCTGGATAGAGGGCATATGAGTCTCTGTTTCTGACTAAATTTGAATGACATATTAGAGGGATATAGTTATGAAAATCCATGGAAGCATTTTTCAAAAAAAAATGTGAAAAAAAAAGAAAATGGAGTAGGTAAGTTACATATTCCATGGAGTAGGATCCCTTTCCAAGATATATGGTAAAATGGGAATGGTCCGAGGGGTAGATAACTTATCTCCCCCAGTCCCATTTTCGTCGTATTTTTTTATTTTTTGTAAAAATAAAACCGTATAAATTCATTATTATATCCCTACATTATGTCATTCAAGTTTCGTGAGAAATAGAGACTCCTAAGGCCTCCATCTAGACATAGTCGATTTAAAAAATCATGCGACCGTTAAAAAATGATTGTATTGGTGGAGATCATAAGAGTATTTATTTCTCACGAAACTTGAATAACATAATATAGGGATATAGTGATAAATTTCCACGATTTTATTTTTCAAAAAAAAATAAAAAATATGGAGAAAATGGGGCGGGGGAGCTAAGTTCGCTACCCCCAGAGGATAGCCCCACTTTTCCCTATATATGGGTTATATGGGCTGCCCCGCCCCCATTTTTCGTCGAATTTTTTTTATTTTTTTTGAAAAATATCATCATGTATATTCATTCCTATATCCCTCTTATATATTGTCATTCGAATTTCGTCAGAAATAGAGACTCCTATGCCCTCCATCTAGAACAGGTACGATTACAACAATTCTAAGACCGTTAAAATTACCTGTTCTAGATGGAGGGCATATGAGTCTCTGTTTCTGACAAAATTTGAATGACATATAGGCAGGATATAGGGATGAATATATGTGGTGATATTTTAAAAAAAATAAAAAAAATTATGGAAAATGAGGTAGGGGCAGCCATGTTGGCTTCCCCAATGGGGCAGCCCAATTTTTCATATATATATATATATATATATATATGTGGTTAATCTTGTGAGAGCCAAAAACTGTGAGAACATGAGAGCAGTGAATATGAATCATTAGATTCTATTCTTCTCTCTCCCGCAATCAATGAGGAGAGAGATGTTAGAATCTAGTGTTCCAGAATCATTGCTCTAATGCTCTCCCAGCTTTTGGCTCTCACGGGATCAGCTCTCTCTCTCTCTCTCTCTCTCTCTCTCTCTCTCTCTCTATATATATATATATATATATAGAGGGAATTTATCCAATGAGCACTAAGCCCATTTGAATTTTGATGAGCCTCTAATTTCAACCGTGGGATTTGAATCTCTCAATCGTTAAAAAATAGGAACTGTAATCAGAATAGAAATAATTCTAAAATGGAGATGTTAAGCAATTCTTAAATAAGTATACGTTTATAGAAACGTGTATTGCAACGAGATGAGATTGCTCTGACGATTTTTCATCTGACAATTTTTTAAAGATGGGATATCATGATCTTGAAAATCGAGGCGATCGATTTTGTCGAATGCAAGGTATTGTTTTTGACTATTAGATGTTTATTGCACGTTATTGGTGAAATCTGATCGTTTGTTTTTTTTAATTTTCGATTTCAAATTCAAATGAGGTGAATGATTTGCGATTGGATTAGATCGTGATATCTCAAAAATAATGATAAACGATGATTCTTGGTTGGACTTGGATCGTGAGAGCATCATATCAAAAGGAACGACGATGAATGACCTGCAATTGGATTTGGATCATGAGACATATGTGTATTTTTACTGGGACAAACGTGAAAGTTACTGAGACAAACGTGAAAGTTACTGAGACAAACTTGAAAGTTATTTATCATACATGTATTCTTATTTATACCGAGTTACTGATGCCATTTGCCTATGTTACAGGTATTTTGTTAAATGTTACTTGTCTTTCTATCATTCTTACTGAATCAATTATATTCGAGTGTTGTCTTCAAATTAGATTCAGTAAGAATGATATAAAGTCAAGTAACAACAAACAAACAAATGGAATCAGTAATATATATACAATGGTCCAGTAAATGGTTGTTGCGAGATTAGTAATACTCAAACAACGGTCAGTAATTTATATTTATTTTATTATATGGTCCAAAATTCAGTAATATATATACACTGGACAAGTAAGCAGTTGTTGTGAAATTAGTAAAACCATAACAAATAATCAGTAATTTGCATAAGCATTATAAGTAAACAAAAGATTATATAAGTAAATAAGAGGTGCGTCAGTAACACTCAAAGTATTTAGTAACTATAACATTATTAACAATCAAAATGAGTTCATTAAAATGGATATTTGTAATCAGTACCTATTTTATGGACATTAGTAATTACATACTTAATTATAGATCTTACAACAATAATTACTTGAGAAATGAATATGCATTACTTGAGTAACATGAATGAATTACTGATCTCTGTACAATGCAATATTACATATGTAAATTACTGACAATTGTTTCAGTATTACTGATCTTGCAACACATAGTTACTTGAGTACAATATGTACATTACTGATCTCACAACAATAATTACTTGAGAATGAATATGTATTACTTGAGTAACATGAATGAAATGCTGATATCTGTACAATGTAATATTACAGATGTAAATTACTGACAACTGTTTCAGTATTACTGATCTTGCAACACATAATTACTTGAGTATAATATGTACATTACTTATCAAATGTACAATGACTATTTCTTCGACACGAAATTAATGATTTGAATTTATCATTCCGAAATCGTCTTCCTTTTTTTAAAGACTCGGTATAATTAGAAATATAAATGGCTCAAACATATTAATATCCTTCCAAAATCGTGCTCCTTCGAAATAGACAACCTTTCAATGGAAATACACGTGGCAAGCCCACGTTTGGTGCTCACCACAACTCAAATGGGCAAGGGGCTCTCTGGATAAGCCATATATATATATATATATGAACGCTTTCAAATGAGGTGAGAAGTCTCACCAATATTGTGGTGAGTCATCAATCGGATTCGTCAAATCTCAATCTGACGGTTGCATCAAAAATCTTATCCAAAAAGTTATTTTCGACATCTTATTTTTCATAAATTTGAATTTCATTTAATAGCTTTAAATTACCATTTAATGTTTTTTCTGAATTTGGTATTTTTATTAATTAATTTCCAATTTTGTGTTGAATGGCTTGGGTTCAACCATATCTTTACTGCGAGTTTTTGTGAAAATATATTTTCTTTTTTATTTCGGTTCGTTGATAATTTTTTTACATTATGATTCAATAATTTTCAATAAAATGAGTACATTATTGTAAAATGTGTTTGACTCTTTGTAAAAATCACGCTCTTTTTTGTAAGTATTTGCATGTGAACTCATGAATCGCATTTTTTTGTAAATGGTCATGTTCCCTTTGTAAAATCCATGATCATTTTGTATATTCCACGCAGAGGTCTACAAAATAAGAATTCAATAATGAGATTTGTAATAAAAAGTGAATACATGTGTAAAACTGGATGTCAATTATAAAAGAAAGTATACTACAATGTAAATCCAACTTCAATTATGTATATCCGCGCCCCTCCCACCCTTCCTCGCTCGCCATCCGTCACCGCCGACGGCCTGCTCCACATCATGTCATCTTCGTCGACGACCTGCTTCCACCATCAAGATAAAAAAAGCAGAATCCATTAACGACTAAAAAGGAAAACGATTACAACGAAAAAAGAGGTAAAGATTCCACCTTTACCAAATCTCCTCGACAACCAATACCACCTTCTCATGTCCTCCATGGCGTACCACCATTAATATCCTCATGCACGTGCATCTCCAGGCTGCTGCCAAGCTCCCACATGTATATCATCATCATCCTCTTACGTAGCCACAACTTCCTGCATCGCCACCCACTCTATTACTTGCACAAATAAGAATAAGAATGTGGTGCACAATTTTGTGGAATATAGGTAGTGGTTATGATCAATTCGATAGAAAAGAGGGAAGACTATTTCTTTTTCGTTGACACCTGGAAAAAACTGTCGCATCTTCCTTCGCTTTTTGAGAATTGATATACAGTAAATCAGAATGGAGGTTCAATAGGGTCTTGATTCTCGTCGTGTTCTTTATATGGAAATCAGAGGCTAGGAAGCTATTCCCTTGACTCGTACTGATGAGAATTTGACTCCATGGGGAATTGAAGAAAAAGCTATAGAATTGGTCTATTTCTTGTGTGTACCAATTGAAGTATTTTGAAATGTAGAATGAATGCTTTCTCGGAATGAGTGAAGGAACTCGATAACACTCCTTTCTTTTGTTTTTAATGTAACTGAAGTTTCTTTAAAATGCTCATTTAAGCAAGACATGATAGATTTCTTTCTCCAGCAGGCACGTGCCCATAAACAAAAGCGGGAGGGCATACATGGAAGAAAACAACTATAATGAAAGAAAATCACTAGACTATCATACTATATGCAAGTTTTTGTGCTTTTTTGATTTGATATGTGTATGGGGTCCAACTCAATTCTCACTTATAAAATAGTAATAAACAAATCTAATAAGTATGGATTCAGCATATATATCCAAATCCGAGCATATCGGCATACAAAATTCATCTATTTGGACCCTCAGAATTGAGACGTTAGATAGGGATAGATCGATCGTACCTAGTTAATTTTTTTATCTTCTCTTTTGTCAATCGATCATTCTTTTTAAACTTTTGCTCCTTGATCAAAAAAGTGATTGGATCTCTCATAACCATCCAATTTCATTCTCATTTTTCTGCCTATTTCAGATTTCATTATCAATATTCTTTATAAAGGTTTTCAATTGTACAATGAAATTGATGGTTGTCGCATTGTAAAAATAGAATGTACAAAATGATCAGATAGATTTCTAATCATTAAAACAATACAATAGAAATGACATTAATTACAACCGCATGATTGAAGATAAATGGATGAGATGGATGTCTCACCACGAAAGTGGAGATACTCCACCTCATTTGAAGTTTCTCCTACATATATATGTATATATGTATATAATTTTTATCCAATGATCCATGTGCTCATTGCAGATGAGATGAGCCTGCTCCATTTCCAACAACTTCAGTAATAAGTATACAAGCTTCAACAAGTAATATATATATATATATATATCAAAGCTTCAGTAATATATTTGCAAGCTTCAGTAAGTAATATCATAGTTCTAATTACTTATATAAAGTTACAAGTAAGTGCGAACCAAAGTTACCTATTAAATTACTTCTTTTACTTTCAATTAATTCAAAGTTACTGATGGAAATACAAAAGTTACTAATGTGTTTAGTATTACTGATATAAAGTATTACTGATGACAATATGGAAATTACTTGTGCGTTCAATATTACTGATATAAAGTGTTACTGATGGAATACGGAAGTTATTGATGCTTTCAATTACCGGTGGCAATACGATAGTTACAAAAGTTATTGGTCGTTGGATTAAGATCTAACGGTTGAGAATAGGGGTCCACCTCATCTCTAATGGACATGTAGTCCATTGGATAAGCCATATATATATATATATATGAGAAAAGGGAAGCTACACCGGGGGTGCAACCAACTAGCTACACCCGGGTATTTTCTTCATTGATTTTTTTATTTTTTTCAAGGAAACTTATGGGGGATTTATTAGTTTATTGTGTGGAATATGTGTTTCAAATTTCATGCCAAGCAAACACTCCTAGCATGCCCATCTAGATATGGTTAAAATATCATAGCCTTGTTGGAGATGATAGAAATGTCGAATTTAGTTGAAATTGGTATATCATGGTGATATATAGTGATTTAAATCCCCCTAGGTTTCATTTCAAAAACACCAAAAAATCAATGAAAAAAATGGTCGGGTGCATCTAATTAGCTACATCCCCGGGTGCAGCGTCCCCATCCCCTATATATATATATATATATATATATATATATATATATATATATATATATATATAGAGAGAGAGAGAGAGAGAGATGAGTGATCCTATGAGAGCCAAAATTTGTGAGAGCATGAGAGCATGCATTCTGGACCACATGTTCCAACCAGGAGAGAGAAGAGCAGGAGAGAGAAAACAGGATCATGTGGTCCAGAATGCATGCTCTCATGCTCCCACATTTTTTTGCTCTCATAGGATCACTCCTCTCTCTCTCTCTCTCTCTCTATATATATATATATATATATATGGCTGATCCTGTAAGAGCCCAAATATATGAGAACATGATAGCAGTGAATCTAGACCACTAGATTCTGCTCTTATCTCTCCTCTTGTAATTAATGAGGAGAGAGATGACATAATTTAGTGGTCCAGAATCAGTGCTCTCATGCTCTCACAGATTTTGGCTCTCACAAGATCAGCCCCCCTCTCTCCCTCACTCTCTCTCTTTATGTGTGTGTGTGTGGAAAAGGGAAGCTACATCAGGGGGTGCAGCCAACTAGCAACACCCGACCATTTTTCTTATTGGTTTTTGAGATTTTTTAAAGAAACCAATGTGGATTTACTTAGTTTATTGGGTGGAATATGTGTTTCAATGTCATACAAAACAAACATTCCTAACATGTCCATCAAGATATGGTCAATTTCAGCAATTCTGAGACCATTAAAATGCAATGGTCTTGATGAAAATGATAGAAGTGTTGAATTTAGTTGAATTTGATATGAGAACATGGTGATATATGGTGATTTAAACCCCCTTAGGTTTCATTCCAAAAAAATAAAAAACCAATGAAAAATGATCGGGTGCAGCTAGTTGGCTGCACCAACGGGTGCAGCTTCCCCAACCTCATATATATATATATATAGAGAGAGAGAGAGAGGATGGGGAGTATGCACCCTGGTGCATGTAATTTTACATGCACCGGGGCCTATATCTTCCACATTTTACTTTTTTGGAAAATATCACCGTGTATATTCATCTATATATCCCTCCAATATACCATTCGAATTTCGTCAAAAATAGAGACCTCTATGCCCTCCATCTAGAACAGCTCGATTACATCAATTCTAAGACCGTTAAAATTATATGTTCTAGATGGAGGGCATAGGGGTCTTTGTTTTTGACGAAATTCGAATGGTATATTGGAGGGATATAGATGAATATACACGGTGATATTTTCCAAAAAAGTAAAAAAATGTGGGAGATATAGGCCCTGGTGCATGTAAAATTACATGCACCGGGGTGCATACTCCCCATCCTCATATATATATATATATATCACCAATATTGTTGTGAGTCATTAATCAGGTTCAGTATATCTCAATTTGACGGTTGCATCAAAAAACTTATCCAAAAGGGCATTTCAATCATCACAATTTTATTAAATTCGAGTTTCATTCAATAGTTTCGAATTACCTTTTTTTTAAGCATTTATGGATTTGGTATTTTTCACTAATACCTTTATTGATCAATTTCGAATTTTATTCTGAACGATTGAATTCAATCATATCTTAGTAAATTTCAATGAGTTTTTATAAAAGTAAATTTTCTCTTTGTAATTTCATTAATAATTTTATTTTTGTCATCGTATTTTTATTTTGTAAATGGGTATTTACATTTTGTAAATGGGTACATTGTAAACTCCAACGAGTTTTTAAGAGTAATTTTCCTCTTTATAAACTTCAGCCTTTTTTTGTAAATGTGTAATTTTGTTTTATAAACTTTTTGTGAATCTTTGTAATTGTATCTCACTCCTTTGTAAAATTCACGTAGAGCTCTAAATAAGAAAACAAACATTGAAATTTGTAAAAAAAAGTGAATCAAGATGTAAATATGAATGTCATATATGTAAAATAATTACATACCACAATGTAAATCCACACCTTACCTCCCACGCACGGTGCTCCACCTTGACCATCCATGATCTGCTCTCCACCTTCGCCTCGAAATGCAAATCATCTAACTAAGAAAGTCAACTTATTTGTGTATTTTTTAAGAGAAACTATTAAAAAAAGTAGACTGAAAGGATGATGGTAATTGGAGGTTCCCTGGAATTGGTGATTCCTTCTAATGGAATAATAAAGGGTGAAGATATCAAAATTTCCATACTCACGTCGATCACAATATCCGACCAGCTCGATATCCATAACAATCATAAGGTGACAAAAGCCCAATGACGAGAGGAAGCTGCAACATCCGCCCTCTACTGCCAATCTGGTTTAGATATGTCGAGGAGTGCCGTGAAATCAAGCAGAATCAAGAGTTTCTTCCGCGGCAGACCGATGCCAGCAACCATGGATGAAGCCAGAAAATTCTTCTTGGGGGCCTATCCTCTGATCACCATCAGTTGCCTACCTTCTCTTAACCCTAACATCCCTAATTTTGGTGGTGGTTGAAACCACCACCTAAGTTGTGAATTCCACCAACTTCCATCTCTTCAAAACCCCATCTCTGCCACCATTAATTACCATCCGCCATTTGAGCGAGGTTTCTCTGATCCCCAGTATCCTCCGAGTGATGATTATAATCTTCATTGGTGAGCGAAGAAGGTGAATACCTCTGGCAAGATCCTTGGTATTTGATGCAAAGTCACATCACCTTAGGTGATTTCTCAAGCTTCGATTTCTTGCCACAATCATCAAGCGAAGAACACTGGAGCACCCTTAGCTCCTAGAGGTTAGGAATGTGTGTTGTGCTTTCCACCTAGTACTTATATAATGTATGCGATGTTGGTAAACGCATAATGAACTTTTATTCTGTGCCTTCATACATTATGAAATCACACAAAAATGAGTAATAGAGTTTAACATAATATTTCTCATGGAATTCACCAAGACACAACCAACAACAAAACAATGTACCATAGGAGATTTGCAAAAAGAAAAGAAAAAAAATCGAGAGAAATCGTTGGTATTCGACTTTTATATCCATAACACTTGGTATTCGTGCTTGATTCCGAGGAAATTACAACTGGATTACTATCTGGATGCAACAGTTGTATTAATAATAATCTTTCTATTCATGTTGATGACTGCAGTCTGTTGTTTCATCTTAATAGAACTGACTTAGAGTAATTGCTATGGATTTTAAACCCTCAGTTTGGATGATAAAATCAAAATAATTCAATCGGATAATGATATCGTCAATTTTTAAAAATCGAGTTAGACCAAACGGATGATGACCATGTTGTTGAACCGGATGATGAAATCGAAGTAAATCAAAACATGTAACATGGGTAAAACACACACAAATATAAAGGCATACAGAAATATATGATAAACATCAGCATCTATATACACATGTAACACATCTTAATATACAAAATTCACATATGCATATATTAGCACGTATATCTATCTCTTGTAAAAATGCGTTTCTATGTATAAATATCTTCAGGTAGGTGAGTTATTAAGTGTATACATATATGCATGCATATAGGGATATACGAATATATTGACACACAAACATGTACAAAAAGAATGTATTTAAAGATAGATATATAACATATGTAAATATCTGAATAGATACATTTATTTATTACGCGATAAACACATACTCCTACACAGCTACTAAATTGCATATATAATGTATATATTCAAATTTTCTAATAATATATTTTTACATATACAATGGCGAATTTTTTTACATATATACATAGAAATATATTAAATATATATCTTTATGACTCGGTAACTGAATATAAATGCACTAATAACTTATTTTTATGAAAAAGATAATATTTTAATATTTTTTATTGTACCCTTTGAGATATTGCAATATCAATTATACTCTTTTTTCCCAATATCAGTTGTGCCCCCACTTCTTGCACTGTTATCGTGTGTACCTTATGTTAGCTTGTCCATCAATGAATTGAACTTAACCATAGTTTATTCAAACCATGATTCCATTAACAGGGGTATAATTGTCCTCTGTCAAGCCCTCCGTCACGTCCTTCTCCTCCTCCGCCCAACCTAGTGCCTCGACTTTCTCCTCCACTGCCCGAACTTCCTTCTCCACCCAACCCTCCGCCCCGACCTCCTCCTCGTGCTCATCTCCCCAACCCACCACCCCAACCTCCACGACTGTTCGAACCTCCTCCTCCGCTCAGCCCTCAGCCCCAACCTGCACCACCAATCTCGATCTCCAGGTTGAGCAAAGGGCTACTCCACTCCGATGGGTTCCAAGTGGAAAACGCAAAAACAAATGCTGCTATGTTGTGTATGCGTGTGTTGTGATAGGTGCAAGTGTGTGGAAGGTAGAGGAATTGGGAAAGAAGATGAGTGTTTCATGGGTTGGGGAGGGGGTAATGATGGGTAGATGTGTAATGGATGTAAAGGAGGAGGAGCAAGAAAGATGGAAAAAATTCCCCAAACAGGAGAATTTGTTTAGGAGCTTCAAATGTTTGATTAATTGATTTAAAAAATGGTTGAAGATTTTGGGAAAAAACATATTTGTGATTAAAAGAAGTGATTTATCCATGGAAATATAAAAATTTTGGTGATTTGATGAATGGATGAAGACACAATGAGGAGAGAGCAAATAAGAGTAGGGGAAGAAGAATAATGGAGGAAGAAGTTACCTATAAAGGGGTCACATGGGAGGAATTCATCTCAACCATGACCTCGTCCTCTATGCCCCCTTGCAACCAAACCTAGCCAACGGGCTGGGGGCCCACCCGCCCAGCCCACCCAGCCTGCTCATGGGTCGGGCTTGGGCTAAGAGATTTAGGCATGGGCCGGCCTGATACACAAAAAATAAAAAATATATAAATATATACCAAATAATACTTATTAATATGATACACTTCAAGTTTTTCATGTGATACCAACTTTAAATAAAATTCAATAATTTACATATCAAGTAACATGTAAACTACTTATATTATTTTTATAAAGCATAAATGGTATTAATAAAATCATGTATACATATTAAATACTATTAAAAAAATCAATAGAAAAAGAATGAAATGAGCCATGGACCAACCCATGGCGTGCTTTGGACAGAGGTTTTTTTAACCGCGGTTCGTTCGGCCCAACCCATGGGCCAGCACGACCCACATTTTGACGAGGTCTACTTGCAACCGAACATCTCATGACCGATTCAAGCAACAGCAACGAGGAGCTGTAATGGCAATATTCATGGTATAAATAGAGAATGGGCTGGAGGGGGGACAAAGGAGGAGATGGTTGAAGGAGGAGGAAGAGATGGAGGGGGAGGGAGGACGAGTGGAATGAGGAAAGAAAAAGACCTTTTCTCTCATTTTTTATCTAATTACCATTATATCCCCAAAGTTAACATCCTTTTGGGATGGTGATGAACGACACAATTAACCTGAAGGACACAAATGATCATTGTGGATGAAGTCAGAAGCTGAATTGATATTCCAAAAAAAGAAGGGGTATACTGATTTTGCTATATCTCTAGGGCTGCTAAAAACCCAAAAAGATATTGTAGATGAATTGATTAGTAAGATCATGTTTTACTAATTCTAGTTCAACTTCGGTGGAACCAAGCCACTTAAAACAAGAATAATCCAAAATCAACCAAACTATTTGAATCGACTGGTCCGATTCAGTTTTAAAACAATGCATAAAACACGAAAAAACGAATAGACAACCCAAAGGTAAGGGTGTCCATGGGGCGGGTACCCGCCCCATTTGATGGTGACCCGTCCCGCCCCGTAGTTATCGGGTCACAGGTCGACCCACTTCATTCCAACATGTACCCAATTGTGATGAGTACCATGTTAAACTAATGGATGTTGGGTACCCGCGGGTACCTGCGGAAATATCACCCTTAATAAAGGGAATTATCATTTAATAGATAAGTATCAATAAAAGGATACAATAAATAATTATAATTTTTCATAAACTTTTATGTATCAACTTTGAAACTCACAGATTTTTTATCATCACTCCATGATTTGATTTGTTCGGACAATAGATTGATCAATTATTTTTACGCAATTTCATTACTTAATTTTCAAATGAAATGTTTTTACCAATCCTACGATAAAAACGTTTATATTCGTGGACTTACGGACTCAAGCGAATATTTATATTTTATTCAATCCGGCTCGTGTTGGATTCCCGACGTTCTAAATTTGGCGTAAACGCTCATACCTTTCGGTCTTTGTGTTCAATTTGATTGGATTCGATTCAATCTGCCTTGTGTTGGATCCCATCTTCATACTTTTCCATCTTCGTGTTTGATTCAATTCGAGAACACACAAACGATGTTGATATTGATTTGATTCAATTCGATTCAATCCGACTCGTGTTGGATTCCTGATGTTCTAAAGTTTGACGTAAATACTCATATATTTCAATCTTCATGTTCGATTTGATTTAATTGAATTCGATCTGGCTCATGTTGGATCACATATTCATACCTTTCGGTATTTTCGTTTAATTTAGTCCGAGAACACAAAAGGGTGTTGAGATTCAACTAGATTCAATTTGATTTAATCCGGATCGTATTGTACTTACGAAGTTCTAAAGTTTGACATAAACATTAATACCTTTCAGTCTTCGTGTTCGATTTGATTCAATTTGATTCAATCCAGCTCGAGTTGGATCCCATCTTCTTACCTTTCAGTATTCGTGTTTGATTCAGTTCAAGACACAAAAATGGTGATGAGATTAACTTCATTCAAATTTTATTCAATCCGACTCGAACTGGATTCGTGATGTTCTAAAGTTTGGCATAAACATAGTAAATAATCATTCAATATTTCCATTCATGCATGCTTTTCTTAACTTCCAATCGGGTACCAGCAGGTATCCGTTGAGTTTTTTATATGGGGCACGAGTCATAACATAGCGGGTACCCGACCCATCATTTTTAAACGGGTACCCGTGAGTTTAGGGTCAAAGTGAACGTATCAAGTTAGGTACCCATCGACCAGAATATTTTTGAACACCCCTACACAAAGGCCGATCAACTCATTGGGCTCTGATAGCCGAACCTATATTAATGTCCATGTCTTAATGGCATAAGTTACAACATTCAAACCGTTGTCCTGATGAACACTCCAATGCGTTTCTAATAATCGAAAGGTAGTTAATCTTTTCACAGCCCAACATCACCTTTCAAGAGAGATGGAAATCTAAGTTTCAGGATTACAGACGATTTCAACTGGCACGCCACCAGAAAGTGGCCTGCCAGTTTAAAAAGGGATTCCACTCATGCGATACCAATCCGTAGCACTTGCATTCTATATCTTATGATCAACGAAAAATGGGATCATGTGCAATTAAAGATCATCCCGTTCTGCTAACGAGCTTCGTTTCACAAATCTCGACAATGGCTGGCTATGACCACCCATTTGGATGACCATTACATCAGAAAGAATGCCTCTACAGTCCCCGTGTTACGCGTAAACAATGGTTTCTCCCACAATACCGATGCATTTGTGAGAGAATGCAGTACCCCCATCCAGGTAACCCCCATCCAGGTACTTGTTCTTGTTTCTTCCTGGCATGCTAGTCCTTGGGTTACAGAAATCCCAACTCCATGTTCATAACCAAAGCAAATTTGCAGGTTCACTCCATCTTGCAACCCCACTTTTCATAGCTGACCATCGACGTGATCCACGTGATCGTGTATACGCCTTTGCAAGCCTTATGTATCATACGACTTCTGTAAACTGATAGGTTATCATATTTTTTCATGATATATGTAACGATATTTACTTTTAGTCCAAAATGTAGCCTGAGCCTTCTAACCTTGACAAAGCAAAACCATGGGAGCAGCTGCAAATTGGTAACAGCGTTAAATATCTGGCAATTGAAGATACAGAATATTATGAAAGCAACCAATTTGCTTCAGAAAATATGTCAAGAGACGTTATAACACAGATCTTAGAACACTCAGCAGAGAGAAAATATATCAAGATAAAGTAGTCTTTTATAGTTAGGATCAAATTAATTATATTGATTTTTTTAGAATATATGGAATGAACCTCCTTTAGAGATCCATCCAAAAAATTATATATTACTAGATAAAAAAATCAATTTTACAAGCGCTAAATTTCCACCAGAGCTTCGGCATGCTCAAGAACATTCTCAAAATAAAATCCGCCACCCTTGAAGACAATACAATTTCTATAAAGCAAGATGACCCTAATAAGTGAATAGATCTTTCTTCTGCCATCGACCGACCTAGTCCAATATGTGCCTAAAGAATCCCTGAAGGAGTCCACATCACCACGGCCCCTATTGAATACTTTTGGAAGAAAATGGTGCATAGTTTATTCCAGAGAACCCTAGGCTCTCTTATATAGAGAAGGCCTATGGGTAAATTACATAAAATGGAAACAAGAAAATAAAAGTAACATAAAAAGGTACATAGATATAGAAATATCTCTATACTCCCCCTCAAGATGGAGCATAGATATCAATCATGCTCAGCTTGAAAGAACACTTCTGAAATGGCCCTTTGAGCAGTGGCTTGGTGAAGATGTCGGCGGTCTGCTCTCCTGAACAGACATGGGAAGTAGAAATCAAGCCCTTTTGAATCATATCTCTCGTATAGTGGCAGCCTACCTCAATATGCTTTGTTCTTTCATGAAAAGCGGGATTATTAGCAATGAATAGTACGGCTTGATTATCACATTGTAGCTGCATGGGTAGAGATACTATATGCAAATCTTCTAACACAGCTCGAACCCACATCATCTCAATACTTTCTTGTGCCATGGCCCTATATTCAGATTCAACACTAGATCTAGCCACCACTGTTTGTTTTTTGCTTTTCCAAGAGACCAAAGAACTACCAACGAATACTGCAAATCCTGAAGTAGACTTTCGATCCTTGGGGCATCCTGCATAGTCCGCATCAGCACATGCAGAAACAGAAATGTTTGTTTCTTTCCTGAACAATAATCCTGCGCCTGGAGACGCCTTTAGATATCTCAGTATCATGTATATGGCATCCATATGTACTTGTCTGGGTTGTTCCATGAACAGACTCACCCGATTCACCTCAAAAGCGATATCAGGTCTAGTGATAGTAATATAGAGGAGCTTTCCCACCATCTCTCTATATCTTCTCCTGTCAACCTCATATGTATCATCATCATATAACTTCATGCTAGGATCCATAGGAGTAGTTGAGGGTCGACAACCAATCACACATGTCTCAACAAGCATATCTGTAATATACTTCCTTTGGGTCATCACAAGACCCTGTACATTCCTAGCAACTTCCAACCCCAAAAAATATCGTAGAGTGCCAAGATCCTTAGTAACAAACAGATGACCCAGAAATGCTTTTGCCATCTTTATCCCCTGTGTATCATCTCTTGTAACAAGTATATCATCAACATACACCATGATAACAACCTTACCTCTAAGAGTCTTCTGGACAAACAAAGAATGATCTGCATTTGATCTTTTGAACCCTTGCCTTTCAATTAGATCAGAAAGCTTCTGAAACCACGCCTGTGGGCTTTGTTTAAGACCATATATCGCCTTGTGAAATCTACACACCATCTGACTCTCCCCCTCAGCAGCAAACCCCGGAGGCTGCTGCATGTAGACTTCTTCCTACAGATCCCCATACAAAAAGGCATTCTTAACATCAAGCTAAAACAAAGGCCAATCACGTACCACGACAACTGACAGCAGGACACGTAGAGTCGACTGATGCGCAACTGGAGAGAATGTGTCCATATAATCCACACTGTATGTTTGTGTGTACCCTCACGCCACTAGCCTTGCCTTGTGACGGCCAAGACTGCCATCTCATTATATTTAACAGTAAATACCCATTTGCAGCTGACAACAGATGCTCCTGGGGAGCAGAAACCAAGCTCCATGTACCCCGCGATTACAGAGCAACTATTTCCTCTTACATGGCTGCACACCAGCAGCCAACCTTCAAGGTGTCCTGATAATTCTGTGGTATTTCCACAACAGATAGAGCCACAACAAACCTCTAAAAGTCCCCTGTGAGACGGTGGAAGGAAACCTGTGAAGCAAGTAGATATGATGCACATGTACGTTTTTGTTTTCGTAGGGCAATAGGTACATTCAGATTATCAGAAACAATAATCTCCGGTATGCTATTCTCCTGCAAAGAACCATGCACTTGCACATTATCAGACCCGTCGTTAGTAATAATATCTGGACAAACCTGAGGCATGCTGGATGATTGACGAGTACCCTGAGCAGGAACAGACCGACGAGTATAGAATTTCGGTAGAGGTGAAACTGGTGGTTGTGGAGGTGGTGGTGGTGGTGGAACAACAGGAACTGGAATGGGAAAAGACGGACACAGAGGAGGAGGTGGTACATAGATCTGATCATCAGATGTGGATGAGGCCAACCTGTCACCTGTAGGGGAGAAATAAATCACAGACTCAAAGAATGTGACATCAGTACTGACAAAATATTTCCTGTTTATACGATCATAGCATCGGTAACCTTTTTGAGTCCGAGGGTAATCAATAAACACACACTTGACAGCCCTAGGTGAGAGCTTGTCAAGTCCCGGAGACAACCAGTGAACAAAGGCAACATCACCAAAGACACGAGGAGTAAGTAAGAATAATTCCTTGTCAGGAAAAACAACAGAAAGAGGCAGAGGATGGCATACGATTCACCAGATAACATGTCGTAGGACTGCATCGCCCCAAAAAGAAATGGGAGCACAAGTCTGGATAAGTAGAGTCCGAGTGATATCAAGAAGATAACGATGCTTTCTCTTTGCAACTCCATTCTGTTGAGACATGTAAGCACATGTAATTTGATGGATAATGCCTCAAGACGAGAAGAAATGTGAAAGAACACGAGTACAAATTCCAATGCATTATCCGTACGCATAAATTTCACAGTAGAGGAAAAAACATTCTGCACTTCAATTATAAGATTTTTGATCACATCCCCTGCTTTAGATTTATTATTTAACAAAAACACCCATGACAATCGAGAAAAGTCATCAACAAATACAAGATAAAACATGTATCCCTGGTGATCAGGAACACGACTCGGACCCCGAATGTCAATATGAAATAATTCAAAAGGGGAGCTACTGCTTCGAGACTGACGACTAGGAAAAACAGATCTAGATGCTTTCCCAATTGACATGCTTCACACTGAAAAGGCGAACTTGGGCCGGCGACGTGTAGAAGAGGGAGGGAAGGGGCCGACGGCGGGAATAGGAGGGGGGCCGATGACGAGAGGAGAGAGAGGAGGGGGGCGGCGACGAGAGAGGAGAGGGGGTGGGGGCGGCTAGGGTTTTGGCTCTGATATCATATTGGAAGAAAATGATGCGTAGTTTATTCCATAGAACCCTAGGCTCTCTTATATATAGAAGGCTTACAGGTAAATTACATAAGATGGAAACAAGAAAATAAAAGTAACATAAAAAGGTACATAAAATATAGAAATATCTCTACAAATACATGGAAAATCAGCAATCTTCCACACCTCCATAGATCTATGGCACTGAAAGAAAAGGTTATCAATAGCTTCTGCTACTTCACCACACCTACTATAGGTCTCCTCCACCTTAGGAAAAAAATCTAGCTCTCCTAACGACAAACATGATTTTCCTTCTCCTCAGCAGCCAAAAGAAAGTCCATATCCGAGCAGGGATCTTCCAAATCTAGATCCTAGCACAATCCCGAGCAAGCTCCTCAATTCCTGCCAAAGAAGGACCGGAAATAACACCATAGGCCTTCTTGACCGAGAACACCTCATCTCTCCAACACCACGAATCTCTCCCATCAGACAACTCTTCCTACCTCGTAAGTATGTTTGAAAGGCTCAGAAACTCTTCCACTCTCTTATCTGACAACTCTGTCGCAAACACAAGTGTCCAAGACCACTCCCCCAAACATTTGTCACACTAGCTTATTTGTCCTAGGCCAGAGCAAAATGCCGTAGGTATTGATCACAGAATGCGCCTTCCTTTGATCAATCATCCTTCCAAAAGTGAAAACAAGTACCCCCAAAATTGGCCGCAATGAGCATACCGCATTCGAAAGGACCGAGCAAACACCTCTCAAGAAAGTGGTCGGTGAGGACACGACACATCATTACGGACACACAAGCTAGAGGATACTCCATAGATTGATCTAATCAACCTTGTCCGCAAATCATTTTCAACATCTACTTCGTGAGTAAAGCCTTATTTATATCTCACAAATGCCACACACCAAAGACATCTTCCGTGGTTGGTTTCACCAGCTCCCAATCAACTAAAGCAAATCACCTACCCTCTAGGGACGACAGCCAGAAGAACCGACGCATCAAAGCCTCCATCCGATTATGAACATCAATTAAAAGCACCCTCGTAGGTGTAAAAAAGATCAAAATGGCTGAAAGTACCGCTTTTATCAGAACTAGCCGCCCTCCACTCGAGAGAAAAGAAGCATTCCACACCGTCAGCTTCTCCAACTTCTCCACCACATGTTGCCAATCCACCTACCGATTCTGCATACATAGAAAGCCATATCACGATATATCGTCTATATATCGGTATCGAGAGGTAGGGGATATCGATATCAAGGTGCATATCTATTTACCAGGATATCAGCGATATATCGATGATATATCGCCGATATATTGCCATATCGGCCCATATTGGTAAAAAATGACTGGATTTAGTACAATAATTCCCGGATATCGACCAGCATCGGTCGATATCGTCAAAATTTCGTCAATATCTATAAATTGATGAATAAAACCCTTGTAAGCTTGATTTCACTACTTATTTTGCTACTCCTGGTATTAAAACACATCATGCTTTATATATTTTGTTTCGGGTCAGAACCCCTGTCTGGTAGGGTATGGCGTGATAGGGGGTGCATACAATGATTCTTCAACTTGCGGGTGCCCAATCGATTTTAATTCATCTTCTTTCCCTTTCAAAAATATTATCATGAATTATGTCTCTTTAAAAAAGAATGCTATTATGTTCTTTTTTTGTTTGGTTCCAAAAATAGCTTAAACATTTTGTTTATACATAATATGTGATGCAATATAAGTCTTGGATGAACTCCATTTCCAATATCTATACGTCAACAATCAACATTAACAATAATATGCTCAATATGACAGATATGTGCAATATAAGGGTCATAGATTATCGACATGTGTAATATAAGTGTATATTTGTAAGTTATTTAGCGTTATAAGAACTTGGATGGCCTACATTTCCAATATCCACAAGTTAGCAATCAACAGTAACAACTATATGTTTTTGGTATATGTGATATAAGGGTCATAGATGATCGATATGTGTGATCTAAGAATATATTTGTAAGTTGTTTAGTGTTATAAGAACTTGGACGAACTCCATTTCCAATATCTATAGGTCAACATTTAAAAGTACCAGCTCTATGTTCTATATGATCGATATGTGCGATATAAGGGTTATATATGATCGATATGTGTGATATAAGAGTATATTTGTAAGTTATTTAGTGTTTTAAGAACTTGAACGAGCTCCATTTCCAAAATCTATAAGTCAAGAATCAACATTAACATCGATATGTTCGAAATGACTGGTATGTGCGATATATGGGATATAAAAGACCGATATGTGTGATATAAGTGTCTATTTGTAGGTTATTTGTTGTTTTAATATCTTGGATAATCTTAATTCTGAAAAATGGCAAAAATACCATTTTTAAGCCATTTTCGACGTTCCACCGATATTGTCGATCTAGCGGCAATATATCCCGATATATCCTTTTCCGGACAGACCGATACGATATCGATATGGCCTTCTATGCCCCATATAACAGTGGTAGATCAAGATAGTCGATAGGAAGGTCCTTTCGTGTCATTCCCATCATTTATGAGTAAAATGAAACATCCTTTGCAGGAAGGTTAAATGGGACAAAAGCATACCTTGCCCCATTAACCTTCAAACCAGACACCTCCCCAAAGATATCCAAAACAACCCTCACTGCCCTATACTCTGACGCTTCATCCTCAATAAAAAAATGGTATCATCAGCATACTGCTGCAAAGGGATCGCGATGTCCTCCCTAGTATAGACTCTAAAAAACTTTTCTACTGCAAGCCCTGCCATAACCGCTAGCGCATTTACATCCAGAACAAAAGGCAATGGAGCCAAAGGACACCCTTGCTTAACTCGTTATTGTGGCTGAAAGAAACCACCTCATGTCTCCCGTTAACCAGCACCGAACACAAGAACATGGTAATACATCTCTTCATCCAATCGACCCAAACATCCGGAAACCTGTCCGAACTAAGGATGCCCAGATGAAAAGCTCCAACTCATACTACCATATGCCTTTAGAAGCCAATCTTCCGAATAAACAATTAGAAACAATTTTCGAAGCCATAACCACTCCGTCCAACATCTAACGACTGGGAATGCAAGTTGTCTGAGCTGGCAAAACGAGATCATCAAGAATACCCATGAGTTGATCGGTCACGACCTTAACCACGATAAGGTAGATAGCATTGGACAATACAAATGGCCTAAACTTGTCCACCCACTATGCCCCTTCCTTCCTTGGAAGAGGGAAGATCAAATACCTGTTAGCTTCTCCAAGTCCCAGTTCGCATCCCTAAACTCCTGGATCAAAGCCATGACATTCTTTACCACATCAAGAACTCCCTGTAAGAAAAGACTGGCAAACCACAGGGCCATGGGCATCCTTCCGCATTGAGATCAAAAATGACCCGCCGCACCTCTTCTCTTAAGAAATATGAACAACGCATCTCCCTCTATTCTTCACTCAAAAACTGAGCACCTCTACTGGTCCATCTAGCCCCTATAGATGGCAACCTCCTGCTAAACTCCTGCAATGGATTCGCAAAAGCTACTCCAATCGATCCCTCCCCCGGAATCTTTTCTCCCCCGACCTGTAGATCGTGAATCAAATTTCTCCTCCCACTAGCAACCGCGTGGAAGAACTTTGTGTGTATCACCCTCTTTCACACACTTTTGCCTTGAGCATTGCCGCCACTCGACCTCCTTTCGTTTGTCTTCCATGTCCACAAGCCTTTGATGCTCACTTGTCACCAATCTCTCCTCCACAGTAAGATCATGCTTGTCATCCACACCATCCAACTGCATAATCTCTGCCTTAGCACCAAACGACACTCTCCCCACTTCTATCGCAACTCCCTGCCATGCTTCATTAACATCCCCCTCACTTCTCAATCTTCCGTAAAAACCTCTGAGCCATTGACCCCACCACATGTAATGTTCTCCAACAATCCACAACCATCTCCCTGAAGCCATTGTCCAACAACCAGGTCCTCTCAAACTTGAATATAGAACGAGGGAGTAACATGTTACCCGACTATCAAGAAACAAGCGTGTAATCAGACCTAGTTCTGGGGAGGACCCGAGCCGAAGAGATAGAGAACATCTCCAACAGCTCCGCAGAAGCCATGATACTGGATTTTAACTGAGAGAACAACATTGTATTTAATGTGAGCATATCTGACTTGGTTAACTTACTGCATGATTTGCATGATTCGTATTGACCTCTCCCACCAATTGTAACATATCGTGCTTCGACCAAAGTTATGGAGAAGAATCAACTATTACAATTTATTGAAATCAAACAGTTAACATGTTGAGAGCAAACCAAAATGTTGAAGTCTATGCTGCCAAGTAATCATCTTTCACTCTTTCAATCACATCTAAGTTTTGTGAATATTCAATGGTGACCTATGATGGTTTCTAATTCGTGTTACTAACATGCATAAACAAGTTTAACTACTACGCATCTTCAATCATAAGGATGTGATAAGACGTCAAAGGTATATATCCATCATAACCCATCAATCTAAGGCATCAAAGCGGCAGAATCAAATTCTCATGACTAATATAGTATTATTGTAGAGCGATCGATATCCCAAATATGAACTTTTCAAGAGTAAGAAGAGGAGATGTGCTAGCATGTGTCTTTTTGCTTTTTTTTGAAGTATTAGGTGGTTGGAACTGTCATAGAACTAATGCTTTCCAGATCAAAATGCATAAGATTAATAAATGACTTCCATCGTAAATAGGATGACTAAACTAAGACTAGTCATTTGAGAACTGTCCACTGTGACACATGCTAAAATACCAGTATAAGAGTGAGATATGGTATAACATGACCTTCCAACATACTAGTAGTGAGACATTAATGTCGATATAAAACAATGGTGACAGTTTTATATGACTCGATGCTTGAATTTACTATTAAGATATCTAATGCCAGTAAAGGTATTCTTTTTTTCTCAAATTTATGGAATGCAGAATTTTGATATGGATAAAAAATGGATGCATATACGCGGGATAGATTATGGAAGTAAAAAATTGGAGTGACCAACTTTCAAAATGGGGCATGCGAAGACAATGGTATATTATACAGAATGGATGGTCATATGAGCGAAATGGTGTTGCTTATGTGCAATCGTATTTGGCTGAATTAATCTGGACAACTCAGGAGAGGAAATAGGATGAGCATTGCACCAGTTTAACAAGGTCCCACATGACAATTTAAAAATGCTTCTAAATGATACAAGTGTTCCTCTCGAAATTGTTGTACTTTGGAGAATATTGAAGGACCACAATTTCGCTACAATAATCAATCTATGAAATTAAAAGATGAGGGGCCTCTATATCCAAAGCATTAGTAAAATGACATGTTTGAATTTGTTTATGAAGTAATTAAGAATTCTTGGAGTATATGCGTCATATGTGGTAGATGGGTAATTGGATCCCTCCAAGATCCAATTATCACATCCAGTGTTTAGTCCCACATCTACCAATGGCGGAACTTGGAGGGTCTGTGGAGGCTATACAAGAAGCCCCAGACATCCTATATCAGATGAGAAAGTTGAACACATCAGCCCTTTGAGGCATTCACCCGTGGTTTCATCCCGCTCCTTAAGGAGTAGGGTTCCACATAAAAATCCATGTGTTCATTAATGTTTATTTTATTTTCTCTGATTACACTTCCACATTCATAGTTTTAACATGGTATCAGAGTTATGTTAGTTTTCTAACATGGTATAAGAGCGGGTTCGATTCTCAAGGATTTATTTTGTGTTCTTAGTTTGTTCGATATTCGATTATCAGCGCAGAGTCAATTTTAGTTGTTCTTCTTTCTTGAAAATTTGTCCATTGTTCTAATCAATGTCCGAGAGTTTTAAGGTTTTCTGAAACCCTAAAATCTGCAAGGTGTTGTCGTAATCAATCTGGAGTATTTTGTGATTCAATTGTTTCGAGACTATAATCAGTTCTAGGGCTTTTCTCGTGAAACCCTAATCCAAGTTGCAGCATCAAGTTCTCAAAATCCATCTATGCACACATGAGATTTAGGGTTCCATCTCTGGAACACTAGATCTGGCTACCATCTTTCCAAGCATCCAGAGGTACCTAGGGTTCATATTTTGAAACCCTAGTATCAAATATCAGGAGCAACTCCTCGCAGGCATGACCTCCTCCCCTAGCACAACGCTGCTGCCAGGATATGTCGGGTCTCCAAAACTTTTGGTGGGAAGGACCGCCACAGCAAGGTGTTCACGACCAAGGGCCTCCGCGATCATCATGTTCGCCTCTCCGTCTTCACCACCATCTAGTTCTATGACCTTCAGGACCGCCTCGACTATGACTAACCCGCAACGCTATCGAGTGGCCCATCCACATCGCCTCCATTGTCATTGAGGAGCTCCCGTCGCTTGACGGCGCCTTCGCCGATCTCTCGAGCCGCCTCGTCACGCCGAAGCACGTGCGAGAGTAGCGGAATCAACATGTTTCGGTGACAAAGTCCACCTGCAGCAACAATTCGGAGACGAGCAAAGTATATGTTCATACCCAACGATGCCTCTAGATCTTTCTCTCATGCGGTCCACCGATCAGCGCCACCCTCCAGCAGGCGAAATACGCTCCATCAGACCAATTGGGGCCATGTTTATTTAAGCCCAATTGGGCCGTGAGTAAAAAAAGAGAAAAAGGGGGGAGACATTAGAGCTGCATTTTCAGCCTAATTGGGCCCCGAGGTTTAAAAAAGAGAGAAAGGGCCCATCGGGAAAAAAAGGATGTGATTATTTTTTGGGCCAACCAAGATTTAAAAAAGTGACGTACAAAAAACCGTATGCAAAGAGAAAGCTGTAAAAAAAGGGAACGACTAACGAAAAAAGAGACAAATGACTATTTAAAAAAAAGGAAAGAGAAAATAGCCATGGAAAATTTTTCATTTCAGATTGTTTTCCCTATATTTTTGTCTCCTCCCAACTTTGTCGATGTCATTGTGTTCCGACAAGTATGGGAGATATGGGAAGTATTGTGTAGAGTTACATGTCTATTTCAGATTCTCCAAGCCAGATGCCAGACTCTACAATTCATATTTCAGACTCGACGATCAGATTCCGAGTCTTCAGTTTGATGTGCACATGTTTGCCATCACTTGTGTGGTCCCCATCCTTGTTTTTTGGTCTCAGAGTTTTTATGTGATCTATAAGGACTCCAGAGTAGAGATCCCATTCTCTATGCCATGTGGACTAGGGTTTTCATGTGGTCTCACAGGAACACCAGAGTAGAGATCCCATTCTCTGAGCTAGTATGGGAGAGACCCAATTATCTGACGAGGAGACTTTTCATACTCCATTCTCCAACGAACGTGGACTCCGACGAGGATGTCTCCACGACTTTTCAGTTCGGCCCTTCAGAGATGGAGCAATTGTCCACATGATTCAATCTTCTACATGTACGGGCCAGAGCAACTCCACGACTTTTCAGTTTCAGTGACTAACAGGCGCAGTATAGAGCACATGTTCTCCGATGAGGAGACCTAGTTCAACACACACTCCAGCCTGTTTGTTCATCCTCACATGCACGACATGAGAAGCAACGTCCTCGACAGCAACCGACAGTTGTGTTTTAACAAGAATGGATGTTATGAATCAACGACATAAAAGATGATGGATATCCTTTCATTCCTTGAAGAGTTTTTGGATAGTTCGAATAAGTTTTGAAGAAAATGAGATAGCCGTAAAAAAATCATTTGATTTGTTGCGAATCAAGGAAGAAAACACGCACAAACACGATCAATCAAGCAAGATGCAAATACATAGACTAAAAGGTTCACCCGTAACCATGGAAGGCCATATCGGATATATCGACGATATATCGGTATCGACATGTGACCGATATATCGTCGATATGGCCGATATTTGGCATTGCAAGGCCATTTTATTCATGAAATCAGTTCGATATCGTCGATATATCGTCGATATATCGTCGATATATCGTATCGACACAGTTCGGATAGCAATGCCAATACCGATACGGCCTTCCATGCCCGTAACTGGACTACGACCTTAGGCGGAAACGATCGGTTTTCACTATGTACAGAAAGAAGAGAGTATAGAGGATACAGAGAGCCCTGACCCTAGGGGAGTTTATATACTACTTTCGTACAGATGGATCCCTGAAACAAATAGCGAGACCGTCGTCTTATTGGGGTATGGTATGACAGGAGGGGGTGCTTACGAGGTTCTTCAATTGGGTCAGATGGTTAGGATTCAAGGCATATCAAAATGATAAAGTGCGACAAAATTGAGTTCGAATGACCGTATAGGACGCAAGTAACCTACATTTTTATAGCAAGTATCCAATATTTGTTGTTGATCCTCAAAGTGTTTATCTTTGTTTGTCAAGCAATGATCGCAACCAATTCAATAATGTTAACTTATGTATGTCGGCGACGCATTAGCCGACCCCATTTAATTGTGGGAAAAAGCTTTGTTGTTGTTGTATGTTGTAGAGAGAAAAGACTTAATTGCATTAATGAGAGGCCCTTGGGTTCTCTTATATAGAAGAGGGTCCTATTGGAAAAATTACATGAAGAAGATAAAATAAATAGATAATAAGAAAACAAAAAGAAAGATAGAAAATATCTCAACACTCCCCCACAAGCTGGAGCATAGATATCGATCAGGCTCAGCTTGGAACAACATCTCTGATAAGGCCCTCTGGCTAGGGCCTTAGTAAAAACATCTGATGTCTGATCTCCAGAGCTAACATGAGTAATGGCAATAAGACCTTTTTATATCATGTCACGAGTGTAGTGGCAGTCCACCTCTATGTGTTTGGTCCTCTCATGAAAAGCATGGTTGTTGGCAACGAAAAGAGCAGCCTGATTGTCACATTGGAGGTGCATGGGGAAGAGGCAACTCTATAGTCAAGTCAGTAAGAACATATTCTGACTCGGCACTCGATCTGGCAACCACAGTCTGCATCTTGCTCTTCCAAAAGACCAGGGAATTCCCTATGAACACGGCGAAGCCTGACGTAGACTTCCTATCCTTTGGGCACCTAACATAATCTGCATATGCACATGATGTAACTGAAAGAAATGTATCTGCGCTGAATAGAAGTCCTGTACCTGGTGAAGTCTTTAGATACCTCAAAATCATATGGACTGCATCCATATGTGCATGTCTGGGATGCTCCATAAATTGACTCACTTTGCTCACGGCAAAGGATATGTCGGGCCTGGAAATAGTCACATATAGTAGCTTGCCAACAAACTCCTTGTACCTCCTCTTATCAACCTCCTCAGTGTCACCATCATAAAGCTTCATGCTTGGGTCAATAGAAGTAGTGGAAGGTTTGCAATCTACCATGTCTGTCTCTGAAAGAAGGTATGTAACATACTTCCTTGGGGTGATCATAAGACCTCGCTAGCTCCTGGCAAACTCTAGTCCAAGGAAGTAACGTAAATTACCAAGGTCCTTGGTCACAAGATGTTGACCTAGGAAGTCCTTGGCACTCTGAAGACCCTGCTCGTCATCCCCTGCAACAATAATATCATCAACGTAAACAAGGATGACAATAGTACCTCTCTGGGTCCTGTGCACAAACAAAGAGTGATCTGCAGACGATCGCACAAACCCCTGCTGCTCTATCAAGTCCGAGAGCTTCTAAAACCATGCTTTTGGACTCTGCTTAAGGCCATAGATAGCCTTGTGAAGCCTGCAAACCTTCTGATACTCTCCCTCAGCTGCAAACCGAGGTGGTTGCTGCATATAGACCTCCTCCTGTAGATCACCATAGAGGAAGGCATTCTTTACATCAAGCTGGTAAATGGGCCAATCTCGTGTCGCAGCAACAGAAAGTAGAATGTGCAGAGTAGAATGTCTGGCAACTATAGAGAAAGTATCCTGATAGCCCACCCCATATGTCTGGGTGAACCCACGTGCCACAAGTCTCACCTTACAGCGATCCGCACTGCCACTTGCACGGTGTTTCACAGTGAACGCCCATTTGCATCCCACAACGGATGCATCAACTAGAGCAAAAACAAGACTCCACGTAGGCACGTACCACGTAACTGTATCGCATCCATCTCATCGTCCATGGCTAATCTCCACTGACTGTCCTGAAGAGCCTCCTGATATGTCCGTGGTATCTCCATGGCTGATAGTGCCAATGTAAACCTCCTGAAATCCTCTGACAGTCTGCTCAAGGAAACCTGGGCTACAAGAGGATAAGTAGCACATTACGTTTCTATTTGTGCAGAGCAATCGACACATCAAGATCATCTGCCAAGGGTACCTGCTCATCATGTATGGAATCCTACTGCACAGACAACTCAGTAGTGCCATCAGTAGAAATAATGTGCTCATTACATACCATGGATGATGGGCAAGTCCTGTGAACAGGGGAACCGAGCGAGGCCTGCAAGTAAAAACACGTGGCAAAATTTGAGTCATAGTACGAGGGGGAGCCACAGAAGCAAGTGTAGAGGCATGAGTAGGTGTAGGTGGTGGAGGCAGTGTTGGTGGTGGTTGAGGAGGTGGTGGTAGAGCAGGAGTAGAGGGAGGTGGTGGTACGACAGTGGGAGGTGGAGGCATGTAGATCTCATCGTCAAAGTCAGACGAGGCTAGTCTGTCGCCTGTAGGAGAAAAATACATGATAGACTTAAAGAAAGTAACGTCAACACTGACAAAGTATTTCCGCTTGGACGGATCAAAGCAACGATACCCCTTCTGGGTATGAGAGTAGCCGACAAAAACGCTCCTGATAGCTCTGGAGAGAGCTTGTCACGGCCTGGAGAGACATCATGAACAAAAGCAACTGAACCTTACACATGAGGTGTAAGAGAGAAAAGATCCTTCTCGAGAAATGCAATCGAGAAAGGAATCTTCTCTCCCAACACAGTCGAAGGCATAGCAAGTCATGAGGACAACATCTCCCTAGTAGGCATGAGGAGCACGACTCTGTATCAAAAATGCCCAAGTTACATCAAGTAAGTGACAATGTTTGCGCTCGGAAACACCGTCCTGCTGGGATGTATAGGCACATGAGGTATGGTGAACAATGTCAAGGGATCGAAGAAAGTCAGAAAGCTGTAAGGTGCAGAACTCCAAAGCATTATCAGAACAAATATATTTGATATTGGCAGAAAAAATATTCTTTATCTCATTAATAAAAGATTTGACTACAGATTCAGCCTTAAACTTATTATTCAATAAAAATTACAGGAAAGTATAGAAAAATCATCGATGACAACAAGATAAAAATGATATCCCTGGTAATCAGGAACACGACTCGAACCCTAGAAATCTAAATGAAGGAGCTCAAATAACTAAGAACTGCTCCGACTCTGACAGAATAAAACAGAGGAACAGTGATGCTTCCCAAGTTGGCATGCCTCACACTAGAAGGAGGATCTTGTAGAAATCTGAGGGAAAACATGACATAGCTTCTGCAGAGGAAGGTGGCCAAAATTAAGGTGCCACACATATGGTGAGACTGGTCCAGTAGGTATAGTAGAAATGCTGACATGAGGAGGTTGGACCAGTCTGTAGAGTCCCCGCTGCTCACGGCCACATCCAATCACCATATTTGTGAGTATGTCCTAAAACACAAGAGACGAAGGGTCAAAGATGGCATGACAATGCATACCCTTAGAAATCTGACTAATGGAAAGTAAATTCATCTAAAAGTCATGAGCGTATAAAACATTCTGAAAACGCATGTGTTGACACATATAGAGTAGTGCTTGTACCTCTTCGTTATTTTTATTTTCAGTTGTATGCTTTATGTAATTTACCCATAGGCTACTCTCCTATATAAGAGAGCCTAGGGCTTATGGAATAAACAGGTTGTTCATTTTCCCAACATGGTATCAGAGCGACGGTCCTAGACCGGAGTTCTCGAAACCCTAACCCTACCCCACCCCACCCGCCGGCCTCTCCTTCTCTCTCCATCTCATCGGCGCCGCCGGAGATCGTCGTTGCCGCTCCAGCGTCGGTGCTCCAACATCCTCGCGCCACTGCCCTCCTGCCGGTGCTCCCCTGTGCTGCGCCTCTGCGCGCTATGCGCGAGTGTGCGCCCGTGCACGCTGTAGCGCATGTGCGCCTGTAGCGCCTGTGCCCGCCTGTGCGCCTGTGCACGCTGTAGCGCATGTGCGTCGTAACCTCCCCTTGCATGCTGTAGCTCCTGTACGCGAGCGTGCGCCCCTGCGCCTCCCTACGCATGTGTGCCTCCCTGCGCCTGTGCGCGAGCGTGACTTGGAGCCTGTGCATCGCCTGCAACTTCTCCTGCGCATCGCCCGTGCATCTCCAGTGCGCGCATCTCCTCTAGTGCGCATCTCCTGTCCGTGCATCTCCAGTTGCGTGTGCACGTGCTTCTTGCACGCGTGTACGTGTGCTAAGCCCTAAGCCTTAGGGCACACACATCTTCATCTACATGGGTTTAGTTGCTTGAGGTCTACACATGCAACTAAACCCGTCAATGTCATTGTAGACGAAGATCATCATTGGTCAATCACTCCAGTCTTCAGTATCCAAGATGTCAGAAAATAAGTCAGATATCCCATCTATTGGCGCCTTTCGTGGTCCAGCGCCTATAGTAAAGATGGATTGTACAAATTATGAACTGTGGGCAATGCAGTTCATGAGCATGATGAAGTCAACAGGCAAGAAGCACATCCTTACTGAACCTGAGCCTGCTGAGAAGACTAAAGTCAATGCCTCTTGGGAGGCTGATGATGCATATGCCAAGGTTTGGCTATCTGGTACGTTGGCTATTGAAATTGCCAATGACATCCTACATCAACCCACAGCCAAGGATATGTGGGATATTCTAGCGGCAACATACTCTCAGGCGAAGAACGAGACGAAGATTCTGCAACTTCAGCATGATATATTCACAATAAAGCAGAATGGTCGCCCTTTACATTCTCTCTATACATCACTGAGAGGGATGTTCGAGAAGCTCTATAGCTTCATGCCTCTTACAGCCACGCCAGAACAGCAGAAGACATACAGGAACGCGACCATGGTGGGTGTGTTCCTGGCTGCACTCGATCCAGAGTATGAGGCGACACGATCACAGATTTTGGCTGACTCTACTATTCCTCCCATAGAGGAAGCTTTTCATAGATTGAGTCAAATCACAGTTCCTTCCACGTCTGCGAGTCAGAATTCTTCAGCCATGGCAGCCAACAGAGGTCACGGATTTCATCACCAGGGCCGTGGACGTGGACCTCGTGGAAGAGGTGGCCGCACTAGGCCAATATGTACCTACTGTCACCGAGTTGGATACAATGAAGACACATGCTACTCGAAGCATGGATTTCCTGCATCCGCATGAGCTGCTGAGCAGATAGAGCCTCGATCTGCTGCTACTTTGGATCAACGGTTCGACGATCTAGTTGCCCATCTGAGGGGCATTATTCCACCATCTGGTCCAGCACCGACTACAGAGAGTCATTCTGATGCCGCTGCTTCTGCTTCTGCGTCTACCAGTGCTTCAGGTAGTATACTTGCACTCAACAGTAGTAGATCAGATACATTACCATGGATTATGGACTCGGGCGCTACACATCACCTATGTGGCGACCAGAGCCTACTTACAGGATACACTCAGATCCCCCCAGGACGGACAGTAGTAATTGCCAATGGTACACATTCCCCCATCACTGGTCAGGGGGAGATTAGATTGACATCTTCTACGCAGCTCAAGAACGTGCTACATGCACCTGATTTTTCAATGAATTTGTTGTCAATTAGTCAAGTTACGAAGGATCTACATTGTCGGGCAATTTTTGATCCATCTTCTTTGATTTTTCAGGACATCCATACGGGCAACGTGATTGGTCGTGGCTATGAGCAAGGAGGCCTCTACCTCCTGAATCAGACCCCATTTGCTGGAACCTCATCCTCTCCTTCTGGACAAGTATCTACTTTATTGTGGCATCATCGCTTTGGTCATTTACCGCTTCAGAAGTTGCGTCAAGTGTTACCTTATGGTCTTCCTCACACACCTATTCATTGTGAGGCGTGTCAGTTGGGAAAGCATCACAGGTCGTCCTTTCCCAGTCGTCCAGGTCGGAGTAGTACCTCCAAGTTCGAGTTATTTCATGTTGATGTCTGTGGTCCGAGTCGTGTACATGATCATCAGGAACACAGATTTTATATAGTATTTGTGGATGATTTTTCTAGAGTGTCATGGGTGTTTCTGATGAAAAATAAATCTGAAGCAGGAAATATCATTATCCATTTTCTGAATGAAATACAAAATATTTTCTCCACATCTGTGAAGTTTGTGAGAAGTGATAATGCTTTAGAATTGTGCACCAATGTTCTTGCCAATTATTACTCCTCAAAAGGGATTGTTCACCAAACCTCTTGTGCTCATACATCTCAACAGAACGGAATTGTTGAAAGGAAACACCGTCACCTTCTTGATGTCACCAGATCACTCCTTATACAGAGTCATATTCCCTACTCCTACTGGGGTGATGCAGTTCTCACTGCATGTTACCTAATCAATCGTATGCCTTCTTCTGTCTTGAATGAACAGATTCCGTTTTCCCTCATTCATCCTGGCAAGGATCTGTTCACTCTTACTCCTCGTGTGTTTGGGTCGGTTGCATTTGTCCATCAGTTGTCGCCTGGTACTGACAAGCTCTCTCCTAGGGCTGTCAAATGTGTTTTCGTTGGGTACTCCAGAACTCAAAAGGGGTACAAGTGCTTTGATCCTCTGCGTTGGCAGTATATGATCAGTGCAGATATTACATTTTTTGAATCTGTTATGTACTTTTCAGCCTCATGAGACAAGCAGCTACCACCTCTATCTACTGATGCCATATACATGACACCACCACCTCAGATGTCGTCACCAGCACCACCACCTCAAATGCCGTCACCACCACCACCACCACCACCACCTATCTCACCGCTACCGTTCCATTATACCCGCAGGCCTCCTCCCGCTCATGGTCATGACTCGTCTACTAGCTCGCCTATGGTATGTAATGAAAATATTACTGTTGATGGATCTGACGACATTTCTGAGCAGGATATGTTGCAGGGGCCAGATGAGACTACAGCTGATTTAGATGTTCCCATAGCTCTACGCAAGTCGAAGAGGAGTTGTGTTACATATCCATTATCAGCATCCGTGTCTTTTGAGAGGCTATCTGGAGATTTCAGGTCATTTGTTGTGGCACTGTCAGCTGTAGATATTCCACGAAATCATCAAGATGCTCTGCAGGATAGTAGATGGCGGCTAGCAATGGAGGAAGAAATGGCGGCACTTCAGTCCAGAGGAACTTGGAGTTTGGTTCCTATACCTCCAGATGTGAACCCGGTGAGCTGCAAGTGGGTGTTTACAGTAAAGCACAATGCAGATGGCTCTATTGACAGGTACAAGGCGCGTCTTGTTGCACGTGGCTTTACACAGACATACGGGGTGGATTACCTTGACACATTCTCGCATGTGGCACGTCATTCCACTCTCCGGATCTTGTTGTCAGTTGCAGTTGCTAGAGACTGGCCGCTCCATCAGCTGGACGTGAAGAATGCATTCCTATATGGAGATTTGCAGGAAGAAGTTTATATGCAACAACCACCTGGTTTTGCTGTTGAGGGGGAGTGTTCCAAGGTATGCAGGTTACATAAGGCTATATATGGCCTTAAGCAGAGCCTCAGAGCATGGTTTCAGAAGCTCTCAGATCTCTTCGAGAAACAAGGATACAAACGCTCCAATGCTGATCATTCCTTGTTTGTACAGAAGACTGCTAGAGGTATCATTGTAATCATGGTTTATGTTGATGACATCTTGATTACAGGAGATGATGAGCAGGGCATAAAGCAGGCGAAAGAAAAACTGGGAACCGAATTTGTCACCAAGGACTTGGGAGTCCTTAGATATTTTCTGGGGCTAGAGTTTGCTAGAAATCCATATGGATTAGTAATGTTGCAGAGGAAATATGTTACAGATCTATTGAGCGAAACAGGTATGCTTGGGTGTCGGCCTGCTATGACACCAATGGATCCCAGCATGAAGCTCTATGATGATGACACAAAGGAGGTGGACAGGAGAAGGTACAGAGAACGGGTAGGCATACTACTGTATGTCACGATCACTAGACCTGATATATCATTTGCAGTGAGTCGCGTGAGCCAGTTCATGGAGCAACCACGTCAGATCCATATGGATGCAATACACATGATTCTGAGATATCTAAAATCATCTCCAGGTGCAGGCTTGCTATTTAAGAAGGGAAAGTAGATCTCTATCACAGTGTGTGCTGATGCAGACTATGCAGGATGCCCCAAGGACAGGAAGTCCACCTCAGGATTTGCAGTCTATGATGGAGATGCTCTAGTCTCGTGGAGGAGCAAGAAACAGACAGTGGTAGCTAGATCCAGTGCTGAATCTGAATACAGGGCTATGGCCCAGGCTAGCACAGAAATGATGTGGGTGAAAGCTCTACTTACATATCTATGTCTTGATATATCGCTTCCTATGAAGTTGGAATGTGATAATCAGGCAGCCTTGTTCATTGCAAACAACCCAGCCTTCCATGAGAGGACCAAGCATATTGAGGTTGACTGTCACTACATACGTGACATGGTTCAGAAGGGGTTCATTGCTACATCTCATGTCACCTCAGAGAATCAAACTGCTGATATATTTACCAAGGCATTACTTCGAGGCCCATTCCAGAAGTGTGCGTCCAAGCTGAGCATGATTGATATCTATGCTCCATCTTGAGGAGGAGTGTTGACGCATATAGAGTAGTGTTTGTACCTCTTCGTTATTTTTATTTTCAGTTGTATGCTTTATGTAATTTACCCATAGGCTGCTCTCCTATATAAGAGAGCCTAGGGCTTATGGAATAAACAGGTTGTTCATTTTTCCCAACAGCATGGAAGGTGTCAAATGCACCTCCCCCAGTCATGTAATAGGTAAGTGATCGCCACTGGCAATGACAGCCCATCTACCAGGTGGTATGGTCCTGTAGGACCTCAGTTGTGATGTCTCCACAAAGATGATGAGAAGCACCATAGTCTATAATCCACAATCTCATATCTGCACCATTACTACCAATCATAGAAGGCCATATCGATATCGATATCGTATCGTTCCCATCCAGAAAAGGATATATCGGGATATCGTCGATATCAATGGAAATGTCATAAATGGCTCAAAAATGACATTTTGCCATTTTTTCAGAAATTAAGATCAACCAATATATTAAAACAACAAATAACTTACAAATACACACTTATATCACACATCGGTTATTTATATCTTATATATCACACATGTCGATCATTTCAAATTTATGGATGTTAATGTTGATTCCCAACTTATAGATATTTGAAATGGAGTTCGTCCAAGTTCTTGAAACACTAAATAACTTACAAATATACTCTTAGATCACACATATCGATCATCTATGATCCTTATATCGTACATGTCGGTCATATCGAACATATCGATGGCACTGTTAATTGTTAACCTATAGATATTGGAAATGGAGTTCGTCCAAGTTATTTAAACACTAAATAACTTACAAATATACTCTTAGATCACACATATCGATCATCTATGACCCTTCATATATATATCATATCGAACATATCGTTGTTATTATCGATTGCTAACTTGTGGATAGTGGAAATGTAGTCCATCCAAATTTTTATAACACTAAATAACTTACAAATATACACTTATATCACACATATCGATCATCTATGACCGTTATATTGCATATATCTGTCATATTGAACATACCATTGTTAATGTTGATTTGTTGACTTATAGATATTGGAAATGGAGTTCATCCAAGGTTTATATTGCATCACATATTATGTATAAGCAAAATGTTTAGGCTATTTTTGGAACCAAACAAACAAAGATCATGATAGCATTTTTTTAAAAGACAACAACAACAACAACAAAGCCTTTTCCCACAATTAAGTAGGGTCGGCTACATGGATTTTTCGCCTCCATTCAGATCTATCTTGGGTCAATCTCGGACTTATATCCAGCAAACTAAGATCCCTTCGTATAGTCTCTTTCCAACACTTCTTGGGCCGTCCTCGCCCTCTCTTAGCCGGCTCAACATCCCAACACTCGCATCTCCTAACCGGTGCATCAGTTGACCTTCTTTGCAAATGACCAAACCATCTTAAGCGGTTTTCTCGCATCTTATCCTCGATTGGAGCTACACCAACTTTCTTTCTGATTGCATCATTTCGAATCCGATCTTTACGTGTATGTCCACACATCCATCTTAGCATTTTCATTTCTGCTACAGCCATTCTCTGCACATGTCTATGGTTCACATGCCAACATTCAGAACCACAAAGCATAGCAGGTCTCACGGCTGCTTTGTAAAACTTTCTTTAATTTTTAAAGGCATTTTCTTATCACAGAGAACAGCGGAGGCTCCTCTCCACTTTAGCTAGCCTGCATTTATTCTATTAGTAACATCTCCATCAATTTCTCCATCATCTTGCAAAATAGATCCCAGATATCTAAAAGAATCTCTCTTCTGGATGTTATCGTCACCAATCTTCACCTCGATTCCTTCACCATTGCTTCCATCAAAGGTGCATTCCATATATTCCGTCTTAGCCCTACTTATACGAAAACCTTTAGTCTCCAATGCATGTCTCCAAAGCTCAAGCTTCTCATTTACTCCATCTATAGTCTCGTCAATCAACACAATATCATCAGCAAATAACATACACCAAGGTAACTCATCCTGAATGTGACTTGTCAACTCGTCCATAATCAAAGTAAAAAGAAATGGACTCAAAGCTGAACCTTGATGTAAACCAATGTTGATATCAAAATAGTCAGTCTTCCCCGTCGGGGTCCTTACACAAGATAAAGCCCTATAATACATATCCTTTATGAGATTAATGTATAGGACAGGTACTTGTCTCTTCTCCAAAACTCTTCACAGTATCTCTCGTGGGACGGAATCATAAGCCTTCTCCAAATCAATAAAGATCATATGGAGATTCTTCCTTTTAGCTCTATAAATCTCCATTGTTCTCCTCAGCAAATGGATGGCTTCAATAGTTGAGCGACCTGGCATGAATCCGAATTGATTTTCTTTTATTTGGGAAACTTGCCTCAACCTTCTTTCGATCACACGTTCCCAAATTTTCATAGTGTGACTCATCAGCCTTGATAACTCTGTGATTTGAACAATTTTGAATGTCTCCTTTGTTCTTATAAAGAGGCACCACGATACTCCTCCTCCAATCTTCAGGCATTTTCTTGCTTCGCCAAATAACATTGAATAGATTCGTAAGCCAAGTCAAACCACGCTCACCTAAAACTTTCCAAACTTCTACAAGGGATGTCATCTGGTCCAACACCTTTCCCAGGTCTCATAACCTTCAAAGCCTCCTCTACTTCTTTTCTTTGTATTCGTTTATAGCATGCACGATTCAAGTAACTTTCACTACTAGCTAGATCACCCAAAGTGATCTCTCTATTTCCTTCTCCAATGAAAAGTTTATGGAAGTATTGCTCCCATCTAGTCTCTATATCCTTCTGATGAACAAGCACGTGACCTTCTTCGTCCTTAATGCATCTCACTTGAGAAAGGTCTTTGGTCTTTCTTTCTCTTACTTTGGCCAACCTGAATATATCCTTCTGGCCCTCCTTAGAGTTGAGATTTTTATACAAAGCCTCATAAGCTTTTGACTTAGCTTCGCTTACAGCCTTCTTCGCTTAGAGTTGAAGTTTTTTTAAAAAGACAATTCATAATAATATTTTCGAAGGGAAAGAAGATGAATTAAATCGATTGGACACCCCCAAGGTAAAGAACCATTGTATGCATCCTCCTGTCGCACCATACCCTACCCGAAATAAAATATATAAAAAATGGTGTGTTTTAATACTAGGAGTGGCAAAATAAGTAGTGAAATCAAGCCCTACAAGGGTATTGTTCATCAATATATAGATATCGGCGAAATTTCAACAATATCGACCAATATCCGTGTACTTTTGTACTGAATCCAGTCATTTTAACCGATATGGGCTGATATAGCGATATATCGCCGATATATCAGTCATATATCATCGATATCTTGGTAAATAGATGCATCCTGATATCTATATCCCCTACCTCACTATACCGATATATCGGCGACATATCGCCCATATATCGTAATATGGCCTTCTATGCTACTAGTGAGAGCATAAGCGATACTTGAGGAGCTCGAAGAGGCTCTGGTTGCGGCCGCAGTATGTGTAGTGGTGGTTCCTGCAACGAGAATCATAATCTCTAGAATATGAGACATGATATCATCCAGGCGAGGATCGTCCTAGGAGCAAGTGTATATGAAGGCTCAATCTGTTCTGCCACGCGATTAGAAACGGGATACTCATGATTCTGGTAGCATGTATCATTTGCATGTCCCAGTCGACAGAAAAAGGTTCAAGGGCCACGCAGACATCCATCGCCTCTGCCATGAGGGGTGTGTCCTCTAGACTGGGTCGTCACTCCACGGCCACGATAAATGGCCATAGCAGATGCGGGCTGAGGAGTGGTCGTAGGAGGTATGATAATCCAGCTGAGACGGCCATAGGCCTCCTCCATGGGAGGTATGGTAGCTCCAGTGAGAAGCTGTGTACGTGCTGCATCATACTCTCTATCAACGTCGGCCATGAAAACACCAACCATCGTGGAGTTCCTATATGCCTTCTGTTGTACAAGAGATGTCGTAATAGGCATATAGCTATGAAGTTCTCAAACATGCCATAGAGTGAATTGTAGTACGCATGCAGAGGACGACCATTCTGCTTGGCCTTGTATATGTCAAACTGTAGCCGAAGAATTTTGGCCTCATTCTTCGCTTGAGCATAGGTGGAAGCTAAAGTGTCCCACATCACCTTGGCGGTGGGCTGGTTCAGATATCATTGGCTTTCTGTAGTGAGGGTCCCACATAGCCAAACATGCGCATATGAGTCATCTTGCTTCCAAGAAGCATTTGCCTCAGTTTCATCCGTTGGCTCTGGATTCTGTCAGGATGTGCTCCTTGTTGTACTACATAAGGGTGAGAAACTGCATGGACCATAATCATAGTTGGTCACATCCATCTTAGCGATGGGAGTCGGGCACTTAAGGCCCCGGGCAAAAAAATGTTACCCTTGTTCTCTGACATAATGGTAAAACTGCTGAATAACAGAACTCAACTGAGGAGTAGACCAATATAAATGAGTCTATACGATCATACGGAGGATTGGTTGTATGTGTAGACTCATATAACCATCCTCATCAATCTTTGTTGCTTGCTAGGGCCGGAAAACGTGATTTATAGGTCAAACATCACATTTTCCGGTCAAAATCAGACCGGTTCAGACCATAGAACGATTTGTAGAGGTGCATGGAAGCGCATAGGATGGTCGACCGTGGCATGGGCGACCGAGGCGACAGCCGGGGAGGCTGTGCGGTGGCCTGGAGGCCAGGGCGACGGTCGGATGGAGGTTGGACAGCTGAGGCGGCGGCCGGATGGAGGCCGGGCATCCCAGGCAACAATCGGCAGAGGACGGTGCGGCGGCCAGATGGAGGGGCGGTGACCCGGGCGGCCGACGACGGCCGAGGGGGGGGTGTGGGCGCGTGGGGTTTAGGGTTTGAAGGGATACAGGAACTCCAGTCTATGATCGTCGTTCCGATACCATGTAGAGGGAAAAGACTTAATTGAGTTAATGACATGCCCTTGGGTTCTCTTATATAGGAGAGGAACCTATTGGGCAAATTACATGAAGAAGACAAAATGAATAGATAATAAGAAAACAGAAAGAAAGATAGGAAATATCTCAACATGTATGTCGGCGATGCTTGCAATGTATAAGTTACCACCATGGTTGTCTATGAGATCATCATTTATAATGCTTACATTCCAAGATCAAGTGCACCAAGAAATTCCATAGACATTTAGCTACAACCACGATTCGATGAGTTGAAGTCCTTTTGGATGGTTGGTGTTGATACATTTGATACATTGACAAATGAGAAGTTTAGCATACGCGCAACTCTGCTACGGACTATCAATTATCTTCCAGCATATGCTATGGTTAAACAAGAATGAGAAATTTTGTTATTTAGGACACAATTGTCTTCTTATAATACACCACAAATGGACGTTCAACAACATATTCGATGACACTCTGTGTGCTTCAAGCGTTGTTAAGATGCAAAGATCTGTTCTGGAATCATGGCGAGCACATAAGAAACATAAGGTTTGGAAACCCTTATCAGAATAATGTCAAGATTGTAAAAACAACCGCTGAAAATTATTGTTGGAGAAAAAATATTTTTTTGTGATATATGTCATATTTGAAAAATCTCTATAATCTACCTTATCTTGACGCGATGCATATTAAAAAAAATCTGATGGATAACATTCTTGGTATTATGAACTTGAGTGGGAATACAAATATATTGTTAAATCAAGGTCAGATATCCATCAAGTAGGTTTGAGGTTTGAACTTCATGCCATGCAGTAGTCAAGTGGAAAAAAAGTGTGTATCCAACAGACTTTAATGAACAAAAAAGAGTTTTTACCTTATAGAGTATCAAGGTTTTCGACAGTTACTCTTCTAGTATGTCGTCATGTGAATGAACTACATAAGAAGATAAATTACCCTACAAAATCATGATTGTAATATCTACATGAAAGTGCTACTTCATTTAGCCTTGTGTAGATTTTAAGTAAAGATGTAATCGCAGAGATAAGTCATTACTTTGAATATGTGTACGGTAAAGTTATTTACTCATATATAGTTAGCAAAATGGGAACATAATAGTGTCGTCACATATTGGTAAAAGGCAATTTACATATTAGGTACTCATCTACGGAGCCAGTGCCAAAATGTGTATCCATCTTTTAAAAGTAACAATTTAGGTCTTGAGTCCGTTTTCTAAGTGGAATAAGTTGCCACCATTAAGGAAAAATATGATATGGACGAAATTACCCAAAATCTTTTTCCACGATCATTCACCCGTTCTCCCTTGATGCGACCGCCCAAACACCACCACCCATCCTCTTCCACGACCCATTCTCCTCCTAACGGCAGCAACCCCCCCTCCACTTCTCTTCCCGTAGCAGTGATGGCACACCTCATTGTCCCTCGTTCTCTTCCTGCAGCGGTGGCGAAGCCCTCGACCTCCCCTTCTCCTACTGCAGTAGCAACGACACATCCCACAAGCCCCATTCTTTTCCTTCCCCTCATCTTTGTACATATATGGCAAATTCCTACGTGCATCCTCCCAATCCCAGAGGAACCCCTCCTCCATGCAGCTCGACAGTGTCCTGTACATGGCCCTCGCTCTCTTCCTGCAACAGTGACACCGCCTCCCCCCACCCATGCTGATGCAGCAATTCCATCGCAAAAGGAAATCAACTAGGCAACTTTCTCCCAAAACATATCACCTAAACCCAAAATTATAAAGCATATAAGAACCCGTTGCAGGTGTGGAACGGTTGGTTTGGGAGGTGTGTTGCTGGTATAGAAGAAGGGGAGATGAGGGGTGCAGGTGTTGCCTCCGTTGCATGAGGAGAATGAGTTGAGTTGTACTATTGATATAAGAGGAGAATGGGGAAGGTATCCGAGATATGGGGAGAAGGGATTGGGGTTTGGGGCAAAGCTTTGGGGTATCTTCGTCTATATCCATCTAATGGTGGCTACTTATTCCATTTAGAAAGGGTTGGACAGGGTTGGGTTGGGCAGGGGTAACCCTATGAATAGTAAACTGTGAGGAGGAGAACCCTGTTTGGTTAGAGGGGTAACCCGGGTTGGGCCAAACCAACCCTGTCCAACCCTCCAACCAAACAGGCCCAAATTGTTAGCTTTGAAAGATTGGGACACATTCCGAGATTGGCCCCATAAATAAGGACTTAATATGTAAATTACTCATTGTAAAAAGGAGGAAGTCTTTCTGTCTTTTTTGATGTTAGTGTCCACCTTACCCTTCATTTAGTAACTGGAGCAAGGACTAAAGCTCCAGTATAATAAAAATAAATGTATACGATTGAACGAGATTAGAATAAATTAAAAGAATAAGTTTTTAATAAAGGACATCGAGGAAGAGTGTAAATATTTAAGCAAAATAACTATTGTGATCCAATTATTGAGGACTATGATGGTGAATCTAAGTAAATTACTGGTTACTTATCAGCGTTCTCAACAATTAATAGATCAATGCATAGAATTACCCGAAGAATTATTATAGATGGAGAGATGAACTTGTCACACATTTTAACTCAGAAATGATTAATAATTATATCAAGTATAAGGATACAATCAACGTAACAAAAACATATTTCAGTTTCGTAAATTGGTTTACTACCATCACGTGCAACAACTGAAGATATTAGATGGAAAATGGTCATCTAATATAGAAGTATCATTATGGAAGCCAAATATCTTCGCTTACTATACCTCACAATGGAAATATAGTTTCAATGTCGCATGATTTTCCAACTTCAGTACAAAGGAGGTGCGTAAGGTGGTCTTTGATTTGAATGATGATGGGTGCCTAGGACCAGATGGTTGTCGTTTTTTTTTTTCTTTAGAGTTGTCAGACATGGTTGATGAAGACTTCACAACATTGATTACAGAGCTTAGGAATGTGAACTGGGGCATTGAGAAGTTGAATATATCTTTGATCGTCTTGCTTCCGAAGAAGGAAGCTACAAAGTAAATAGACTTTAAACCCATCGTATTGTCAAATACTGTTTATCTTACTGTAGGTTGCAGCCAAGGTTATGGCAAAATGTCTCGGGGGAGTACTTGACGCGATCGTTTTGCCCGCTCAGATGGCTTTTATCCCTGGGCGAAAACTGATGGATGGGGTAATTATGTCTTCAGGAATGTACTATTGGAAGAGAAGAGGGTGAATGGAGTACTTTGAAAGGTGGACTTCTCGAAGGCATATGACTGCATGAATTAGGGATTCATTTAGGTGTCCCCAGTCCGAAGAGGTTTCCGGACGTACAGATTGATTGGATGAAGAGGTGCATCACTACTTCCTCGAATTCGGTTCTGATTAATGGAAGGAAGGGGGGAGGGTTTACAACCACAGACAGGTGTGGAGCAAGGATGCCCTTTGGCCCCCGCTTTTGTTTGTCTTGGATGCAGATGCTTTACTGGTTATGATAAAGCTTGCTGATGATGGCAGTTTTTCAATGGACACTTTAGAGACAATTTTTCGATTTTGATCCTACAGTATGCAGATAATACTATTTTCACGAGGTAAGGTAGAATGCAAAGCTATTAACGCAGTGCTATATATTTTTGTAGGGCTCTCAACTTTGAAGATAAATGGATCTAAGTCCACTTCTGTTCCTTTCGGTCTGTCTTCAAAGGTGATAACACCATGTGTGAAAGTTACGGACTGCACGGAAGAGCCTACCCATTACATATCTTGGCATGCCTTTGTTAGGTGGGAGGCTTAGATAGGTGGATTGGCTGCCCATGCTAGAGATGTTGGAGAAGAAGCTAGCAGGGTGGAGAGTGGCGAGCTTGTCAAAGTGAGGGAGATTGGTATTGGTGAATGATATTCTATGAAACAAACCGGTGGTCTGTCTATCCTTACGAGTGTTGTCAATTGGCATATCTTAAGCAGTTGGAGACAATGATGCAGCATTTTTTTGGTCTTTGTCGGTGGAAGGGAAATGGATCGCCTTGGTGGATTGGGATGGGGTAATGAAGCCTACCAAGGAGGGTGGACTAGGGATGCTGAGATTTGGTGACATCAACAAGGTGTTGCTCTTGAAGTGGATGATTAGAGTCAGATCAGACTTGCTTTCCAAGTTGATACAATCAATCTACAGTGTTTCATCTAGCTTATGTGTGCATGTGAGCGCTACGAGTTCACAACCCACCCCTACTTTTTGGAGAGGTGTATGTTTTGCTCTGCTCAAGGATTCAAATATCGGGATATATCGTCGATATATCGATATCAGATATCCTCCAAATATCAACAAAAATGTCAACAATCGTTGATATCCATGTCCCATTGAGATCGGAAAGCTCAATAAAAATATCAACAATCATTGATATCCAAGTCCCCTTGAATAAAAATATGTGCTATAGTCATATTATAAAACGAATATAATGCTCCACGCCCCAATATCCAACATTGATCTCAAATTATACATCATACCCAACCATATGTATAGTGTATCTGCCACAATAATAAATAAATCAGTGCAAGAGAACAACCTTGTCTGACTCCCCACCGTGGTTAAAAAAACCACCCTCAGAGCACTCACCAAAATATAAAAGTTAGAAATAGTAACACATTTTTCATCCAAGCAATCCCAACTCCAGGATCCTTACTATAATAGGGATGCTTGAATGAATATCTAATCAACGTAATCACGTATTTTGGAAAATTCAACCTTCCACACCAGACTATTGACTTTCGTTGAGAGCTATTTTATCTTGTCTTGTTTATGTATTTTGTTTTCTTCCAATCTCTACTATGTAATTTTACCCAGCAGCATTTCTTCTCTCTATATAAGAGAACCTTAGGGCCTGGTGAATAAACAATTCTGTATTCTCTTTCCACATGGTATCGGAACAATAGTCCTAGATTATTGTTTTGTAACACTATTCGTCCCCCCTACCTACCAACCTCATCCCGAAGTCCTCGTGTGGCCACTTGCGGCCTTGCACCCCTACATTGCGGCGACCAACAACCTCATACCATCACTCGTGTAGCCCCGCGCCACCAACAATCATCGCAATAGCCACCAACAGCTAGTGGAGGCTCCAGAAGTCACCACCCAGAGGTTGCAGGGGCCCAGCTAGCCACCGGACCACCCCAGCAACAGCCTCGCACAGAGATCCTTTGTAGCCATGTGCTCTCTTTCGCCTACCAAGGGTAGTTCTAAACCTATTTCTGGTGTCACCTAGCAGGATTTAAGGCACGGGGGTCTTCTATCACAAAATTACGCCTCCCAAGATATCAAAACGGTCTGATTTTAGACTGTTTGCAGTGAAATCAGACTTCTAGTCTACCTAAGAGACTTAGAGCGCTTCCTCAGTTGAATGGGAACAGTTGTGGCATGAGTCTGCACACACAACAAATTCCATATATGTTCATGTAGACGTGTTTGCTTTAGTCCATAGCCCTTTGTCTATTTCTGGAATCATGTCAGAAAGCAAGGCTGACATCCCATCCTCGAGTGCCTTCAATGGTTGGGCACCCATCGTCAAAATGAATGGGACCAACTACAAGTTGTAGGCCATGCAATTCATGAGCCTTACGCAGTGCAACAAGAAGAAGTACATTCTGACACAGGAGGAGTTGATTGACAAGACTGGGACTAATGTCTCTTGGGATTGGGAGGCATATGACACTTACACGTGTATATGGCTATCAGGTACCTTGTATGTGGAGATAACCAATGATATCTTACATCAAGCCAAAACCATATGGGATATTCTCATCGCCACATACTCTCAGGCGAGAGATGAGACGAAGATAATGAATCTCTAGCATGACATTTTCACGGTAAAGCAAAATGGTTGCGCTCAACCTTATACACATCTCTCAGGGCATATTTGAGAAGCTCCACGGCTTCATGCCCCTTGCAGCGATGTCAGAGAGGCATAAGGCATATAGGAACGCAACCATGGTTGGTGTCGTTTTGAAGGCGCTTGATACTGGGTATGATGTCAATGGTCCCAATTACTTGTGGATGCTACCACACCTCCCTTGGAGGAAGCATATCGCAAACTCATCAGAACTCCTTCAATTGTCAAACAATAAAAGCAAGCAGCAGATATCAGCATCCCCTCCCCCTCGAAAACAATGTGTACCAAGATCGTAGGCTCCCAGCAATTTCAACTTCCCTCTCCCTTTACCACCTCTAATTTAGAAGTCAACATGATCTCCTCAACTAACATGGATTGTCCATCCTCCATTTGATTCCAATCTTGAGATCTATGAGGGCAAGCTCCACCTTTGCACCCTCTCCTTCCCCAAGTGTCATGTATAATGATTGCGAGAGAATGATGGGATGGATGAGATACTTTATTCAAGAGGTATGGGGTTTTATAGCACGAAACCCTAGAGCTCAAGGGGTGACAATTACATAAGAGACTCCAAAGGGTTACATGACAAATAAATAAAATAAAAAGAAGATAATCAAAAAGCTTCAACAATGATATTATCTAGTAGGAAGAAGAGCAACAAATTATCCATATGTAGATGATAAAGCATCCCTTCACGGTCTTAAGGTCATGGGTGTAGCACTCGCGAAGAGAAGCATGATCAAAAGAAATAGGAGAGAGAGTGTGGGTATATGTGATAAACGAGTATGAGACAATTATCTCTCTCTCTCTCCACTTGATATTAACTAGGTAAGTGTCCCTTGGTCGAACGCAAGGAAGCAAAAGTATACTTAGAATTAAAGATCGGTTTTGTGATTAATTTTCTCCGTTGCGACTTCTTTTTGTGGCTTTTGGTTTTTATTAATTTTTATTTGGTTTTCAATTTTGCAAATGTTTATTTTATATTTATTTTGAAATTTTTATTTGAAATTCAAAAGTGATTAATAAGGAAAACAATGATACTATATAGTAGGTGGAGTATAGTGTAATATACTATTCTAAGTAGTGATTTAAATTGGGAGAAAAGAAATTGGATTTTTTTTTTAATTTTCAAAATAGAGAATATAATTCGCAAAATGATTTACTGTGTAGTTTATAGATGATAATATGTATAGTTGATACTATATAAGTATGTGGTATAATATAGGCAAGACGAGAAAAAAACCAAGCAACATGTTTGACGAAACACACAAAGAAAATACAAAATGAATGCGATATTCGGAAAATCAAAACAAATCAATCGAGCGACGAAAAACCTCGAAAAATGTGACAAAAACTCGCTAGGGTAGTTGTGTAACTACACTGGAAAAATAAAAAAAGAACCACTACAAAATAATGTCCAAGGTTCTCAAACAGTGTACGGGGACTGATTCGTAAAAAACTACGTTTTCTTACTGATAGGTCCATGCATGGGGACCTAAATTTAATGAAGCCTCTGTCAGCAAACTGTAGATTCGATTCTGGATGGAGGTGGGGTTTAAGATGAAATTGTTCTACGCCTTCTCGATCTGACGACTTCAATTAGAAGATGGAGATGTGATCTGGGTTCTCGATTCAAATACATGGCACAAACCTGTACAACTTGGAAGATTGAGGGTGTTCTTGGGGTGCTCTTCCCCAAATATTGAGCAATGATAGCAGCTTGGTCTTCCAGGTGGCGATGGAAATTCTGAGTTGTGGAGCATCTCGTTGAAGCTCTCATGTTTGTGTTCCTCGATGGAGATTGGTTTGTTGTTCTTTAATAGCTACAAGCAACAATGGAGGTATGACATGAAGCTTCAATTGCGGTTCTTCAAGTGATTCTATCCCTCGAAATGGATCTAAAGGATGATACTTTGATTCAACATCCTTGTAGGGTTACCTGAAATACAAATCAAGGTTCAATTTCTACGAAATCGACCTGGATTGAGGGAGAAATTTGTGCAACAAGTGTTGGTTTTTGAACGGATCAACTTTGAATTCGAAAACAGAGCGAACTAAATTAAAATTGAAAGGAGTTTTTAAAATTAATCGAAAGAAGAAGGAATTGGGTTTCTAAATCACTAATCAATTGTCTAAAAACCTAACTAAGATACTTGAATTTTGGCGAAGGAAATCACATGTGAATGAGGTGTATGACCTTCAGGTTGTTGCTCAACGAGATGGTGATTTCTCGGAGCTGTACGTCCAGATACACACAATACAAGGTCGAGCCGAGCATTGGAGCATCTTCTCATGTCAACCTTCTTCTTCGCTATACCTTTCCTCGCCGTCTTGTCACCCGCAGAAGAGAGAATCAAGGGCTTGAAAGTTGGTTTTCAATTCTGTTGGAACTGAAGTGAGAGCAATTGTTGTGTAATGTGAAATTGAGGGATTTTTATAGGAAAGGAGAAGAGTTGTTACCTAGGGTGGGGATTAGGGTAGCTTAAACTTGAAACTTGACGGATTAGATTTGTGGTTTGTTGAGAATCGAAGGCTACAAAAAATGGTGAACATGAGATGTTTATTCAGTTGGCAGCAGAAGGGTTGGAGAACTCGAGGAAGAAGGTTGTGGTGGTGACACGTGTCAGCACCACAAAATTCCAAGAATTGAAAATCTTTGTAAAATCAAAAATAAATAATATATGATGTTATTTTTAAAAAGTGTAAACATGAAAAATATAGATAATTAAATTATCTAAATTATGGTATATTACAAATATATAAATAAAATATTAATAAATAAACATATATGTATTTTATAAATAGAATTGAATAAATAAAGTACTGCTTTTATATTTTATAAATTTAGATAATAATACATAAGACTTCTATGATTTTTATGGATTTTAATAATTTTAATTTACATAGTTAATAAATACAGGAATGTTCAATGCAATTCATTTTTAACTATTTTTATGGGTTTTTTATTTATTTAAAACATTAAATAAGAATTTTAATTTTGAACTTTAAAGGCGAGTAGAGTGAAATTGGAGTTTGTATGGTGAAGTTACGAGGTTCGAAAGTTGAGAAATTGACAATTTGGAGTTCTGATTACTTGACATGATAGAAATTGCGTTTATTTTTTATATTTTTTACATATTTTCATCTACACATCGATGAAGAGTTTGGTGAGAAATATGTACATAAGCATCATGTATAACTATGTGAAGATTGTATATAATAAAAAAATGTAATTTATGTGTTATGTATAAGGTTAGTTATTTTTTGTTTTCTGCCTTATCTCTCCCTACTTTATTGTTTGTCGACCAAGTCATGCTGACTTTGTCTCGGGGGTTAGGTTATATAAATATATGTCTTACAGCTATCTTTATATTTTCTAAGTCATATTGTATAATATATATACAGTCTGCCTTGTTTTCTTTATTATTTTTTATTTCATTCTTTTTTGTCTTTTTAATGCATAAAGTGAGTTTTTATTCATGTATATGATTTTGACAAAAAAACGAATATTAATGCATATTTGCATATATTTATTAAGGGTTTTATGATAAAATACGACAAACGTTAATGAATCACAAATTCATCAGTAAACACATCTGTTTAGCTTGTTATCTCCAAGCAATATTCATCTTCATATCCTCCTCACCACCTTAAGCCTTTTCGTCCTCAGCTAGACTTCTTCAACAAATAGGTCACCCTTTGCCTAATCTAATCTCAAGATTTCTACTAGGGCAAGGCTTCAACTCGAATCATCTTCTCTCACAAATCCTCTTGCAAATGCCTCAAGTACTTCGTAAAAACTATGAAACCCTTAGTATTAATGGTGTTGTCCTAATCACCGAGCCCTCGTTAGAGATGAACCTAAACTACTCAAAAACCATATCCCAAAACCTTGCCTTACACAACTCTGTCTTCTTGAACTTTAAATATAAACTAGGATAACTCATAGGACCACAACAAAGATATGTAATTAATGAGTGCTATAAATATAACATAAATATCTTTTAGAATATTTCTCAAAGAATAATGGAAGTAACAAAGTAGATGTATCCAACAGCAAAATTTAGCACATTCTTAGTGAGGAAACAGAAATTTTTAATGTGACATTACAAAGTAAAAATGGAGACAATCAAGGTGGTTTACAAGTAAATAGCCAAGTTAAAGGTATAGAAATTTTGATTATGAACATCTCATCTCTGCACTGCTTAGCAGACATGGTGATTGTTTCTCCAAGAAATGAACAGAACGGGATTTGCATGGCTTTCTCTTGTGTGTATGGTCCCAAGTACGTTGTTATTCGTCAAATGCTCCATGAGAACAGTTGCGAAGCCGATGCTCAGTTTTCCTCCTCAAGTTAGTTGATTGGAGGTGACTTCAACGTCACTTTTTTTTGGTGTTGATCCTCCGCACTTATGTGGATGCCGTGATCCATGGTCGTCTAAATTTAGGGAGGTGGTGAACGATCTTCAGCTTCAGGTTCTTGATGAATCGAACTACCGTTATACATGTGGCACCTTTAGATCCAGATCCAGGCTGGATCGATTCCTTGAGTCTACATGCTTGTTGGAATCCTTTTTCTTGACGCAGGCTTATGCCCTTAACTTGGATCTTCGAGAGGGGGAGTTATCCCGATCTTTCTTCTGGTTCAAGAAGGTCCAATTGCTTTAGAATGGGTTCAGGGAGTTGGTCACTAACTTGTGAACCTCATTCCAGTATGTTTTTGCTAAGGTGAGAATGTTATGTAAGGTGAGGCTTTAAGAAAAAGTTATTTATTTATAAGAAGGTTCGAGATGCCAGTCATAAGGAGATGCAGAGTAATGTAGACTATTTTGATCATGTGGAGGATACCAAGAAGCTCCTTCATCCTAGGCTGGAGGAACAGTCGTATTTCAAAAAGTTTATCAAAGTGAGGATCGGAATAAGGAGGTTACAGGCTGGAAGAACAGTCATGTTTCAAAAAGATTATCAAAGTGAGGATCATAATAAGGAGGTTGAATGGTGCTAGAGGTCGAGGCAATGGTAAGTAAAAGAAGGGGCACCTAGTTCTAATGGGTTTTGATTGCTCTTTTTAAAAGAGCATGATGAAGATTGATTTCATGGAGATGATCAGGGAATTCGTACGTGTCAATCATTGGAAGGATCAATTGTTCCTTTATTTTCATGCTCCAAAGAAGGAGATATCAGATAGCATGAGGACTTCCACCCAATAGCGTTGTCAAATGTAGTTTGTCTGGTGGTGGCCAATGTGTTAGCTAACCACTTGGGAGCGGTGTTGGACAATCTGAATGATGAGATGTAGACAGCTTTTATCTTGAGTATTGTTTTGCCGTCAGAAATTTCGGCTAACCAGAGACAACACAAAGTTAGGGGATATCTTTAGAAGATGGACTTCTCAGAGGCGTGTGATTGTGTTGACTAGCATTTCCTTTAGGCTTCTTCAACAAACAGAGGCTTCCCATATCTATGGATTTCATGGATGAGGAGATGTGTCACCATGACCTTGATATTGATTTCGATCAATGGGAAACCACATAAAGGTTTTTTCCAACCTCAGGTAGGTGTTCGCAAGGAGTGTCCTTTGGATCCACTCCTTTTTGTTCTTGAAGTCATGGTGAGGCAGGTGCTCTAGCGAGATGGGACTTCTGGTTATCAAGGGGGTGATATTTCCATCGCACATCTTTAGTATGCATATGATAATGTTTTCTTCAGGAGGGGAGAGTTTCTTAGCTATGAGGAATGAGTTCTAATCTTGATATCATTGGTGAACTTTCTGACCTGGCAATTAACATATCTAATCAAGCCTTTTTTTCTAGTTGTAGGAGGGAAAGGGCGAATTCATCAGTTAGTCATGTGGGATGATACTCGGCTTCCAAAACATCTTGACACAGGTGTCCGGACATCTCCACGTCTCTAAAATTTATTTGAGTTTGATTAGTTAAACAACGATCAAAACCTTCTCTGGCCTACATCCCCTACCTGGCCTCGAATAAAATATATGGTTGTCGATTGGCAACATTGAAATCATTCGCGTACCATCTCTCATTTCCGAAGTCCTCCCAATGCATTTTCGATAACCGACTCGTTCTACCTCTCTCCCTGGACGAGGTTAGATCTAAAATATTGTGACAACCCTCCAAGTCCTTCTGACACTGTTGATAAGAATCCTTCCTTCACATTTTTCCTTTAGAGATTTAGGACAAGGAAAGAAGAATGTGTAGTGATCAAGTCAACCCCTTGTGGAAGTTTGCCTAACAACTATCTTGGGATACCATTATACAACTAGTCGGATTAGTTATCCGTGGTTGAGAGTTTGGAGTGAAAACTTCCTGGATGGAAAGCTTCATATCTCCAAAGGTGGGAGACTTGTTTTCCTAAAGGCTATTCTAATGGTTATCTGAATCTTTTTTGTCTCAACGCATATTCTTCCAGTAAGGATTTGTCGTTGCCTTGAGGAATTTTTACGATACTCCATGGGAGAGAACGCAAATGGGGTATATCTGGTGAATTGGGACATGATCCTCCTTTTTATAATGGTAACCATGTTAGTCGTAGACTTGAAGAAATGAATAAGCCACTACTTGGCTTGGCTAGACTGTAGGGTAGTGGCGAGGAGAGATCTACGAGATTCGTGCATGTCCTTACATCCCCACCCCTCGGTCTGCGTCGCTCACCTTTTGCCTTTTGGAAAGGGATTTGCACTATGAATTATGAGCTCCCTACCCATATGTGCCCCATGGTGGGAAATGGGATGCCTTATGATTTTTAGATTGATGGCTAGACATGCAATGGATCCTTGTGTACCAAGTTCACGCATTTGTTTGTGTTGACTGCAAATCGAGATCTATCAATACATGAGACATGGGTTGATGACCAATGGACGCCAACCTTTGTCGTTGAGTTATTAATCAGCATATGGAGGATTTCTTACAACTTTTATGAGTGCATCTCCACTTATGCGAGCCTAAAGGAGGGGCACAATCATTAGATTTGACATGCAATGGATCCTTGTGTACCAAGTTCACGTGTCTGTTTGTGTTGATAATAAATCGAGATCTATCAATAGACGATGCATGGGCGGATGACCAATGGATGCCAACCTTTGTCGTTGAGTTATTGATCAACATATGGAGGATTTCTTACAACTTTTCTAAGTTCATCTCTACTTACGTGAGCCTAACGGAGGGTCACAATCATTAGATTTGGCATGATGGCCATTTCTCAGCTTCTCAATTAAAAAAACATACCAGGTCCTCATTCTACACTCGCATGGGGTTATAAGCGTGACTGCAATTTGATTTGGTAAATTTGAATTCTCCATAAATTTAAGATAATAATATGGGTCCAACGACTAGAGGACTTCGACTAAAGTGTGCAGGGTCGTGTTTGCTCCTAGGGATGATTACACTTATTCTCTTCGTAGTGTGGTTTCTGTGGATCAGAATCACCTATTTTACTCATGTCCCCACACACGGTAGATTCGTGTCATGATGGATATTGCATGGACGGATGCAACCTCTCACGTGACTTTTTGGGATCCAGTAGTGGCCAACTAGTTTAGGTCTGTTGTGGAGCCATGGAGACCGGTGGCAACACTTTAGGCTATCTGGCTCTCCCACAATGAGGTTATTTTCATAGTAGAGTGATGTTAGAAAATATAATGCAGAAGCGAATATTAGAGAAATAGATAAAAACATTGAGGAACGTGTGATTTAACGTGGAACCCTACTCCCTAAGGAGTGGGATGAAACCATTGGAGAAGGCCTCAAAGGGCCATATGTTTCATTGAACATTCTCATCTGATACAGAAGGTCCGGGGCTTCTTATATAGCATCCACAGAGCCCCCAAGTCCCATCACTGGTAGATGTGGGACTAAACTCATGGATGTGGTAAATGGATGTTGGAAGGATCCATTTACCCATCTTACATGATAAACGACGCATAATCTAACACTCCCCCTCAAGCTGGAGCATGTAATGCTCAACTTGGACAAACAGAAAGAATTCTCTCAAACTCACAATACAAGACACTTCAGACAATATCAACTCGACGTGCACAAGTGTCGGCCGATGTCGAGGATGTTGCTTCTCATGTCGTGCAGGTGAGGAGGACAAACGGGCTGGAGTGTGAGTTGAACTGAATCTCCTCGTCGGAGAGCATGTGCTCTGTACTGTACATGTCAGAGTCATTGCAACTGAAAATGAGTCTCCTCGTCAGAGTACTCTGGCCCGCCACAACATGTGGACAACTGCTCCATCTCTAAAAGGGCCGAACTAAAAAGTCATGGATACATCCTCGTCGGAGTCCACGGTCGCTGGAGAATGGAGTCAGAAAAGTCTCCTCGTAGGAGAACTGGGTCTCTTCCATACTGGCTCAGAGAATGGGATTTCTACTCTGGAGTCCCTATGAAACCACATGAAAAACCTAGCTCACACAGCATAGGGAATGGGATCTCTATTCAGGAGTCCCTATGGAATACATGAAAACTCTGGCCAAAATAAAAGATGGGGACCACAAAAAAGATGGCAAACACGTGCACATATAAAAAGGAGCCTCTCTCTCTCTCTCTAGAGAACTCGAAGGAAATGGGTCACGCAAACGATGGAGTGCCTCGATATTGGACTCTGAACCAATCCGCAGAGTCTGAAACATCTGAACTGTAGAGTCTGGAAAATCCGGCCTGCCTCTGACTGGAGAATGTGAATCTGAACTGCAATCATCATGGTCGTAAATCTCTACACACTACCCCACGTTCTCCCATACTTGTTGAAAAACAATTATATCGACAAAGCTGGGAGAAGACAAGAAATGGGGAGAGCAAAAATCCAATAAACTGATCTCATTTCATTTTTTCAGCTTTTCTTTTCCATTTTTAAAATTCATTTTTTTCAAATAAGCTGTTCATTTTTTTAGGTTTTTCTCTCAAAAATTTGTTTTTCGTATGTTTTTTTTGTACAATATATCTTCTCTTTTTTTAGAACTTTTTTTTGCAACTGTATCTCGTCCAGAAGGACCAACCCTTTCTCTCTCTCTCTGAAAAACGTGAAACTTGTGGTCCAATTGGACCAAAATACAACCTAGCCCAATTGGGCTTACAGAACTGGGCCCCTCTTTTTTTCTCTGGGCCCTTCTCTCACCCTTTTTTTCCAGCGCAACCTCTTAAAAAAAACATCAATACAATTGTTGGGCCCATTCGAGTACGAAGGGAAGAAACCCTATATAGGGTTTCCTCCAATTGGGAACAAAAACACCTCCTTTGATGGCATTCGAATCATCTTCTTTGAAGGAAGTCGTCGCCACCGCGGAGTAGGTTTGGCGGATGAGGGCGACGCTTCGAGATCGTTGCCACCGCGTCCGAGTATTGAGGAGTCTCCATCGTGCCGCCTGCAGTTGCGCATGTGCATGGAAAGGGAGGAGGCAGCGCTGCGGGCGTCTAGAGTTGCTTGGTGCTCCTGCGTGGCAAGGAGGTGCTTCCACCTGCATCGTACTGGGGCTTCGTCGCCTGAAGGGGTGCACGAGAGGGTCGCGAGGAGGATCGAGCCTGGAGGAGGAGAGCGGTTGTGTGAGGGACCCGAGCTCCACCAAGGATCGTGCAGCGATCTGGAGAAGCCCTTTTAGGCGGTAGGCCACATTAGGAGATGAGAAAGGGCTCCGCCAGGTTCCATGCAACTGAGGGCACCGCTGTATCGTGCCGCATGCGCGTGCGGGAGAAGACGCACTGCTTAAAGCAACCCGGTTGCTGGATCATCACTTGGATGCGGTCGCCCGCTATGTGCTTTGGAAGGAGATGTGTCCTGGAGGGTCCTCCCTGGAACTGCGAGCGTCGCCAGTGTATGGGATCTACCGCCGAAGGAAGTTGACTCGTGTTGTCTGGAGCTGCGGCTAGGGCTAGGGTTGGATATGGAGGGTTGTACGTCGCTCCTTCTAGATGTTGCCGGAATCGAAAGGAGGTTGCCGCCTTGAGTTAGGGTTTCAACAGAGAAAGCCTATAATGGAATCCTTTTCTCGATCACGAACTCCCATGTTGTTGGACAGAAATTAGGGTTTCAATAGAAACCCTAGAACTTGGACAGAACTTGAAAAAGTAATAATCATCTTCAAGAATCACTGATAATCGAATCTTGAACAAAAATATAAATATTCAAGAACAACTCCTCGAGAATCGAGCATGCTCTAATACCATGTTAGAAATAGAATGCGGAAGCGAATATTAGAGAAATATATAAAAACATTAAGGAGTGTGGGATTCAACGTGGAACCCTACTTCGTAAGGAGCGAGATGAACCCACGGGAGAAGGCCTCAAAGGTTCATATGTTTCATTGAACTTTCTCATCTGATACAGGAGGTCTGGGGCTTCTTATATAGCCTCCACAGAGCCTCCAAGTTCAACCACTGGTAGATGTGGACTAAACTCCAGGATGTGGTAAATGGATCTTGGAAGGATCAATTTACCCATCTTACATGATAAATGACGCATACTCTAAAGTGATTTTACGTGAAGAATGTAAGAAATTTGGCCAGATCTCTTCTTGAGACCTGGCTTATGTAAGTTTTTCTGCTCTAAGTTCTTTAATATAACATGGGGTAAATACCGCTACGGGTGTTTCTTCCTTTTTATCAAGGAAAAGGAAATCCAGATTATAGGAAGAAAAGTTTCAACCATTATGACTTCGAAAACAATTAAACTGAATGGAACAAGATACTAGATATGTATATAATTCCACTTAACATGGGAAAAATGCTTGGGTTTTCTTTCAGTTCTAGAGCAATACAAGGTTTCAAAATCTCGAATACACCATATCTCTCAAAGAGCACTAACTACACAATGCAATAATAATACCTTATACACACAAACTATGAATAATCCTCAGCAGAGTCCAGAATGAAACGATACGGTAAATACCATTGAATCGGTACTCACATTTTTATCTCTTGGGAGGCCATGCAAAGGGTCATTGTATTAATCAACTTCTACAAGTCTTGCTCAAAACTCAAGGCACAAGAATTGCTTAAGTTATTTAACCACTGTTTGAAATGACTCCTAAGTAAAATCTGTATGTTCCTACAAAGTCAAAGAAAACCTATTAGTCCATTGAATCTTGAACTTGAATTACATAAAAGCTGGAAGGTAAAAGATGCCCAATCTGCAATAAAAGAAGTGGACCAATAATAATGGTCCAAAGATGTACCTTTGATTTACATAGCAATCCAACAATTATATGCCCTTGAATTCACACACTATTAGTACTTGAACTTATCACTGTGACGCATAAAAACTAATAATATAGGTGTCAGGTACGTCCTAGTAGATTGAAAATTTAACTGATATTTTATGGCAAGACATTGCATGAACATGACGGCTGAAAATGGATGAGCGCATAAATGAAACTAATGTATATTCATCATGCAAGAATATTCTTCCAATAAGATAGCATAGTAGTTAAGTATGAGATGACAACAGTTCTCACATAGAGTCAATATCAGCAAGGATTTTTTTTTTAAACACAAAGGATGACTACTAGGGTGCGTTTGGTTGGGAGGTTACCCCCCACTTTGGATGGGTTACCCCCCAAAACCCATATTTCCAACCCACTAGTGGGGCCCACTCTCTTTCCAATCAAAAAAATATATATTATACCATCATATCATCTAAAAATCATAAAATACTCAACTTCTACTCACTATTCCAAACTTCAATGCAATCACATCACAACAACTACCCACTTTTTCAAATTTCAATACAATCATACCATAATAACTACCAACTTTTTCAAATTCCAATACAATCACATCACACAAACCCTCCTAACCCTTAACCCACCAACTAAACACACAAACACAAAACCGGGTTATCTACCCCTGGATAACCCACGAACCAAACACACCCCTAGAGATTAGTATCCACCCACTTCATTTAAAGCAACGGAAAGTGGTGCCATAATGGCCCACACGGGATAATGCAAGTTACACAAATAGGATCACCCCCCTCTCATCTATAAAATAACATGTGGGAAATCAATAAAAAAATTATAACAAGCTTAAGGATATTTTTGAATTTAAGGACAATATAGAGATGCAATTTATCATTCACAACCGATCTCATCGTCATATAAATTGATTTCCATTTGTAAGATATGTGTTCATACTTTTATTGGAGTGAGACTTCATATGATTTAACTCAGCCATGGTCCGTCCAAGCCCGGGTAAATTGAGGAGGGTTGTGTGTTAGTTAGCTAACAGCCGGCGCAAGATAGACAAATTCCTAAACAGTGTTATTAAAACATAATACTATTCAGGAATTTGTCTCAAAACTGTTGGGATCTTTTCAACATGGATTTAAGCAAACATTTAGATTTAAAGTGAAAAAAAAACATCGACTTCTCTTCCTTATCTTGCATCTATAGTCGTTTTGCCCCGGTGGATTTCTCTATTATTTAAGAAATGCCTGGAACCATGGATTACTAATTGGTGGAATACCCGGCAATCCGAAACTTTTTGGAATGAGAACTTTGTTGGGGTGTTCACTACTAGCGACGTGTTGCATCACTCAAATGCAATGATAAGTTGGCAAGGACCACTACATCGTTGCTCGGATGTAGTTCAAAATTTGCAAGGGCTGTCGTATGAGGAACGCATGTGAGTAAGTAAACTAGTTCCGATGCATCGCCACCCAGATGCAGTCCAAAATTTGCAAGGGTCGATTTACATGAAGAACCCTGAATAGTCGCTCCATTTCACATCCATAACCCTCTGTTAGTTTATCTATTAACCCAATTAGACCATTGGGTTAATCTAACCCATGATCTATCTAACGGTTATTAACTTTTTTTAAAAAAAACTAGCCTCTCCTTCCTCCTCCAACGCCCCTCCCCCTTCCTCCTCCACCCACCCACCCTTCCCTCCAGCAGCCCATCTGCCTCCTCCGTTAGGTCCTCCCGCCCCTCACCCTCCTCCTCCCTAGCCTCCTCCTCCTCCAGATTCGCCCGCCTCCTCTTCCTCCAGGTCCGCCCTCTTCCTCCTCCTCCTCCAAATCCTCCGCCCTCGTCCTCCTCAAGTTCGCTCGCCTCCTCCTCCTCTAGGTCCACCCTCCTCCTCCTCCTCTAGGTCCGTCCGTCCTCCTCCTCCCTGACCTCCTCCTCCTCCAGATCCGCCCCTCCTCGCTCTCCTCCTCCTCCAGATCCAGTTGCCTCCTTGACCTCCTCCTCCTCCATATCTGCCCCTCCTCACCCTACTCCAGGTCCGCCCGCCCTCGCCTCCTCAGCGTCCTCATCCAGTCGACAATGCTTGGTGCAACCTTTCTATCGTAAGGGATCACCTATATGGGTCCAACCGTATCCATTTGCTTGAACTTTGGCTTTATTGCTTTAAGGGTGGCATATTCGAGGTCGTCGACGGTATTGAGGATGACGGCGGATGCACGAGAGGCTCAGACAACGGTTTCTATGTCGAAGCAGAGGGTTGAAATCGTTAGGGTCGGTGGTGTTGACGAAGGAGGTAATGTCGCACAGGCGGAGATGCCTGAGGCCTGGAAGCCAGTCGATGATCGTGTCCAAGTAACCATTTGTGAAGAAGCTTTTGTTTGAGGTGGGAGGAGGAGGTAGTCGGCACAGGGAGGAAAGGGAGGAGAAGGTGGCCGATGGGGGGAGGAAGGGGAGGAGGAGGTGGTAGGCAGGGGGAGAATGGGGAGGAGATGGGTGTTGGAGGATGAGGTGTGGTATAAAAATGTAAATAATGACAAGTTAAAGGGTAAAAAATGTAAATATTTGACGGTTTCCATCATAGTTAACGGGAAACTTGACAGATTTTAACACAGGGGTGTGCTATGCAAGAGTTAAGCACTATTGAGGGTCTTGGGTGTAATTTACGATTACGCAGGGGTATGATTGTAATTACGATTTACTCAGGATTATGGGTGTAAATACACCATTATTAAATTGCGAATGACATTCAAACACGAAAAAAATTTCCCTCATTTTTTTGTAACCTAATGCGATCGATAGCAAATGTAGTACTGTGAATGCTGTGCAAACGGGTAACTCGGATCCCCATACATCACAGGTATGCCTTTTCGGCTCGTGGGGTGGTTGAAGGCAACACTCATGGATCCTTGTCTGGCCTTGGGAATACGAGACCCTTGGGCGATCTCCAATGGGTGGTCAATATATGAAAAGCTAGGTCGTTGGAGCGTGATGGGGGATGTATGAGGTAGTTGTGACTTTCCTGGGGTGGGGAGGTGGCTCTTCGTATAAGGAGATGGTGTCCAGGGATGGTTTGGCAAAGATGGGAGCAGAGGAACATTAGGAGGTGGGATCTGAAGAGCCGGTGAGTGGGGCGGTGAGGGTTGCTGAACCGGTGGCTGGAGAAGTTGACGAAAAACTGGTGGAGTGTCTGGGCATGGTGCTACCACATGGGGGTGGGGGGACATCGTCATCGAAATGAATATTGTATCTTGGGATGTAAGGGTCCTTGGAAGGCTGGAGAAGCGGGTTGGAGTGAGGGAACTAATCAAGGAGCTAGGGAGGACTTTGTAATGTTGTAAGAGACATATTTCCCAAATTTTGTTGCTATATGGAGGATTGTTGGTGGGGCGCAATTGTACGAGGTCAAGGTTGTGGATGCGGGTTGGGGCGTCGGGGGGCATTGCTACTGGCTGGAGGAGTAACAAGATTGTTATTAAGTAAGAAGAAACCATGGGTAGACACTTGATATCTGTGTTGTTGATATGGAGGGGAACGCGTTTTTTCTTATAAATGTGTAAGATCCGACAAATGGTCTGAACATCTCAGAGATGCTTGATGAATTTCGACTCGTTAGAAGTATGTATCTGTCGAAGCCATGGCTAATAGGAGGGAAATTCAATATAATGTTAAGGTCGGAAGATATGTTGAGGTTACACGACAGTCAAGATGCGTGCACGTAGGACCTGATGTGTTTGATCTTTGAGCTTGGACTGCAACTTATCGATGCTAGTGGGTGTTTATACACTTGGAAGCATTCTAGATCACGATTGCGTACTAATTGTTTTCTGGTATCTATGGAGATGCTACAACTTCCACAACTGTCCATGACATGGTGCTACTTCAGTCGTACTCGGACTGTACTCTGCTTATTTGGGAATCTGGGGTGGATGTGAGGCCAAGGATTTTTTTTCAAATTTTAGCGGTTGTGGCTTTGGAGGTCGGTTTCAGTGACATGATAAAGGAGTTTTGGAGAAGCTGTCGTTCGAAGGGTCCGTCACAGGGAGGGTGGTTGCTAAACTCATTGAGCTCAGGAAACATTCAATGGAGTTCAACATGAATACTCTGGTACAACGTCGAAGTAGAAGTCTCAGGCATAGGAGCTTTGTAGGTTGGATAGATTGGAGGATGAACGTGAGCTAACAGTAGAGGAGATTGAGGAAGGGATCAAACATTTTGATAAGATTCAACTTGAAGACATGAAGGTGGAGCTGGAGTGGAAACGGAAATCCATGCAACACTTGCTTAAGGAGCGGGACACAAACACCCACTTTCACTCTATTGCGAGCGACGAGGAGCACATAAATTCCATTCATGACATTACCATTGACGGTGCTTGTGTTCAGGATGAGTAGGAGGCATGACGAGCACTTTGCTGGTTGGGGGTGGTGTGGTAGGGGCATTAAGGTGATAACATCACTTGAGGCGGAGGAGTTGGTGGCCCCTTCATGGAGAAGGAGGTCAAGGAGGTGGTATTTGATTTGAATGCGGATGGAGCTCTGGGTCCCAGATGGGTTCCCAGTAAGAGAATTCTGGGAAGTGGTTAAGCGCGACCTCTGGAGATGGTGCAGGAGTTCATGAATCATAATCAGGTCTTCGAGCGTCTAAATAAGCCGCTCCTTTTCCTTTTACTAAAGCATGACACATCGTCCATAGCTAAGGACTTCGGCATGATTGCGTTATCGAGTGCAGTTTACCTCATACTAGCTAAGGTCTTCGCTAATCACCTTCAATGTGTTTTGGACTATATCATCTCTCCTGAGCAGGGTACGTTTATACCGTGGAGATACATGATGTATGGGTTGGTTCTTGCTTCAGAGATGGTCATAGATTGGAAGAGGAATCACATGAAGGACCTACTAGAGAAGGTTGATTTCTCGAATGCTTATGCTAATGTTGATTGGCGATTCCTTCGATCACCTATATAGCGACGAGGTTTCTCGGAGTTATGTATCTCATGAATCAAGCGGTTTATTACGACGACGTACATCGTGTTGGTGAATGGGAGGCCGGATGGAGGATTATTTCAACCGCAACGAGGTGTGCAACTGGGATGCTCTATGACCCCCTTCTCTTTGTGATTACGGTAGACGTATTAACTATCACGATGAGGTTGGCTTACGATGGAGGATAGTTCTCATGGTAAAGAAATGGGGTCATCACGATCCATTTCGTGGTAAAGAAATGGGGTCATTACGATGAATGATACGATGATTTTTATGGGCAGAGAAGCATATCAGATTTGGATGTCCTGAATTATGGAAATTTTAGGGGACATTTAGGGGCATGTCTTAACAGAGAGAAATTGGTGGTGGTGCTGTTTGCACTTTCTCCGCTGGAGCTTCAGGATGCCTGTGCATCTCTGCAATGCCCGGTGAGTGATCTACCTATTGCCTATTCAGGGATCCCTCATGTCTAGTGGAGGCTCAGATATTCTGAGTGAAATGCGGTGTTGGACCGGCTGGAGAGTAAATTGGCAAGCTGAAAGGCGGTGACAATATCTAGAGGTGGGTATTTGGTACTGCTTAAGCATGTATTTCCGCTATTCATGTATTATTCTGTTCTACCAGACTTCTCCCAGTGGGCATACATACAAGGATTGAAGCATTGCTGAGGAGGTTCTTTTGGGCGAATGCGAATCAGATAAAGGGGGGATCCCCTTGGTGGAATGGAGAACTTTCAAGCATGCTACAAAAGATGGGGGAGTGGGGTTCGAGATGTGGAATGTATGAACAAGGCTCTCCTTGCAAAATGGGTCTTACGAGTGTGGGTCAGCTTTGAAGATCTTGTCTGTTGTCTGTTGTCTGTTTCAGAACATTTATGATATACACGACTCTTTGATTGTTAGGAGCATACAGCCACCGTTCTCTCTGGCAGGGCATTCAAAAGATTATACCTTTATTGTGCATGACTTCGAGATTGGTGTCAGGCAACAATGGGGCGTTCCATTTCTAGATAGATGATCGGACTGGGGGCGGTGAGTCCGGTGAACTCTATCCTCGGCTTTTCACACTTGTGGTGGATCAAAATGTGGCAATGAGTGAGGTCTAGGTGCACGTTGCATGGGCTCCCTCTTTCATGACATGTTTCTGAGACCAGAGGTTGGTGGAGTTTTTGGGCATGCTTAGCGAGTTGGAGGAGACTGAAGGTCCAACACGTGGGAGGGATTACTATTTTTGGGCAGCAGGAAAATTTCGGTGAAGAAGGCCTATCATTTTTTTATGGGCATGCAGTCTCCAATTCTTACAGATTTGATTCTTGATTGAAAATCATTTGGAGAAGCAGGTTATCATTGAGAATAAATGTGTTCTTATGGCTTGCCAGACATCTGCTCACAAAGGTGCGGTGGGGCATTATTCAACATATTGGAGATATGGCATGTGAGAGATGCGGAGACGAGGCTGAAGACATGGGCCATCTTTTTTTCAGTTGCAAAGGTTTGGCTCTGGTATGGGGCAGGGTGCATATTGCTTGGCTTAATACGGAGAGCTGTTCTTCCTTTAGGGTTTCCATCCGGGCGGTGTGTGGCAACTCTCATGAAGATTGCTCGCTTCCTTTTGCACTCTTGTAGGCTATCTGGTGTGGTAGAAATGTATTCATCCTTCGTGGCCAGCAGTTCTACTATGAGAATGTTTAAGAACACTTTAGGGCCCTTTGTTCGTCATGGCAGCATGCAACCTAAATTTTATTTATTAATATAGATTTTCTGTGGTGGATCCCAACTCAAGACTCCACCTTTTTCTTCTAAAAAACACTGAACCAGAGGCAACTTCTAGTTGCTTGAATGGAGAATTTATGCCACCAGGTCACTGTAATGGGGAAGCAGTCACCGTAGGCTGCTGCTTCTGCTGTATTTCTAAAGAAGGATAAGCCGCAAAAGCTTGCTTCTGCTGTTGTGGCTGTGAAGATCCACTAAGCTGCTGCTTTTATTGCAACGGGGTAGCAACCACCATTGCCTGCTTCTCCCACTTTCCTCACTTTCTGTAACCTCTTCAATCAATTCACTTGCATCTTTATTGATTATAAGATCCAGCAAATTCTCAACATTTGTAGCTCAATTTGTTGCAACTGCTGCACGGGAAGCAAAGGGGAGACAACTACCTCAAGTGGTTGCTGAAGTGACAGATTTACACCCTTCAGTGACTGCTGCAAAGGCTTCTCCTGCTGCAAAGAAGCAGCAAGTGGCTGCCGCATCAAAGGAAGAGTGGCTGTCTCGAGTTGTATCTTCAATCCCAGTGAAGAGTCCAAACTGCCAGATCTCTTCTTCTCTATAACAGTAGTCCATTCTTCTTCACTATGTTTTGTGGCTTTTTGATGCATTAATTCATCGTTAGTGAACTCTAAAATGCATCTCTTCAAAGCTGAGGATCTCTTCTACATCAGGAGCTAGAAGTTTTTCAATGCAATGCCCACTTGCTTGAGCACCTCCCAAGGATTGTTTCTCTACGTTCCTTGTTTGAGCATCATTCTCCATTAGAGATTGCTGTTGTTGAACACCAGCAGTGTCAGTTATATGCCGCTGCTGCAATTGTTGTTCCACCACAATATTGCATTGATCAAGGTTACAAAAAGCGGTAGTCGATACTCGGTCGGCGGGGTCATTGACTAAGGATTAATTGGCAGTCGGGCGGCTAATCGGATTTAGTCGACCATTAGTCGGTTTTGAATTTTTTAATTATTTTAATATATAAATCAATTTTTATACACTTATTCATATATATATATACACATTGATTTGTACATTTTCTATACTATCATAATGAAGTAAAAGAAAAAATTGTCTTTAAATATAACGTTAAACATATTACAATAAGTTTCCTTCTAAAAAATAAAAAAAACTAAAAAAATTGAAAATCTTTATGTAAAAGTCGGCCTTGTAGTCGGCCCGATTAGTCGGGTTGACCGACTAATGGCCGACTAGGCCTAGTCAAGTCGGCTACCCCACCAACTCGACTAGTCGGACCGACTAATCGGCCTAGTCGACCGACTTTTACAACAGTAGCATTGATTATCATTCTTCTCATTAAGAATAGGAATCGACATTTGCTTGTTGTTACTGTGCATGACTTCAATATCAGCATTCATTGTCTTCAATTAACCTCTTCAGCAATCCTCCAATAAATGACCCAACACACAACAGTGTCAGCAGAATTTAAGAATTTTTCGAAAACAGTTCTTTGTTTGAAAACCTGAGCGCCATTCCTTATCTTCACATGCTATATTCTAGGTTTTAAGCAGATCTATCTCAACAAACACCCTAATAAAACTTGTCCTAGAAAACTCTGCAATGTCAATGCAAATATATTTCCCAACAACTTAGGGCTACGGATTTGATTATCCCCAGATTATGAAGATAGACATTGAGTTCAGGTAGTTCAATCCAAACAGGGACATGCATTAATTTTAGATTGGGTCTGAAATATCGTGACCACCTAAGAATAGTGACCCATTCCTTGTTAAATTTGAAATATCCCAGTGCATAAAGGGGGAAAATTCTTCTCGATCGCATATGTTACGAGGATATGCCTTGAGCCCAAAGTAGCTAAGTAAATTTCTCATTCATTCTCTGATCTCTTCCTAAAAAAGATATTGAATTCAGTAAGGTCTGCTCTTGATTGCGAAAAGCGAGCAACCAAGGAAATCAAAAAAGGCTTTTTTGAAGTGTATTAAGTTCCTCTTCAAAGATCTCTATTGTTGGCTCCCTGTCCGTAAAAATACGAGTACGAATTGGTATGGATTCTCCAAAAGAGGGATGTTGCAAATCACAGAAGCAAACACCCACAACCAATCCAGCAAGCGAGCATGAAGACACATATTTACATGGTTCACTCGTAATCAAGATAGGTAATATCGATATCGGTATCATGTCGATATGATATATCGTCGATATATCGATGGTATATCGACACCATATCGTCGATTTCGACCTGATTTTGTGAAGGAATGGCCTTGGAAGGGCATATATCGGCGATATATCGGTCACCTGTCGATACTCGATATATCGCGATATGGCTTATCATGCCCATAATTGTTCTGTGTCCTTGGGTGGTGGCGGTCGATTTTTGACTTGTGGAGAAGAAGAAGGCAATGGATACTGAGAGCCCTAATCATAAGAGAGTTTAGAACCCTCTTAAATGGTCTAGTGGTAGAAGTAGGCTCCTATTCCAATGACCAGGGTTCCAATCTCACATGGATGTTTTGCCTCCATTCATATCTATTTTGGGTCATTCTCGAGCCTAAATCCAAACAACAAAGAACTCTTCGGATAGTCTCATGCCAACTTCTTAGGCCTTCCTCTGTTCCTTGCCCTCTCTTAATCGGATCAACATCCCAAATCTCGCATCTTCTAACTGGTGCATCAACCAGTCTCCTTTGCAAATGGTCAAACCATCTTAAGTGGTTTTCTCTCATCTTTTCCTCTATCGGAGCTATACATACTTTCCTTTTGATCACATCATTCTGAATCCGATATTTTCGTGTATGACCGCACATCCACCTTAGCATTTTCATTTCTGCTGGTGCCATTCTCTGCAAATGTCTGTGGTTCACAGGAAAACATTCTAATCCATAGAGCGTTGATGGGAAAATATGAATTGCATTAATGTGAGGCCCTTGGGTTCTCTTATTTAGGAGAGAAACCTATTGGGCAAATTACAAGAAGAAGACAAAATAAATAGATAACTTCTTAGGCCTTCCTCTGTTCCTTGCCCTCTCTTAATCGGATCAACATCCCAAATCTCGCATCTTCTAACTGGTGCATCAACTAGTCTCCTTTGTGTAGAGATAGATATTATTATATGCTATGTACCTGTTCGTAATTTTTATTTCTCTCTGGACTACTATGTATTTTATCCTTGAGGTCTCTCCCTATATAAGAGAGCCTAGGGTTCCTTTGAATAACATATCACTTATTTCTCACAACATGGTATCAGAGCCATACGGCTTCCTCTCCCCACCCGCCACCCAGCACCCCCTTCAGTTTCTTCCACCGCCGCCGCCCCCCTTCTCGTTTCTTCCGCCGCCGGACCCCTCCCGGGCCACCACCAGTCCCGCAGGACCCCCCCCCCCCCCCCGAGTCTCTGCCAGTTTGCCAGACCCCTCCCCGGGGCTCTGCCAGTTCGCCGAACCCCTCCCCGGGTCTCCAGCAGTTCGCCAGACCCCCCCGGGTCCCCTCCAATCTCGCCGGACCCCCCCGAGTCCTCCCCAGTGCCGCCGGACCCCTCCCGGGTCCCCCCCAGTGCTGTCGGACCCCCTGGGTCCCCCCGCAGTGCCGCCAGACCCCCCTCGGGTCCCCCCCAGTGCCGCTGGAACCACCCCAGTCCGCCGACGGTTCCGGGATCTCGTCTTCAACTCCTGGCTTGCCCTAGCTGGACTCCTGCTACCTTGATTGTAGCCGTCTCTTCCTTTAGATATATGGATTTGGGTGCGTAACGTCTACATACGCACTCGAATCCTATACAGTTTGTGTAGACATCTTTATTCAAAAAAAAAGTTTGTGTAGACATCTATCACTTTGTCTACATACCCTAGTTCTTCTCCATCGGCGATATTTCAGAATCAAAGGTTGATATGCCCTCCATAGGCGCGTTCAAAGGTTCCGCGCCAATAGTAAAGATGGACGGTCGAACTATGAGCTCTAGGCGATGCAGTTCATGAGTCTCATAAAGTCGAACAGTAAGAAACACATTCTTACCGAGGATGAGCCAGCAGAGAAGACATGGATATATGCCTCGTGGGAGGCTGATGATTCGTATGCCATGATCTGGTTGTCAGGAACACTGTCGATGGAGATTGCCAATGATGTCCTCCATCAACCCACTGCCAAGGCGATGTGGGATATATGGCTGCTACATATTCCCAGGTGCGAAATGAGACCAAGATGTTATAGCTTCATCATGATATATTCATGATGAAGCAGAACGACAGACCTCTTCACTCCTTGTACACATCCCTGAGGGGGATGTTTGAGAAGTTATACAGTACCATTCCACTCACAGCGACTCCTGAACAACAGAAGACATTTCGGAATGCCACCATGGTGGGTGTTCCACTTGCGGCCCTAGATCCTGAGTATGAGGCCGCCCGCTCTCAGATTTTGGCTGATGCAGTTATTCCTCCGATGGAGGATGTTTACATGAGACTCAGTCGCATATCAGTTTCTTCCAGCTCATCTACCCCACCTCCATCGGCGATGGCAGTATCGCGTGGGAGAGGTGGTCACTCTTCTGGCCGTGGTCGTGGACGTGGACCCCAGGGTAGGGGTGGTCGTTTTCGTCAGCCATGTTCATACTGTCACCGCACTGGCCACTCGGAGGAGACATGCTACTCTAAGCATGGTTTCCCAGCATCGGCACGTGTAGCAGAGCATTCTCAGCCCCAATTGCCATTTACTGCAGACAATCGTTTCCAGGAACTTGTGGCGCGTCTACTTGACATTATGCCACAATCATCTGGTGATTCTTCTGGTGGACCTTCAGATGTTGCTGCTACAGCATCTGCCAGTTCCTTTGTTGTTGCTGGTACCTCAGGTAGTGCTACTGCATTTACATCTTCTCATGATATCTCTGATTGGATTATAGATTCTGGTTCCACACATCATCTCTGCCGAGATCGAGAGAGACTTGAGTCCTACAGGGACATTCCCCATGGCCGCTCAGTACAGATTGCAGATGGTACTCATTCCCCCTTGTTGGACAGGGAGAGGTCTTCCTATCTTCTACTATGCATCTCCAGAATGTCCTACATGCTCCTGAGTTCTCGATGAATCTGTTGTCTATTAGTCAGATTATGAAGGATTTGCATTGTCGTGCTATATTTGACCCATCTTCTCTTATTTTTGAGGACATACTAACGGACAGGGTGATTGGCTGTGGCTCTGAGAAGAATGGTCTAATATCGACTGGTCCGGAATTCTTATGTTGCGTCTCTTCTCACTCTGCCGGACCAGTTTCTCCGTACATCTGGCATCTCCGTTTTGGTCATCTCCCGCTCTAGAAAATGCGACATCTTCTGCCTCAGATCTCTCTCAGTTCTTCCTTTCGTTGTGAAGCGTGTCAGTTGGGAAAGCATCATCGGTCGAGCTTTCCTAGTCGTCAGAGTCGGAGCAGTAGCTCCCCGTTCGAGTTGTTTCACATAGATATATGGGGTCCTAGTCGTGTACCCGATCATCAGGGACACAGATTTTATCTTGTGGTAGTGGATGATTTTTCTCATGTTTCTTAGGTCTTCCTTTTAAAGAATAAATCCGAAGCAGGCGATGTGATTAAGAATTTGATTAATGAAGTGCAAAATGTGTTTTCTTCTACTGTCAAATATGTTCGTACAGATAATGCTCTAGAATTCTGCACTCAGTCTCTCTCTCAATTTCTTTCGTCAAAGGGCATTATTTACCAAACCACTTGTGCTTACACATCTCAGCAGAATGGCGTGGCAGAAAGAAAGCATCGCCACCTTCTTGACATTACTCGAACCCTACTGATTCAGAGTTGTGCTCCTATTTCTTTCTGGGGGGATGTTGTTCTTACCGCTTGCTACCTGGTTAATCGTATGCCATCTTCTGTTCTTGGTGAGAAAATTCCTCTCTCTATCATTTTTCCTGATAAGGAATTATTCTCACTTACTCCTCGTGTCTTTGGTACTGTGGCATTTGTTCATCTTCTGACTCCTAGACTTGACAAACTCTCTCATAGAGCTGTCAAGTGTCTTTGTCGGTTACTTTAGGACTCAGAACGGCTATCGGTGTTATGATCCCATGGACAAGAAATACTTTGTCAGTGATGATGTCACGTTCTTTGAGCCTGTTATGTATTTTCCCCTTGCAGGTGACAGGCTGGTACCATCCGCTACCAACGATGATGTCTATGTCCCTCCACCTCCTACTTGGAGTTCACCTGAGTCCATTCCTGTTCTTGTTTCTACGTCTCCTTCACCACCACCTCCACCTCCACCACCTCTTCGACCACCTATTCCACCTTTACCAAAATTCTATACGCGTCGGTCAGGTCCTGCTCATGCTACACGTCAGACATCCATCACGCCTCAGGTATGTTCAGATGGCATTACTACTGACGGGTCAGACATGGTACATGTGCAGGATTCTTCATTGCATGAGGAGACTACACTATCCAGTACAGCGGACGATGATCTTGATCTTCCTATTGCTATCCGGAAGCAGAAGCGGACGTGTACATCTTATCTCTTTGCTTCACAGGTGTCTTTTCATCGCCTCACAGGCGACTTTCAGAGATTTGCTGCAGCTTTATCTTCCGTGGACATACCACTGACCTACCAGGAAGCTATGAAGATTGATTGCTGGAGAAAGGCTATGGAAGATGAGATGCGTGCCTTACAGTCTCGTGGCACATGGACCTTAGTTATTGCTCCTCTTGATGCATCTATTGTGAGCTGTAAGTGGGTATTCACAGTTAAATACCACGCTGATGGCAGTCTAGATCGGTACAAAGCACGGCTGGTTGCACGAGGTTTCACAAATCTATGGTATGGATTATATGGATATATTTTCTCCAGTGGCTCGTCATTGTACTCTTCGCATTCTCTTATCAGTTGCTGTGATACGTGACTGGAGTATATCTCAACTGGATGTCAAGAATGCCTTCTTGTATGGAGATCTGCAGGAGGAAGTCTACATGTAGCAGCCACCAGGGTTTACTGCTAAGGGGGAGAAGTATATGGTGTGTAGACTTCACAAGGCAATTTATGGCCTCAAACAGAGTCCAAGAGCGTGGTTCCAGAAGCTTTCCAATCTGATAGAACGACAGGGATTCAAGAGGTCGAATGCAGACCACTCGTTGTTTGTTCAGAAGTCATCGACAGGTACGGTTGTTATCATGGTCTATGTTGATGACATTCTGGTTACAGGAGATGATATTCAGGGCATAGAAAGGGCGAAAGCATTCCTAGGCCGTCAGTTCGTCACGAAGGACCTTGGAATCTTAAGATACTTTCTGGGGTTGGAATTTGCCAGGAATGCACAGGGTCCGGTAACGACCCAAAAGAAGTACATTACAGATTTCTTGACTGAAACAGGCATGGCTGGATGCAAACCATCAATTATTCCCATGGATCCAAGCATGAAGTTGTATGATGATGACACAGTTGAAGTGGACAAGAGGAGATATAGAGAAATGGTGGGTAAGCTCCTCTATATTACCATAACTCGTCCCGATATTGCCTTTGCAGTAAGCAGGGTGAGTCAATTTATAGAGCAGCCAAGACAAGTTCATATGGATGCCATATACATGATACTGAGGTATCTGAAGTCTTCTCCAGGTTCAGGGTTGCTGTTTCGAAAGGGCACAGATTTATCTATCTCAGCATGCGTAGATGCCGATTATGCAGGATGTCCTAAGGATCGAAAATCAACCTCGGGATTTGCAGTTTTTGTTGGGAGCTCTCTGGTTTCTTGGAAAAACAAGAAACAAACTGTTGTGACAAGGTCCAGTGCTGAATCCGAATATAGGGCCATGGTGCAAGCAAGCACGGAGATGATGTGGGTTCGATCTGTACTAGAGGATCTACATGTAGCAGTACCTCTACCCATGCAGCTTCAGTGTGACAATCAGGCAGCCTTGTTTATTGCCAACAATCCAGCGTTTCATGAAAGAACAAAGCATATTGAAGTCGACTACCACTACACTAGAGACTTGATCCAGAGAGGATTGATATCTACAGCTCACGTGAGCTCAGGGGATCAGATTGCTGACGTATTCACCAAGCCATTGCGCAGAGGACATTTTCAGAGATGTTCTTCCAAGCTGAGCATGATAGACATCTATGCTCCACCTTGAGGGGGAGTGTAGAGATAGATATTATTATATGCTATGTACCTGTTCGTAATTTTTATTTCTCTCTGGACTACTATGTATTTTACCCTTGAGGTCTCTCCCTATATAAGAGAGCCTAGGGTTCCTTTGAATAACAGATCACTTATTTCTCACAACACTTTGCATATGGTCAAACCATCTTAAGTGGTTTTCTCTCATCTTTTCCTCTATCGGAGCTACACATACTTTCATTTTGATCGCATCATTCTGAATCCGATATTTTCGAGTATGACCGCACATCCACCTTCGCATTTTCATTTCTGCTAGTGCCATTCTCTGCAAATGTCTGTGGTTCACAGGAAAACATTCTGATCCATAGAGTGTTGATGGGAAAATATGAATTGCATTAATGTGAGGCCATTGGGTTCTCTTATTTAGGAGAGAAACCTATTGGGCAAATTACAAGAAGAAGACAAAATAAATAGATAATAAGAGAACAATAAAAAAGATATCAATTATCTCAACACTCCCCCTCAACCCGGAGCGTAGATATCGATCAGGCTCAGCTTGGAACAACATCTCTGATAACGCCCTCTGGCTAGGGCCTTAGTAAGAACGTCTGCTGTCTAGTCTCCAGAGCTAGCATGTGTAGTGGCGATAAGATCCTTCTGTATGCTTGGTCCTCTCATGAGATGCTGGATTGTTGGCAATGAAACAAGCAGCCTGATTGTCACATTGGAGGTGCATGGGATGAGGCGCATCTATAGTCATATCAGTAAGAACAGATCTGCCCACATCATCTCAGTGCTAGCCTGTGCCATAACCCTGTATTCTGACTCAGTGCTCGATCTGGCAATTACGGTTTGCTTCTTGCTCTTCCATGAAATAAGGGAATTCTCTATGAACACAACGAAGCCTGAAGTAGACTTCCTATCCTTTGGACACCTAGCATAATCTGCATTTGCATATGCTGTAACTGAAAAAGAGGTGCCTCTACTGAAAAGAAGTCTCAGACCTAGTGATATCTTCAGATACCTCAGAATCATATGTGTAGAGATGTATGTTATTCTCGTCTGTACCCTTGCGCATTTTTCTTTTTCCCGTTGGACTCTTTATGTATTTTACCCATAGGCTACTCTCCTATATAAGAGAGCCTAGGGCGTATGGAATAAACAAGTTTCTCATTTTTCCCAACATGGTATCAGAGCGGCGGTTCTAGATCGGAGTTCTCGATCCAAAACCCTAACCCTAGACCCCTTCCACCTCCAAGCCTCGTGCACCGCCACCGGGTCCTCCATGCGCCGTGCGCCGCCGCTGCTTAGGTCTCCGTTTGTCGCCGCTTAGGCACCAGCCCCTAGGTCTCCGTGCGCCGCCGCCTAGGTCTCCCGTCGCCTAGGCCCTGGCCTCAGCACACACATCTATCACGCGTTGTCATCGCGCACGCTCCTAAGGCTGTGACTCGTGTTTCCTGCCTAGAGCATCATGCCTAGGCCGTGACCGTGTTGGCAAAGAAACATTCAAAACCCGACCGGAAGTATATCAATATTATACTCATATTGATCGTTGTTTGGAGACGATCAAAACGAGATATTGTGCGTCGAACTCCGAGGCCCGAGGCACACATACGGTCTATTTTTATGTATACCAAAATAAAGAGCAAAAAAAATCAATAAAAATATCAAATAAGACAATAGCGGCTACTGTTTAAAAACAAAAATTTGCAAAACCAGTGGCTATGCTATTCTTTCCAGCCACTTGGTTACCTTCTTTTCTCCACTTGGCATTACTTAAATCTCCTCTCTTTCCCCTATTTTTCTGTAGTTTGTGCGATCTCATGTGAATATAATAGTGCGAAATGTGTGTTAACGGGTACCCGGATCCTAAGGGTTTCACAGAAACTGTCGACCGCTCTAGGGTTCGGCCAACCCTAGGGCATCTTCATTAGCAAGAAAACCGTCGACCGCGTTCTAACGTCAATGGGTTTGGATGCTTGAGTCTACACATGCAACCAAACCTGTGAATGCCAGTGTAGACGATCATATTCTCAGTCTACAACCCTAATCTTCTATTCTCATCATGTCAGAAAGCAAGGCAGATATCCCATCTACATGCGCCTTCAAAGGTCCTACGCCTATTGTGAAGATGGACAGGTTGAACTACGAACTGTGGGCCATGCAGTTCATGAGTATGATGAAGTCGACTGGTAAGAAGCACATTCTTACTGAGGAAGAGCATGTTGATAAGACAGGGGTCAATTCCTCATGGGAGGCAGATGATGCATATGCCAAAGTTTGGCTATCCGGAACATTAGCAATTGAGATTGCTAACGATATTCTCCATCAGCCCACTGAGCAATGTGGGACATTCTGGCTGCCACCTATTCACAGGCAAAGAATGAGATGAAGATTCTGCAACTCCAGCATGACATCTTTACAATCAAGCAGAATGGACGGCCTCTACACTCAGTGTACACGTCTTTACGTGGAATGTTTGAGAAGCTTCACAGCTTCATGCCTCTCACAGCCACTCCAGAGCAACAGAAGACCTATCAGAATGCCACTATGGTGGGTGTATTTCTGGCTGCCCTTATCCAGAGCACGAGGCGGCACGTTCCCAGATCTTGGCAGATTCCACTATTCTTCCTATGGAGGAAGCTTTTCACAAGATGAGTCGTATTACTGTTCCTTCGTCTACTGCAAATCATACCGCCTCAGCCATGGCAGCAAATCGAGGTCGTGGGTGTCATCATCAGTTTCGTGGCCGTGGACCTCGGGGCAGAGGAGGCCGTGTTCGGCCATCATGCACCTTTTGCCACTGTTCTGGGCATACCGAAGACACATGCTATTCCAAACATAGATTTCCAGCTTCTGCACGAGTAGCTGAATAGATTGAGCCTCCATCTGCTTCATCTATGGATCAGCGCTTTGATGATCTTGTAGCCCGTCTGAGGGGCATTATTCCTCCATCTGGTCATGTTGCATCAGCGCGTACTTCTGAGAGTCACTCCGACGTTGATGCTTCTGCATCCACTAGTATTTCAGGTAGCACTTATGCATTCACTAGCAGTAGTGGATCAGATACTTTAGAGTGGATTATGGACTCTGGTGCCACACATCATCTGTGTGGTGATCAAGGTCTGCTTACAGGATACCGACAGATTCCTACAGGTCGTATTTGTGTTAATTCTAATGGGATTATGGGATGCATTCCCTTATTACTGGTCAGGGGGAGATTAGCCTGACACCATCTATGCATCTCAAGAACGTGTTGCATGCGCCTGATTTTTCGATGAATTTGTTGTCCATTAGCCAACTTACAAAGGATTTACATTGTCGAGCAATTTTTGATCCATCTTCTCTCATTTTTTAGGACATCCTTACGGGCAACGTGATTGGGCGTGGCTATGAGCAAGGCGGCCTCTATCGTCTTAGTCGGACCCCTTATGCCGGAGCCTCCTCTCTACCTGTTGGATCCATCTCCCCATTACTGTGGTACTTGCGCTTTGGAGATCTACCGCTTCATAAACTGCGTCATGTGTTACCCCAGGTTTCACCTCACACGTCCATCCAATGTGGGGCTTGTCAGTTGGGAAAGCACCATTGGTCTACCTTTCCCAATCGTTAGTGTCAGAGTAGTACCCCCAAGTTTGAGTTGTTTCATGTCAATATCTGGGGTCTTAGTCATGTTCCTGATCATCATGGTCACATGTTTTATATGGTTATTGTGGATGATTTCTCTCTTGTGTCATGGGTCTTTCTGTTAAAGAATAAATCTGAAGCGGGGAATATTATCATCAATTTCATCGATGAAGTTCGTAATGTTTTTTCTGCATCTGTAAAAATTGTGAGAAGTGATAATGCCTTGGAATTTTGTACTTATACTCTCTCCAATTATTTTTCATCTCAAGGGATTATCCACCAAACATCCTGTGCCTATGCTTCCCAGCAAAATGGGGATGCAGAAAGGAAACATCGTCATTTACTTGATGTCACCATGTCGCTTCTCATACAGAGTCATGCCCCTCATTCTTTATGGGGCGATGTTGTTCTTACGGCATGTTATCTCATTAATCGTATGCCGTCATCTGTCTTAGGTGAGAAGATTCCTTTCTCGCTTGTTTTTCCTGACAAAGAATTGTTTCTCCCTCACTCCTCGTGTGTTTGGCTCGGTTGCCTTTATCCACTAGCTGTCTCCAGGGATTGACAAGCTCTCTCCTAGGGTTGTCAAGTGTGTTTTCGTCGGGTACTCCAGAAACAGAAGGTACAAGTGTTATGATCTATTGCGCATGAAGTATCTCATTAGTGTTGATGTTACATTTTACGAGTCTGTTATGTACTTCTCACCTACAGGTGATCAGTTGGTATATTTTGGCACTACTGAAGCTATATACATGCCACCACCACCATCACCACTACCATCTCCACCACTACCATCTCTTATACCTCCTGTCACTGTTCCTGTTTCCCCATTGCCATTGCACTATACCCGTAGGCCTGCTTCTGCTCATGGTCACCGCTCATCATCTAGCTCGCCTGAGGTATGTTCTGAGAATATTATTAATATTGATGGATCTAATGATTTCCTTGAGCAGGATGTGTTACAGAGGCCAGATGAGGAGGCAAGTGATTTGGATCTACCTATTGCTCTTCGGAACCAGAAGCGCAGTTGCGCGTCATATCCTATAGCATCTACTATGTCTTTTGATCTCTTAACTGGAGATTTCAGGAGCTTTGTCATTGCACTATCGGCGGTGGATATTCCACGGAATTATCAAGATGCGTTGAATGATAGTCGATGGCGTTTAACCATGGAAGAAGAAATGGCTGCTCTTCAGTCAAGAGGCACCTGAAGCCTTGTTACTGCACTTACTGATGTATCTACAGTGAGCCAAGGTTCGAAATCTCGATTTCGATCTCGTTTCAGTGAACTCAAATACCGAAATTTCGCCGAAATTTCAAGAAATTTCAATGGAAAAGTCGGAAAAGGCTCAAAAAAACCAATTCCCCCCCCCCCAATTTTATTGTACATTTCGATATTCTAAGCTATTAGAACAATAAATAATATACAAATACACAATTATTTCACACATATTGCTCATCTATACCCCTTTTATAGACATATCGGCCATATCAGTCATATTGTAACATTGTTAGATATTGCAAATGGACTTAATCTAAGTACTTCAAACAATGAGACAATAGATATACACCTATAGGCTTATAGCATACATATCAATCATCTTATAATCTATGACTATGACGGTATGCTTCACACCATATCGAACATATCGTTGTTACTTGTTAATAGTTAATACATAATAGCTAATAGTCTTACAAGTTACAGCAAGTGAAAATTATTGAGAACATGCACATTAATGATCAATGCAATAAAAGATTAAAATATATTACCTGGTGATATGTTTGGTTCAGAACCAAGAGTTCCGCGGTGGATCTGAATGGCCCCCCCTTGTTGTCTCTCATAACACATCACGGATTCAATGAACTCGTAGTAGTTCTCCCATGTCATGTACGAGTACATGACCTTGTAATCCATCACATACTGCATGTATTAGTGGTGATCGATGCTTATGAGTATCCCGAGACGAGGATAAGCAGCACTAGATCTGGTATCACGAGTGGTATGACGAGGCTGCGAACTACTGGCCTGAGATCCTCATGACGACGACGACAGAGTAGGAGATCTCTGCGGAGGAGGAGGAGGAACTGGCGTGTACTCAGGGAAGAAACCACTACTGCCACCCCCAAAGAAGCTGCCCTGGCTCTGCTAAGGTTGGCTACCTTGGTAGTTGTCTCCGTTGTAGCTACTGTATCCCCCATACCCACTGTAACCATATGAATATGATGGAGGTGCATACTGAGGAGGAGGAGGAGGAGGTCCCGGAGGAGGAGTATGAAAGTATTCCGGGAAGACACTAAATGATCTCTCATCGTGCGACGATCCATATCTGCCTAAAGGACTTGGTGTTCCTCCGCGATATGGGCTGTCAATGTCCATGCAGCTCAAAAAACCTACAGATGATATCAAATCGTCCATGATGCTGTCGGTTTGACGATGTCCTCGACTGTACTCGTAATCCATAAGTCCTGGACTCGGACTTGGAACAAACTGTCCATGTGTGTTCCTCTGTCGCTCCATATTTTCACGTCCTGCATGTAGCCCTTCCTCAAATCTGGTATCTTGTGGTCCACGACCACCCCTTCTGACCCACCTGAGTTTGTTTCCCCACCATCACCAGGTCCACCACGACCAACATCATCATCATCACCACTGTCATCCTTTGACTTCGATTTGGATTTGGATCTACAAGAGAGAATTTCATCAACAACCGCATCAATCTCGCCCTCCAACCCTCCAACAGGGTCTGTAATCCGCCCGGATCTTGCCAAATAGTCACCTACGTATGCTCCCATTTGCTGGCTTATATTCTCATTTGATCTTCCACCTGGTTGATCGAGAACGGGGGCACCATTGGAATCCATCCACCTCTGGAGAATGTCTTCATCAGCATCGTCATCGTGCATCTTGAAAATGTATGCAAGATCAATAGGGTCTGTGTAGTCCTCTTTGTCTTGTCCCTCCCTTGCATGTTTCAACTTCAGCCTCAAGTTGTAATGCACGTAGACAAGGTCATTAAGCTTCTTTTCTCCCAACCAGTTCCGTCTCTTGGAATGTATTAAATTGAACGTGCTCCAGTTCCTCTCACAACCACCAGCATATGCGGCTTGAGACAACACTTCCACTGCCACATTTCGAAGGTTGGAAGCTTCCATCCCGTATAATAACCACCATTCGGCTGTAAAAAACGAAAATGAGAGAAATTGATAGTAGGAATAAATGAACACACAAGCAATGGTTTTATTTGTCTTCGTCCCTACCAGGAAGAGTATTGCCCCATCCATTTACCGCAGTAATCCGACTGAATGAACCCAAGGCATCCCGGAAATACTTAACCTGCACACATAGGTTTAATTCGTAATATGTTGCTCAGAGCCTCAAATCCATCTTGAAGAAATTTTTTGTGACTCCTAATTTAGGTAGAATTTGAGGATTACCTCGTTCATGCACAAGATCCGTAATTTCTCGTCCTTGACGAGCTTCTCCACCACAATTTGAACAGCTGCTAGAAGGTCAGCATTTGTACCAAGTCCATTCTTGTACTGTTACTTAGGATTGAAGTAATAAGCTGGACACAAAGTCATGAACAAGCTCAATACTCATATTCTAAAGATCTATAAAAATTTAAAAAATGAAAAACAAATTAGATTTTTACATAATACATACCGGCCTTGTGAAGAGGATGTGAGAGCATCTTGGACCATCGCTCGTCTATGATGTCCAGCCATGCTTTGGATCCCTTTCCAACCGCTTCTCTGACCTTCTCTCTCATGCAGCGCATTGTCTCGTAGATGACTCCCATGGTGGGCTTCTTATCGCCATCCACGATCCACAATGCAGAAACAACTGAATCCATGATCCTTGTGACCCAAGTCACGTCATCCCAAAAGGATATATCATTGATCAATATCTCCACCTTCCGTCCTCCTTCAGTCCGAGTTTCAGGTATCTCGAACCATTCACCTTGGCAACACATGGTTTTCAACCCTGTCTTCTGTTGTTTGAGGCTTTGCAACATTATAAAATTAGTTGCAAAGCGTGTGATGTCAGGCCTCACCAGCTCCTCATTGTACATCTGCCTCATCAGTGCCAGCACTTTGCCATGGTTGTAAATGAATGTGGTGATCATTCGTGCTTTCTCCACCACCCTTGAGACGAGCTTCCTCTTGCTGAAATCCTTTAGGATCAAATCAATGCAATGCGCAGCACACGGTGTCCAAAAAATTCCGTAGCTACTGGACTTCATTATTATTTCACCCGCCTTCTTGAAGTTGCTGCCGTTATCCGTCACAATCTGGACAATGTGATCTTTCCCATCCTCCTTTATAACGTCCTTCATCAACTTCGGCAGGTACTTGTGGTCCTTCACATGCTCAGATGCATCAACAGATTTCAAAAAGATTGTCTTCCCATTGCAGTAAACAAGGAAGTTGATGATCTGCTTCCTCGTGTAGCTCGTCCACCCATCGCACATCAATGTCACCCCCTACTCTGGCCATCTCCTCCTCAACTCGGCGATGTACTCATTCATCTCCTCCTTCTCCATCCCCAGATATTTGTTCATGATCTCGTAGGATGTAGGAGCCTTCACTCCCGTTCCCGCTACAGCGATCTCATCAATGGCATGCTGTAGAAATGGCCCACCTGCAATGTTGGAAGGAATGCTCTCCCCAAAGAAGAGCTTGTTGATGGCCTTTCCCACCCTTTCTCGTGCTATGGTGAACATTCCCTTCACCGTTTTCTGCCTCGGATCCTTGCTTGCCTTGTATTGCATGTATCCGCTCCTCGTCAAGAAGGGCTCAATTCCCTTCCCCTTGTGTTTCTTGGTGGGTGGTGGTACTGGTGTTCCTCCAGAACCACTCCCACTCCCACCTACACCATAGAAGTCGCCCCGTGCACCACCGAGTTCTCTCCTATCGAACTCGCTCCTCAATGATTCTTTTATAGCCCTTCTGTATGCCATCCTCTCCGCTGTATTCTGAATGTCAGCGGGGTACACAAAGTCATCATCGTCTGAATATGAAAGTACGTTGAATTTTTTCTCCAACATGAACTCCTTCATTTGTTCTTCCCTTCTTACCCTCTCTGTCTCCCTTTCCTTCTTCCCGTCCAAGCTAGCCTTCACCTTGTCCCTCACATCTTTCGGACAACGTGTGTACTTAGCAACATTCTTGTTATTGCCAACAAGATGTTGCTTCATCCTTGTGATCCCGCCTCCTCCCAACTTCTTTCCACAGAAATTGCATTGTGGCTTCACTTTATTTCCATCAGGAGCGGATGCATACCTCTAGCCAATGTCCCCACTGAAATCGCCCCTCTGATCATCAGAACTGTCAGATCCAGATCCGGAATCGGAATGTGCCATGGTGATGATCGTCGAAATCTGCGAGGAATTTCAAGAATAATCATTAAGTAGGCATACGATGCGACCAGTTATGAATATGCTAATTAACTTATGTTTTAAATTTCGAAATTATTATATTTGTAATTTTTCCAACACCTAATATTCTGATTTTCAGAAAAACAACCTTAGATCTATACATTAGGATCTTAGATCTAGCAATTAGGGGACCATTTTCAAGAAAGTCTACCTAAGTGACACAAAATATGTACAAAAATCAAAAGATTTAACATATAATTTTCGGATTTTCTCAATTTTTAAATTTCATTAACCAAAAAAAATTTCGGAACATGATTTCTACTTCCATAACATAAGATCCGAATTTAAAATTGAAGAACTCATTATCGTTCCACATTAAACCACAAAAGCCCCAATTTCCTCTTCCATAGATCTAACAAAATATTCTCAAACTATGTTTTAGTTCATGTTAAACTTAAGATCCGAGATAATATGTTCATAGCTAACACTATTGTGCAATTAAAACACAAAACCCCTAATTTTCGTCTCCAAATTTAAAGCTATGTATTGGAAATCTCTCAAATTAAACACCATGCCAAGCTATATCAACATCCTAAGAGTGAAACCCCTAAAAAAATTTATAAATTTGATGAAGATTTAGCCTAATTTGGCTTACCTTGAAGGAAGAAGAGCTTGGAGGAAGTTGGAGCTGCCTCTGCCTGAACTCGGTCGAAATGTGAGGATTTCGACCGAAATTTCGGTGGATATCGGCATCTCGGTGTATATTTTAATGGAAGATTCCCTCTGTCGGCCGATATCTCGAAATGAGCCGAAATCTTGCCGAGAGCTCGCGAGATTTCGGTCGAAATCGTGGATATTGATATATATACCAGTTTCGATACACTAGACCTGTCGAAACCGATATTTCGACGAAATTTCGTCGAAATATCGCGAAATTTAGTTCCATGCAGTGAGTTGCAAGTGGGTCTTTATAGTTAAGCAGATTGCAGATGGCATCATTGACAGATATAAGGCACGCTTGGTTGCTCGTTGCTTTACACAGACATATGGGGTGGATTATCTTGATACATTCTCGCCGGTTGCTCGCCATTCCACCCTACGGATCCTCGTCTCTGTTGCAGTTACTCGTGATTGGCCACTATACCAATTAGATGTGAAGAATGCATTCTTTTACGATGACTTACATGAGGAAGTCTACATGCAACAACCACCTGGTTTTGCTGTTGAGGGGGAGTATTCTAAGGTGTGTAGACTTCATAAGGCTATCTATGGCCTTAAGTAGAGCCCCATAGCTTGGTTACAGAAGCTCTCAGACCTGTTTGAGAAACAGGGGTACAGATGTTCCAATGCAGATCATTCCTTGTTCGTACAGAAGACACCCAGAGGTATTATTGCAATTATGGAGTATGTAGATGATATCTTGATTACAGGTGATGATGAACATGGAATTCAAAGGGTGAAAGAAATGCTGGGTCGTGAATTTGTCACCAAGGACCTTGGAGTTCTTAGATATTTTCTGGGACTGGAGTTCGCCAAAAATCCTCATGGATTGGTAATGACCCAGAGGAAATATGTCACTGACCTACTGAGTGAAACATGAATGCTTGGTTGCCGACCTGCCACTACACCCATGGATCCCAGTTTGAAATTATATGATGACGACAATGATGAGGTGGATAGGAGAAGATACAGAGAACTGGTGGACAAGCTTCTCTATGTTACTATTAGCAGACCTGCTATCTCCTTTACCGTGAGTCGGGTGAGCCAGTTCATGGAGCAACCACGTCAGGTACATATGGATGTTGTACATATGATACTCAGGTACCTTAAGTCATCTCCAGGTGGAGGTCTGATGTTTAAGAAAGACAAGGAGATTACTATCTCAGCATATGCAGATGCAGATTATGCAGGATGTCCTAAAGATAGGAAGTCCACCACTGGATTTCCTGTGTATGTCGAAGACTCTCTGGTCTCATGGAGAAGCAAGAAGCAAATGGTTGTAGCAAGATCTAGTGTTGAATCTGAATATAGGGCTATGACCCAGGTCAGTACAGAAATGATGTGGGTGAAGGCTGTGCTTACAGATCTATATATAAAAGTCTCGCTTCCTATGGGTCTGGAATGTGTATGACGAAGGCATGCAAGTAAAGAAAATCCAAAAGAGGTTGCAAAGGAAGTTGCAAATAGGTAGTTGCAATATTGGCACTTTGACTAGCAAATTAATGGAGATAATAGATATGATGGAAAGAAAGAAGATTCAGATGTTGTGTCTCCAAGAGACAAAGTGGGTTGAAGAGAATGCAAGGGAGATCGAAAAGACTTGCTTTAATCTTTGGTATTCATGTAAAGATAAGGGCATGTTGGAGTGGTTATTCATAAGGATTTGGAGAATTGTGAGATTGAGGTGCCATGGGTCAGATTATTTTGCTAAAAGTGGTGCTTAAAAAGAAATTTCGAATATCATCTCAGTTTATGCATCGCAAATTGGTTTAAATGAAAGGATTAAACAAGCTTTTCGGGAGGATTTGGATATGATTATGCAAGGAATCCTACAAAGAGAGATGATTTGCCTAGATGGAGATCTTAATGGACATGTAGGAAACGATGCTTCACGGTATGCTAGTGTTCATGGAGGACATGGCTTCGGGGATAGAAATGAAGAGGAAAAAGTCATTCTGGATATCGTAACAGATTATGATCTTTTCATAGAAAACACACTCTTCAAAAAGAGGGAGAATCATTTAATCACTTATAAGAATGGCTCGACTAGAACATATATAGATTACTTTGCGTTGAGGAGAAGAGATCGGTTGTGTTGTAAAGACTGAAAGTAATCCCATGAGAGAGTTTGACCACCCAACATCGCTTGTTAGTCATGGATGTGCAAATAAAAGGGTTGGTAAAGAAAAGGAGGGTTTCCAAGATCACTAGAATTAGATGGTGGAATCTTCAATTGATGTAATCAAGCTTCATAGAGAAGGTTTTAGAAGACTTATCCTGGGATTGTAACGGTTGTGCAAACGAGACGCGGGAGGCGGTAGCATTTTGTATCCAAAGGTTAGCCAAAGAGATGCTAGGCGAGTCAAAAGGAGGAGCTCAAGGCCAAAAAGAGGCTTGGTGGTGAAGTGGAGGGTTGCAAAAGAAGCTCAAAATTTAAAAAGTATGCTTTAAAGCTATGTCTAAGGATAGAACATATGAAACTGTCACAAACTGCAAAATAATAAAGAAGGAAGCAAAGAAGGTTGCAAACGAAGCTAAGTCAAAAGCTTATGAAGTTTTGTACAAAAATCTCAAATCTAAGGAGGGTCAGAAGGATATATTCAGGTTGGTCAAAGATCTTTCTCAAGTGAGATGCATTAAGGATGAGGAAGGTCACGTGTGTGTTACTCAGAAGGATATAGAGAATAGATGGAAACATTACTTCCATAAGCTTTTTATTGGGGAAGGAAATAGAGCGATCACTTTGGGGGATCTAGCTAGTAGTGAAAGTTACTTAGATCGTGCAAGCTATAGACAAATACAAATGAAGGAAGTAGATGAGGCTTTGTGTGACGCCCGCTCCCTCTCGGATCTGGGATACCCGTTTACATATCAGCCGTAGTATCATGTTCTCTAGAAATCGCATTAGGGAACTGGAAATTAGGGAAAATTTTTCGCATTTATGAATGACATTCACAAATTAACCAATAAACCACAGAACTACAACATGTCACAATTATATTGCATAAATTCCATAGCAGTTAACATGTAACAACAGAATTGTATTATATACATGCATCCCAATTGTATCAAAAGAGAAATAAAAGCATTTATAATATCCTTGAACAATATTATAATATACATACCTGATATGTTTTTCTTCAGAAACTGACATTCAACTCCCCTAATACAACGGTGCAGGTATTTTGCCTGCAATCCATGGAATAGGAAGAAAAGAACATCAACAAATGTTGAGTAAATCTTAATTAATTAAAAATAACAGGAAATTTTGTGGTTCCAAAAGAAAGCAAGTAATTTGGCCTTGACAATTAAAATTTAAAGCTACTTGCAATGAAACAGGCTTTCAAGTTGTTTGATATGTAAAACCCCAGTCTACTCATCCTACACTAATTACCCACATTAATCATTTATATACCAATATCATGTGGTCCATATTTAAGTCATTGCCTTTCTATTAATTATAATACAAATTTGACTGGTCTTGAGAATATGAATGATGAGACTCTGATATAATCATTATCTCTATAATGCTTATAAAGATGTTTAAGAATCTTGTGGATTGATCATAATAAGAGTATATGATGGATATGGCGTTTTGATTCTTTTCTTGTTGTTTTTCTCAAATCTAGTAGATAGTCTGATAAGGATGATTTTCATGATATGGTCTTTTCTCTTTGCCAGGAATTATTGGCAGAAAAGTAACTAGTTCAACGGAAACCAACTTAACTGTAATTCAACTTTAGCCAACTCAATTGTGACTCAATCCAATTTCAATGTATCTTTTTCATATTCAACTATAACTGATTTAGAGGTAGCCATAGAGGATTCAGATGTATACATGGATGATTCAGATGTAGCATCGCCAAGTCTGTTGGCGAAAAATAAATAAAACTCAAGCGGTAAAGTAGCCTATAAAAGAGACTCTTCCGTCTCGCCCTCTAATTGGAAGGGCGGTCCAATAGAGGGATATGTCCACTCCAAAACTACGCCACTGAGACGGGTGAGAGAGACTCTCTAGAAAAGTCGCTCTAAAAAAAAAACCGGCCCGACCGGTACGGGCTAACGAGCTCGAAAAACTAAAACCAAAGGTCCTCCAGCCTAGGTACCCTAAAGAAAAGGGTCAGCGGAACTGGTCTTTAAAAAAAAACCTGTGGATCCCAGAGAGGCGTAAAAACTGCGAGCGCTCGCGAAAAACCGAGAAAAAGACTGGGATCTTAGACCCGCGCACGAAGCGGCCGCTGCCTTAACTGGGCTTCCTAATCTTCCGCCCAGCTGAAGGTCACCGCCCCCTCGCACAGTCAGGCGTAATGGTTACCATGACTGACACTTTTAATTATTAGTCATCATTGAATCATCATCACTAACTTAATTTCTCATCCTCTCATGAACTCTGATGTAGTCAACTTTACAGATCTAGGTATCTTGTTGATAATTATATTGAATAGTGATTCATACTTTAGTGATTTTGAATGATTGATCACAAAGATCTCCAGTCATTGATCATAGATGATCTCATCAATTGGCGGCTTGCTTATTAATCTAGATTTATGAAAATATCTCAATGAACTCCTTTTTCAAACCACGAGATCATAAGTTGTTTATTGGAACTGAATTTAAAATTTAATTTAATGTAGAAATTTTACTTTTGTTATTTAACTCGTAATTTAGTGGCAAGACTCTTAATCTAATTTTTATAAGTCTCTTGTATGAAAATACCCTAATATAATGAACAAAAGATGAAAAGATGATTGATGCAATCCTTCCTGGCACTGCAAAATTTCACCCTGAATCTTCTCTTCCACTAGATCTCAAGTCATTCTAATAATGCTAACATATTGAGATTATTATTTACTTATCCACTGTAGCCATCTTTCGATTCTTTATCACTATTACTAAGAGATATTGAGAAACCCTCCCAATTGTATGTATCAAACTCCCAGCCAAAAGTTATACCCCTTTAGCTACTTTGTATCTTCCTACCCTTGCTAAAAAAATATGTCGCGTTAATTACGCGATCTTGATATCATTAAGCTGGATCATATTTAAATTCTTTATCTTTCGTCATTTTCAATAGGTTGAAATAGACCTTCTGTGATTGTTCTCGAGATTAAGAATTCAAATAAGTTGATAACAATATATTTAGCAGATTTCAGAATACTTAATATTGAAAATAATCTCCTGATTATGTCATAAAATAGAATATGCTCCATTGAAAATAATCTCCTGATTATGTCATAAAATGGAATATGCTCCAGCGGTATAGATATTGTGCATCAAAAACCATGAAAAAAAATGTGGCAGATTCTTAAGTTGACTATACTCTGAAGAGAATAATTTTGCTTGCATTATGCAGATTTGTCTAATGTTTAAAATGAAGCAGAATACCCAACCTTTAGTTGAATATTGCTATGCTAGGAATTCTAGTTTTAAAAGGCTAAATTCTTACACACATGTCTGTATATGTGAAACACATGGACTGTTCAGATATCCATTGATTGTTGATCTTTTTCTTCCGAATCTGAAATCTCCATATGAGGTCGTGTTGTCACAAAGGATTAACATATCAAAGATTTCTTTTAGTTAGGAGGTACATATTAAGTTGAGTATATTATCTATATTATTTCATACACCTAAGAAAGGTGACACCACCTCTGCCATGGTTGCTTCTTCTAGGAGGGACAGATTAGGTCCACTCATGCCCACAACCGTGATTGTTTTACATCGAGATGAGCCACATATTATTTTACTTTTTTAGATGTAGTGGCCATAGAGAAGATTGTTGCTGGTTAAAGCATAATAAACTTGTAGCTCATCAAACAGTCTTTTGAGATGTTGATGATATCATGATCTATGTATACCATATCAAGAGATAAGTATGATGACCTTCTTTATAGGCTTCATTAGTGTTGTATATCCTTACATTAAACTCTAGTTCCAATGACCCTTGTGCAGAACATGATATCACTGCCTTTACCGACCCTCATGTATATCTCACAATGGTTTAAATGTTCTTGGGAATCATTTGTACTTCTATTACTAGTATTGAGATACTATTTATGTATTCACATCATATTAATCACGAATATACAATTAGAATTTAGATGAAAGTGCAATCTATCTTCTGCCACATGCAATACACAAGTATTATAGAGTCAAATTTCCATTACTTTAGATTACCACAAGACCCTTGTTCCCAACATGTTATAATATATGGTAACCCAATTATAGAATATCTAGAATATACAACACTCAAGCAACCTATTACTATCAAAATGTGTAAATACCATGCATGGAAAGCAGTAAGAGAGGGGAAAAGATTGTACCTTTGATCCTTTAAGTTTGGAAGGATTTTGTGGCTTTATCTAGCATACAACAATAGATAAAATACCTGATGGATAGCAACATAAAAAAAACTGAATTAGAAACTTCAACATTGACTTTAATGAGAACAAAGAGGAGAGAGATATGTAACTTTGAATGTCTCCACTTTGGAGATCCAAACTTGCTTGCAACATCCTTTTCTTGTCAGGAGCTTCAGTTCATTCGGATCCGGATGTTACAATTATAAAAACCTCAAAGGGAGTCTCGTCCTCGAGACTCGGGTCAAGGTCACTTTGTGTCTTGTTTGGATCTTATTTGGCCATAAAAACCTCAAAGAATTTTGTACCCATAAAAACCTCAAAGGGAAAACAAGCCGTGTTCTTTCAATATATATAATTAAATGGGCTTGTTTTGACAATTACCTGAAAGAGTTGTGGGTATCGTGCCCGCATATCCACTTTTGTCTTCCATGTTGCCTCTTTGACATCATGTCGGTGACATAGCACCTTTATTAGAAGAATCTCTTTGTTGCGAAGCTTTTTTTTTCACAACACTATCGAGTATTTGTACTAACCTTCTCTTTGTAAATCAAATTTGACTCCACGTCAAGGTTCTCATAGCTGATGACGTGGTGAAGGTCGTACTTGTAATTCCTTAAATTGATAGGTGTAGAGAAAGGGTTACTCGATAGACCGCCTTACACATACGACTAAAAATTTCAAATAATCCAACGTATCGTGGTGTCAACTTGCTATGAGCACTAAATCTCTGTACTCCCTTTATGGGAGATACTCATAGAAACACTCAATCTTCTTCTTGTGTTTTCAGGAATTCCATCAATATGAAGGATTAAGTTAAATATTGATAAGTTATTATTTGAATCGATTAAGAGAAGAGGATCGGATTACATGAAACTCCAAATTTCTTTTCTGACGGTCTGCATAGCTCTTCTAGCAGCTCTGAGTCATCAGAAGCCTTCCCCTTACAAGATCGATCAACAGTTCTCGTAGTCCCTTCCCAAAGAGATCTACAGAGTAAAAAGTATGTTCACCTACCTTACGCCAACTGAGAGGTGCGAGACATCTCCGCCCGTATAGGGCTTCGAATGATGTCATACCAATACTAGAATAATGACTGTCGTTGTGCGGGAGTTCTACCAATGACAGGTGGTCCTTCCAAGATCATTTCTACTCTAGAGTACATGCACATAGCAAATTCTCAAGTATCTGAAAAACACATAGTATCGTATGCAGAACTCATCTTCAGCTCTGTCTGTGGTGTTGACATAAGCCGATACTAGTAGTGAGATATAAACCTCGAGTCTCCATCAGACACTACCTCATGTGGTATAACATAAAATTTGATAATATTTTTTTTTGCACATGTAATCTAGCCAGTCTAGATGGAATGTAGGTCATGTTGATATGTATGAAATGGACTGACTTGGCCAATCTGTCAACAACATCCCAATAGCATCGTGACCACCTATTGTCTTTACTAGTCCCGTGACAAAATCCATAGAAGTGTTCTTCCACTTTTATTCGAAAAAGGGGAGAGACTGTAACAACCATGGTGGTCTCTTATGTTTTGCCTTGACCATCTGATAGATCACGCACTTGCTAACACGACATGTTGCATCTCGCTTCATTCCGTCCTGCCAGAATGTAGACCTAGATCCTGGTACATCTTTGTGTTGCCAAGAAGAATAAACAATCGTGATCTATGCGCCTTATCAAGAATATCTCCGCGCAACTACTCATTGTTGGGCGCAATTACCCAGTCAACCTTCCACAAAATAGACTTAGTCCCCACAAAATCATCACGTTTGTCCTTAATGGCATGCATGCATCAGTCTCAAATTTTAGGATATGTCCTGTATCCTTATATTATGCAATCCCAAAGACTGCTGAATCGCGGAGGTATGACAGTAGATGTAGACGCACTCTTATGAGGATGTCAATTAGTCAAGGTTACGAGTATATCTCATGTATATAGCTAGTTTGCCGTATGTGTGTGAGCTTTCCTGCTAAGCGCATCTGCCACCACGTTTCCTTTACCAGAATGGTAAGAGATCATGTATTAAAAATCCTTCAGTAGTTCAAACAGCCGATGTTGTCTCATATTTAGCTCTTTCTGATTATAGATGTACTTCAAACTTTTGCGATCTATGAAGATATCAAAATTCACCTCATATGGATGGTGGTGCTAGATCTTAAAAACGAGGACAAATGTTACCAACTCCAAGTCGTGGATGGAGTAATTCCGCTCATGCAGCCTCTATTGACGTGATGCATAAACAATCATGTAACCTTGCTGCATCAGAACCACTCTTAAACATTCATTTGAAGCATTTGTATATACTGTATAATCTTGAATGTTTGAAGAAAGTGCAAGAATGGGCACATCTGTTAATCTTTCTTTCAATGTCCTTTAAGGTCAATGAAAGGAACTCTCATCTGTGTCAAAATGACTCATGGAAAGCCACAGACGAAGCATTTATAATAACTATCTAGTTCAGGAAAGCTTCGAATTCGAGTGACTGTCTTGGAATATTCCCAAGACATAACTTCCTCAATGTTCGTAGGGTCAACTGGCAAACCTGCTCCAGAAATGACATGTCCAAGGAATGAGGTTTTGGATAACCATAACTCACATTTGTTCAGCTTAACATACTACTTACGTTTTTGAATGTTGTCTTCCGAATATCCAAATCTTGAATCCTCAGCGAATGGTAGCCAGATCGGAGATCGATCTTTGAAAATACCAAAGATCCATGTAGCTGATTGAACGAGTCATCAAAGTATGACAGAGGATAATGGTTTTTCACCGTTTCTTGTTCAGTTGTATGAAATCAATGCTTAATGTCATTGATCCATCCTTCTTTCTGATAAAAGAACGGGAGCACTCCAAGGTGTAGTGCTCGACCTTCCGAAACTTAAGTCAAGTAACTCATGTAGCTGCACCTTTACCTTTCTCAACTCGGTTGGTGTCATGCGGTACGGAGTTATCGAGATTGGTTGTATATCTCGTAGTCATGTAATTTCGAACTTGAACTCTTTATCAGGTGGTAACCTGACAAATCATTAGCGAACACATTAGGGTAATTTGACACTATCGTAATGTCCTGAGCCATCGGCTCTCTACCAGACGTCTCTCGGACAATTGCTAGATATGAATCACAACCCTAATCAACAAGTCTTTGAGTTCTCAATATTGTGATATACTCCATTTTGGAGTCATGTAATGTACCTTTATAGGTAGACTCGGGTACGTCTGGAATCTTGAAGACAGTCGTCTTCATGAATTAATTACCCAAGGCATGATGAGCTGACATTCAATTCATACCCAAAGTTAGGTCAAACTTATTGAGCTGTAGTAGCAGACAGTCTGCTATCGTCTCATGTCCACCAATCAACAATGGTAGCTATCAGACTATTAGTCTTATGATGATCAACTAGCCACACGGTCCATAATGTGACAAGGATGATCTAAGGCATCTGCACCTCTACCTACTGAAGTTAGAAGTTCAAAGATCATTCATCGTTCCAGAATCAATTAAAAATATAGAAAGGTCGGCACTAGACGCCATGGTTCTGTATAAGAACCAATATCCTTAATTACAATAGTTGATGTTCGCGGATATTTCTATTATGCTTTTTCTCTTCTTGGGATACAATATGGAAATAAATTGCAATTGGTGACATCTGTGGTCATTTATTTTGAATGTCATATTTCCCTTTCAGATTCGCGACAAGTCAAAGAACTGTAGCTATCCAATACCTAATGCGATTGGAACTATAATACTACGAATGTATGTAGCAGGGTACCACTGCTCTGATACCAAACTGTGACGCCCGCTCCCTCTCGGATCTGGGATACCCGTTTACATATCAGCCGTAGTATCATGTTCTCTAGAAATCGCATTAGGGAACTGGAAATTAGGGAAAAATTTTCGCATTTATGAATGACATTCACAAATTAACCAATAAACCACAGAACTACAACATGTCACAATTATATTGCATAAATTCCATAGCAGTTAACATGTAACAACAGAATTGTATTATATACATGCATCCCAATTGTATCAAAATAGAAATAAAAGCATTTATAATATCCTTGAACAATATTATAATATACATACCTGATATGTTTTTCTTCAGAAACTGACATTCAACTCCCCCAATACAACGGTGCAGGTATTTTGCCTGCAATCCATGGAATAGAGAGAAAAGAACATCAACAAATGTTGAGTAAATCTTAATTAATTAAAAATAACAGGAAATTTTGTGGTTCCAAAAAAAAGCAAGTAATTTGGCCTTGACAATTAAAATTTAAAGCTACTTGGAATGAAACAGGCTTTCAAGTTGCTTGGTATGTAAAACCCCAGTCTATTCATCCTACACTAATTACCCACATTAATCATTTATATATCAATATCATGTGGTCCATATTTAAGTCATTGCCTTTCTATTAATTATAATACAAGTTTGACTGCTCTTGAGAATATGAATGATGAGACTCTGATATAATCATTATCTCTATAATGCTTATAAAGATGTTTAAGAATCTTGTGGATTGATCATAGTAAGAGTATATGATGGATATGGGGTTTTGATTCTTTTCTTGTTGTTTTTCTCAAGCCTAGTAGATAGTCTGATAAGGATGATTTTCATGATATGGTTTTTTCTCTTTGCCAGGAATTATTGGCAGAAAAGTAACTAGTTCAACGGAAACCAACTCAACTGTAATTCAACTTTAGCCAACTCAATTGTGACTCAATCCAATTTCAATGTATCTTTTTCAGATTCAACTGTAACTGATTTAGAGGTAGCCATAGAGGATTCAGATGTATACATGGATGATTCAGATGTAGCATCGTCAAGTCTGTTGGCGAAAAATAAATAAAACTCAAGCGGTGAAGTAGCCTATAAAAGAGGCTCTTCCGTCTCGCCCTCTAATTGGAAGGGCGGTCCAATAGAGGGATAGGTCTACTCCAAAACTACGCCACTGAGACGGGTGATAGAGACTCTCTAGAAAAGTCGCTCTAAAAGAAAAACCGGACCGACCGGTACGGGCTAACGAGCTCGAAAAACTAAAACCAAGGGTCCTCCAGCCTAGGTATCCTAAAGAACAAGGGTCAGCGGAACTGGTCTTTAAAAAAAACCTGTGGATCCCAGAGAGGCGTAAAAACTGCGAGCGCTCGCGAAAAACCGAGAAAAAGACTGGGATCCTAGACCCGCGCACGAAGCGGCCGCTGCCTTAACTGGGCTTCCTAATCTTCCGCCCAGTTGAGGGTCACCGCCCCCTCGCACAGTCAGGCGTAAAGGTTACCATGACTGGCACTTTTAATTACTAGTCATCATTGAATCATCATCACTAACTTAATTTCTCATCCTCTCATGAACTCTGATGTAGTCAACTTTACAGATCTAGGTATCTTGTTGATAATTATATTGAATAGTGATTCATACTTTAGTGATTTTGAATGATTGATCACAAAGATCTCCAGTCATTGATCATAGATGATCTCATCAATTGGCGGCTTGCTTATTAATCTAGATTTATGAAAATATCTCAATGAACTCCTTTTTCAAACCACGAGATCATAAGTTGTTTATTGGAACTGAATTTAAAATTTAATTTACTGTAGAAATTTTACTTTTGTTATTTAACTCGTAATTTAGTGGCAAGACTCTTAATCTAATTTTTATAAGTCTCTTGTATGAAAATACCATAATATAATGAACAAAAGATGAAAAGATGGTCGATGCAATCCTTCCTGGCACTGCAAAATTTCACCCTGAATCTTCTCTTCCACTAGATCTCAAGTCATTCTAATAATGCTAACATATTGAGATTATTATTTACTTATCCACCGTAGCCATCTTTCGATTCTTTATCACTATTACTAAGAGATATTGAGAAACCCTCCCAATTGTATGTATCAAACTCCCAGCCAAGAGTTATACCCCTTTAGCTACTTTGTATCTTCCTACCCTTGCTAAAAAAATATGTCGGGTTAATTACGCGATCTTGATATCATTAAGCTGGATCATAGTTAAATTCTTTATCTTTCGTCATTTTCAATAGGTTGAAATAGACCTTCTGTGATTGTTCTCGAGATTAAGAATCCAAATAAGTTGATAACAATATATTTAGCAGATTTCAGAATACTTAATATTGAAAATAATCTCATGATTATGTCATAAAATGGAATATGCACCATTAAAAATAATCTCATGATTATGTCATAAAATGGAATATGCTCCAGCGGTATAGATATTGTGCATCAAAAACCATGAAAAAAAATGTGGCAGATTCTTAAGTTGACTATACTCTGAAGAGAAGAATTTTGCTTGCATTATGCAGATTTGTCTAATGTTTAAAATGAAGCAGAATACCCAACCTTTAGTTGAATATTGCTATGCTAGGAATTCTAGTTTTAAAAGGCTAAATTCTTACACACATGTCTGTATATGTGCAACACATGGACTGTTCAGATATCCATTGATTGTTGATCTTTTTCTTCCGGATCTGGAATCTCCATATGAGGTCGTGTTGTCACAAAGGATTACCATATCAAAGATTTCTTCTAGTTAGGAGGTACATATAAAGTTGAGTATATTATCTATATTATTTCATACACCTAAGAAAGGTGACACCACCTCTGCCATGGTTGCTTTTTCTAGGAGAGACAGATTAGGTCCACTCATGCCCACAACCGTGATTGTTTTACATCGAGATGAGCCACATATTATTTTACTTTTCTAGATGTAGTGGCCATAGAGAAGATTGTTGCTGGTTAAAGCATAATAAACTTGTAGCTCATCAAACAGTCTTTTGAGATGTTGATGATATCATGATTATATGTATACCATCTCAAGAGATAAGTATGATGACCTTCTTTATAGGCTTCATTAGTGTTGTATATCCTTACATTAAACTCTAGTTCCAATGACCCTTGTGCAGAACATGATATCACTGCCTTTACCGACCCTCATGTATATCTCACAATGGTTTAAATGTTCTTGGGAATCATTTGTACTTCTATTACTAGTATTGAGATACTATTTATGTATTCACATCATATTAATCACGAATATACAATTAGAATTTAGATGAAAGTGCAATCTATCTTCTGCCACATGCAATACACAAGTATTATAGAGTCAAATTTCCATTGCTTTAGATTACCACAAGACCCTTGTTCCCAACATGTTATAATATATGGTAACCCAGTTATAGCATATCTAGAATATACAACACTCAAGCAACCTATTACTATCAAAATGTGTAAAGACCATGCATGGAAAGCAGCAAGAGAGGGGAAAAGATTGTACCTTTGATCCTTTAAGTTTGGAAGGATTTTGTGGCTTTATCTAACATACAACAATAGATAAAATACCTGATGGATAGCAACATAAAAAAAATTGAATTAGAAACTTCAACATTGACTTTAATGAGAACAAAGAGGAGAGAGATATGTACCTTTGAATATCTCCACTTTGGAGATCCAAACTTGCTTGCAACATCCTTTTATTGACAGGAGCTTCAGTTCATTCGGATCCGGATGTTACACTTTGAAGGTTATGAGACCTGGGAAAGGTGTAGGACCTGATGACATTCGTATAGAAGTTTGGAGAGTTTTAGGTGAGCGTGGTTTGACTTGGCTTACAAATTTATTCAATGTTATTTGGGAAGCAAGAAAATGCCTGAAGATTGGAGGAGAAACATGTGGTTCCTCTTTATAAGAACAAAGGTGACATTCAAAATTGTTCATATTAGAAATCGATAATGCTTAAGGGCAATATCGGATATAAAGAATAAACATGAAAAACACCAGGATTTTACATGGAATCCTACTCCCTAAGAAGAGGGATGAAACCACGGGAGAATGCCTCAAAGGGCTTGTGTTTTCTATTCACTTTTCTCATCTGATACACTGAGTCTCCAAGTCCCACAAATAGCAGATGTGGGATTAAACCAATGGTTTAAATTTCGATTTAAGATATCGTATCAACATCATGTCGAAACAAAATTTCAAATGATATTTCGTCAAAATTTCTGTAAATTTCGATCACATTTTGCCCAAATCGAGCAACATTTGTGAAGGAAGGCCCTCATATCAGCATTTCGCTCGAAATTTCGGTTCCATGTCGAGATCGAAATTTCAACGAAATTTCATGAAATTTGAAATCATGGACTAAACCATTGGATGTGGTAATTGAACCCTGGAGGGATCCAATTACCCATGATGCATATGCTCCAACACTCCCCCTTAAGCTGGAGCATGCAATGCTCAGCTTGGACAAATGAAAAGAAATTTCAAACTCGCAATACAAGGCACTACAAACAATATCAACTCAATACATATTCGATTGTCAGTTGATGTCGAGGGCATCACTTCTCATGTCATGTTCATGAGGAACTAAGGGGCTAGAGTGTGAGTTGAACTGGGTCTCCTCGTCGGAAAACATGTGCTATGTACTGCATTTGTCTGAGTCATTAAACTGCAATGAGTCTCCGCCTAGAGAACTCTGGCCCACAACTGCTCCATCTCTCTTAGAAAATGAGGAATGCAGAAGCGTATCAGAGAAATAAAATAAAATATTATGAAACATCGGGATTTTACGTGGAACCCTACTCCCTAAGGAGCGGAATGAAACCACGATAGAATGCCTCAAAGGGTTGATTCGTTCATTAAACATTCTCAACCGTTACAAGAGGGTGAGGGACTTCTTATATAGCCCTCACTGAGTCTCCAAATCCTACAGATGGCCGATGAGGGACTAAACAACTAGATGTGGTAAATGGATCCTAGAGTGATCCATTTGCCCATCTACAATATAAGTGACGCATAACACATATACTCCAACACTCCTCCTCAAGCTGGAGCATGAAATGCTCAGCTTGGACAAATAGAAAGAAATCTCAAACTCACGCTACAGGACACTAGAGACAATATCAAGTTAATGCAAACACAATTGTCGGATGTTGTCGAGGATGTTGCTTTTCATGACGTGTAGGTAAGGAGGAACAAACGGTCTGGACTGTGAGTCAAATTGAATCTCGTCGTCGGAGAGCATGTGCTATCTACTGCACCTTTCAGAGTCATTGCAACTGATAATGAGTCTCCTCATCGGAGTACTCTAGCCCGCCACAATCATGTGGACTGTTGCTCCATCTTTGAAGGGCCGGACTGAAAAAGCTGTGGAGACATCCTCGTCGGAGTCTACGGTCGCTGGAGAATGGAATCTGAAAAAGACTCGTCGGAGAACTGGGTCTCTTCCATACTGGTTTAGAGAATGGGATCTCTACTCTGGAGTCCCTATGAAACCACATGAAAACCCGAACCCACATGGCATAGGGAATGGGATATGTACTCCGGAGTCCCTATGGAACACATGAAACCCCTGAGCCCACAAAACCAGAAAGATGGGGACCTCTAAACTGATGATCCCAGACATGTGCGAATCAAACTAAAGACTCGAAACCTAATCGTGGAGTCAAATCTGAACATCTCTGTAAAGTCTGAAAAACTGGCTGACCTCTGGACTGGAGAATCTGAATATGGAATTCGACATGTGACTCTACACAATACTCCCCCCTTTCTCCCATACTTGTCGGAAAACGATGGCATCGACAAAGTTGAGAGAAGACAAGAAAATGGGTAAAACATCACATAAGGCGATTACACTTTTTCAATTTTTAAAAATCATTTTTTTCAGCTATTTCATTTCATTTTTTAATAGCCGTCACATCTTTTTTTTCAAAATAAGTTGTATCATCATTTTCTCGGCTTTTTCTTTTCCTTTTTTCTTTGAGTACGAGATTTCTTTTGTATGCGCCTCTTTTCTCAAAACAAGCCATTTTTTTCAAAAATGAACCCAATTACATTGCAGCCCCCGCCCCAATTTCTTTTTTTCCTCTTTTCTTTTTCTTTCAGCCCACCTGGGCCCTTTACAATGAATTTTTTATAAAAATGCAGCCCTACTTGGGCTCTTTATGTAGGGTTTCCACTTGGGAACCCTCTTTCTTCAAGAGACCCGGCCTCGATGAAGGGTCTCCTGCCACCGCCTGCAAGGGTAAAGGACAGGAGCTCCTCCGTGGGGGACAAACACGATCCCCGCCGTCAGAAAGGAGTAACGCCGCCAAGGTTTAAAAAAACGAAAAGCGGAACGAGGCGGTTATCCTGGAATCGAGGCGAGGCGTAGCCTCGAGGCGGTCGAGGCGTAAGCCTCAGTATTACCACCAAAATATGTAATTCAATAGAGAATATTGTAATAATATTAGTAAGACAATATTATCTAATAAGATTTCAATGTTCTAAAGCAATTAAAGCATATTTCAAGTAACTTCTCAAAACCAACAATAACAAACATCGCCGCTAGACTGTGTGTGTTAATGTAAAAGTCTAAAAGTTTAAGACAAAAGATTAAAATGGTTACAAAACATGACATAAGTTCGAATATTCTACTTCTATTACATGACCAATAGTTCAAAAAACCCAAAGGAGTATTAAGAGAGGTAGCTTGGCCATATCCTAAATTCCTACTCAAGGTTCTGGGCGTTCTGGATTCTCCTGCTCATTGACATTGGCTCCAACTACAACTTCTGCAAAAAGATCATCATCAGAAGAACTACTGCTTATTGGATCATCAAATGAGTCATCCATATACTTCAACCTTGCTTCATCTTCCCCTTCATCGCTAACTTCGTCATCCTGAAACTCATCCTCATTAGCGTCCACCACTGCTTTACCTATTAGATAATACCAATATTACTTAACTTACTTTTGTTGTGTTTAAAATAACATAGTATGTTCATGAATCATAATAATAAGTAGTCATTACCTTTGTCCTTCCTCCTCTTCTGACGTGAATTTCCTTGTCTATCAGCTTCATCCTCGACTTCTACAACGTCATCCTCAATGGGAGTGTTCGCATCAAGTTCTTGAAACGCTTCGAAGTCACAACTTTGGAGCTCCGACACCCATTCATCACCAGAATCAACGTCATCCAAGCATAGAGGATCCTCCATGGTCTTTCTCCTAATCTCTCTATGCTTCAACTTTAGGTTGAACATCACGTAAACCAAATCATTCAATTTGTCTTGTGTAAGTCGATTCCTTCTCTTTGTGTGGACCTAGTGTCAGATTTCAATATCAATAAATATTGTATCATAAATCTTAATAGAATGTAATTGTTATTATTACCTGATTAAAAGAACTCCAGTTGCGCTCGCACCCCGATGCACTACAAGTCAAACTCAAAACTCGGATGGCAAATTTTTGCAACTCAGGACATTCATCCCCAAATTGAGACCACCAATCCGCTGAAAATCTTATATTTCACAATCATGGTAAATCTTAGATAGTTATCAATTGAAAGAAATAATATAATAAAACAAAATATATACTAACCAGGACTCCTCTTCTTGCGCGTACTTATTGCGCTTTCCCATCCAAAAAAACCTCTTGCGTGCTTAAAAGCATCAATCTGTAAATCAATTTTTTCCCTTGCAGATCGATCATCTACCATCCTCATGATGCAATCAAACAAGCCTTTTTTAATCTCAAAATGTTTGGAAAATGACGGCTCGTATGTACATTGGGGATTGAAAAAGTATGATGCCGCATGCAAGTTGGTATGGAGTTGACGATCCCATCTGTCATCCACAATATCCCACAATGTTCGATATTTTGTTTCATCATTGCCCAATGCTTTCGCCATTTCTTCATTAGCTCTATTCATGGCCTCGTAGATGAAACCCATTGGTGGATATTTTTCATAATCCACCATCCGCAAAACCAAAACTAACGGTTTCGTCGTTTGTATCACGTAGGCAACACCAGGCCAAAAAGTTTTGCTTCTCAAAATTGTTTGACTTACACTTTTCCCTTGAGGCTTATAAGGGACTCTTCTTCCATTTGTTGGAAGTAAAAAAGGATTCTAAAGGATCCTTCATGCTCATCAACTTCTGTAGTGTGAGAAAAGTCGTAGCAAAACGTGTGACCGTTGGTCGTACCAAATCTCCTCCTATTTGCTTCCTTACCATGGCCAAAACCCATCCATGCGCATAGATGTAATTAATAATCTTTTTTGCTTTCTTGAACACAGAGGCAGGTAGAGGTAATTTTAAGATATCTTCCAACATCAAGTCTATGCAGTGGGCTGCACACGGAGTCCAGTAAAGGTGCTTCCTTTTCTCCATCAACATTTGTCCAGCCGCCTTGTAATTTGAGGCATTGTCTGTAATAACCTGTATAACGTTGCCTTCGCCGACCTCCTCTACAATCTCATCCAACAGGTTAAATAGCAAGGTTGCATTCTTCACTTTGTCGGATGCATCTACGGACTTCAAGAACCAAGTGCCTTTCGGGTTGTTCACCAAGAAGTTGATTAAAGAACGACCCTTTACATCTGTCCAACGATCTGACATTATGCTGCATCCAGTTTCTGTCCAAGAAGCCCTTGCCTCACTCATAATGTCCCCAATATTCTTTACTTCATCTTTCAAAATCCAACCCCTTAGCTCATAAGCAGATGGAGGCTTCAATCCCCTCCCAAAGGAGCCGACAGCATGAAGCATAGATGAAAACGAAGGGCTACTTGCACAGTTAAATGCCAACCCATTCTCAAAGAAGAATCTACCAATGGTACGACAGACACGACTTCTCTCCTCTTTCTTCCAAGTCTCATTCAATGTAGTTTGATGGCCACTCACCCCAATCGTAGTCGTAGGACTTGGACTTCCCAATGGTGATGGGCCAGCAACAAAGAAGTCCATGGGACCTCTTACCCTCTTCATATTACTAGATCCAGATGGAGAGACTGCTTGATTGTCACCACCAAATGGACTTTGCATGTCAAAGCTACCCGCTCTGCACAATTCTTCCATCTCCATCATTGCTCTTTTATTTTTCTCTTCGTTGGACGATAATATAGCCTTCATTTCATTCAACACTTCAGTAGGAACTTGTGCACAACCTTTCACATTTTTTCCGGTCTTTGCGAGATGATGCTTGAGTCTAGCGACTCCACCTGTAATCCTCTTCCCACGAAAATTGCATTGGACATACACATATCCTTTAGATTTTTGAGCCTCCTCCATCTCAACTTGAACACAATATTTCCATGCGAGGTCATTCCGACCTCCTTCGGAATTCTTTTGACCTTTGCTTGTCTTTGGCATCTCTATAATTTCGAGTAACAAATAAAATCAAGTAGATAACATTTGCATACTATTTAGTATAACATTAATAAGTTCATTTAACAGAATCACATTAAATCTTCTGATTTAAGAAAAGTACAAAATTTATTTAACAAAACATAGCTTTTAAAGTTCAATCATAGCAGCATGACATGAAATCCACTTCAATAAACAAGATATTATAGTCGCTTTTTCTTTTTTAAATCGTATCATGATTCATGGGTATAGGTTGAAAAAACCCTCGAAACTATTTCATAAAGTAGAGTAAAAAAATAAAAAAATAAAGAAAAACTTACTGTTGGCGGAGGTGCAGCAGCCTTGCGGTGGAGTTTTCAAGCAGCTGGAGGCGACGCAGTGCCAGTTGTGCGCTGCGCGGCGTCGGAGAAGAGATGCAAATACCTTGGAAGCACGGCAGGTCGTCAATGGAGGCGACGAGTTCGGCTAGGGTTTTTCCCTGGAAGGCTCGAATGGAAGATTTCCCTGGAAGGCTCGATGGAGGCGACGAGTCCCCTGCAAAATAAGTTATAAGTGGGTCACGTGCTTCGCACGTAACCCACTAATTTTCACAATGCCTCTCAAGGCCGCCTCGCCTCGCCTCACAACGCCTCACCAGACAAGGCGCTCGCCTCGCGAAGGCTGGTTGAGGCGCTCGCCTCAGAACGATATTCTGCCGCCCCACCTCGAGGCGTACGCCTCGAGCGCCTCGAGGCGCGCTTTTTCAAACCATGAACGCCGCTTGGGAGATGTTGTGTGACGTCGCCTAGATGCTCGAAGAGGCTGCATGCGAGAGCTCGATTGGAGATCAATGTCGTGGATATGAGCCGTCACGATTGTGGCTTGTTGTTTGGTCGGTTGTCGTCGCGTGGTCATGGAGATGGAGGAGGGGTGTAGCGTCATCGCCTAGAGGGAGGAACGGCTCCTCTGGATCTAGAGCGCACGCATTGCGTCGTCGAAGCGTGTGCGGCTACGCTGCTGCCTGAAAAGGATGTGTCCATCGCCGCCGAAGGGCTTCCTTCTGGAGAAGAAGGAAGCGTTGGAATATGCATGAGGAGGTATGGGCGACAACTTCCATCGCCTGGAGCAGTCTATGCCGCATGGGTTTGCCGTCGTCGATGCCGCTCTCGAGATGGGGCTCCTGCTCGGTTGATGTCGCCTCCCCGATCGAAGGAGATAAGGGTTCCAGACTTGGAGCCTTGTTAGTTATGGAGATTCACATAAGAACAGACAATTACAATTAAATGGGAATAAACATTACGAAAAATGTTTAGTTCCGTCTCATGTTAAAAGAACGTAATGCAGGGATTTCTTTAGAATATCTGAATCATAAATTTTAGGAAATATTTCTAAAGTAATCTGATTTTTAGGATTGTTATTGCATAAAATCGGATACAATCATGTAGTTTTAGGAAATATTATGATTTTTTAAATACAGTTTTTGTTGTTTATACAGTAGGGTCAAAACATCATTTATCAGAGTTGTGCCATTTTCCGTGAATTATTTTTCTAGTCAATATATGCATTTTAGGCATTTCAGATAATATACCAAATAATACAATAATTATTTCATGTTTACAAATATTGGAGCTATCATAGGTTCCAACATAATTGTTATATAAGGTCCATATCGGATTATTTTATTTCTATTAGCTAAAAATCATGATTTATACCAAAGATAAGAAGAGAAAAACTCAACCATGCATGGTTGGTGCAGCATTGATAGAAGATATATCCAATAAAACCCGATATAAATCTAGATAGTGAGCACAAAACTTCAAAAATCCGATATTATAAAAACTTCAAAAAAGGAAACCGTAACCTTTTTGTTCGGTGCCGCTGGCAGGAAAAAGGAGGAGAGGAATGCCGAGCTTCTTCACGTTCCGAGAAGAGCAACATCGAGCAATCGGACAGCGATCGGAGGTGCGGCGATTGCCTACTATCGCCTGAAGAGGGTTTCGAACCTTCAAAATGGGTATCGGGTTTTAAAGAGAGAGAGAGAGAGAGAGAGAGAAAGTGTGTGTGTGTGTGAGAGAGAGAGAGAGGGTTTTAAAGCGCCGGGCAGTAACATAAATCCTAAATAATCGAGTATCTGGATCCTCTTGCAAAAGACGGCCGTTTAATCGACCGACTGGGCCAACTAGTCGGTCTAACTAGTCGTTCTGCCCGACGAAAGGTCGATTACCCCTATTCGAGTCGACCAGGTCATCGAGTCCATAAATCGGTCCTACTGGGCCAACTAGTCGTTCTACCCGACTAAAGGCCGATTACCCTTATTCGAGTCGGCCTAATCGAGTCGATAAATCAGGCTGAATAAAAGTCGATTTTTACAAGCTTGATATTCACTTTTTCGAGATACTATGTTACTCCCCAGATTTAGAAGATTCACCATAGGAGTGTCATACCAAATTTGTTCGCGGGATTTAGGGCTATTTTAGAGAGAAGCTTGCAGTTTTTTGAGCAACTACTAAAGATGAAGCAATAGACATCACCTCTCGTATTGAGACAGAAAGGGATGAAAATCCTCAAAGAAGAAGCTTCAACTTTAGTATTAGACCATCCAAATGCAAGGTGAATTATAACCGCAGAAATTGTCGCTATCATCCAATTGGTTCCAGTATAAGCTCGCCACAGACCTTGGGCCATGAATTATCAGGAAGGGAGGGTTTCTCTAGACCTCTGTTATACCCTCGTAACTCAGCGACAGGAGCTAATACCTCTGTGATTGGATATTCAGCTCAGACAGGAACATGTGCATGTTATTATTGTCATCAAGAAGGCTACTTTTAAAAAGATTGCCCATAGTTGAGAGGATTAGGGTTGAAGCCAACTGCAACTAACAATGTAGCATCTGTCCCGAGTAATGAAGCAACACGTGGAGGAAGAAAAGGTAGAGGTCGTGGCTAATAACGATCATCTCCTACGCAGCAACCACTACAAAGAGTTGCATGCTCTAGCATGCCTATTCCTAATGGCCAGCTTAATGCAATTACTGAAGAACAAGCTTACAATTCAGGCACGGTCGTACAAGGTACCATTACTATCCATGACATTTCAGTACATGCCTTGTTTAATTCTGTTACTTTGCATTCATTCGTTGCTCGACGGTTAGTACCCACTTTGGGTAAGATACTAGTATAAGTACAACAATCCTATTTGACCAAGGGACCAGGAGGATAAGTATTTATAATACGAGACATCTTAGATAATTGTGTAGTACAGATAGCAAGACATCAGCTACATGTTTCCCTACTACTTATTGGAATGGAGGACTTTGATCTCATCATGGGGATGGACAGGCTAGAAAGGCATCATGCACGCCTTGACTGTTTCTAGAAGACAGTAACTTTTCACCTTCCTGACTCGGTAGAATTCCAGTTCATTGGAAAGACAACCAATGATAATGTCGAATACATCTCTACTCTGATGGCACAACATTTGTTAGAGCAAAGGTGCCAAGATCATTTAGCTTATATATCCACTACATCAGGGTCAGACAGAATGATAGAAGATGTACCTATAGTATGGAAGTTTCCTTGTGTATTTCCAGATGAACTACCCAGATTACCATGTGAGCGAGAGATTGAATTTGAAATCACTCTCACGCTCGATACTCAGCCTATCTCTATTCCTCCTTATAAGATGGCACCAGCTGAGTTACGAGAGTTAAAGATACAGTTACAAGAACTGTTAGACAAAGAAATTATTCGTTCTAGTACTTCACCATGGGTGCACCTGTATTGTTTCTGATGAAGAAAGATGGGTCAACGCGGTTGTGCATTGACTATAGACAACTAAACAAGAGGACAGTAAAGAACAAGTATCAAGAATAGATTATCTCTTTGACCAGTTGAAGGGTTCAACTATGTATTCCAAGATTGACTTAAGATCTGGATACCATCACTTGAAAATTAAAGATGCAGATATTCTCACGATAGCCTTTCGAACAAGATACAGACATTATGAATTTTTAGACATGCCTTTTTGGACTGATAAATGCCCCAGCAGCCTTCATGGGTCTCCATAATAGAGTATTCAGGGAGTTCCTAGATCACTCCGTGGTAATCTTCATTGGTGACGCGCTTATTTACTCCAAGGATAAGTACCAACATGAACACCATCTTGGACAAGCACTCGAAACACTGAGGAAGAACAAATTGTATGCTAAATACAACATATGTGACTTATGTCTATCTAAAGTATTCTTCTTAGGCCATGTTATTTCCGAGGCAGGTATATCAGTTGATCCTGCGAAGGTTAGTGCTATGATGAGTTGGGAATGCCCGGAGACTGTCAAAAAAAATATGAACTTTTCTAAGTCTAGTTGGGCATTATAGAAGATTTGTGAAGGGATTTTCATGAATAGCATTGCCAACGACTAGGCTGACTCAGAAGGAAGTCCCATTCATATGGTTTGATATATACGAAATTAATTTTCAGACACTGAAGGAATGTCTAAAATTTGCACCTATCCTTACTCTACCCTCTGGGACTGGAGGGTTTACGGTTAACTGATGCATCTAAAGAAGGATTTGGGGCACTTCTTATGCAACATGACAAGGTGGTTGCTTATGCATCACGACAACTCAGGACACAAGAGAGGAACTTCCCGACACATGACCTTGAACTAGCTATCGTAGTCTTCGCTTTAAAGATATGGAGACATTACCTCTATGGTATTACTTTTGAAATCTTCGCCGACCATAAAAGTTTGAAATTATTGTTTGACCAAAAGGAGCCACATATGAGGCAGAGATGGTGGTTAGAGTTGTTGAAGAACTACGATTGCACCATCTCTTATCACCCCAAAAAGGGGAATATCGTAGCAGATGCCATTAGCAGAAGAACTGATTCACCTAGGTTGGTGAGTGATATCTACTTCTGGGGTTTACTATCAACGTTGAGTGAATGGAAACCATTTGATAGTAGTGTTGATACTAGAACTATTCCTCGGTGAGACAGTCCAGAGATCTAGGATAGAATAAAGAAAAGACAAGAGGATGACCTAGTCCTTAAAGACTTGAGACAACAACTTGAGAAGAATGAGATAGAAGGATTCCATATACAAGATGAGTTAATGTATAATTATCATAGAGTTTGTGTACCAAACATATCCGAGTTGAGGAAAGACATCATCTTACGTAAAGCGCATTGCTCTAGATTATCTATTCATCAAGGAATTACAAAGATGTATAAGGATCTTCGTTCACACTTTTGATGGTCGGGAATGAAGAAGGATGTTGTTGAGTTGTGAACTCATGTTTCACTTGTCAGCAAGTAAAGGCTTCACACCAAAAGCCACCGGGATTGTTGCAACATTTCCCTATCCCGAATGGAAATGGAAAAATATTTCCATAGACTTCGTTACCGGCTTACCTTAGACGACCGATAATAAAGATAGTATATGGATTATAATAAATCGTCTAACCAAGGCAGCACACTTTATTCCAATAGGTTTATCTTCCACTCCAGACCAGCTTGCAGAGTTATATATTACACATGTGATCAGTCTCCATGGTATACCAAAGGAGGTAATTTCCGATCGAGATTCACGATTCACCTCACACTACTGGGAAAACTTCATGAAAGCCTTAGGCATACATCTATGCTTTAGCACAGCATATCATCCATTGATAGATGGTCAATCAGAACGTACTATTCAGACTCTAAGGGCCCGTTCGGTAGGAGAATCAGCAGGAATAAGGATGGGGAATAAGGGGAATAAGGGTCTGTTCTCCGTTCGGCTGGAGGATAAGAACAAGGAGAATAGGGTGAAATAAAGGTAGGTAAGGTGGGATAAAGATAGGAATAAGAGTGAAATAAGATGAAATAATGGGGAATAGTCGTACCACGGGGAACCGTGTTGGGAGGAAAATAGGGGCTTATTCCCCTTATTCCATTCCCCTTATGCTTGTACCGAACATGGGCTAAAGGATATGCTACAAGCATGTGCCTTAGAATGGATGGAATCACGAGTTAAACATTTATCTCCTATAGAATTCACCTACAACAATAGTTACCATGCAAGTATTGGATATATGGATATAGGTGTACTACTCCTATGCGTTAGCAATAGGTCGGAATAATGAATCTTTATGATTCATATAGACTCAAGGAGACACTGGAAGTTGTAGAGCTTACTCGAAAAAGACTAATAACTGCCCAGAGTCGTCAAAAAAGCTATAGTGATACGAGGTGAAAAGACCTTGAGTTTGAGGTAGGTGACTTTGTATTCCTTAAAGTATCGCCTATGAAGGGAGTTCAGAAATTTGGCCTGCGTGGGAAGTTGACACCCAGCTTCGTGGGTCCTTTTGAAATTATCTAATGGAATGGGAAAGTTGCATATAGACTTGCATGTACATCCAATTCGAGCTCCATCTCCAGCTCTCGATAAAAGCCTATCAGGCTCTTTCTGTGATTTCGATGGACTTGAGGAGACCCTTCGAAGCATCTCTTGTTGTCGAGGCAGCATGCAGCAAGCGTAAATCCCATGCGGCCCACCCCTCCCTTGTGCATGCCACCTCTAGCCACTGCAGTAGCACCCGCATCATCCAGGTGATGCCTTCTTGGCGATGCAGTCAGCTTCAGTCTCTTCGATCGCCTATCGGTGGCGAGATGCAGTAAGAGCAGCGTCGCCACTCCGACTTCCCGGCGGCGAAGAGACTATAGCAGCCCCATCTCCTCCTCGCACCCTCCCTCCAGGCAGCGACCTCCCCCTCATCTCCTCCAGGTGACGGCCTCCCACTCATCTCCTGCAGGCAACGACCTCCCACTCATCTCCTCCAGGCTGCAACCTCCCCCTCATCTCCTGCAGGCAGTGGCGACAAGAAGAGAGCCCCTTCGGATGCGGCGGTCTTTAAAGGATTCCCAAGTAAGAACCCTAAATAAGAGCCCACGGGTTCTTTTTAAAAAAAAACGTTGCAAATTCTAGGCCCAAGTGGGCAGCATGTAAAAAAATATAGAAGAGAGAGGGAGAATCATGGGCCCATTGTTTGGGCTATGATATTTGGGCTCAAGTGGCAAAGCTTCTTTATTCAAGAATAAGAGGCATACAAAAGAAAAGCCGTACACAAGAAAAACTTTTGCAAAAAAAGTCGAAAAAAGGAGAATGAAAGCCTAATTTAAAAAATGATTTGAAAAGAAATTGATTGAAAAGAAAAGCCGAAGAAAAAATGTTATCGGCTTATTTGATTTTTATCCTCCCCATCTTCATGTCTTCTCTCAACTTTGTCGATGTCATTGTGTTCCAACAAGTATGGGAGAAAAAGGGAACATTATGTAGAGTTCTACATGTCTGGCTCCAGATTCTCTAGTTCAGACTCCATGCTAGTTTTCAGACTCTACAGTTCCGTTTGACTCTGTGGATTGGTTAAAGAGTCCAAGTTCGAGGCACTCCATATTTGAGTGACCCATTTTCTTCGAGTTCTCCAGAGAAAAACTCCTTTCCAGACGCACATGTATGCGATCAATTTTGTGGAGTCCCCATCTTTTCTTTGTGATCTCAGAGTTTTCATGTGATCCATAGGAACTCCAGAGTAGAGATCCCATTCCTTATGCCATGTGGGCTAGGGTTTTCATGTGGTTTCATAGGGACTCTAGAGTAGAGATCCCATTCTCTGAGCCAGTATAGGAGAGACCCGGTTCTCCGATGAGGAGACTTTTCAGACTCCATTCTCCAGCGATCGTGGACTCCAATAAAGATGTCTCCACAACTTTTCAGTTCGGCCCTTCAGAGATGGAGCAGTTGTCCACATGATTGTGGCGGCCCAGAGTACTTCGACTAGGAGACTCATCTCAGTTTTGGTGACTCTGACAGGCACAGTACAAAGCATATCCAGTTCGACTCATACTACATCCCGTTTGTTCCTTCTCATCTGCACGATATGAGAAGCAACGTCCTCGACACCGACGATTGTATTTGCATTGAGTTGATATTGTTTGTAGTGTCTTGTATTGTGAGTTTGAGTGATTTCTTTCTGTTTGTCCAAGCTGAGCATTGCATGCTCCAGCTTGAGGGAGAGTGTTGGAGCATATGTGTCACTCTTGCAGATGGGTAGTAGATGGGTAAATGAATCTCTCCGGGATCCATTTACCACAACTTGTGTTTAGTCCCATATCTACCGGTGGTGGAACTTAGAGGGTATGTGGAGGCTATATAAGAAGCCCCAGACCTCATGTATCAGATGAGAAAAGCGAATGAACACATCAGCCCTTTGAGCATTCTCTCGTGGTTTCATCTCGCTCCTTAGGGAGTAGGGTTTCACATAAAAGCTATGTGTTTCAAATCTATATTTATGTAGTTCTTGCTCTATTTGTCAATTCGCTTCCGCATTCTTTATTTTCTAACAATCTATGTTTATTTTCTTCATTATTGAGCATTGGCTCATTTCTTTCCTGTGTTTTCTGAAAACCCAACAGGCATCGAAGAGTCGTTACAGTGATAGTAACCATCCTGCCAGCTACAGTAGCATTACCCCACAAGGTAGTTGGTAATCTTTTTGTGCATTTCCTTTCCTGATGATGTACATGTAAATGATCATAGTGGGAGAATGTACCATGTAAACTTTATTTTTTTGAATGGAAAAGTGTTAAATGCTTTTTTCTTAGTATTTTTATTTGTAGTATGTTTCTGAATGTTAATTGCGATTGATGAATAAATTATTGTGTAGTAACCAGATTCGGATATGGGTGGATCCGACGACCTGAAATCAGAGTCGTGGCAGTGCCCCCTCTAGCCCCTTCTGTCCCCTCCACCCCCTCTGCCACCTCTGTCCAGTCCCCCCTTCCAACCCCCTCCTCCCTCGCTTCTCCATCTAAACCACAACCAAGTTTCTTGGCTCGAGTTCTAGCTTCTTTTGCAGGGTATAGTAAATCCACCACCTGAGCATCGGTTGTACTCGAGTAGCTATTCCATATCAGTCACCGACGTGATCCCAATACCATACCCAAGTTTAGCCATCCATGTTGCATTTGTATACAAACCAATAACCACTTCACAGTAAGCTCTACCATGTGCTCTAGGAGACACCAAAGGAGGCCCGCTCGCTACAGTCTTCATGCTTCACCGTGGATGTGCCTCAAGTGGAGCCGGGCCTCTTTGAAGAAGACCATTAATCAGTAGAGGTCCACTAATTCTCGGCAGCCTTCAAACCATAGCCAAAGTTGAATCACAACAACAGAACAGATCTTAAATAGTTAAACCCCCACCTAACGCTTCCTTGGACCTTCAAAGACATCACCAACCTCCAAGACATATTTGTTAATAGCTCTCTGCCACAACTCCTCCAAACCTGCTTGGAGTTGTCCTTCGCGCCGTCCACCGCCCGCATCATCTTTGCATATCCTCGGGAAGCTTCATCGGTACGAGATCAGAAGATGAAGACGATAAGAATGAGGTGCTATGATTGCCTAAGTTGAGGAAGATAGAGGCATCTTTTAGAAATGTGATTTTGTTCGAGGGGTTAAATTGTCCAAATTGAAGGAATTAGTCAAAGCTAACAGCAGAAATGGATGGAACTTGACACAGGGTTATGCCAAGTAAGGGTTAATCATTATTCTAGATTATGGGTGTAATTCGCGATTACGCAGTATAAATATCCCTTTGTAATATATTGCAGAAGCATAATCAATGGGATCAATTGAATGACGTGAATCAACACAAAAAATAATATTGTACATTTTTTTGTAAAATCAAGGAGATAATCAAGCACTCAAAATGAGCACGTGTATTTTTACGACGAAACCCAAATCATGTAAAAACCCCACCCAAAGTCATATTGACTTTGGATTTTAACCAACAAAATCTCTCGATCCCGTTCTATTATCAAGCCAATTTCAAAAAAGGCATTTCCTCCTCGTTATAACAATACTGTTGAGATATTTATATCTCATTATCTCTATTTGCATTTTCTTATTTTTTTGTCCACTTTATGTAATTTTCCCTTAGAGCTTTTCTCCTATATAAGAGAGCTCTAGGGCTATGATGAAATCCATATTTCATTTCACGTCTTTCCACATGGTATCAGAGCGACAGTCATGGACCAGAGCTTGTGCCCTAGAAATCCCACCCCACCTGATCCTTCGTGCATCCAAGCGCCGCCACCACCGTAGGCCATTCCTGCGCAACCAGCCGCCCACGTCGGCGATCCAGCCGCCGTCGTCACGCGGCCGAACAGCGGTTGCAGCCGTCGCCGCTTCCCCGGATCGGGTGTAGCCGCACGGGCCACCGCCGTCGAGCACCAGGCCGCCGCCGACTCCGCTCCCACAGCCCGTGCCGCCTCATGCGGACTCCGTCCCCGGTTAGGTATGCTTCTGGGTTTCTCGGGTGTGATTTGATCATCTAAAATCACCCTAGTTACCCAGAGGGGGCTCCAACGGATGGGAGAGGTTGTGGTATGAGTCTATACCCACAACTCATCCTCTCATATGTCAGTGTAGATGCAGGTAGTAAAGTTTGCAGACTCAGTCTTGGATATTATTGTCATCATGTCAGACAACAAAGCAGATGTTGCATCCATTGGTGCCTTCAAAGGTCCAGCACCCATCGTCAAGATGGATTAAACGAACTATGAACTATGGGCCATGCAGTTCATGAGTCTGAGGCAATGTAATGGCAAGAAGCACATCCTCTTCTTGCCACATTCAGCGACGGGAGCTTTGGGATGACCTTCGTGCTGCGGATAACTCTTTCTCTGGGATCCCCTGGATTATTGGCGGGGACTTCAACGTTACCATTCACTCCTCCGATCGTCCTCGTGGTCGGGGTGGGCGCGATCCGGGCTCGCAGGAGTTTCGGGATTTAATTCATGAGCTGGCGCTTACTAATTTGGTTCCGAATGATATCTCCTACACGTGGCGGAACAATTCTTCTAGATCAAGGATCGACCGCTTCCTTGGTAATGGTCTGGCTTTGGACTCGTTCCCTCTTTGCTCTGTTGGCTCGCGTCCCCGTGCCTTTTCGGACCATTCTCCCATCATTTGGGACGATGGTGCCGGCCTTTCTCCTCGTGGGCTCTTTCGATATGAAAAAAGCTGGCTATTGGAACCATCATTTAAAGACATTGTCACGAACCATTGGAACCATTTCCCGGCCTCGGGCTCGGCGGCGGTCAAACTTTCTCAGAAGCTATCTTCTCTCAGACGGGCGCTGGTTGATTTCAAGGCTACCATTAGACATTCTCGCAAGGCTATTCGTTCCGATGCGGAGAACCTTATTGTTCTCCTGGACTCCACGGAAAGCGCTCGTGACCTTACCATGGACGAGCTTCTTGAACGCTCTAGTGCGATTGCGCGGGTTCAGGCTGAAGATAAGAAGCGTTGTATTGAATGGCGCCAAAGGTCTAAGGAAAAATGAATCAAGGAGGGTGACGCCAACACGTCGTTCTTCCATCGGGCGGCTAGCAACCGGAGACGCACTAATTTTATCCGTTCTATCTCCATTAATGACGAAGTTTTCTCGGATGATCGTGCGATGAGTATTGCCATCACTGAGCAATTCCGTCGTTCTTCTTCGGCCCTCCCTCCTCGGCGGTGGCGTTGGCTCGGGGAGGGCGCCCCCCAGGTTTCGGACGCTGACTCCGTTCTCCTCACGCGCCCTATTTCCATGGCTGAGCTTAAGGCTGCTGTTTGGGACCTGAATTGTGACGCCTCCCCGGGTCCGGACGGCTTTCCCGTTTCTTTTTACAAGGATTTCAGGGAGGTGGTTTCGGGGGACGTGCTCGCGGTGGTCTTCGAATTCTGTTCGGGCAACCATGGTTTCGATCGTATCAACAAGGCTCACATCGTGCTTATTCCGAAGAAGTCGCCCGCTCTTCGCCTCGACGACTTCCGTCCTATTGCCGTCTCCAACGCTATCTATCTCATTGTGGCTAAAACCTTGGCCAACCGCTTATCGCGGATTCTTCAAGGCCTCATCTCTCCGGTCCAAGGTGCGTTTATTAAAGGTAGACATATTGCGGATTGTATCCTTGTGGCGTCGGAAATTGTGGCTGATTGGAAGAGGGAGAAGAAGAAAGGATCTTTATGGAAGATCGATTTTGCTAAAGCATATGATTCGATTGATTGGCGCTTCTTATGGTCTGCTCTTCATCGCCGGGGTTTCCCGGATACTTGGATCTCTTGGATGCGCAGATGTATCTCCACGGTCTCTCTTTCGGTGCTTATCAACGGCCATCCGGTTGGAGGATTCTTTCAGCCGCGCAGGGGGGTGCGCCAGGGCTGCCCCTTGGCCCCTATGCTCTTTGTTCTTGCCTCGGATGTCTTGTCTCGGATGGTGCACGGCGTCATTGATGCTGGCCTCACCGCGGGTTTTCAGAAGGGAGGCTTATGCGTTCCTATTATTCAGTTCGCGGACGACACCATTTGCTTCATTGAAGGGGGCTCCGACGAGGTGGCGGGGATGGCGCATACAATTTCTTTATTCTGTGAGCTATCGGGAATGACGATTAATCTGGATAAATGCTGTATGGTGCCCTTTGGTTTGTCGGCGTCTGAGGAGGCTGATTGCAGCCGTATTCTCGGCTCTTGGATTGGGGAGCTCCCTCTCCCTTACCTTGGTGTCCCTCTTTCGATTGGCCGGAACCGCTTCAATGACTGGAGGAGTATATTAGAACGGGTGGACTCGCGCTTGGCGGGTTGGAAGGCTACTTTGCTATCCCGGGGCGGTCGTCTTGTTCTTCTTAACTCGGTTCTCTCTGCAATTCCTATCTACTTCCTTTCGGTTCGGAAAATGTCGGTCGGTGTTCGCGCTCGGTTGGAAACGTGCATGCGAAGATTTTTGTGGGGCGTGCGGCGGCAGTGGTCGGGGGATTCACTTGGTTGCTTGGGAGGTAGTGACCCGGCCTAAGAGGTTGGGCGGCCTTGGCGTTCGCCACTTGGCTCGAGACAATGAGACCCTGCTCCTGAAATGGGTTCATAAGATTTGGGGCAAGGATGTTTCTTTCTTTGGTGACGTGCTGCGTGCGATCTTGGGCGAGGCTTGGAATTCCTTTATGCGCGGGAGTTGCCCTGTTCACTCTTCCCCCTTTTGGCGTCATGTCTTTGATGCTTACCAAAGGAACTGCTCCTTGTTCTCTCCGGTGCTGGGGTCGGGTTCCGTCTTCAAGTTCTGGCATGACGACTGGTCGGGGGTGGCGCATTCCGGATTCGCTTCCCGCGTCTTTTCGCCCGGGCGGCTAATCGGTTGGCCACTGTTGCCGACTACTGGATCAACGACGGCTGGTGCCCTGCTTTCTCGGGCATTCTGTCGGACCAGCGCGCCAACGACCTTGCCTCCCTGCTGGGGGCTCTTTCCACTTCCGCTGCCCCTTCTGGTGGGAGGGACCACTGGGCTTGGAGGGACGGCCCTTTCTCCTCTCGCAAGGCCTTCCGTGCGCTGCTTCCTCCTTCTCCTCCCTTGGCTGCTACCTTGGTTCGTGACTGCGCCTTCTTATGGGGGTGGCGCTTGCCCGCTCGGATCACCTTCTTCTTTTGGGTTTTTCGTCATCGGAGGCTGTTGACTCGCGACCGGTGTGCCTCTTTCCTCCACACCCCAACATCCTCTGCCAGCTCTGTGGGGTGTCGGATGAATCGGCCGATCACCTTTTCTTTCTTTTGGTTCGGTGACTCGGATATGGGACGATGTTGCTTGGGCTCATGCGCCCAATACGGAGGCCTTCTATGATATTCTTTGGGGCCAACAGAGGGCGACCTCGTTCTCATCTGCTGGGCCCCTTTGCGCGCATTTGGTCTATTTGGAGGGCTCGCAATGAGTCTATTTTCTCGGGCACGCGTTTTCTACGTGGAGAATGTGACTTCCGCAACGATTAATTTAATTTCTGATTGGTGTTTGTAGTTGGGTCACGGGGCCCGGTTGTGGCGTTTGTTTTTTTCCTTTGGTCTCTCCTCTTCCTTCCTTCTCCCCCCCGTCACACTGTAAGTACCTCTTTCTATACTCTTCATAGTAAATAATACTGGGGGCGAACACCAACGAGTGTCTCCCCCTTTTTTGAGCTTCAAAAAAAAAAAAAGAAGCACATCCTCACGGAGGAGGAGCCAAGTGACAAGATTGGAATTAATGCCTCGTGGGAGACATATGACGCATATGTGTGTGTGTGGTTATCTGAAACTGTGTCAATGGAGATAGCCAACGATATATTGAATCAGCCTGCTGCAAAGGTATGTGGAACATTCTCGCCGATGCGTACTCTCCGACAAAAAATGAGTCGAAGATACTACAACTTCAGCACGATATCTTCACATCGAAGCAGAATGGTCGTCTTCTCCATACCGTTTACACTTCTCTAAGGGGTATGTTTGAGAAGCTCCTTGGTTTCATTCCCTTGACTGCCACACCAGAGCATCTCAAGGCGTACAGAGATTCGGTGATGACCGGAGTTTTTCTTAGCAGCTCTCGATCCTAAGTATGATGTTGCTTGAGCACATATTCTTATTGATGCCACCATACCTCCAATGGAGAAGGCATATCGCAGATTAAGCAGGCTCTCTGTATCTTGTGGTGGTATTCAGCAATATGAGACCTCTTCAGCTATGGTTTGCATCTCGTGGTAGGCAAAGTATGCAGTACCGTGGTCGAGGTAACCGTGGCAGGAGAGGGGGTAGTCAACCCCGTCAGTACTGCACTTACTGCCATAGGTCAGGTCACTCTGACGAAACATGCTACTCTAAGCATGGGTTTATCGCTTCAGCATGTATCACAGAGCAGACTCAACATGTTGGGGGTCCATCCCCTACATCTGATCAGAGATTTGATGAATTTGTAACGCAGCTCAGAGAGATTATGCCTGCTCCTGGTTCAACCACCTCTCCTTCAGAATACTCAGGGGTAGCTGCCTCAGCACCAGCATCCACATCAGGTATAGCACATGCAAATACTAGCTATTACAGGGCAGATTTGTCAAAATGGATTATGGATTCAAGAGCATCCCATCATCTTTGTGGTGAAGAGGACAGTTTGGTACTTGACAGTCTAGTAAGAGTCGGTAATAATAGCAGATGGGACACATTCTCCCATCATTGGTCAGGGGGAGGTGCAGTTAACTCCTGCGATGCGACCTTTATAATGTTCTTTACGCTCCTGAATTTTCTATGAATTTACGGTCCATTAATCAAATCACCAAGGATTTACATTGCCGTCCCATATTTGATCCATCTGCTTTTGTGTTTCAGAACATTCTTACAGGCACGGTGATTGGATCTGGACGTGAACAAGGAGGTCTCTATAGACAGGTACAATCTTCATATGCTGGACTTCTCTTCGCATTGGATATGTTTCTTCCTACGTGACATCTTCATTTTGGCCATCTTCCTCTGCAAAAGTTGTGTCACGTTCTTCTACAGATTTCTCCTCGTTCTACTTTTCAGTGCGAGGCATGCTAGCTTGGGAAGCATCATTGGTCTATCTTCCAAAGTCATCAGGGTCGAAATAGTCATAGTCTTTCGAGTTAATTCATTTTAATATTTGGGGTTCAAGGCGGTCCTAGACCATCAGGGGCATAGGTTTTATCTTGTTATTGCGGATGAGTTTTCAAGACTATCGTGGGTCTTTCTTCTTAAGAACAAATCAGATGCTTGTCCTATTATTCAATCTTTTATTAATGAGAAGGAATATTTTCTCTGCAAATGTCAATTATATCCGTTCAGATAATGCATTAGAATATTGCAGTACTCAACTCTCTCAATTTCTTAGAACCTATGGTATTTTTCTTCAGACTTCTTATTCTTATACTGTTAGAAAATATAATGCAGAAGCGTATCAGAAATAAAAGATGAATAAACAATGAAGAACGCGGGATTTAGCGTGGAACCCTACTCCCTAAGGAGCGGGATGAAATCACGGGAGAACGCCTCAAAGGGCTACGTGTCTATTGACTTTCTCACTGGATACAGTGGTATGGGGCTTATTATATAACCCTCACAGAGTCTCCACATCCCACAACTAGTAGATGTGGGACTAAACAACTGGATGTAGTAAATGGATCCCGGAGAGATCCATTTACCTATCTATATGAGTGACGCATACTCCAACACTCCCCTCAAGCTGGAGCATGTAATGCTCAGCTTTGACAAACAGAAAGAAATCTCAACTCACAATACAAGCCACTATAGACAATATTAACTCAATGCACACAATTGTCGGTTGTTGTCGAGAACGTTGCTTCTCATGTCCTGCAGGGGAGGAGGACAAATGGGCTGGAGTGTGAATTGAATTGAATCTCCTCATCGGAGAGCATGTGCTCTGTAATGCGCATGTCAGAGTCACTGGAAGTGAAATGAGTCTCCTCATCGGATTATTCTAGCCCGCCACAATAAATGGACAACTGTTCCATCTTTCTGAAGGGCCGAATTGAAAAGCCGTGGATACATCCTCGTCGGAGTCCACGGTCGCTGGAGAATGGAGTCTGAAAAGTCTCCTCGTAGAAGAACTGGGCCTCTATCATACTGGCTCAGAGAATGGGATCTCTACTCTAGAGTCCCTATGAAACCACATGAAAACTCTAGCCCACATGGCATATGTAATGGGATCTCTACTATGGAGTCCCTATGGCACACATGAAAACTCTGACTGAAAACAAAAGATGGAGACCACGTAAAAATGATGGCAAAAACATGTGCACATCTGAAAAGGAGTCTCTTTGGAGAACTCAAAGAAAATGGGTCACTCAAATAAGGAGTGCCTCAAACTTGGACTCTGAACCAATCCGCAGGAGTCTGGACATCTGAACAGTAGAGTCTGGAAAATCTGGGTATGTCTCTGACTAGATAATCTGAATCTAAACCGGAATCATCATGGTCATAGAACTCTAGACAATACTTCCCTTTTCTCTCATACTTCTCAAAAATCAATGGCATCGACAAAAGTTGGGAGAAGACAAGAGAATAGGGAAAATAAAACATCACATAAGCCGATAAGATATTTTTCGGTTTTTCTTAAATAATTTCCTCATTCATTTTTTTGAATCTTTTTGTACGGATTTTTGACAATCATCCTCTTTCTTTTTAACGGATATTTCCTTTTTTTGCCAAATGAGGTCGTTTCTTTTCTCTCGACCTCTCTCTCCCCCTTTTTTTTAAATTCTCGTCTCCTTTTTCTGTCTTGGCCTAAAGGATAACACAGACCGCGCTCAAAAATCACAATTTCTGTTAAACTCACAGCAGATTGGGGCCCCCATTAAAGGGGTATCGGGCCCCTATATACTCAACGTGCCTTAGGGTTTCCTTCGAACCTCCTGGTCGAAAGAAGTTGCCGTTCAGATCGAGAGGACGCGAGGAGGGCGGCGCAATGAGACAGCCGCTGGGATGAGGCATCATTGTTGGAGCTCGTCGCTTGGAGCCCTCCCCGATTGGACTCCTCTAGTGCGCAGATGGAGCTCTGTAACATCCATATTCTAACAACCCGAACTCGTCCGATTTTGGGTCCAATGAACCCAAAAACGGTTGTTGGTCAATGCCAAACAACCGTAAAACGACCAATTAATCATGAATCAAAAGTTGTTCGGGTGAAATCGATCAAAAAATTGGTCATTTCGTATTGCGCGCCGCGAAAAAGCCCGCGACACAAATCGGAAACCGCGAAACAAACCGAGACCGTCATTAGATCCGATTCGACGATACAAGACCAACGGAATCGACCGTTTGTCAATCGGACGTCGTTTGATATTTTAAATTCACAATATTTAATCTTAAACAAAAACCGTATCCGAAAATTTCGGGTATTCAAAACGCAGTCGGAAGTATATCAATATTATACCCATTTTGATCGTCGTTAAAAGACGATCAAATCAAGATATTTCACGTTGAAAACCGGAAACTCGTGGTGCGCATACGGTCAATTTTAAGTATGTCAAGTGAGGAGAGAAGTTGGTAAAAAAAAAGATAGCTGCTGGAAAAATCCAGCAGCCTCCCACTTGCACTCTAAACCTTTTTCCACTTGGTTTCTACTTCCTTCCACATGTCCAACAACAAGGAATGCCCCTTTGCTATATAAACCACAAATCTCTCCCATTTCCTCTCCAAATTCCAACGAGAGAGGCAAATTCCAGCAGCCCAGTTCTGTCCTCTCTTCTCTCCTTCCTAAAACCCATCTCCAACCTCTTCAAGTTGCAGATCTGCTGCTACATCAGCTTTTGGTATTGCTGTTGAAGCTCTAAAATCCCTAAATTCTGAAGAAACTAAGGTACATCTAACCCCCATTTCATCATTTCTTCCTCTTCTTCTTTCTTTTTCTTCTCCTCCTACCAAAGAAACATTTTGATTGCAAATTTCAGCAACTCTTGTTGCTGTAGCTGCTCTTGCATGTCAATCTAACCTTCAATTCTAGAGATTTACAAGGTACAAACTTCCCTTTCCACTTGCTGCCATTCATGTGATTTCAACTCTCAAAAAGTTGCTAGAATTAAATTTAAATTGAGGATTTTTAACATGCACTTGATCCTATGATCAGACCTAAGATAATTGCTCCAGAAGTTGTATATTTTTATGATCAAAATTGGGGGTTTTTGCATACATTTTATTCCAAATTCAGATCTGAATGATTGCTCCAGAAGTAGTATATTTTCATGATCAAAATTGGGGGTTCTGCATATAAATTGTTCTAAATTCAGATCTGAATAATTGCTCCATAACTTATATGTTTTCATGATGAAAATTTATGATTTTACTCAAAATTAATTCAAATTTCAGATTGAATAGTTGCTTCTGAAATAATATATTTTCATGACTAAAATACGGGATTTAGGGTAAATTATGATAAGCTAGATGGGAATTAAAAGCCTTTTTAAGATATATACATAAAATTTTGGATTGAAAACTTTAGTTCTTTGAAAAATAATAGTAAGATTGATAACAATTATTTAGACAATTACAAACTACTGTGTACTGTGTACTGAGTTGGAATAATAATAATAAGTACAATTATTATAAAAAAAAAGATGATAATCATCCGTGACCCTAAGGACTAGTTATCTTCATGAAATCATTCTTTTAAAATACTCTACCAAATTATTGAGCACTATAACGAAGAGTTAATATGAGACACCTATATCTGATAAGTTTACCACAGAAGGGTTAAGAAGGGATTGAGAAACCAAATAAGTATGGTAGTGAATCAGTCGTGACAAATATTTGTGCCAGTCACGGTGACCCTTACTATAATAAACTTCTTATGATCTTAATCAGTAACCGCGAGGACCAATTAGTTTTACTATACCATCCTTAGGAATACTCTCCTACCTATTGATTATTATCAATAAGATCAATAATCCAAAGACACAGATCTATAAAACCAAACACCGAAAAGATTGAGAAAGAATAAAGATGTCCGGGAAGATAAGATGTTCAGGAATAACTGATGATAATCATTTTGCCGGTCATGGCAACCTTTATACCTGACCGTGCGAGGGCGCGGTGACCCTCAACCTGGGGCGGGAGAATAGGAAGCCCAGTTAAGGCAGCGGCCGCTAAGTGCGCGGGTCTAGGATCCCAGTCTTTTACACGGTTTTACGCGAGCTCGCAGTGTTTTTACGCCTCGTTGGGATCCTGACTTTAGACCAGATCCGTTGACCCTGTCTTTTAGGATACCCAGGCGGGGGATCTTGGTTTCAGTTTTACGTACGAGCTCGTCCGCCCGTACTAGTCGGACAGTTTTCTAGAGTGACTTTTCTAGGGAGTCTCTCTCACCCGTCTCAGTGGGCGTAGTTGGGGTGTAGACCTATCCTCGATTGGACCGCGCTTCCAATTAGAGGGCGAGACGGAAGAGCCATTTGTAGGCTTCTTCACCGCTTGAGTTACTTCGCCAAACAGACTTGGCGATTCTATATCTAGATCATCCATATCTATATCTACAACATCAGGAGTTATATCTGAAACCTTGAAGTTAAGAATTGAGAAGTTATGATCAAAAAGACTATTCTCGCTATCCAAGAATTTAAATAAATTAATAGATCTTTTACAATCTTAACTTTTCCATTTTTACTCACCAACATGATCTCTGAAGCAATTGATATATATGCTCACACCAATACCCTCATGATTATTCAACTACAAATAAATAGGTAATATGGGGGAAATGCCGGGTTCTGGGGGAAATCATTAGAAATGCATTACAAACAACTTGGAAACCCCTTTTTTACTTACGCAAGTAGATGTAGATTTTACTTATACCACCTTTCTACTTGCCTGCGTTTGCACATATTAAATGTCTAATTATTTTTATAGTTATGGGAGGTACCAGCAATGGCTGACGCCTCTCTTTCCTAATGTGTTTGGCAGGCAAACAGCCTGCGGTTTAGTAGCAGCTCAGTAGCTACATGCTTCCAGGAGACAGAGTATACACTAGACGGTATGAATTACTTGTCTCAGTTTTTGTTCAGATGATGATGTAAATGCTATCTCTTTTGTATCACACTTTGGATATATGTTGTAATGGAAGATCCTTGTACATGTTGTAACTTGATATGAATATTAATGAAAAGAAAATTTTGGTGCCATTGTCTCTTTTACTTTGTGGTTATGTGATGGAAATGAATGTCATAATTGCGCGAAAAATTTTCCCTGCTTTTCTACAACTTCTGCGATCAATGTGAATGAATTATTGCGAATTTTGTCGTAAACGGGTACCCGGATCCTGAGGGGTTCACAAGCTCACCGCTGGAGCTCGCCAGATCTGGAAAGTTTTGCGCCGCTAGACTAGAAATAGAAAGAGGAAGGTGGACGATGCGTCGACCATGCTCGAGAGCTCGGCGATGGAATGAGCCTATGTCTGGATACTGCCCTTGATGGGGCCTTCTATGGAAATATAGAGACCATATTGGTACTCCATCTCTTCTTCCGATCTCGAGAAAGGGCTTCATTGAACCGGGGGCTCGATCGCCTACGATAGGAGGCTCCGAAGGGCGGGAAGGGCTGGAGTGCCTGCGGAAGAAGAAGCTCCTCCTGAGCATCGAAATGGAGGAATGGTGGCCCTGCAGACAAAGGTGTAACCCTAGGGAGAGTGGATTCCTCTTGATCCCTGTGGATTTGTCCTCGATTCGGAGATCTGGAATCTCAATTCCACCGATCAGATCTGGAGTTCCAGAATCTCGATTCCACCGATCAGATCCGGAATTCCAATCATTCTCCTCCCAAAAGATTTGGTGCATCGAATCTTATTTGCAACATTTGCCAGCGATTCTCGTGCTTCTCGTCCTCCAAAAAAATTGATAATGATAGATCTTTAGAACTGTGAATAAGATGCCGACGAATCTTGAACGAGCATGATCATGAACATAAAGTTGAATCTTCAAAATAATCCTCAAAAACAATGAAGAATGGACTCCCAACCAAAACATGAATTATTGAATCTCGAATCTCGAATATAAAAAAAGAACATAAAATAAACCCTCGAGAATCGAACCTGCTCTGATACCATGTTAGAAAATATAATGCGGAAGCATATCAGAAATAAAAGATGAATAAACAATGAAGAGCGCAGGAGTTAATGTGGAACCCTACTCCCTAAGGAGCGGGATGAAACCACGAGAGAATGCCTAAAAGGGCTAATGTATCTATTGACTTTTTTATTGGATATAGATGGTGTGTGTGGGGCTTCTTATATAGCCCTCACTGAGTCTCCACATCCCACAACTGGTAGATGTGGGACTAAACAACTGGATGTGGTAAATGGATCTTAGAGAGATCCATTTATTCATTTATATGAGTGACGCATACTCCAACATATACATCTGAACAGAATGGGGAGTCTGAACGAAAACATCGCCATCTTTTGAATGTTACAAGGACTCTTTTAATCCAGAGTTGTGCTCCTCATTCCTAATTTCTTACTAGGGGGATGCGGTTCTAATTGCTTGCTACCTGGTGAATCCTATACGCTCATCGGTACTGGGGGAGAAAATCCCGTTCTCGAGTGCATTTCCTGAGACGGATCTTTCTCTCTTAGGCCTTGTATTTTTGGGTCAGTTGCTTTTGTTCATCAGATGTCTCCAGGTCTTGGCAAGCTCTCTCCTAGAGCTATCAAGTGTGTTTTTGTTGGGTATTCCATGACCCAAAAGGGATACTGTTGCTTTGACCTTGTTCGACGAAGGTATTATGTAAGAGGTTTTTTGCCGTGATGTGGGACTGATCTTACCCCATCACTTCTGCTGTTTTCCATGTCTCTTTCTGTAATTGCCATCTTCGCAAATACAGACTGTAATTGACTCTTTTGATGTATTTTAGGCTGAACATCGTCGTCTTTGTTTTCTTTTGCTGTTTTGCCGTGATGTGGGACTGATCTTACCCCATCATTTTTTTATTGGTTGGTTTGCGAGCATCACTCACTCCTGCCCTGTTTTGGACGATGATGATGAACATTTCTTTCTGTAGCTTTTTAAAAAAATAGTGTGTAAAAAAACTGATCTAATTGGTTTTTATATTGACTCAGAATTTAGAAGTTGAACTGGCTTCGATGGCAATCTTTCAAGGGTTTATATACAAATAGTTAGTTTGTACATGCACTTGTGTCAAGTTTTGGACAGTCTTCTGGAATGGTCAATCCCAATATTATATACCTCTAAATGTTATACATTTGATGCATGTAGTTGATTTTTTAGAACAAGTCTTGCTTTTTCACGAGTTTGTGCCTTTATATTTTTGCCCCCGTCTATTTCATCTCTTTTGTAGTCCATTGTGCTAAGCTATCATGTTATATTGCAGGAACGCCTCAAGAAGTTGAAATCTGAACATGGTAAAGTTCAACTGGGGATGGAAGGCCGTATCGGCGATATATCGCCGATATATCGGTTTCAACAGGGTTGGGGTTTCGATATTACCCAGTATCTCCTTTCAGGGATATCGACGATATATCGCCATATCGGCTCATATCGGTCAAAAATGACTGGTTTCAATAGAAAAAAATCCCGGATATCGATCGATATCGTCGATATTTCGCAGATATCTCTATATATCAATGCTATTATTCATGGAAGATTGATTCAACACCTAGTGTCAAAACACATATATCTAGCTACACCTAGTATTAAAACACACACCTAGTATTAAAGCACATATATCTAACTACACCTAGTATTAAAACACACAATAGTTTATATATATTTTGTTTCGGGTCTGGGGCGCTGCCCCCGCACCCCCGCAGGGGGGGTCCAACCTGGGCCCCCCATGCTCGCTGACCGGGAAGCGAGACTCCCGTACTGGTAGAGTATGGTGCGATAGGAGGGTGCATACAATGGTTCTTCAACTTGGTGTATGTTTACAAGTTATTCATGTTGTCAAACTTGAATGAAATCGATTTCCAATATCTATAAGTCAATTTTTCAAAAACAAAATATCTATAAGTCAAGAATCAAACATTAATATCGATATGTTCAAAATGATCAATATATGCATATAAGCTTCATAGATTGATCGATATGCGTGATCTAAGAGTATATTTGTAAGCTATTTAGTGATCTAAGAACTTGGATGAACTCCATTTTCAATATATATATATAGGTCAACAACTAACAGTTCCATGCTACCATGGATATTTCGATATGATCGATATGTTCAATATAAGGATCATAGTCTTCACAAATGATATATATGTGTCATCTAAGTGTATATTTGTAAGTTATTTAATGTTATAAGAATTAAATGGAATCTATTTCCAATATCTAAAGGTCAGGAATAAACATTAACAACGATATGTTCGATATGATTACTTATATATGTGATATATGATTTATAAATGACCGATATGTGTGATATAAATGTGTATTTATAGGTTATTTGTTGTTCTAATATCTTGGATGATCTTAATTTCTGAAAAAATGCCAAAAAATTGGTTTTTTTGAGCTATTTTCGACATTTCCACCGATATCGTCGATATATCGTCGATATATCCTGATATATCCATTTCCGGGCGGACTGAAATGATATCGATATCTATACAGCCTTCCATATGGGGAACATCACTTTTGACATGGTACACATTTCTTTGGAACTAAGTTATATTGGTTTTCCTTTCTAGAAAAAAACAGGAAAAGATCGAAAGGACGCCTTCATTTAGCATTGTTATGCAATTGAATTGCATTTATGGACGAACTCTTTTAGGAGATTCTTTCTGGTGTTTGTTGGAAAATTCAATATCAATCAGTGATATGTAGCTTCTCCCTTTCACAAAACATGTAACTTGCTTACATACTAGGCCATTAGGTTTAAGTAACAAGGAATCAATGAAGTAGAGCGCAAGGCAGTCCGAGACATTTTTCCAAAATGTGAGGCAAGGCGTAAAAAAAGATGAGTTGGAAAAGAAATTTGTCGCATTTTTTTTGGAAGAAAGGAACATAAAATTAAAAAATCAATAGAAGTTACCATTGGCTAACTATTACATTATAACGAATTTTTTTCGTTATCGTTATATTGTAATAATTAAAAATACAACTCAAATTTTCTTATCCTAATTCCCATATCCTATTAATGTATCTTCTATGATTTGGTGGGGAGACCGCCTTAGACCCGCATTTCTACTCTCCCAAATTTGATCTTAGATCCGCTCGATGCAACGTTGAGGATCAATTTCCCCTCAATTTTTTAAAAAGAAAAATTAAAACTAATGCAAATTATACTTGAATAAATCACTATAACACAAACTATTGCAACATATTATTCAAAAATGCAATACAAAGTACAAACTACAAGCATGATTGTTCAAAGATCAAATACAATTACAACAACAAAGCCTTTTCTCACAATTAAGTAGGGTCGGCTACATGGATTTTTTGCCTCCATTCAGATCTATATTGGGTCATTCTCGGGTTTAAATCCAAATAACTAAGATCCTTCAGATAGTCCCATTCCAAAACTTCTTGGGCCTTCCTTTTCCTCTCTTAACCGACTCAACATACCAAATCTCACATCGTCTAACCGGTGCATCAACCGACCTTTGCAAATTGTCAAACCATCTTAGTTGATTGTGTCTCTCATCTTATCATCTATACGAGCTAGATCAACTTTCCATCTGATCACATCATTCAGAATATGATCTTTTCGTGTATGACCGCACATCCGCCTTAGCATTTTCATTTCTACTACTATCATTCTCTGCACATGTCTATGGTTCACATGCAACATCCTGATCCTATAGTATAATAGGTCTCACGATTGCTTTGTAATACTTTCTTTTGACTTTCAAAGGGATTTTCTTATCACAAAGAACAATAGATGCTCCTCTCCACTTTATTCAACCCACATTTATTATATGAGTAACATCTCCATTAATTTCCCCATTCTGTTGTAAAATAGATCCCAAGTATCTAAAATAATCTTTCTTCTGAATAGTATCATCTCCGATCTTCACGTCGAGTCCTTCGCCATTGTTTCTATCAAACATACACTCCATATATTATTTTTCAACCCTAGTTATATGAAATCTTTTAGTATCTAAGGCATGTATCCAAACCTCCAGCTTTTCATTTCCTCAATTTTTCATAAATTAACACAATATCATCAACAAACAACATACATCGATGTATCTCATCCTAAATGTGATTACTTAGCTCTTCCATAATCAAAGTAAAAAGGAATGGACTCAAAGCTGAACCTTATTGCAGGCCGGTGCTGATGTTAAAATAGTCAGCCTTCCCAGAGTTGATCCTTATAAATGATGAAGCCTCATCATGCATATCCTTTATAAGGTTAATGCATAGGACATGTACCTATCTCTTCTCTAAAACTCTCTACAATAATTCCTATGGGAAAGAATCATAATCCTTCTCCAAATCAATAAAACATATGGAGGTTCTTCTTTTTTGCTCTATAGATCTCTATTGTTCTCCTCAATAAGTGGATAGCTTCAATAGTTGAGCGACTTGGCATGAATCCGAATAGATTTTCACTTACTTTGAAACTTGCCTCAACCTTCTTTCAATCACACGCTCCCAAATTTTCATAGTAGGACTCATTTGTTTGCAACATCTATAATTTGAACAATTTTGAATATCTCCTTTATTCTTATAAAGAAGCTCCACAATGCTTCTCCTCCATTCTTCATGCATTTTCTTGCTTCGTCAAATAATATTGAATAAATTTGTGAGCCAAGTCAAACTCTGTTCGCCCAGAACTCCCCAAACTTCTATAGGAATGTCATCAGGTCCTACACTTTCCCATGTTTTATAACCTTTAAAGCCTCCTCAACTTCCTTTGTATCCATCTATAACTTGCATAATTCAAGTAACATTCACTACCAACAAGATTTTCCAAACTTATCTATTTATTTCCTCCCCCCAATGAAAAGCTTATTGAAATACTACTTCCATCTAGTCTCTACATCCTTTTGAGTAATAAGTGCATGTCCTTCCTTATCCTTGATGCATCTCACTTGAGAAAGATATTTGATTTTTGTTTCTCTTACTTTGGAAAATCTAAAATATATTCTTCTGGACCTTCTTTAAGTCAAGCTTTTTATACAAAACGTCATAATCTTTCAAATTAGCTTCACTTACAACATTTTTTTGCTTCCTTCTTTGCTATTTTATAGTTTGTGCCAGTTTCCTCCATTCTATCCTTGTAAATAGCTTTAAAGCTAGCTTTTTTAATTTTAAGCTTCTCTTGCATCCCTTCACTCCACCACCAAGCTTCTTTTTGGCTTGGAACTCATCGCTTAGACTCGCCTAGCATCTCTTTAGCTACCTTTCAGATATAAGATGCTACCACCTCCCACATCTCAGTTGCACTTTCGTTACAATTCCAGGATAAGTTTTCTAAAATCTTCTCCTTGAAGCTCGATTGCTTCAATTGAAGATTCCACCATTTAGTTTTAAGTTTTAATGAGCTTGGGAACCATCCTCTTCTTTTCCAACCCTTTGCACAACCATGACTAGCAAGCGATGTTGAGATGTCACACTCTCTCCTGAGATTACTTTGCAGTCTTTACAATACAACCAATCTCTTATCCTCATTGCAAAGTAATCCATCTGTGTTTTAGTCGGGTCACTCTTATAAGTAATTAAATGGTATCTCCTCGTCTCGAAGAGAGTGTTTGCTTTGAAAAGGTCATAAGCCATTAACAAATCCAGAATGACTTTTCCCTCATGTTTCTATCCTCGAAACCATGGCCTCCGTGACCACTAGCACACCTTGAAGTATTTTTTTCTCGCTTGTCCATTAATATTTCCACCTAAGAAAATCGTCTCTCTTTGTGGGATATATTGCATAATCTTATTCAAATCATCCCAAAAAGTATGTTCAGTCATTTCCTCTACACTAACTTGCGGTGCATAAACTGACATTTTATTCATAACTTCTTCAAACAACAATTTTAGCAAAATAATCTGATCCCCAAATGTTTATACCTCAACCACACTATCCTTCAAAACTTTATAAATAATCACTCCAACACCATTTCTATCCCTCTTTTTACCTTAATACCATAATTTAAAGTCTGTCTTCTTGATCTCCCTTGTCTTTCTCGAACCATTTTATCTCTTGAAGACATAATATCAGAATATTCCTTCTTTCCATCGTATATACTATCTCCATCGATTTACTAGTCAAAGTGCCAATATACCAACTACCTATCCTCAACTTCTTTTGCACTCTCTTTTAGAGTAACTTCTTTACTCGCATGCGGCCATCATGCAAGAACCCTTGCAAAATTTGGACTGCATCCAAGCGACGATGCAATGGAACTGGCCTATTTACTCGCATGCATTTCTCATGCGAGAACCCTTGCAACTTTTGAACTACATTCACACAATGATGTAGCGGTGCCAAGGTTGTAAAAATCGGTAGTCGGTACTCAATCGTTTAGGTCACTGACTAAGGATTAATCAACAGTTGGGCAACTAATCGGATTTAGTTGAACTTTAATCGATTTTGATTTTTTTTCAATTATTTTAAATATATAAATCATTTTCATATGTATATTCTTATATATTTACATAGCTTCATACATTTCTTATAATATCATAATGAAAGAAAAAAAGTAATTGAATTTCGAGTCACCTTCTTCTTTCCTTGCTTTTCTTTTCTTTCTTTCTTTCGTGAGTCCTGCTCTTTGACTCGCCCTCTGCAGTCGCGTTTGTATTCGCCTAAAAAAGCACGAAGCGTATTGGAATAAATTTGCTTATAAAAAAGCACAAAAAATAAAAATATGATATCTCCAAGCAAAAATCGATCGACTAGTCGGTCTAGTCGGAATTAGTCAATACTCAGTCGGCCACCCACTGACTAGACCAATAAGACCTACTAGTCAGGTCAGTCGGGGGACTTTTACAACAGTGAACATCCCTTATCAAATTTTCATTGCATTCGAGAAAAGCAACACATCACTAGTAGGGAATGTCTCAACAAAATATAAATATTTGCTTAAATCCACGACAAAAAGAAAATAGAAAGTAGGAAAAGAGCCCAACATAAGCCTAAGTTGCTATGGAGAGTGGGAGCAGAGGTGTGGTTGCTGGAAGGGGGAAGGCTGTAGTAAATGATGATTGGAGGGCCACCACCATCGTGGGGAGCAAGAGTGAAGTGCGGGAGGATGTGGAGTTAGAGGAGTTGGCTGGTTATGTGTCGTGGAGTCGTCCCAAGGTGCGGAAGTGACCGTTGAAGAATGCAAATGGGGAGACAAAGTGATGTTTTTGCTGTAGTCTGTAGATCGAGAAACTATCTGTTATATGCGTGCAAGGATGAAAGGAGTGTGTGGCTAGGGGATCTTGGTCGAGGAAGGTTTCTCTACATATACGTGGGTTCGATGCAAAGTCAGTTACGACTGAGGAACTTCTCTTTGCTGCAGGGGTTACATCTCTCCAGCTATGACTCTCGAAAAGGGAAAATTTGGAGGAACCATTGGTGGGCCTTGGGGTGGGGAAGGTGACAAAGAAGCTTTTAGGTGGACCCAAGATGGAATATAATGCGGTGAGGGAGGATGCCACATGAGTTGACATGATTTGGTTGCACGGAGGCTTGCTGTGCGTAAGGGGTCTATCTTCGGAGTGAGAAAAGTAGGTGTTTGCTGTTGCATTGGAACTACGCATTTTAGATGGTGATTCCGGGGGGAGAATGAGTGGAAACTATAGGTGGTTAGGGTTCCCTTGTGTTGTTGGAAGGTAAAGGTTGTGTGGGAAGCTTTGGAGGTGGTTGTGGCAGAACTTTGTAGTTCCGGTCCAGTCGGGTGAAGGCTCAAAAGTCGTGGTGGCGATGAGGTGAACAAGACCCTCCTTACCCCCGTGTGCATCACTGCGAAACGGAAAGAGATTTTTGGTATTGTGGCTTTCTTTTATTGAAAATGGTTGTACGCAGACGAGTACTCTAGCGACTGATGAATACCCATTCATCACTCTTTATTCTTTTATTTTAGCTACAAAATATATGCAAAACACATATATATTCATGTAAATAGCATAAATTATCAATAGGCATGCATTGTGTAAATTACAATAATTAGCATGTTTTTGTGCATAAATGAAAGAATAAAGAAACAAAAGAAAAAGAGGGAAATATTTAGAATAAATATTGAGTGACCTATGTTAGCAATGTGAGCCCGAGGCGAACCATTCTTACAATAAATGTTATTGTAATAAATGATTTATCAATAAAAGTTATTGATGTTTTGTTTCACTCCCTTTCTGATATTGAATGAATGAATGTACTATAAGGTCCCTCTGTACAATAAGGGTTATGTACCATGGCCAACTTGATAATCATACAGCTGTTGATTCAATGATTGAATCATAGAGGCTGATGCTTGGATGAATATCTAAGGAGTTAGATAGAGGACTCATCAAGCATCATCAATGATTGACAAGTAGTGATCTCCAGTCTGAGTGGGAGATGGCAATCCCATCTCAATAGACTGATATCTGATCGACCTCTTGATGCAGCTCCTCTGCATAGGAATGTTGATTCAGAGGTATCATATTAGTTGAGTCAATGAGTTGACTTAATGAGATCGAGATAACCAAAGACCTATGATGAATACTGTCACATCACAGGCAAACATCCTCTGACCAGAGACAGATATATTACTATATGTCTGAGCATGTACATTTGGCAGATCATTAGGTTGATGACCTAATCAAGGTCTATACACCGGCGAGCTGGTGTGCATGTAAGGACATATGAGTAATATGATCTCTCAAAGGGATCATACAGGTTCACTTATGAACGGGAGACATGAGCTCACTCATGAGGTATTGGGATTGACCAAATTCCATGCATAGTCATCATGCTTTAGAAGCATGATATGAATTTGAAGGTAAGATATATGCTTTGTGAAAGCATATGATCTGTACCATATCCCAAGGAACAAGATTGAGAAACTTAATGATCAGACTATGAAGATGACAGTGTAAAAGTGATCTTTATCTTCATGATGATCATGAGTCTTCCAGTATGCAGGATGTGCAGGTATTGGGAATACCTGAAGGGTGATTTGATCATAAACGATTGTATAACCATGACGCTTCCATTCCGAGGGAGTGATGAAACAGGTCTGGATTTTAGTGACTCCTCTCATTAGAGAAGTGACCTAATCTTAGTCCATTTAGTGGACATTGATCTGAATGAGATTCAGATGCAATGAGAAGATTAGGTTTACGGTCTTGATTTAATCAAGCATCTATGAGAGGTCCATGGGATCTGGATTTGAGATATGATATCAATATCCAAGTCTCTATACGTGGAACAATACAATCGCCCTGTCCTTATCTCCAAGTATCTGAGGAGAAATAGCATTGTTCTTAAATGGTTTAAGAGCAATTCCATAAGATCTAAGCAAAGAGAAGTTGATAATTAAATGTGATTTAATTATCATGATGTATGAGAAATTATCCAATATAATTAAATGTGATTTATTTATTATGGATAAGAATAATGTGGATAGTAATATCCAATTATTCCTAATATATTATAAATGTGATTTATAATGTATTAGAGAGATCTAAATATGATTTATATTAGTAGATTAATTATTAATGTGTATTGGATACACATTGTTTAATTAATTGAAAATGTAAATTACATTTTGTTTTGGGTTGTGAATTTGATTCACAATATTCCAATGTCAAGATTGCAATATTCCCAAAATTAATTGAGAATTATTTTGGTGAATTAAAATACCAACAAATTGTTGTTGGAAAATAAGTAGAGAGAAAATTAAGGAGATGTGCAATCTCGTGGGAATCATGAGATTGCACTCCTCATTAGGAATGAGGGGGGCGGCACCCAATTCCCTTGGGAAATTGGTGGCCGTCCCCTCTTCCAAATAAGGAGAGTATCTCCTTTGCTTTCTCTCTCCTTATTTGATTGATTTAGATTTGGTATTAATATTTATTTGATTTATCAAATATATTTTTATCAAATTAAATCACAAGTTGTTGGTTTTTACCAACAACAATCTTGACCATTGGATTGACATAAATCAATCTCAACCATTGATTTTATGTGACAAATGGATTGAGATCCATGGATCCCAAAACCCTATAAATAGAGAGGCATACTTGGCTCTCTCTTTACACATGCTATTGTAGCAAAACTCTCTCTCTCTCTTTCTCTCATACTCGACAACCCTCTCTCCCCCTTCTTCTTGGTGGCCGTCCACCTTGGTGGAGAGAATCGTCGTTGCCCGCACCCTCGTGCTACCGCTTCGACGCTCTGCGGTTCTTCGTCTACTTCGAGTGCTTCGCCCGCGAAGGAGACATTCGATCTCGTGCGACGAGATCAGGAGCAACCGCGCTTGGATCAACTTCTTGGATTGCGAGGACACCGCGGTTCATCCCCGCGCTCGCAAGCGATCTCTCCGACGATCGGACTTGAGACAGGAGGTCTCTTCTCTTAGAGACTCGATCAACCACGCTTCAAGAGGTATTGCATTATACTTGTTGTGGTTATAGATGAAACGATCTGAGAATGGTTCTTGGATCATGTGGTTTCATCAAATAAATTTTTTTAAATTCCGCTGCACCGAACAACTAGTACGACTAGTCGTTCTTCGTCGTATTCGATACGACGCTCACGCTTCTGTGATGCGCTTGAGGATTTCTCCATATCCTTCAAGTGGTATCAGAGTCAGGTTGATGGTTTCGAATAGTGATTCGTTAACCAAAGGACGACTTGGGTTCGCTAAGGTCGCGAAAGTTTTCATCGCATTTGATTTCGCAGATTTGTTTAGTAAATAAATTTGGCACTGTTTAAATTGTTTAAACATTAGTTTATAATTGAATTATGTTCCCCCTTAAATAAGGAAACCATAGGATCTGAGTTTGCGTAAATCGGATTTCGTATGCTCGAGATATGGTCGTTTTAATGAACATGTATGCACTGTTGCGGGAACTGTGAATCTGAACGTGATTAAAATGTTAGTTACTGTTTAGACTTGCCTTGAAATGCGTGAAACATCACTTAGGTTCTGTCCTAAATCAAATTAGCAATCTTTAGAAATTGACTTTGCTTAATTTGGATTTAATATGATTGAGATATGCCAATTTTAGTAAGTAGGGGTCACTGCTGAAATTGCTTTCCTAATCAAGAACCATGTGATTGTCAATTAATGAAATTAATTGTTAATTTCGTGAAATAATCTTGAAAAATATTTGTGAAATATTGAAACATGATTATTTGCCTAATTGACTTGGTCCCAACCAATTAGTTGATTAGATTTGATCTAAACCATAATTGGAATTACAATCATCAAACTTCTTGCTTGAATAGGACTTGGGAATTTGCCTAGCAAATTTCCTTAAATCAAAATTGTTTTGTTTACTATATGGTATAATTTCGGTTGAAGAACCGATGATCATCTCAAGTACAAAATAATCAATTTGGCATTATCCTTTCCCGAGGCGGATATGGTGTCTAGTCGGGGATTGCTGGGTCAGCGGGTTGCAACGTATGTGGTCCGCCCCACTCCCGTCGGTACTGGCCATGACAACGGGTAGGGCCGGGATATTGTCCGAGGGATTATGATGTATTTTTCTAATTATTAAAATACGAATTAATACGTACTTTGAGAATAATATCATATATGTATATTCAAGCATAAAATTAAGTTTGATTGATTAAATTGGATTGATAATTAATTTAATATGATTAAGTTAATTATATCCAATTGAGAATACTCTAATATGATTAGAGTTAATAATTCCCTTGGAAGAATTAATTATATGAATGTGATTCATAGTAATTAATTAAATTTGAATAAGCGGTGGAGGATCACATAAGTGACATCCATGGTCTCCCATCAAGGCGAAGGGTTTCCATCGCCAGGGATTGTATATAGGAGACGCATGTACGAAGTGACAGCTCATATATACAAGCGCATCTGGATCGGACTATTTGCTTCTCGAAAGAGTAAGGCCCTATGCGTAGTGACCCCAATATCGGATCCTCATATTATTGGGGCGATATTGGATTGCGTATAGCGAGTTCTAATCCTGTTGACGGTTGGTTCAATTAATGACAGGTCAACATCACCTTAGGGGTGGTGGGCCTGGGTATTAAAGACCGAATTGGGAAATGCAAGTTGGACTTGCAAGGCGGAATGTGTTCTCGCTTCTCTTTTGGAGTTGCAGTTTCTCATATTATTGGGATGTAACAAAGATAAAGAGGAGATCCCAGTTCTTGCTTGAGATATATCGGTAAGTATATCTCCTACTTTGAAAGTGAATAAGGGAATAAACTTTCATAGTTGACATAGCAAGACTAATTTGATTTAAAAATACCTTAATCAAATAAAATTAAATTGAATATATGATTATATGTTCTAATATAGTGCATTCTCAATTTCAGAAAATGAAGTCCATGAACCCACTGAGCAGGCTTCTGGAGGTCAACCAATTGACCGGACCGAATTACTCGGATTGGATCCGTAATTTGGAGCTTGTGCTTTCGGCAGAGCGCATCAGCTATGTGCTCTCTGAAAACAAACTTGAAAACCCTAAATCTAAGGAAGACAAAGCATATAATGACAAGTATGATGAAGATCATGTCTTGGCTAGGTGCTATATCTTGGGTTCTCTCTCCAATGTTCATCAGAAGCAACATGTGGAGATGAGTACTTGCCAGGATATCATGCAGAATCTAAAGGATATGTTTGGTGACATTAACCGCACCCAGCGGTACAATGTTATGAAAGAACTCGTTCGCTGCAAGATGCAGGAAGGGACCTCGGTCCGCGAGCATGTACTCAAAATGTTTGGGTACTTGTCAGAGCTGGAGACTCTGGGGGCGACGATGGATGCAGACATGCAATCTGATTTCATTCTGCTGTCATTGCCCAAATCTTTCAATAACTTTGTGGTGTCATTCCACATGAATAAGCTGGAACAGACAAATGATGGGCTTCTTGCTGCATTAAAGTCTGCAGAAGACGTAATGAAGAAAGATGGTCCCACTGGCACTACAATGGTTGCACAGGTCAAAGGGAAGCGCGGTCGGAAGCAAGGTTCTCGGAAGGGCCCGACCCAGAAGAGAAAGAAGAAGGGACAAAGTGTTGCCTCATCTTCCAATGCATCCACTTTAATGGCGTCGAAGAAAACCGACGTCTGTCACCACTGCAAGAAGCCGGGGCACTGGAGGCGTAATTGCACGGATTACCTGAAGTCGATCGACAAAGGTTAAGCCCCAGCAGGTATGAAATCTACTTTTATCATTGAAACCAGCTTTCTCGTTGGACGAGAAGGAAGTTGGGTAGTTGATTCTGGTGCTTCTGTTCATGTATGCAATTTGTTGCATTTGTTTCAGGAAACTAGACAGCTTGAAGAAGGGGAGATAGTCATCCAGATGGGATCTGATGCAAGTGTTGCAGCAGTCGCCGTCGGGACCTACCGACTATCATTATCTAGTGGAAGAGTCCTAGTACTTAAAGAGTGTCTTTATGTACCTGAAGTCAGAAGGAATTTGATATCTGTATCTAAGCTAGTTAGAAGTGGATATTCATTCCTATTTTGTAATAAATTAGTCATAAATCATTATGATAAATATATTGCAGAGGGTATTTTGACTTCTGGAGGACTCTATGAATTGTGCATTAATGAGAATGTCATGAATGTTACAACCACTAATAAAAACCCTAAAAGATCCAGGAGTAATATAAATCATTCAAACATGATTTGGCATCAAAGGATTGGTCATTTATCTGTTGATAGGATCAATAGATTGATAAAGGATGGACCTTTGGATTTTCTACAGGTTCAGTCTTTACCTACCTGTGAACATTGTATTCGAGGTAAAATGACTAGGATGCCTTTCCGTAACAAGGTTACAAGATGTGAAGGTATTATTGACCTAATACATACTGATGTATGCGGTCCCTTCAGTACCGCGACTCGAAATGGATATCGATATTATTTGACATTTATTGATGACCATTCGCGATACGGGTTTGTCTTCCTATTACGTCATAAGTCTGAAACCTTTGAAAAGTTCAAAGAGTTCAAGATTTTGGTTGAGAACCAAACCAATAGGAAGATTAAACGAATTCGATCTGATCGAGGTGGCGAGTACCTATCAGATGAATTTAAGGAATACCTTAAAGAGAATGGAATTATTTCCAATCCCACTCCTCCTGTAACTCCCCAACTTAATGGTGTTGTTGAAAGACGCAACAGAACCATCATGGATATGGTTCGTTCAATGATGAGCAAAGCACATTTACCACTTAGTTTCTGGGGATATGCAGTAGAGACTGCAATATATATCCTGAATAAGATTCCTAGCAAATCTGTACCTAAGACTCCTCATGAGCTCTGGTATGGAACCAAACCTAGTGTTAATCACTTGAGGGTTTGGGGTTGCTTGGTCCATGCAAAGAATGTAGATGCAAGTAAGCTAGAATCTCGCTCTCGTGAGTGTTACTTCATTGGGTATTAGAGATGGTATTGGATACCAACTCTATGACCCTGAGACTCAGAAGGTTTTTGTTTCTAGAGATGTGAAATTTCTGGAGAATGATTTCATTAAGGGTCAAGATAAATATGAAGTAAAGGAACTCATTGAATCTCCTGAGGATTCTGAGCTTCCTGAACCAGAAACTGAAGAAGTAAATAAACATGATACACCCATACCTCTTCGAAGGAGTTCGAGGGTGGTTGCACCACCTGAAAGGTATGGATTCCATGTGTCAGGTGAAACTGACAATGATCCTACTTCATTTGATGAAGCACTCGCGGATCATGACATGGATAGATGGATGCTAGCAATGAAGTCAGAAATTGACTCCATGCATAAGAATGGTGTATGGACCCTAGAGGATCCACCTAAGGGGGTAAAACCCATTGGGTGCAAATGGATCTTCAAGAGAAAGAGGGGACCTGATGGGAAAGTAGAGACTTTCAAGGCACGGCTCGTAGCCAAGGGCTACACACAGAGAGAAGGCATCGACTACGATGAGACGTTCTCTCCTGTGGCTATGCTTAAATCCATCAGAGCATTGCTAGCTATAGATGCATATCTTGACTACGACATCTGGCAGATGGACGTCAAGACGGCTTTCCTCAATGGATACCTCGAGGAGGATATCTACATGGAGCAGCCCCAGGGCTTCATAACTGAGGATGGCAAAGTATGCAAGCTGAAGAAATCCATCTATGGGCTCAAGCAAGCTTCTCGTAGCTGGAACATCAGATTTGACGAAACCATAAAGAGTTATGATTTTGTGCAAAATCCTGATGAACCTTGTGTGTACAAGAAGCTTAGTGGGAGCGCCATTGTGTTCATCGTGCTTTATGTAGATGACATCCTTATCATTGGGAATGATACAGGGATGATGACCAGTGTGAAGATTTGGCTGTCCCATACCTTTGAGATGAAAGATCTTGGAGAAGCCTCTTACATCTTGGGCCTGAAGCTGTTCAGAAACCGAGAGAAGAGGATATTGGGACTGTCACAACAAGGATACATTAAGAAGATTCTTGAACGATTCCGTATGGATAGTTCCAAGAAAGGATTCCTACCCTTAAGATATGGTATCCACCTGTCTAAAGGAATGGCTCCTCAAACTGTTGAGGAAAAGAAGGCCATGGCTGGATGTCCTTATGCATAAGCCGTAGGAAACTTAATGTATGCCATGATGAGTACTAGGCCAGATATCTGCCATGCAGTGGGAGTGGTAAGTCATTACCAATCCTACTATGGAGAACAACACTGGAATGCAGTAAAGAACATATTCAAATATCTAAGACGGACGCAAGATTACATCTTGGTCTATGGAGATGGTGATCTCCAAGTCTTGGGGTATACAGATTCTGACTTCCAATCGGATATTGATGATCGAAAGTCGACATCGGGGTTTGTGTTCCTGTTGAACGTTGGTGCTGTGAGCTGGAGAAGCAAGAAGTAGGACACTACAGCAGATTCAACAACAGAAGCTGAATACATTGCCGCATCGGATGCTGCAAAGGAGGCGGTGTGGTTGCGCAAGTTCGTCCATGAGATTCGCGTGGTTTCCTCTGATACTCTCATCCCGCTACTCTGTGATAACACGGGAGCCATTGCCCAGGCGAAGGAACCAAGATGGCATCAGAAGAGCAAGCACGTAGAAAGGAAATACCACATCATTCGGGAGATTCAAAAGCGTGGTGACATCATCATCACCAAGGTGGCCTCCGCCGACAACGTTGCTGATCCTCTTACCAAACCTCTGACACATAAGGTTTTTGACCAGCATGTAATGAGTATGGGTTTAAAGGTTGTTCTTGAATGGTTCTGAGGGCTAGTGGGAGATTGTTAGCAATGTGAGCCCGAGGCGAACCATTCCTACAATAAATATTATTGTAATAAATGATTTATCAATAAAAGTTATTGATGTTTTGTTTCACTCCCTTTCTGATATTGAATGAATGAATGTACTATAAGGTCCCTCTGTACAATAAGGGTTATGTACCATGGCCAACTTGATAATCATACAGCTGTTGATTCAATGATTGAATCATAGAGGCTGATGCTTGGATGAATATCCAAGGAGTTAGATAGAGGACTCATCAAGCATCATCAATGATTGACAAGTAGTGATCTCCAGTCTGAGTGGGAGATGGCAATCCCATCTCAATAGACTGATATCTGATCGACCTCTTGATGCAGGTCCTCTGCATAGGAATTTTGATTCGGAGGTATCAGATTAGTTGAGTCAATGAGTTGACTTAATGAGATCGAGATAACCAAAGACCTATGATGAATACTGTCACATCACAGGTAAACATCCTCTGACCAGAGACAGATATATTACTATATGTCTGAGCATGTACATTTGGCAGACCATTAGGTTGATGACCTAATCAAGGTCTATACACCGGCGAGCTGGTGTGCATGTAAGGGCATATGAGTAATATGATCTCTCAAAGGGATCATACAGGTTCACTTATGAACCGGGAGACATGATCTCACTCATGAGGTATTGGGATTGACCAAATTCCATGCATGGTCATCATGCTTTAGAAGCATGATATGAACTTGAAGGTAAGATATATGCTTTGTGAAAGCATATGATCTGTACCATATCCCAAGGAACAAGATTGAGAAACTTAATGATCAGACTATGAAGATGACAGTGTAAAAGTGATCTTTATCTTCATGATGATCATGAGTCTTCCAGTATGCAGGATGTGCAGGTATTGGGAATACCTGAAGGGTGATTTGATCATAAACGATTGTATAACCATGACGCTTCCATTCCGAGGGAGTGATGAAACAGGTCTGGATTTTAGTGACTCCTCTCATTAGAGAAGTGACCTAATCTTAGTCCATTTACAGGACATTGATCTGAATGAGATTCAGATGCAATGAGAAGATTAGGTTTACGTTCTTGATTTAATCAAGCATCTATGAGAGGTCCATGGGATCTGGATTTGAGATATGATCTCAATATCCAAGTCACTATACGTGGAACAATACAATCGCCGTGTCCTTATCTCCAAGTATCTGAGGAGAAATAGCATTGTTCTTAAATGGTTTAAGAGCAATTCCATAAGATCTAAGCAAAGAGAAGTTGATAATTAAATGTGATTTAATTATCATGATGTATGAGAAATTATCCAATATAATTAAATGTGATTTAATTATTATGGATAAGAATAATGTGGATAGTAATATCCAATTATTCCTAATATATTATAAATGTGATTTATAATGTATTAGAGAGAGATAAATATAATTTATATTAGTAGATTATTTATTAATGTGTATTGGATACACATTGTTTAATTAATTGAAAATGTAAATTACATTTTGTTTTGGGTTGGGAATTTGATTCACAATATTCCAATGTCAAGATTGCAATATTCCCAAAATTAATTGAGAATTATTTTGGTGAATTAAAATACCAACAAATTATTGTTGGAAAATAAATAGAGAGAAAATTAAGGAGATGTGCAATCTCGTGGGAATCATGAGATTGCACTCCTCATTAGGAATGAGGGGGGCGGCACCCAATTCCCTTGGGAAATTGGTGGCCGTCCCCTCTTCCAAATAAGGAGAGTATCTCCTTTGCTTTCTCTCTCCTTATTTGATTGATTTAGATTTGGTATTAATATTTATTTGATTTATCAAATATATTTTTATCAAATTAAATCACAAGTTGTTGGTTTTTACCAACAACAATCTTGACCATTGGATTGACATAAATCAATCTCAACCATTGATTTTATGTGACACATGGATTGAGATCCATGGATCCCAAAACCCTATAAATAGAGAGGCATACTTGTCTCTCTCTTTACACATGCTATTGTAGCAAAACTCTCTCTCTCTTTCTCTCATACTCGACAGCCCTCTCTCCCCCTTCTTCTTGGTGGCCGTCCACCTTGGTGGAGAGAATCGTCGTCGCCCACGCCCTCGTGCTACCGCTTCGACGCTCTGCGGTTCTTTGTCTACTTCGAGTGCTTCGCCCGCGAAGGAGACGTTCGATCTCGTGCGACGAGATCAGGAGCAACCGTGCTTGGATCAACTTCTTGGATTGCGAGGACACCGCGGTTCATCCTGCGCTCGCAAGCGATCTCTCCGACGATCGGACTTGAGACAGGAGGTCTCTTCTCTTAGAGACTCGATCAACCACGCTACAAGAGGTATTGCATTATACTTGTTGTGGTTATAGATGAAACGATCCGAGAATGGTTCTTGGATCATGTGGTTTCATCAAATAAAATTTTTTAAATTCCGCTGCACCGAACAACTAGTACGACTAGTCGTTCTTCGTCGTATCCGATACGACGCTCACGCTTCCGTGATGCGCTTGAGGATTTCTCCATATCCTTCAACCTAATCCCAAGGGAGGGCTCAACATGGGCCTGACCGCAAAAGAATCCAAGTAGAGGGAGATAGGGTCAATCTCATGTGTGTACATATACCTATGCATATAAATAAAAATTATTTTCCTCTTAATAAAATAAAAATGTGTGTTTATTAATTTATAGATATTTGTAGATGTAAAACTAAAATAAACATGGGAAAAATAAAAGAAAAATAAAAATAAATAAAATTCCCTTCATCATTGTGCATAGACCATGTGTATAGAAATAACTTATCTATTTATTTCTCCTTATAAATAAATAACTAAAATACAACAAAAAATATTTCCATATTCCTCATTTCATGGTGTAAATTAATAAAATAAAAATCATAAAAACAAAAATAAAAAGAAAAAAAATAAAATCAATTTCTACCTTGTATATATACCATGTTAATATACGTATATACCTATTTATTTACTCCAAGTAACTAATTAATAAAAATAAAATAAAAATACCCTATTATTCCAAATTTTATGTTATAAATAAATAAAATATAAAATTGGAATAAATGTATAAAAATAAACAATTAAAAATTAAAATAAAAAATAAATTCGTGTGTATACATATATATAATAATAATAATTTCTAAATACATAATTTTTATTTCAAAAAAATAAAAATCACTAATATTTATTTAAAAATAAATAAACATTTTTCATATTTTAAGTTTTTCGAAATTACATCATTTATTATTTTTAACTGAATTTCCAAATATTTATTGATTGGCGGCTTGTGATTGGTCCACAGGGGATTGTTGACCCCCGGTCAACTCTCCCCCTGGACCAGTCAACTCGGATCTGTGCACCCAACCCGCTTTTCTCCAAATTTTCTTCGCCTGGTCCGAGCACCAAATAACCAAACCCCTGGTCCTAATCACATTAGACATATCCGAGATACAAGCCCGGTGGTTTTTCCTCGGGATCCGAGCTCCGACAACTCGCCCGACCTTCTTCTTCTCGGACCCCTAGCCGTATATAGCTTCGCCTCCGGCCAACTTTTCACTCCATCTTTGGCATTCCCCTCGACGCCAGTGAACTCCTTTCCCTCGCCTGAGTGACAGCCGCGCGGAGGAGGGTAGCAGCGAGGCCCGGGCAGCCGGGAACCATTGATCCGGCGACTTCATCGCCGTGCGCCGCCGCGAGGTGCGCTCAGCCTCTGGAAGCGACGAACCCTTGAGGCTATGACCCCCGGAGCTCCAACAGCTCCAGCATGGTCGACTTCGACCGCCAGGTAGCTCCGATAGCTCGTAGGTTAGCTTAGATTTCCATTTTTAGGTTTCGGCCTTTTTAGCTCAGCCGCCGTCGCCAGCCATCTCCGTCTACCCATTTGTCATTTCGACCCGACCATCACCTTCGCCCTCCTCCTCTCCACCTGTTACGCTATTCCATCTAACCCGTTTCGCCCAGGAACTGGGAGTTCGACCTCTAACGTCGTCGCCTTGTCGGAGGTCACCCATCCGACTCACCCGCGCACCCATTTCACCCCTTACAGGGTCAAGGCACTTTGCCTTCGACCTAGCGTGTTTTCTGTGTTGTTTTTCATGTCAAAGGGACCTCATCTGGAGGTCTAAAGCTCGAGCACAAGAGGTCATCTCCACCTTCATCGTCGGATCTCCTCAGATCTTCCCGGCGTCATCGGAGGAGCTGAGTAGCTGCGGAACATCTTGGCGATCATTTCTACCATCTCAGCAGCCAAAGAGGAACCTCCACCGCGCGCATTAGGCCGGCGAACTTCACCGGCGAGCTGTTCTTGTAGGTTGTCCAGACGTCGTCCGATCAAGCCTCCCACGCCAGATTTGATCAGAGCCATCCATTCGCGAGGAGCCTCCACCGTTTGATTTTTCGGGGACTTGATCAGAACCGCACATCCAGCGAGGGTTTTTCCAACGAGCCAGCACCGTCAGATCATCCACGTAGAGGACTAACAACCGCCCCGCACCCTATGTTAATTCGGTCAGATTAATGTCCAAATTAATGTTAATCGTTCGTTGCAGTCGGATACGAGAGGTTAATCAAAAACCACTTAAATCAGATTTTCGTCAATTTCAAGCGGTGAAATTTTTTTACTTGGTGAATTCCAAGGTCGAACTCAGGGAGGCATCTGTCTCCTTAGGTAGATTTTAGCAAGTATTCCAAGTATGTGATTTTCGGGAAGTAATTTTTTTGTCTTTTTTTTAATTTCTATGCAGACTTATGCAGACAATGCAGGCCAACTTAATGTTTAATTTAATTATGATATCAAATGAAGTCCAAAAATTATGAAAATTGACCAGATGATTAATGATGATGAAAATGACCTACACTAATTTTTTTGGATTTTTCAGACACTAAATGGATTTACTGTGAATTAAATAAACAGACAAGGTGATTTTCAATAATTAATTATTAATAAATAGCAAACCACAATTTTTTCAAGAACTAAAATTATCCTAGATAGCTCTAATGATAAGGGATCCAGGAAAATTGAAAGAACTTAATTTCACTATGAAATGAATTAATTAAAATTAAATTAAGAAAATCACTCAACAATTTATTAAGGCCTCGATATGCGTGCAAATGACATGAAATTTTTATGGTATGTTAGGAATATTGTCCTTAAGCTATTGTGAATTTTTGATGGTTTTTTAAAAGCACAGAGAATTAACTATAAATCAGAAGGTGTCACTGGGCAAAATATGTCAAAAATTCACCAATTAATTCATTATTAATTCAACTGAAATTACAAAAATATGACACGTAGACCAACAGACAGAGGACAAAATTCCCAACAACTTGCAATTTTTAGATTTGTGAAATGAATTAAAATGCAATCTAGGGATGTGTGCAAACACAAGGGTGTAAATGCAATACAGGAAAATAAAATTACAATAAACAAATATGCGGACAAGGACTAAAATGCAATTACCTATAATGTTGTGGACTTGAATGCAAATTCACCACTGGGCACGTGCTCCTCACGTGGGCTCAGCTTCACAGGGACCTCTTTGCAAATATGGAAAGCTCCAGGGGCCTTTGTGTAAATTACCCAGGCCGCACGTGCTCCTCACGTGGGCGGCCTAGGCTCGGATGGCTGCGGCGGCTCGGAGCGAGGCTCGGGCGACGGTGGAGGTCTGGAGTGAGGCTCGGTGTTGCCTCGGGTCGTCCGAGCCTAGGGTTGGGGGCAAGGCTCGGTCTTCGTCGACGTGGCTGGCTGCGGGCCTTTGGATCAGGATAGATCCAAAGGAAGGCGGTGATGACGCGCGGTGTTCTCCTGAGCGTGGGATCAATGACGATCCTACGGTCGATGGCAGCTCCGGTGGGCGGCTGACGTGGCTGATTGCGAACCGTTCGATCGAGATGATCGAACGGCTCCTGGAGCTTCTTCCTCGACGGCCCTCCGCCTCCTGCGGAGGAGAAGGCAGGGCTCCGGCGTAGCTGTTGTTGCTCCGCCCTTCCCTCCCGTCGTCAGTGAAGCTCGATGGTGAGTCGGAGGTGCCTCAAAAGATGCGCGGATGGTTGACGAAGCCTCCGGTGGCCTCAGGAGTGAAGGAGGTGGTCTGGAGTTTGATGACGGTGAAGCTCGAAGTAGTCTCCGGTGACCTTCCGTTCAATGAACAGCGGGGAACCTGCAAGTGTTAAAAATAGAGTCGGAGCTCGTGTGTGCTTGTGTGGAGAGTTGGAGGTAGACGGCGAGTCCTAAGGCGAAGGGATGTGGTCGGGCGACGGTGCTCCGGCCAAGTGGCGGAGCTGGAGGTCGATGGATGGTGGAGTGCGTCGTCGGCGGGCGTGGATGTGGCCGCGAAGATGGGAGCTTCGACGTGAAGCTCAGCGAGATGAAAGGGAAGCGAGAGAGTGACCGGTGATGGCGAATAAAATCGGAGAAAACAAAAGGAAAATAAGAAGAAGATCGGAGGAGGAATGGAGGGGGTTCACCTGGGGATTGGACCTCCTGCTTGAGGTCCAGGTCTTCGCTCGAGGGCCGGTGATGTCCCGAGCTCGTGCAGCTGCTCGTGGGAGTCGCTGCGACACGGCGGAGCTGCCGCGGATCTCGCCGGAGCTTATGCCCTTCGTCGCTCGATGATTCGTCGAATTGCTGTCACCAACTGGAGGATCAGAGCTCAGGGATGCTCTCTGGAGTGGCGGATGCGGCTGAAGGTTGCCGGTGGTGGAGTATTTAAAGGATGGAGGTGGCAGCAGTGTTGGCGACGAGGCGAGGTTTGTGGGCGACGTGGGGCTTCTATGGTGGAGATCGTGGGAAGCGAGGGAGCTGGCGAGGGGGAGGGAGGAGTGCCCTCCATCGTGGTGGTGCTGGTGATCGGAGAAGGTGGATGAGGTGCTTCCAAGAATAGGAAGGGGGCGCCCCTCCCGCAAGGCAGGGAACGTGGGAGAGAGGGGTGCCCGGAGGTAGGAGACGAGGTCTCCACCGTTGGATCTTGTGATCCAACGGTGGTGATTGATGAATACCCATTCATCACTCTTTATTCTTCTATTTTAGCTACAAAAACCCTTTGCAAATACATGTAGATATGTGTAAATACAAATAATTACCAAAAGCATGCATTGTGTAAAAATCTATAATTAGCATGTTTTTTGTGCACAAAATAAAAGAATAAAGAGCAAAAAGAAAAAGAGGGAAATATTTAGAATAAATATTGAGCAACCTAACCCAAGGGAGGGCTCAGCATGGGCCTGACCGCATAAAAGCCAAGTAGAGAGAGATAGGAGCTCATGTGTATATATTTGTAAATAAATAAAACTATATATTTTCCTCACCCAAAAAGATGTTTGTACATATTGTATGTATATTTATAAACTATTAAAAACAAAATAAAAAGAAACAAAACAAAAATCAAATAAAAATCACAAAAATTGAAAATTCAAAAATACATTGTATAAATACCATGTATATAAATGTACTCTTTTATTTATTTCACCCTTGTATATAAGTGATAAAAATAAAATAAAAATATTCTTTTATTCCTCATTTTATCTTGTAAATAAATAAAATACAAAATGAGCATAAAAACACATAAAAATAACAAATAAAAAAATCAAATCAAAAATAAAAATCCATGAAGTGTACATATACCTATATATAGCTACCCTATTTTTTATTTCCAAAAATTAATTAAAAAACACCAAAAAAAAAAGATTCTTCTGGATTTCTGACTACATCGTAGGCCGCAAGGCCAATCTGTGCTCCTTGTGTTCGACCCTGGGAGCTATACCAGGTTAATCCTATAGCAGGACCGCTCTATTGTGTGCTTGCTTGTTTTATCTTATTTGAGTGGTTGATTATTTTTCTTGATTTACCCAGCCCGAGTGATTGAGGTCGCAACGACATTGTGATTTATTTTTAGACCTTTTACCTCTGTCATCCGGGCGGTCATCAGAATGGCGCCGTTGCCGGGGAGCTAGAGACTCATCAGAATGGCGCCGTTGCCGGGGAGCACGGCTTTGTAGTCATTTTTCCATATTGTCTCTCTCTATATTATTATTGTTTTCTGACCATCTCTCTCTTTGATTTTTGTGCGAGGTACCGCTTGGAAGACTAGGAGTACACTTTTTGAGGACCCGCACGGGAAGAAGAGCAAGAAGAGAGAGAGAGAGAAGAGATTTTCTATTTAGAGAGAGAGAGAACATTATTCTTGTTGTAATAATTTAGGACTTGGACTCTGAACTTTGGACACTTGTAACTTAGCGGGTCTGTTTCGCCGAGCACCGGTGTGCTCGGGGGACCCATTTGGATTTTCGCGGCTTTTATCGTGGTTTTTATAGCTAGCTGCCTTTTCCGGTGTTTCTCGCGGTTTTAGCCCCTAGAGATAGGAATTTTGATTGATTGTGACGTAGATTTTTAAGGCCCAACACCTAATAGAATATCTGTTCCTATAGAACGTAATTGGACCTTAATAAAATTCACTGAAAAAGTTAGTTTAATTGGATTTGAGACCACGTGCCGTGAGGAGTCACATACAGCGCTGGCAGGACCCGTTGTGGCGGGCACCGAGTGACTCCCAAGATCGGACTCCGGACTCGATTCGATTAGCTAACTATTGTTCTTCACGATCAATAGAAATTGCTTGTCTAAGGCCGGTTTTTCCCGCTGCACCATTTAGGTAGTTTTATTTCTGTATTTAAATTCTGCGCGGATCACTTGCATGTAGAGTGCTGGAGACAAGGTACGCATTTCTTCCTCTGCATGCATCATTGATTTCTTCGCACATCGGCTTTTTCGTCTTCTCCCTCTGTTTTTGACTTAATCATCAGGAGAATCGGAAAAATCGTTAGGCCGCTTGTATTTATTTTGAAAAAAAATTAAAAAGAAAAAAACAAAAAAAATTGGGACTGGATAACATTATTGACCCTAAAAGACGCTCACATTAAAAATTTGTCTTGGGGAGAGCAACCCCCTCATTGTTTGGTTTGATTGTGCGAGAGAGTGACCCGAACACTAGGTAAAGCCCTCCGGTGCTCATCTCGACTGATTACCGACTCTTCTGTGCGGGACAGTCGGTTGAGAGAGTATCGGGTATCCTAACAGGTCACGTTAATCGCTCTGATATCTTGTATGTTCACCAAATAAAATTGACAAGATAAATTGACCGATCCTTCACGGTCTTCAGATTGTGTTGCGTTGGTGAACCGGGGGTTTGCTTTGCTATCATATCTTCTCCAGATCCCATCCACCCAACTCGCCAAGATCAAGATGATGGGTAGACGATCTCTTAGGCAGCCTCTGGCTGCACCGCTTTCAGGCGCGCCTACTCCATCATCTAGGTTGGCCCGTGAGGGACGAGACCAGCTCTCCGGACCCGAGTTCGATTCCACCCTGTTCCCCCTCGATCCCCTTTCTTCTACTGAGAGACATGAGCCCGAGGAGAGACGAATTAATTTGACAGAACCTGAGTTGGGCTCATCTGATTTTGCAGACATCCCTATGGCTGGAGCCGGTAGTTCAGATGATCGCCAGCCCGAACATTTTGTCTTAGACCAGGGGGCGATCAACTCCACCCTGATCGCATCATTAGAGACAGTTCAGCAACAGTTACGCGATCAGGGGGCATTCATGATAGAGATGAGGAGGGAGTTGGAGAGACTCCGAAGAGAGCGAGACGAGCCGAGCGAGCCTGAGGATATTCCTGACGCTGATGCAGAGGCAGCAGCCGCAGCAGCACGACCGATGCGGGAGCTTCACAACCCAGGATCTACACTGATGCACCAGTGGGTGGTGATTCCTGCTATCGTGGGGGATTTCAAGTTCCCTCCGAACACCCTGCAGATGCTTCCTCACTTTCATGGACTCGCCACTGAGGAACCCCACCTCCATCTCCAGGAGTTTCTGATGATCTGCAGCACTGTCCACGACCGTCGTGTGGACCAAGATACGATTCGAATGATGGCCTTCCCTTTTTCACTGGCAGATAGAGCAGCCGCCTGGTTGAAACATCTAGGGAAGTTTGTATACACCTGGGAGCAGCTCCGCACCGAGTACTTGAACAAGTACTATCCACTCGGGCGGACGAATGCAGCAAGGTCCCTGATCAACAACTTCTCCATGCTCCCTAACGAGCAATTTCACGAGGCATGGGAGAGGTTCAGAGAGCTTCTGGATAGATGCCCACACCACGACATTTCGAAGCCGAACCTAGTTCAGAGCTTCTTTAGTGGGCTGACGCCAGAGCTTCAGGGACTGGTGAATGCTTCTTGCGGCGGGTCCTACTTTGCCAAGGACCACAACCAAGTCTGGGCCATCTTTGAGGAGATGTCCGAGAATTACATGGTGATGTCCCAGACTCGGTTGTACACACAGAGAGTTCAGCCGCCAGGACCCGTGCAGTATCAGCGGATAGCACGGGTTGATGCAGGTCCATCCAGTTCGTCCACAGTTGCAGCCGCACAGGCAGAGTCGGCCGCTGCGGACATGGGGATAATCAGCGAGAAGTTGGACCGCATGGAAATCATAGAGAAGAAGCAGTGCCAGGGCATAACTCAGATGGAGGAAATGGCACAAACTCTGAGCGACATGAAGACCCAGCTCTTGTGTCTTCAGGAGGCACAGACGGCTTCTCAGCCCCGGCTTCTGTCGCGAGGCGATTCCGGCGGCAGCCGCAGCTCGTCCCAGCGCTCCAGCTCCTTGCAGCAGCCTAGACAAGTTCACCTTGTACAGGCGGAGCCGTACCAGCAGCAGCAGCCCTCTTACCAGTCACCACCATCTCCAGACTTACAGATGGTGGTATATCAGCCGGATCAGCCTCTGGATGTACTCCCACCAGCCCCTTACGATGCTGAGCCGTTGATGGATGTCAACGGGATTTGGTATGACCGTCCTCAACCTGGAATCCGACGAGACCATCCCGGATTCAGGTGGGGGAATGGGGGTAACCAATCCCAACAGCAGCCAGCCGGTCAGGGAGGGCAGTACTCCCAGCAGAGAGATCACCAGCAGCCCCCAGCATACCAGTCACACCAGCCATCATCCTTCGCATCTCGTCCCTATCAGCAGCAGGGACAGTATTGGAGACGTGAGCAGCAGGCTCACCAGCAGCAGCATCCTTCCTCTTACCCCTCTCAGCCACAGCAGCACCAGGTCCAGCAGCCTCATTACCAGAGAGGCAACCCGTCGGGCTCCCATGAGAGCCCTGCCATGGATGATCTAGCCCGCCTCTTCACAGAGCAGCAGGCTACATTTAGACGGGAGATGGACGAGTTCCGCCAGGAGATGCGGGACCTGATGAGAGGGAAGGCCGCCATCCCTGCACAGATCGAGCCGAATCCGAATAACTTGAAGAGGAAATCTGAGCAGGTAGTTCACACTGAGCCTACCACTTCTAGTGACTCATTTGATGTTATCTCGTCGGATTTATTTGATGCTGATTTTTTCACACTTAGGAGCGGTAGAAGACCAGCAGGAGGCGCCTCATCTGAGCGACAACACGAGGATCCATCTAGAGCGCCAGATGAGGAAGAGGAGAGCGGTACTGAAGCCGCACACCATGATGACGGTGGTACTGATGCCACCCGAGATGCTGATTCACCCGGCGGTACTGAGGCCGCCGTTTCACCACATCGAGGAGGTGGTACTGACGCCACCAGCAGAGCCGAGCCAGCCAGCGGTACTGAGGCCGCAAGACGTCTAGTTGTAGAGCCAACTAGAGGTGGTACTGAGGCCACCAACATTCATTCTGATAGAAATGTTGTCTTTCCTCGCATAAATGTATCTCGGAACTCTGATTTGAATAAAGGAAAAGGTTTAGTTTACTCTGATCCCACTGTTGTAAATGATGTTTGTAAGGATCCGGTCATCGAATCATCTAGACCTATTCCTAGTCCTTCATCTGAGAAGGACCCTGTGATCCCCTTTCCTAGAGCCCTTGAGTTGGGGAAGGGGAAGAAAAAAGAAAAAGATCCAAAAAAGAGAGAGCAGGAGGAGTTCAGTCAGAGCATGATAGACCGGTTTCACATCCAGCTGACCCTCAATGAGGCTTTGCAACACATCCCTCTTCTTCAGCGATCCTTGAGAGATAAGACCACAGTCAGAAGGACGAAGAGGAACAAGACCGCAGAAATTCATGTGTTGACCAAAGCCACGTGTTACGCGATCCAGAACCATCTGCCGACTAAGAGGCCAGATTTAGGGGCCCCGTATGTCAGATGTCAGATTAGTGAGCATAGGTTCGACCGTACTCTCTTGGATAGCGGATCGTCGATCAACCTTCTTCCGGCAGCCCTTCTCGACCACTTAGAGTTGGGCACTCTTAGACAGAGCAGGACATACCTTCAGTTTGCTGATCGGTCTGTCAAGAGGCCAAAAGGGTTGTTGCGAGACGTTGTCGTCACGATTCAGGGTTTGCAATTCCCCGTGGACTTTGTCGTACTGGACATGGAGACCCCTGACTCGTTGACCGATTCCCCCATCATCCTCGGTCGCCCATTCTTGGCCACAGCCAAGGCAGTGACTGACCATGACAGTGGGAAGGTATACTTTCGCGTCCAGGGCGAGAGTATACAAATAGAGACGGTTAAGGACCACAGAGCCAGATCCAGATCCCGCTCACATGGCAGTACAGATTCAGAGCAGCTGACAGACGCAGAGCCAGACATCCACCAGGACTGTGATTTTGTAATCACAGATGATGAGGCAGCTTGGGCAGATCCTGCAGCACAGACCATCCTCTCATATTCAGATACAGCTGATGCAGGGATGATAGCAAAGGATAGTCTGGAGAGCACAGCCCTGGTTCAGGATACTATTGAGTCAGCAGAGTCGGACCTTGATCGCGACACGAGTTCCAGTGATGGTGGTACTGATGCCACCTTGTCATCCGGTGGTACTGATGCCACCGAGTCTGATATAGATCCCTCGGATTCAGAGTCTGATTGGGCAGATTGTGATGATCAAATGCCAGATCTGGATCCACCTGAGCCTACAGAGGAGGAGGTAGAGGCAGAACAGACCAGAGACAATGCAGAGGACCCGCCTTCTCCAGATCCAGTTTGTGAGAGTTCGTTATCATTCTCCCAGGCAAATTTGGCAGAATTGTCCGCATACACACATCTTCTTCAGAAGCCAGATTTGCCAGCACCCAGCTGTCCAGAGCTAAAGCCGCTCCCTACTTCATTGAAGTATAGATTCCTTGCGGGAGAGTCTGAGATGTACCCAGTCATCATCTCTGCAGATCTGACTGGAGAGCAAGAATCCCGTCTGATGGAGGTTCTTGAAAAGAACCGCAAGGCAATTGGATGGAGCGTAGCAGATCTCCATGGGATTAGTCCCTCGTTGTGTTCCCACCATATCTATCTTGAGGAAGGGGCGAAGCCGTCGCGTGAGTTCCAGCGGCGACTGAACCCCAACCTACGAGAAGTTGTCATGAAGGAAATATCAAAATGGTGGAGTGCAGATTTTATTTATCCCATTTCCGACTCCAAGTGGGTTAGCCCCTTGCATGTGGTGCCCAAGAAGACGGGCATCACTACTGTGATCAGTGAGTCGGGAGAGGAGATTGCTACACGAGTACCCACCTCTTGGAGGGTCTGCGTTGACTACAGGAGACTCAACCAGGCCACCAAGAAGGACCATTTCCCCCTGCCTTTTATTGACCAGATCATTGAGAGACTGGCAGGGAAGAGCCATTATTGCTTCCTGGATGGGTACTCGGGCTACAATCAGGTGGCCATCGCTCCTGAGGATCAGGAGAAGACCACCTTTACCTGTCCCTTCGGTACTTACGCTTTTCGACGCATGCCATTCGGGCTATGTAACGCCCCTGCGACTTTTCAGAGATGCATGCTGTCGATATTTTCGGACATGGTAGGGGAGTGCTTGGAGGTCTTCATGGACGACTTCTCGGTTTACGGCGACGGTTTCGATTCCTGTCTTGACTGCCTAGACCGAGTGCTCCAGCGATGTATTGATACCCGCTTGGTTCTGTCTTGGGAGAAGAGTCACTTCATGGTGACTCAAGGGACGGTGCTTGGCCACATCATCTCCAACAGAGGCATGGAGGTTGATCCGGCCAAGGTTGATGTCATTAGAAAACTCACACCACCGTCCAATCTGAAGCAGTTACGGTCATTTCTGGGGCATGTTGGTTTTTATAGGAGATTCATTCATGATTTCAGCAAGATTGCCCGACCGTTGACTGACCTCTTGACGAAAGACACCGAGTTCCTTGTCGATGACAAATGTCTTTCGTCCTTTGAGACTCTCCAGCAGTGTGTAATTGAGGCTCCTGTCCTTCAGCCGCCTGATTGGTCTCTCCCATTCGAGATCATGACGGACGCCTCCGATTTTGCCGTAGGGGCAGTGCTGGGACAGAGGAGGGATGGAGTACCATTTGCGATACACTATGCTAGCCGCACATTGGATTCCGCCCAGCGGAATTATACGGTCACAGAGAAGGAGATGCTAGCAGTAGTGTTTGCCCTAGATAAATTCAGATCATATATCATTGGATCCCGAGTAACCTTGTACACAGATCACACCGCCATCAGGTACCTCATGTCAAAGAAGGATGCCAAGGCCAGACTCACTAGATGGATCCTTCTACTCCAGGAGTTCGACATTGAGATCAAGGATAAGCCTGGAGTCAAGAATGTGGTGGCAGACCATTTATCCCGATTAGAGCAGCCTGAGGATTCTGAGCAGATTGATCCCATTTGTGATACCTTCCCAGATGAGGCGATCCTTGCTATCGCCTCACTCCCATGGTACGCCGATATTGTGAACTTTCTCGTTGCTGGGAAAGTCCCACAAGATTGGCCCAAGCAGAAGATTGAGACCTTCCTTGCGAAGGCCAAGTCATACCACTGGGAGGATCCCATCCTTTACCACGAAGGAGGGGATAGCATCTGGCGTCGGTGTATTCCTCAGGAGGAGCATCATAGTGTCCTCACTTACTGCCACAAGCTTGAGGCAGGAGGACATCATTCTGGGAGGAGAACGGCACAGAAAGTGCTCCAATCCGGCTTGTGGTGGCCTACACTCTTCAAGGACTCTGATGAGTTTGTGAAGAGGTGTACTGACTGTCAGAGGATGGGCACTTGTGGACAACGTGATATGATGCCGATGCAGCCCATTCATTTCTGTGAGGTTTTTGACGCATGGGGCATCGATTTCATGGGTCCATTCCCTAAGAGTCAGGGATTTGAGTACATTCTGTTGGCCGTAGATTATGTTAGTCGTTGGGTTGAGGCTATCCCCGCCCGAGCCGCAGATGCAAAGACAGTTTGCAGATTTTTGAGGAAGAACATCATCACGCGGTTCGGGGTTCCACGAGTTCTGATTTCTGATGGGGGATCTCATTTCATCAACGACCAGGTGAAGGCACTTGCTACTGAGTTCGGCATAGATCATCGTGTTGCCACAACATACCATCCACAGACGAATGGTCTAGCTGAAGTGTCGAATAGGGAGATCAAGAATATTTTGCAGAAAGTAGTCCGCCCTGACCGAAAGAATTGGTCACAGCTGTTGGACTCGGTCTTGTGGGCATATCGGACGTCTTTCAAGACTCCATTGGGTACATCTCCCTTTCGCCTCGTGTATGGCAAGCCTTGCCATCTACCAGTTGAGCTGAGGCACAAGTCACTCTGGGCAGTTACAGACATATTGATGGATCCAAATGGTATAGGAGACCAGAGGAGGGCAGAGTTAGCCGCCTTGGAAGAGCTTAGAGATGCAGCATTCTCAAACAGCCTACATTATAAGGAGAAAGTCAAAGAGTGGCATGATTCTCATATCAGCCACAAGCATTTTGAGATTGGACAGAAAGTATGGCTGTTTGATGCAAGGCTTAGATTATTTCCAGGGAAGCTACAGAGCAAATGGAAAGGACCCTATTTGGTCAGAAAGGTACACGATAACGGTAGCATTGACATATCCGAGTTATCTTCTGAGAGTACCTTTCGAGTGAACGGCCAGCGGCTCAAACCATTTCTAGATCATGAGCCGCGGGACGTTATTATTGCTGCTATTCATTTTGCGTAAGATGTGGTCTTTTGACTCACATCTTGTACATCTCACGCCTGATTTTCACTGTTCTTCCGCCTGTATAGATCCAGTTGTCTATATCATTCTATTCTTTAGTCCCACATCCCATTTCTCATCTTATGATTATGCTATACTTAGGGTGTACTTTACCCTAAGTATAGGGGGGATGTCGGACCTGTGAGAATTCTTTTCATTCTTTCTGCTCTTGTTTTTGCTGCCTATACTTAGGGACATTTTACCCTAAGTATAGGGGGGGCAGATTCTGTATATTCTTCACTCGGCTTTCCCTTCATGTACAGCTTTCTATACTTAGGATTAGTTAATCCTAAGTATAGGGGGAAACCACCGAGTTCCTCTCATTCTATTCATTTATTCGTTCCTGTACTTAGCATTCCTTTTCACTTCCCTTTTACTAAGCACGAGTTATGTCTTCTTCATCGCTCTTGATCACTCTGAGGACATCGTTCGAGCTAAGTATAGGGGGGGTGTGTGTATATTTCATATATACTTTAGCCATAACTCGTACTTTGTGTGAGTGAGTTAATAAATAAAATGGCTAAAAATCACAAAAATTAAAAATTTTTCATGTACATAAACCTCTTTTATTCTTGCACATACATAGCTAGTGTAAAAAGTATTTTTGTAAAAATGATTTCAAAAATCTTTCGTGTAAAGCTTGTGTAAAATATTTTGTATCAAAATTATGTATATAGTACAAAATTTTTCTAAAATGTTTTGAAAAATCAAAAGTTTGCAAAAATCTTGTGTAAATTTGTGTAAATATCTTTTTGCAAAACTTGCACTTCATGCATCATTCATTCATGATTTCAAAACATTTTTCAAAATTTTTGCATGATTGTAAAATATTTGTAAATAGCATCTTGTGTACATATGTGTATATAGTTTTTTCCTGGATGAGAGTTGACATTTAAACTAAGCCTGGAATTAAATTGAGAAATGGAGCTTGAATAAGATCTTAATTCACTTAACTTCAAGAGGAACCTTATAGGACTTAGGATTAAGGCTTTTCAGGTCCATAAGGACTTAATTCTTTGGGTCCACTAGGCTATGAGCATATGTCATCTTGATGAGCCTAAGTAGAGCACTTAACAACACACACATGACTCTCAGAGACAATGGCTTCACTTGCACCTGCACTTTACACATGGCTCTCCATGGATGAGGTGGTGAGGAGGCAGTTTCCTTTGGCTTGGGGTAGCATATGAGGGTAGTACTTCTAGGCGGAACCTCTCTTCTTCTTATAGTGAAGGAAGTGCACCTCAACTTGGTCTAGTGGTGTTGAAAGCTAAAGACAGAAGCTGTGGGTTGCAATAAAGCTTCAAAAGAGGGATAGTCTACTGGCTCAAGGGGAAATTTCTTATATATGCTGCACCATGTAGATATGTTGTACAGAAGTTGTTGAAAAAAAAAATGCAAAAATACAAAAAGAACTCCAAAAAAGTGGTGGGTCGGATTGAAAATTTAATAACCCCACCGGAGTGTAAAGCAAAAGCTTATGGTATCATGTTACATCTCATGAAGCTTGCAGCGGGAGACTTAGCTACACTGGCTAAGCTTCCAAAACTCTATACTTCTACCCCCTCTCCTTGAGCCGGTTGCACTTGAACTTAGAAGGGAATACCCCGCTTCTCGAGGAAAGAGTTGCTAGACTGAGGCATTAGAGTTACCAGGTTGAGGGAGGTTGTTTCTTTGTTACTTCTGAGGTGGGGAGCCACATATCACTTACACCGCAAGGAAAGATTCATGGTCATTAGAGTTTGTGTATGTAGACTTGTTCTGATCTGGTTTATTGAGGAGTCTTGCCCATAGATTGGTGGAACTTGGAGGCTGTTGAGTTTTAAGCTTAAATCCAACTAAGGTTCCGACACATTAATAATCCAAAGATCTGATCGAGCTCCATATTTCAATTTAATGAAGGAAAATTTAATAAGTCAACCTTGATCCTTGTACATTCTCTTTTTCTTTTTCTTTTTCTTTCTTTTTCACTTCTTTTTCAAATAAGTGTTTGCTAAGGGACTAGCAAAGTTAAGCATAGGGGGGTGATGAATACCCATTCATCACTCTTTATTCTTCTATTTTAGCTACAAAAACCCTTTGCAAATACATGTAGATATGTGTAAATACAAATAATTACCAAAAGCATGCATTGTGTAAAAATCTATAATTAGCATGTTTTTTGTGCACAAAATAAAAGAATAAAGAGCAAAAAGAAAAAGAGGGAAATATTTAGAATAAATATTGAGCAACCTAACCCAAGGGAGGGCTCAGCATGGGCCTGACCGCATAAAAGCCAAGTAGAGAGAGATAGGAGCTCATGTGTATATATTTGTAAATAAATAAAACTATATATTTTCCTCACCCAAAAAGATGTTTGTACATATTGTATGTATATTTATAAACTATTAAAAACAAAATAAAAAGAAACAAAACAAAAATCAAATAAAAATCACAAAAATTGAAAATTCAAAAATACATTGTATAAATACCATGTATATAAATGTACTCTTTTATTTATTTCACCCTTGTATATAAGTGATAAAAATAAAATAAAAATATTCTTTTATTCCTCATTTTATCTTGTAAATAAATAAAATACAAAATGAGCATAAAAACACATAAAAATAACAAATAAAAAAATCAAATCAAAAATAAAAATCCATGAAGTGTACATATACCTATATATAGCTACCCTATTTTTTATTTCCAAAAATTAATTAAAAAACACCAAAAAAAAAAGATTCTTCTGGATTTCTGACTACATCGTAGGCCGCAAGGCCAATCTGTGCTCCTTGTGTTCGACCCTGGGAGCTATACCAGGTTAATCCTATAGCAGGACCGCTCTATTGTGTGCTTGCTTGTTTTATCTTATTTGAGTGGTTGATTATTTTTCTTGATTTACCCAGCCCGAGTGATTGAGGTCGCAACGACATTGTGATTTATTTTTAGACCTTTTACCTCTGTCATCCGGGCGGTCATCAGTGATCGAAGCGTGGCGGGCGGGTAGGATTAGATCGGGGGCTCGGTGATGATGGGCTGCGGTAGGGCCACGTGGCGAGCTGCGGACGAAGCGCCATCAGGCGGTTTGGATGATACCGAGGGTCTGATCAAGCGGCTGAGGGACGCCAACGGAGGAGCGACTGAGATGGGCTCGATCAGATGGTCCATCTGCCGCCACGTGGCGAGCTCTGGAAGAGGCGCGGACGAACGGTGATGGTCAAGGGGCGGAGAAGATCAATGGCTGAGGCAATAGGCGCGCGTGGACACAGCGGGGCCGTTGGATCTGAAGCGTGATCCAACGGCTGAGAATGCAGGCGGATGAGGCAAGGGGAAGCGGGCCGCGTGGCGCAACGAGAGGGCGCCACGTGGCCTGCTTTGAGTGGCTGGAAGAAGATACACGTGTAGAGAGAAGAGGGGGCCGAATTTGGAAAAACTCAAAACGTGAAAGTTGTAGATCTCGATGAGATCTACAAGTTTCATGTTGACTAAAGACGGGGATGAGGTCAAATATGATACATAAATACAAGGATACATAGATATACATATGTAGTATACAAAATGGCCCAAAAACCCAACTTTCCCATACAAGCTCCAAATTCAATGAAATTAGTCTCATTTTAAAGGTCTTTTAATGTGTAGTATTCTAAGAGTAAGTAGACCTAATTCGGAGTTTGTATGAGGGCTTTATGTGTATTTTAGTGTACAAGGGGTCTAGGGCTTTATTGACTAATTTACAAGGGGATTTTTGGCATTCTTCCCTATATTATTAACTAAGGAGTACATAGTATAGAGAAGAGGTTATTTTTAATGGATGGATATTTTAAAAGGGATTTTCGGCTTCTTATTTAAATACAAATGAGCTGCTAAAATGTATGAGTTATGAATGTATGCATGAATGCTATTTATGCAATATAAAGGGAAACATGCATCTATTTTCTCGGGAACAAGGCTCTATTTTTGACTTTTGAAGTGATGAATCACAGATTCATCAACCCCATATACTTAAACCTTGCTCGTCCCCGAGCAACTAAATGAAATGCAGGAGTGAAATGATTTTGGGTTCCAAACCAAGGTCATGAACAAAAGTTGAAAATGGAGCCTGACTCGACCTTTGGATTAATTGTGTGGCGGAACCTTATTTGGACCTGAACTTAAGACCTAACAGACTTCAAGTTCCACAAGTCTTCTATTCAAGACGCCTCAATAGTCAGGTCAGAACAAATCCTCAAACGCAAATTTCTGATGACTATGATTCTTACTTGTACTGTGTAAGTGATATGTAACTCTCCGCATCAGAAATGGCTCGGAACCAGCCTCCTCTAACAAGGTAACTCAATAACCCGGCCCAGTAACTCTTCCCTCAAGGAGCGGGGTATTCCCTTCTAAGTTCAAGTGCGACCAACTCAAGAGGAGGGGTAGAGAAGAGAATGGACGGTAGCCAGTGTAGCTACCTATCCCAGGATGCCTAACCAGTGTAGCCAAGTCATCCAGCTGCATTTCTTTACTAGTATGCAGTCTCCGACAGGTAATTTATTTTCTCTTGGACCTGTCTGATTTTTTTTGGAGTTTTTGCATTTTTTTTAAAGAGCAGCATGTACATCAGGAGTTTTTCCTCTTGAGTCAGTAGACTATCCCTCTTTTGAAGCATTATTGCAACCCACAACGTCCTGTCCTTAGATGTCAACACCACCAGACTAGGTTGAGATGCACTACCCTCCCTAGAGGAGGACGGATGTTTCCACCCGTGTGCTACTCCAAGCTAAAGGATTCTACCTCCTCACCATCTCATCAATGAAGAGCTACGTGCATAGTGCTTGTCCAAGTTAGGTCATTATCTAAAAGAATCCTGCGTATGCACGAGATATTCTACTTAGACTAATCAAGATGACATGTGAACATAGACATGCGGACTCAAAGAATTAAGTCACTTGACCTGAGAAATCTTAACTCCAGTTCCTATAAGGTTCCTCTGAAATTAGGTGGATTAAGGTCAAATCAAGTCCATCCTCAATATCTACTAATAACTTGGTCTAGAACCCACTAGCTTTTCACTTTGCATATGCAAAGTATGCAGATGAGATGAGATGTCATGCTATGAAAATGCAAGACTCTTTTTTCTTTCCTTGGATGCAGAGATGATATGCATGAGTAAATAAGAAGCCTTTTTGTTTTATTTTTCTGGTATACAACATGTTTTACAACAACTTTTACAACTTTTTATGCATGTATTATACATAAAGTACACATTTTTTTTTGTGTCAATTTTTACCCACCCATAATTATTGTAAAATATACAAAAATACGCGAAACATACGCGAAAGTACGAGCTATGGGTAAAGTATATATGTAATATATACACGCCCCCCTATACTTAGCGGTTGCTATGTCCTCAGAGCACGAAGAGCGAGGAAAAAGACATAGCTCGTGCTAAGCGTAGGAGAGCTAAAGGAACAAAAAGTATAGAAGTCGTCTCGCCCCCCTATACTTAGGCTCTGGCAGCCTAAGTGTAGCAGAAGATCAGAAAAATGGGGCAGACGAGGGAACGATTGTGAAGTGGATGAGTATACAATGCGGGCATCGGTCCCCTCTATACTTAGGCTCAGGTCAGCCTAAGTATCGGTAGGAAATGAGTATGAGGACCAATGTGATCTTGGGAATTTACAGTGAACCAACTCAGGTGACTCCTCCCCCCTATACTTAGGATCTGATTATCCTAAGTATAGTACAAGATAGTGATCTAATGAGGCGGGGATGGGTTACTGGAATCGCGGGGGTAAAGGAGAGGATGTACAAGATTGATTGTATACATAGATGAGTCGGTGTGAATTTTCAAGATGCTGCTGATGGCTGGAGTTCATTGCTGCAAGGTCTCATACACGGCTCGATGTGAATCTGCTGTATCTGTCTCGCGAATGAATACAATCTCCTCAACATGGACTAGCTGTTCGTTGGATTCGACAAAGTGCTTCAACAGCTGTCCATTCACTAGGAATGTCGGTGCGTTATCTGCGAGATCTGAGATCTCGACACATCCACTATCATGCACCGTACGGACGACAAATGGTCCCGTTCACTTAGACTTTAACTTGCCTTGGAAAATCTTCAGCCTAGCATTGAACAACCATACCTTCTATCCAGGAACAAAGGTCTTTCGTCTGATATATCTATCATGCCAACGCTTCACCTTGTCCTTGTACACCAAACTGTTGTCGTATGCTCGGTTTCTGACTTCCACAAGCTCATTCAGATCCATGTCTCTCTGTTTCTGACCCAGGTGTGTGTTCCAGTTGACCTTTTTTATTGCCCATTCTGATTTGTGGACTAACTCTGCGGGCAAATGGCACGGCCTTCCGAATACCATTCGGAATGGGGAGGTGCCTAACGGTGTCTTGTAAGCCGTCCTATACGCCCAGAGGACTTGATCCAAGATCTGAGACCAGTCCTTCTTGTCCGGGCGGACAAGCTTCTGCAATATGGTCTTCACCTCCCTATTTGACACCTCAGCCATACCATTGGTTTGTGGGTGGTAAGGGCTTGCGACACGGTGTTCGATGCCGTAGTCCTTCAGGAGTTTCTTCACCTCCCGATTTACAAAGTGGCTACCCCCGTCTGATATCATCATTTTGGGGATCCCGAACCTAGAGATTATGTGCTCTCTAATGAATTTACAGACAGTCCTGCTGTCTGCGGCTCGGGTTGGGATAGCCTCCACCCATCTGGACAGATAATCTACCGCAAGGAGGATGTATTCGAACCCGTGGCTGACAGGAAATGGGCCCATGAAATCGATGCCCCAGGCATCAAAGACATCACAAATGATGACCGGCTGCATTGGCATCTCATCCTTGGAACCAACGGTTCCTCCCATTCTCTGGCAAACTGGGCACGACTTCGCGAAGGCGGTGGCATCGCGAAACAGAGTCGGCCAGTAGAAGCCACACTGAAGTACCTTCCATGCGGTCCTCTTCCCGGAGTGGTGTCCTCCTGCCTCCAAGCTATGGCATAAAGAAAGGACACTCTGGTATTCCTCCTGAGGAATACAACGTCTCCAGACACAATCCGGTCCTTCAAAGAAAAGGATCGGATCCTCCCAATTGTAGTGTCTTGCATCCGACTTTAGTCGGTCGATTTGGTTCTTAGGACAATCTTCGGGAACTTTCTTGGAGACAAGATAATTCCCGATATTGGCGTACCATGGGAGTGAGTCGATAACAAAAATCGACTCGTCAGGGAAGGAGTCTCGAATTGGTGAAACCTCAGAAGTATTAAGATCTTCGAGACGAGAAAGATGATCGGCTACTATGTTCTTCTTACCAGGTTTATCACGGATGTCCAAATCAAACTCCTGGATAAGTAGGATCCAACGAAGAAGATGCGCCTTCGCGTCCTTCTTCTCCATCAAATACCGTAGTGCCGTATGGTCAGTGAACACAGTTACCTTGGATCCGATTAGGTGAGATCTGAATTTGTCCAAGGCAAACACTACCGCAAGCATATGCTTTTCTGTAACCGTATAGTTACGCGGAGCAGAATCAAGCACTTTGCTTGCGTAGTGAATTGCAAACGGGACGCCATCTCTTCTTTGTCCCAATACAGCCCCAATAGCATAATCAGAGGCATCCGTCATGATCTCAAAAGGTAGAGACCAATCTGGGGCTTGTAGGATGGGTGCGTCCATGATCATTCCTTGTAAAAACTTAAAGGCCTCAAGACATTTGTGATCTACAATAAACTCCATGTCTTTGCCTAAAAGTTCAGTTAGCGGTCGGGCAATCTTAGAAAAATCCTTAATAAATCTCTGATAAAATCCAACATGCCCGAGGAACGACCGCAACTGCCTTACGTTGGTTGGTGGCTGGAGTCGTCTGATCACGTCCACCTTGGCAGGGTCAACCTCCATTCCTCTCTTGGAGATGACATGCCCCAACACTATGCCCTCCGTCGCCATGAAGTGACTTTTCTCCCAGGAGAGTACCAGATTAACCTCACAACATCTCTTGAGGACTCGGTCCATATTCCTAAGACAGGAATCGAAAGAATCGTCGTGGATCGAGAAGTCATCCATGAAGACTTCCAGAAATTCGCCGACCATTTCGGCGAATAGAGCAATCATGCACCTTTTAAAGGTACCTGGAGCATTGCATAGCCCAAAAGGCATGCGCCTGAAAGCATAGGTACCAAAGGGGCATGTAAACGTGGTCTTTTCCTGGTCCTTCGGAGCTATGGCTACTTGATTGTAGCCCGAGAACCCATCTAGGAAGCAGAAGAATTCTTTCCCCACTAGTCTCTCTAGGATCTGATAAATGAACGGTAGGGAGAAATGATCCTTCTTTGTCGCGGCATTCAGGCGTCTGTAATCCACACAGACGCGCCACGACGTGGGTACTCTCGTCACGATCTTCTCTCCGTCCTCATTGGTGGTTGTTTGAATTCCCGACTTCTTAGGGACAACATGGATTGGAGCCACCCACTTAGAGTCGGAGATTGGGTAAATGAAACCCGCGTCGCACCATTTCTCTATCTCCTTTTTCACGACCTCTCGTAAATTTGGATTCAACCGACGTTGGAATTCACGAGAGGGTTTGGCTTCGTTCTCCAAGTAAATATGGTGCGAACACAGAGCGAGATTTATCCCGTGGAGATCGGAAATGCTCCAGCCTATCGCCTTGCGATTTTTCTCCAGGATCTCTAGCAAGCGAGATTCATGCTCCTCGGTCAATTGCGAACTGATAATGACCGGAAATTTCTTGTCTTGGCCCGCAAGGAAGGCATATTTCAAAGTTGTGGGTAGGGGTTTGAGCTCAGGAGTAGTATGATCATCCAAAAAATCTGGCTCAATCTGCTCTGGTTCAGTGTTGAAAGTGGCTGGATCATTTTCTGTTGTAACTGCCACCAAGTTCTGCTCTGGAGTCGGATCGTCAAAAGTCTCCATACAATTGGCAAACGCCTCGTTCGACTCATCATCCTCATCTTCCGATTGTCCTAAAGATGTAAGGACTGACAGGCCCAACTGGGCCTCTACGTCATCGAAGATGTAGGGCGATGCAGGCTCAGAGCTGTACTCGTTCCTAAGGATCTCGCAGACTGACTCATGCACTGGATCATCTTCAAAGGAGATGGACACATCGGTGCTGGCTGGGTTCTGTCTCCATGGCCCAACTAAGTCTACATGCTCACAGTCTGTTCCCGTCGAAGAGTACTCGGTGCTAGATTCGGAATCCGGTCTTTGCCATCTCGTCTGCTTCATTTCAAGTTCCTCATCTCCGCCTGGAGTTTGGAATTGAATCTTCCCATTCTTATAATCAAATAAGGCCCCTGCTGTTCTGAGGAAGGGCCTACCTAGAATGATCTGGGAATCTCTCCAATTGCGAGGGGTTTCCATATCCAGGACAGTGAAGTCCACCATGTATTCTTGCCCCTCGACTTTGATCACAATGTTCCTTATCTCTCCTGGGTACCTCTTAGTAGATTTGTCAGCAAACTGTAGAAGAGCTCTAGATTTCCTAAGAGGTCCGAGATTAAGCCGCTCATAGAGGGCTGTGGGCATCAAATTGATCGAGGAACCATTGTCCAGGAGAGTGCGTGCAAACGTGATGTCATCAACATGACTCACTACATAATGTGCACCCATGTCTCTTCGTTTCCGAGGAAACGAGTTCTTTATTGCACAAGTCGTGGCTACTGATAGAACGTGTTTCTCAACACGGCTTTTGGTCTTCCTGCTAACCCTAGTAGGTGTGCATCTCACCTTAAGGTATTTTTGGAATGCAGGGGTCATTTCCACGAACTTGTCAAAAGGGATTGTGACCTTGATGTGTTTATTGCAGAATTCAGCCATCTCAGGGTCATCTTTTTGGATTTTTTTTGTTTTTCTTCTTTCCACCTTTGAGAGCTCGGGGGAAAGGGATTATTGACTCCAACTCAGGTTCTGGAACTGAAATATTCTCATTAATCTCGGGAACTGAGTTCTTAACATGACTCTGACTCTGACTCTGATACAGACTCGGACTCGGACTCTGACTGAAAAGAAAATGCTGAGGCGAAACCGGTGATGCTTCTTCCGCTTCTTCTGGACGATCCTCCTCAGATGGAGGTGCGGGCTCTTCATCGGTGCCGTCTGACTTCATGCAGATGCGTGAATGCTGCTTCGAGGACTCAGATGTCATCTTCTTCCGCTGGCGATGGTGGTGGTGCTCCTCCTCTTCTTCCTCCGAGTTCTCCTCAGGTAGAGTCTCGGAGGTTCCTTCCTTCTGTGCCCGTGCCTGATCAGGTATGGTCACGGTCCTTCCGCTCCTGAGGGACATATGATTCACATTATCGTACGAAAGGATCTCATGTTCAGATAAATAATTATCTGAATAATATACCTGATCTCGAGGTCGGTTTTGGCCCTGGTGTACGCTGTTCGGGTTGGCCTGAACCTGTGCGGGAATTGGGGTCCTTGGCGCCATTTGTTGGTCCTGGTTACGAGAGACCCGATTGATGTCGGTCCTCATGTCCAGGTAGTCATTCTGCATCTGTTGGACCCTATCAGATAGGGTCTGGATCGCCAAGGTGAGGGACTCCAATTCGGTGGGTTGGGCTTGCTGCTGTGTTGATGCCGTCCTGTATTGGCCCTGCTGACCGTGCCGATACTGCTGCTGATGGGACGGTGCTGGCCCCTGCTGGTAGGTACGCTGTTGCGGCTGGTACCCCTGTTCTGGCCTGGAATGGAAATGCGGTATGGCAACGGGCCTGGTGTCTTGGTAGACTGGGGATGGGCGGTGCTGCTGATCCCTTCCCATTTCGATCTGCCGGACTACTGGGTCACGGCTATACCAAAGCCCGTTGATCTCGTATACGGGCGGAGGCTCCTCGTATTCCATCTCCATTTGTGGGGGTGCATGATGGTTCTGTTGGGTATAAGTCTGATCCCAACTGCTCTGAGACCTCGGTGCCTGTTCCTGTACAAGATGGACTCGATGCACAGGTACAGGTGGTGCAGAAAGGGTAGGTAGCTTGATCTTAGCTACCTTTTCAGAGAGTTCCTCCACTTTTTTGGAAGGCTCGAAAGAGACTCCATCTCCGCGACTCTCTTGTGGATCTGCTCGACCATGGTAAGCTTGTCGGCAATCATCCCCATACTGGGAATGAGGTCCTCAGTCAGATCTGCTACAGTCCTTCGAGTTGTCTCATTGGATAGGATTGAGGGAGACAACTGATAGGCCCTTGTGGCCTGTGACCTGCCGGTTTCTGCCATCTGCTCTATGATCTTTCCATACGGCGTGCTCGTTCTTGTTCAGATAGATTCCTCCACAGGCGGCGCTGACTAACCCCTGCATCTCTGGGGTTAGACCACAGAACCAAGGTCTGGACTAAGATCGCCTTCAAAATGCCGTGGCACGGGCATTTCTGCACTAAGTCATTGAACCTGTCCCAAGCTTCATGGAAAGGTTCACTGGGTCCTTGGGTGAAGCTGGCGATCTTCGTTCTCATCTGATTAGTCCTACTGAGAGGGTAGAACTTCTTCAAGAAAAGATCCTTGAACTGCATCCAGGTAGTACATACCACCCCTAAGTTCTTCAGCCAATGAGCAGCCTTATCTCCTAAGGAAAACGGGGTGGCCTTCAGCCGGATATAATCTTGGCCAACATTGGGATGGCTAAGATTGTTGCACACTAGTTCGAAGTCACGGAGGAAGGTGTATGGCTCTTCACTGAGGTTTCCGTTGAACTTCGGAAGCAGACTAAGGAAGTGGGGCTTCAGCTCGAATGCCTGGTCGGGAACTGCAGGTGCTAACCAATTTTGGATCTCGTTCTCCACCGGGTTGTAGGTATCGACCATTGGTCGGTCGATCCCTCCAGCTACTATGATCTGTCCCATCCGCACCGTGAGATCTGCATTCTTCTATTCGGCTTCGGCGAGGCGTCTAAGAATCTGTCGCATCTGGTCCTCAATCTGGTGGCATCCTTGGCAGCATCTCACCCTCAGTTCTGGGGATTGGGAAATAAGATCGGTGTTAGAGGGCAGATCAAGGAAGGGATTACCGAGGTGATGGTCTTCCTCGGCAATCTCGGAGGAGATAAAAGGGGTTGGTTTGAGAGTAACCACCCTGAGCATGAGGGAACCAGGACTCAAGAGGGTCATGAGTCCTGGGTGGTCCAAGGTGCGCTTGGACCGAAGATGAATTACTTGGGGGACTCATAGAGAGATCAGTGAATAACGCGTCGAGATCTCCCCAGTCACTCATCTTGATGAAGCGGGAAGAAGATAGGATTTTACTCCTACCTGAAGCAAGCAAAAAGAACAATCCAAGACCCTGGGTTCACACTCAACACCGCGAAGGACTCGAAGTCGAGTCCAATTAATCTTGTAGTTTTTAAGTGTGATTTTCAAGCAAGAATAGAAAGGATTACGCGGCCTAAAGGGAAGTCGGCTCAGAGCCGGATGCGTCTTCCCTGTTTATCCTGTCGCCTAAGATACCGCCGCTCCTTCCTTTCTTCGCTCCTATCCCCAAACCGATGGATTCAGTGACCACGCCCCTATCTACCTGCAAGCAAGCGGAGGCTGACAAGGTCGGAACTTCACCCAGGGGGTTACTGGCTGCTTGTCGCAGAGTACCGCAATTTCTCCCCTATCTACCTGAGACAAGCGGAGGCTACTTGGTACTAGTCAAAGAATCTTAAATTATTCGGCTTGTGATATTTGCTAGGATCAGTTAGAACGTGATATGGAAGACGGGGCTTTGGGCTCTACCTTAATGTGTTCACACACACTCAAGTACCCTCACTCAGCCTAAATACAAGGTCGGGGATTAATCTCCCCGCAAACAATTTTCAGATTTTATTCCTTTTTTTGGTCAATACTGTTTAGCAGTCCCGGTTTTAAAGTTAGGGTTATCACTTATTAAGTCCACCACAAAGCTACGCCTATCGGACAGTCCCAATTTCCTGTTTAATTTAAGTGTGAAAATCAGAGGGGGGAAATCGAGAAAAGCCGATGCACGAAAAATCGATGATGCTATGCTGAGTGAAGAATACTTACAGTGATCCCTTCGCTTTTTATGCAGGATGCAATACAGAATTGAAAGCTTTTTACTCTATATGCAAATGCAGGCGATGAAAGCCACTCCTAGACAGGCAGTTCTATTAGCGTGACGAACAGTTTAATTTGATTAAGTACTGCGGTCTAGGTGCGTCTATTAAGTGTATTGTGTGGTCCTATTGATTACGAGCACAAGCGATTCCTAGATTGGCTCGGAGAGCCGCTAGTGCAAGCTAAGTTACAATTCACCCACACAGCACACGAAGTGTCGTCGACTCCTCGCGTTAAAAGCTAAGCCTCTCTTTCACTCAATAAAGTTAAAATGCTAAGTCTTCGAAGTGTCGTCGACTCCTCGCGTTCCTCGCACAGAAACAAATGAAGGTCAGAGAGTGACACAAAAATAAAATAATGCAAGAAATAAAGGAGAGAAAATAATTACAAGAAAAACCGGGGGTCAGACTACCCGGGGAAGGAAAAACAAACACTCAAAAATTTGGTAAAATTTAACCTAAGCCGTGCCTCCCCGGCAACGGCGCCATTTTGACAACCGCCCCGCACCCTATGTTAATTCGGTCAGATTAATGTCCAAATTAATGTTAATCGTTCGTTGCAGTCGGATACGAGAGGTTAATCAAAAACCACTTAAATCAGATTTTCGTCAATTTCAAGCGGTGAAATTTTTTTACTTGGTGAAGTCCAAGGTCGAACTCAGGGAGGCATCTGTCTCCTTAGGTAGATTTTAGCAAGTATTCCAAGTGTGTGATTTTCGGGAAGTAATTTTTTTGTCTTTTTTTTTAATTTCTATGCAGACTTATGCAGACAATGCAGGCCAACTTAATGTTTAATTTAATTATGATATCAAATGAAGTCCAAAAATTATGAAAATTGGCCAGATGATTAATGATGATGAAAATGACCTACACTAATTTTTTTGGATTTTTCAGACACTAAATGGATTTACTGTGAATTAAATAAACAGACAGGGTGATTTTCAATATTTAATTATTAATAAATAGCAAACCACAATTTTTTCAAGAACTAAAATTATCCTACATAGCTCTAATGATAAGGGATCCAGGAAAATTGAAAGAACTTAATTTCACTGTGAAATGAATTAATTAAAATTAAATTAAGAAAATCACTCAACAATTTATTAAGGCCTCGATATGCGTGCAAATGACATGAAATTTTTATGGTATGTTAGAATATTGTCCTTAAGCTATTATGAATTTTTGATGGTTTTTTGAAGCACAGAGAATTAACTATAAAACTGGGCAAAATATGTCAAAAATTCACCAATTAATTCATTATTAATTCAACTGAAATTACAAAAATATGACACGTAGACCAACATACAAAGGACAAAATTCCCAACAACTTGCAATTTTTAGATTTGTAAAATGAATTAAAATGCAATCTAGGGATGCGTGCAAACACAAGGGTGTAAATGCAATACAGGAAAATAAAATTACAATAAACAAATATGCGGACAAGGACTAAAATGCAATTACCTATAATGTTGTGGACTTGAATGCAAATTCTCCACTGGGCACGTGCTCCTCACGTGGGCTCAGCATTCACAGGGACCCTCTTTGCAAATATGGAAAGCTCCAGGGGCCTTTGTGTAAATTACCCAGGCCGCACGTGCTCCTCACGTGGGCGGCCTAGGCTCGGATGGCTGCGGCGGCTCGGAGCGAGGCTCGGGCGACGGTGGAGGTCTGGAGTGAGGCTCGGTGTAGCCTCGGGTCGTCCGAGCCTAGGGTTGGGGGCAAGGCTCGGTCTTCGTCAACGTGGCTGGCTGCGGGCCTTTGGATCAGGATAGATCCAAAGGAAGGCGGTGATGACGCGCGGCGTTCTCCTGAGCGTGGGATCAATGACGATCCTACGGTCGATGGCAGCTCCGGTGGGCGGCTGACGTGGCTGATTGCGAACCGTTCGATCGAGATGATCGAACGGCTCCTGGAGCTTCTTCCTCGACGGCCCTCCGCCTCCTGCGGAGGAGAAGGCAGGGCTCCGGCGTAGCTGTTGTTGCTCCGCCCTTCCCTCCCGTCAGTGAAGCTCGATGGCGAGTCGGAGGTGCCTCAGAAGATGCTCGGATGGTCGACGAAGCCTCTGGTGGCCTCAGGAGTGAAGGAGGTGGTCTGGAGTTTGATGACGGTGAAGCTCGAAGTAGTCTCCGGTGACCTTCCGTTCAATGAACAACGGGGAACCTGCAAGTGTTAAAAATAGAGCCAGAGCTCGTGTGTACTTGTGTGGAGAGTTGGAGGTAGACGGCGAGGCCTAAGGCGAAGGGATGTGGTCGGGCGACGGTGCTCCGGCCAGGTGGCGGAGCTGGAGTTGATGGATGGTGGAGTGCGTCGTCGGTGGGCGTGGATGTGGCCGCGAAGATGGGAGCTTCAACGCGAAGCTTAGCGAGATGAAAGGGAAGCGAGAGAGTGACCGGTGACGGCGAATAAAATCGGAGAAAATAAAAGGAAAATAAGATGAAGATCGGAGGAGGAATGGAGGGGGTTCACCTGGGGATTGGACCTCCTGCTTGAGGTCCAGGTCTTCGCTCGAGGGCCGGTGATGTCCCGAGCTCGTGCAGCTGCTCGTGGGAGGCGCTGCGACACGGCGGAGCTGCCGTGGATCTCGCCGAGCTGATACCCTTCGTCGCTCGATGATTCGTCGAATTGCTGTCACCAACTGGAGGATCAGAGCTCAGGGATGCTCTCTGGAGTGGCAGATGCGGCTGAAGGTTGCCGGTGGTGGAGTATTTTAAAGGATGGAGGTGGCAGCAGTGTGGCGACGAGGCGAGGTTTGTGGGCGACGTGGGGCTTCTATGGTGGAGATCGTGGGAAGCGGAGGAGCTGGCGAGGGTGAGGGAGGAGTGCCCTCCATCGTGGTGGTGCTGGTGATCGGAGAAGGTGGATGAGGTGCTTCCAAGAATAGGAAGGGGGCGCCCCTCCCGCAAGGCAGGGAACGTGGGAGAGAGGGGCGCCCGGAGGTAGGAGACGAGGTCTCCACCGTTGGATCTTGTGATCCAACGGTGGTGATCGAAGCGTGGCGGGCGGGTAGGATTAGATCGGGGGCTCGGTGATGATGGGCTGCGGTAGGGCCACGTGGCGAGCTGTGACGAAGCGCCATCGGGTGGTTTGGATGATACCGAGGGTCTGATCAAGCGGCTGAGGGAAGCCAACAGAGGAGCGGCTGAGATGGGCTCGATCAGATGGTCCATCTGCCGCCACGTGGCGAGCTCTGGAAGAGGCGCGGACGAACTGTGATGATCAAGGGGCGGAGAAGATCAATGGCTGAGGCAATAGGCGCGCGTGGACACAGCGGGGCCGTTGGATCTGAAGCGCGATCCAACGGCTGAGAATGCAGGCGGATGAGACAAGGGGAAGCGGGCCGCGTGGCGCAACCAGAGGGCGCCACGTGGCCTGCTTTGAGTGGCTGGAAGAAGATACACGTGTAGAGAGAAGAGGGGGCCGAATTTGGAAAAACTCAAACGTGAAAGTTGTAGATCTCGATGAGATCTACAAGTTTCATGTTGATCAAAGATGGAGATGAGGTCAAATATGATACATAAATACAAGGATACATAGATATACATATGTAGTATACAAAGTGGCCCAAAACCCAACTTTCCCATACAAGCTCCAAATTCAATGAAATTAGTCTCATTTTAAAGGTCTTTTAATGTGTAGTATTCTAAGAGTAAGTAGACCTAATTCGGAGTTTGTATGAGGGATTTATGTGTATTTTAGTGTACAAGGGGTCTAGGGCTTTATTGACTAATTTACAAGGGGATTTTTGGCATTCTTCCCTATATTATTAACCAAGGAGTACATAGTATAGAGAAGAGGTTATTTTTAATGGATGGATATTTTACAAGGGATTTTCGGCTTCTTATTTAAATGCAAATGAGCTGCTAAAATGTATGAGTTATGAATGTATGCATGAATGCTATTTATGCAATATAAAGGGAAACATGCATCTATTTTCTCGGGAACAAGGCTCTATTTTTTACTTTTGAAGTGATGAATCACAGATTCATCAAGGACCCTCGAGCGTCGATCACACGGAGAGGCGCTAGCTACTTTCCACCGCCCGATCATCCACGTGGCATTGTCTCCACCGTCCTTTTTAATAAGGGGTAATTGTTCTTAGGCCCCTTAGTTTATTGCATTTACTTTTTAGTCCTGTAAATATTTTATCCCGTTGTTTTTTTTTGGTTATTTTGCACATAGTACCTTCGTGTTTCCTTTATTTGTAATCTAGTCCCTGTATATGTTCACCACGTGCGTCGACACGTGAGATTCTGGGTCATTTGCATTTTCTACCTTGTGTTTCCTATACGTTACTGAATGATACTTTATAAATAGGATTTACACATATGCCCCTTCGTTCCTGACCCACGTGCGCTACGCGTGATTTCTTGGGATTTTTGCATAAGGGGCCCTGCAGTTTCTTGTTTTGTTATGGTTTAGCCCCTAAAAATAGTTTTCATTGCATTTAGGTCCCTATGCACTGTGAGCCTTAATTCTATTTAAATAAAACGACAAATCAAGTCCGAATTGCATGAAATTTGGACACGTGGCTCCTGCCACTGTGTAAAAATTTCACCAAAAATTTGATACATTTTTGAGGTGTTTTGATATTTATAAAAATTCAAAAACAGTATTTTTGCTTCTGTCCAGTTTAAAAAATCATAAAAAATATAAAAACTATTTTAAAAATTCTAAAAAAATTAAGATTTACTACTTTTGGTGTGTTTGATTTTCTGTGCAATTTTGGCTATTTTTGGAAATATAAAAACCTTAAAAATTAAAAAACCATTAAAAACTTATAAAAATTCTAAAAAATTGTAGAAACTCAAAATTTAATAAACTCTTTTTTCTGAATTTTCCTTGTTGTTTCTATTTCTCATAAAGATTACTCCAGGTTGTGAAAGACCGATTTGATATTTTTCATGGGACTTTGAAGTCTGGTTGGACAGATTGCTCTTGTTTTTGCCTTCTTTGATTTTTAGAAAAATTATATAAAAATTAGAAAAATATGAAAAATACGCCAAAAATATTAAAAAACTTAAAAATAGTTTTGTTTGAATTTTCTGTACATTTTCTAGTGTTTAAATAATTGGTTGAAGTTGCTCATATTTGCCTTTTTCTTATTTTCCTTTATTATTAAAAATCGAAAAAAAATATAAAAATAAATAAAAATCCACCAAAATTCCTTGTTTCTATTTTCTTTTATTTTTAGACTACTTCGTAGGCCGTGAGTCTAACTCGTGCTCCCTGAGTCCGACCATGGGTGCTACATCAGGCTAATCTCATAGCCAGGACCACTATTTTGTTTTGATTGATTTTTAGCTTCTTGATTGGTGGTCTGATCTTTATTTTTTTCTTGATTGATCGATTCTGCGAGCGACTGAGGTCGCAACGACTTTAGTTATCTATCTACCTCAGTCATCTTCATGGATTTTTCGGTCATCAGAATGGCGTCGTTGCCGGGGAGCACAACTTAGTATTCGATTTTTGTTTTCTTTTTGTTTTTATTTGTTTTTCGCGGTCGCGGTTTTCCGCGGCTTTTTCTTTGTTCGCGGCTTTTTGCAGCTTTCTGTTTTCTTTTGTTTTCTTTTTGTTTTTATTATATTTTATTTTAGTTTGTTTTGTTTGTGTTTGTTTTTATTTTGTATGTTTATTTTATTTCTGCATATATTTGCTTTTCTTTCATTTTTATATATATAATAATCAGGTATGATCACATCTGCTTGTTTTCTTACGAGGGCTCGAGGACCGAGGTAGCTCTTCTCGAAGAGCCGACGCAACCGCGGGAGTCGGAGGCAGCTTCCTTCTTTACGAAGCCGCAGGAGAGCGCGAGGAGGCGAACGGGAGTGCAGGAGCCGCGGAGTAGCGCAACGTAGATTAGGTTTCTTTTTAGCCGACTATTTATTATTGTAATAATATAGGTACCCAGACTCTCAGACTTGTGGACTTTGCGGGGTCTGTTTCATCGAGCACCGGTGTGCTCGGGGGACCCCACCGCTGTTTTGATTTTCTCGCCTTTTTCTTTTTCTTTGATTTCACGTGGATTTCTGTGCTTGAGCCCCTAAATCTCGGTTTTTATTTCGTTGAGACAGGTAGTTTTAGGTCCAAAGCCCTAATAGAATATATGTTCCTATAGATCGCGCTTGGACTTAGGCAAATAAACCCGTGCTTCCCGATAATAGAAATTTTTGCCTAGGACGGTTCTCGCATTGCATCCATATAGATTAATTTTACATTAATGCACGGATCATAATTGCATGTAGACTGCTGGAGTCAGGTACACCTTCTATCTCGTGCATGCATCATTGATTTATCGCGCATCGGCTTTTCCGCTTTCCTCTCCCTGATTTTCTGGACTTAGGAATAAAAGGAAATCAGAAAATTTGTTAGACATTTTTTGAAAAATACATAAAAAGAAAAACAATAAAATCGGGACTGCTAATCACACTTGATCTGAAAGACACCTCATTTGAATATCTATCTTGGGGAGAGTAACCCCCTCCTTGTTTCATTTGGATGAGCGAGAGAGTGACTCGCATCCTAGGCTAGAGCCATATCCGATTTCTTGACTGACTACCGGTCTTTTATTCGGGACAGTCGGTTGAGAATATTGGATTCCTATCAGCTCACGTAATCGCTCTGAAAGACTGACTTGATCACCTAAATTAAAATTGACAAGATAATTGAACGATCTCTTACGGTCTTCAGCTCAGTGTGCGTAGGTGAATCGGGGGTTTGCTTTTTCATCTTGTGTATTTTCCAGATCCCTTCTGTCATCATCTCTCTCCATCTATCTTCTCTTCTTTCTCCCTCCCACCCTCCCTTCAGTTTCCCTTCCCCTTCTAAATCCCTGGATGATGGATCCCCCTCACTACTGGCCGACTCTTGCAGATTCTTCTTCACCTTCTGACCATCAGTCCAGTCCAACTTCGAGGGAGGTCGGATCTCCGACCAACCTCCCGCTCCCTCCCTCCCATCCCTTTCATTACTCTGGGCATGCTGCGCTAGACGTCTGCGGATATCAGATGGAGCAGATGCGTGACCCAGACGATGCCATTGCTGAGTTGAGAGTTCACTCCGTTCGTGATCAGAGAGAGCAGATGAGACTATCAGATAGATCCTATGCTAGATTGATGGAGGAGCAGATAGGAGAAGGAGCTCAGTCAGCTTCTACACTAGGTCCATTCACTCTGGATTGAGAGCTTCTTCAGAGACTGCTGACATTTTTAGGGGAGGCGCACGAGGAGCCCTATCTTCACTTGTCAGAGTTTGAGGAGTTTTGCAGGACACAGCCTTATTCAGATATCACTGCGGAGGACATGATGCGGAGGACCTTCCCAATCACGCTTCAGGACAGAGCCATGAGATGGCACAGACGATTGGGGAGGAGATTCGCTACATGGGGAGAGATACGCCGAGAGTTTCTACAGAGATACTTTCCCCAGCGTAGAGCAGAGTTGATGCGATCTTTGATCATCGAGTTTTCAGTTGACCCCCAGGAGCCACTGCATGAGGCATGGCCGAGGTTTCTTGACCTCTTGAGGAGATTTCCTGAGCATGGACTTCCATTAACAGACCTTATTGAGATCTTCACGCGGGGGATGACCGCAGAGCAGATAACACTGGTGATTACCACATGCAGCGGTTCACATCGCAGTTCTGACATTCACTTACTAGATACCATCTCGAGCTTACTTTCACAGAGATCTTCTTCACGAGGTGTCGTAGTCGGAACAACACATGAGGATGATGCAGTACCAGTGCGGTGTGTCACATTACATGAGGATACAACTTCTACAAACCAGCTCGAGGACTTGGATACTCCAACACCACAGAGTACAGAGGAGATGACTGCGATAGTAGAGGTTCTGACCTAGAGTCTACTCGAGTTCCCGTTGGTTTACCATCTAGATTTCGAGTTAGCCCCAGAGTTCTCAGTTGACGAGTCTTGGATATCAGATCTTCTGATACTCCAGGAGCCGGAGGAGCCCCCGCTTTTACAGCCATTGATTCAGTCACTTCAGTGTCCAGTCCCGGAGGAGTCAGCTTCTTTTCTGCAGAGACACTTCTCGGAGTCCGACAGCTACCAGGACTCAACCCAGCAACCACAGTTAGATATGGGACACCACTTTGAGAGACCAGACACAGATAGTCCCATATTCAAGCCTTTTGTCCTCCACTTTGACGAGATAGACACACTTGCTGAGGACCAATTGGCAGCCAGCATTGCCGTAGAGCGAAGATCAGCCGCAGACACAGTGCCAGCCTCCGCGGTGTTGATCAGTACCTTCTCCTGTTTCCAGATTGCTGAGAGCCACACTTCAGATGATGATGCAGCCTGGTGCACCGAGTGGATACTTGACAGCAGCGCAGATGCCCCTCTAGATCCTGATCCTCTATTTCTCACTTCTGATCTTGCATTTCTCCCCGAGGGTTATCTGCGGGAGGATGCCACCCACGATGAGTACTAGGTTTCACCTTCTGAGAGTGTATCCGATCTGGTGGATCACAAAACCAAGTATTCTAATCCTTCTGATTCTTAGTCATCTCACCTCGATGACCCTCACGAGGATGAGCCGACCCTTAAGATATTAGATATTCTGTCTGATTTGTCTCTACTTTGTGCATCGGATATCAGTTTTCCTAGAGAGTCTCCTGATCTTAACTATCCAAACCTTTTTGAGACACTGATTGACGTGGAGGACTCCATGACTGATCCATCCTTCTCCACATTTGATTTCTCCGGCTCCACACTTCCACTCCAGTCTAATCCAGAGCCGACGATTTCTTTTGTGCTACCGGATCCCGATCACATATTTCCGTATCATTGGCCGGTAGTAGACACTTGCCAGATTGCATACCTGGGTGTCCTTCTTTACACTTTGAGTCCGTCGTTGTTCTCATACCGAGACTGAGATGATAGTACGACATTCGCCTTACAGATGTCGTCCTGAACCTTGACACAGCTTTGTCCTAGCCTTTGCGCCCAGCTAGGGGCGTAAAACCTAGCGCTTGTTGAGAGGCACCTCAACATTGTACCCTTTTGTATATACATGTTTCATCTTAGTTTGATCTTTCTTTCTTTCATTTTTGTTTTCACCCCAGGTCTCGTATAGGATTATCTTTGCTATACTTAGGATATACCTCATCTTAAGTATAGGGGGTGGAAACACCGAGTTGTTCTTCCGTTCTATTTCATCACTTCTGTTGTTGCCTATACTTAAGGATTCTTCACCTTAAGTATAGGGGAAGTGATGCCCCTCCATCTTGTATATATTTATTGATTTTCTTCGTGTCTTTCTACCTCTATTTTGCTACCTATACTTAGGGATATTTCACCCTAAGTATGGGGGGGTAGACCCTGTACATTCTCACTCGGCTTTCCCTTTGTGTACAGCCTGCTATACATAGGATTATTTGATCCTAAGTATAGGGGGAAATGCCGAGATCCTCTTGATTTCTATTCTTTCATTCGTCTTTGTATATAGCCTTCCTTTTCACTTCTCTATACTAAGCACGAGTTATGTCTTCTTCATCGCTCTTGACTCTGAGGACATCGTTCGAGCTAAGTATAGGGGGGTGTGTATATATTCCATATATACTTTAGCCATAACTCGTACTTTGTGTGGGTGTGTTAATAAATAAAAACGGCTAAAAACCCAAAAATCCATAAAAATTAAAAATTTTCCTTGTAAATACACATTATTTTATTGCACATACATAGTTATTATACAAAATTATTTTTGTAAAAATGTTTGTAAAAACTTTTTTTGTAAATAGTGTGTAAATATTTTCTTATCAAAATTATGTATATTGTACAAAATTTTTCCAAAATGTTTTGAAAATCAAAAGTTTGCATAAACCTTTTGTAAATTTGTGTAAATATTTTGCAAAACTTGCATTCATGCATACATTCATGTTTTCAAAACATTTTTCAAAAATTTAGCGCATGTGTAAATATTTGTAAATTGCATCTTTGTAAATATTTGTATAGTTTTTCCTGGATTATAGTTGACATTTAAACTAGCCTGAATTTAAATTGGAAAATGGAGCTTGGTTAAGATCTTAATCCACCTAATTATAAGAGGAACCTTATAGGGCTTAGGGTTAAGGCTTTTCAGGTCCATGGTGACTTAATTCTTTGAGTCCACTAGGCTATGATCATATGTCATCTCAATGAGCCTAAGTAGAGCACTTAACAACACACACATGACTCATATAGACAATGGCTTGACTTGGACCGACACTTCACACCGAGCTCTACGGATGAGGTGGTGAGGAGGTAGTCTTCCTTGACTTGGGGTAGCATATAAGGGAAGTACTTCTAGGCGGAACCTCTCTTCTTCTTTTAGTGAAGGAAGTGTGTCTCAACTTGGTCTGGTTGCCATGAGGTCTAACGACAGGAGTTGTGGGTTGCAATAAAGCTTCAAAAGAGGGATAGTCTACTGGCTCAAGAGGAAAAACTCCTTATGTACATATGTTGCACCTTGTAAATATGTTGCACAGATGCACTTGAAAAAAATGCAAAAAGAAAATAACTCCAAAAAAGTGGTGGGTCTGATAGAAAATGATAATCCCACCGGAGTATGTATATAGTGCAATAAGCAAAGCATGAGACTCATGTTCCATCCTATGTAGCTTGCAGCAGGGAGACTTAGCTACACTGGTTGAGCTCCCAAGGATACATGGCTACACTGGCCATGGTCCGTTCTCTTCTTCCCCCTCTTCTTGAGCCGGTTGTACTTGAACTTAGAAAGGAATACCCTGCTCCTCGAGGAAAGAGTGGCCAGATTAGGGTCATAGAGTTACCTTGTTGGGGAGGGTTGTCAAGTTGCTACTTCTGAGGTGGAGAGCTATACCTCACATACACTGTACAAGGAAAGATTCATGGTCTTCAGGGTTTGTGTATGTAGACTTAGTCTGATCTGGATTGTTGAGGAGTCTTGACTATAGATTAGTGGATCTTAGAGGCTGTTAAGTTTTAAACCTAAGTATAAATAAGGTTCCGACACATTAATAATCCAGAATTCTGATCGAGCTCCATATTTCAATTTAATGAAGGCAAGTTTAATAATCAGCATTGATCCATGCATTTCTCCTCTTTTTCTTTTTCTTTTTTCACTTCTTTTTCAAATAAGTGTTTGCTAAGGGACTAGCAAAGTTAAGTATAGGGGGGTGATGAATACCCATTCATCACTCTTTATTCTTTTATTTTAGCTACAAAACCTATGCAAAACACATGTATATTCATGTAAATAGCATAAATTGTCAATAGGCATGCATTGTGTAAATTACAATAATTAGCATGTTTTTGTGCATAAATAAAAGAATAAAGAAACAAAAGAAAAAGAGGGAAATATTTAGAATAAATATTGAATGACCTAATCCCAAGGGAGGGCTCAGCATGGGCCTGACCGCAAAAGAATCCAAGTAGAGGGAGATAGGGTCAATCTCATGTGTGTACATATACCTATGCATATAAATAAAAATTATTTTCCTCTTAATAAAATAAAAATGTGTGTTTATTAATTTGTACATATTTGTAAATGTAAAACTAAAATAAACATCGGAAAAATAAAAGAAAAATAAAATAAATAAAATTCCCTTCATCATTGTGCATAGACCATGTATATAGAAATAACTTATCTATTTATTTCTCCTTATAAATAAATAAATAAAATACAACAAAAATATTTCCATATTCCTCATTTCATGATATAAATTAATAAAATAAAAATCATAAAAACAAAAAAAAGAAATAAAAAGAAATAAAATCAATTTCTACCTTGTATATATACCATGTAAATATATGTATATACATATTTATTTACTCCATGTAAATAATTAATAAAAATAAAATAAAAATACCCTATTATTTTAAATTTTATGTTATAAATAAATAAAATATAAAATTGGAATAAATGCATAAAAAAAATAAATAAAAATAAAAAAAATAATAATAATAAATACATGTATATACTTGTATATAATAATAATATTTTGTAAATACATAATTATTATTTCAAAAACATAAACAAAAATCACTAAAAAATTTTTTAAAAATAAATAAACATTTTTCATGTTTTAAGTTTTTCGAAATTACATCAATTATTATTATTAACTGAATTTCCAAATATTTATTGATTGGCGGCCTGTGATTGGTCCACGGGGGATTGTTGACCCCCGATCAACTCTCCCCCATGGACCAGTCAACTCGGATCTGTGCGCCCGACCCGATTTTCTCCAAATTTTATTCGCCTAGTCCGAGCCCCAAATAACCAAACCCCGGGTCCTAAACACATTAGACATATCCGAGATCCACGCCCGGTGGTTTTTCCTCGGAATCCGAGCTCCGACAACTCGCCCGGCCTTCTTCTTCTCGGACCCCTAGCCGTATATAGCTTCGCCTCCGGCCAACTTTTCACTCCATCTTTGGCATTCCCCCTCGACTCCAGTGAACTCCTTTCCCTCGCCTGAGTGACAACCGCACGGAGGAGGGTAGCATCTAGGCCCGGGCATCCGGGAACCATCGATCCGGCGACTTTGTCGCCGTACGCCGCTGCGAGGTACGCTCAGCCTCGGGAAGCGACGAACCCTTGAGGCTATGACCCCCAGAGCTCCAGCAGCTTCAGCACAGTCGACTTCGATCGCCAGGTAGCTCCGATAGCTCGTAGTTTAGCTTAGATTTCCATTTCTAGGTTTCAGCCTTTTTAGCTCCGCCGCCGTCGCCAGCCGTCTCCGTCTACCCATTTGTCATTTCGACACGACCATCACCTTCATCCTACTCCTCTCCACCTACTACACCCTTCCATCCAACCCGGTTCGCCCAGGAACTGGGAGTTCGACCTCCACCGTCGTCGCCTCGCCGGAGGTCACCCACCTAACTCACCCACGCACCCATTTCACCCCTTACAGGGTCGAGGCACTTTGCCCTTGACCCAGCGTGCTTTCTGTGTTGTTTTTCAGATCAAAGGGACCTCATCTGGAGGTCTAAATCTCGAGCACAGAAGGTCAGTTCCACCTTCATCACCGGAGCTCCTCGGAGCTTCCCGGCGTCATCGGAGGAGCTCACTAGCTGCGGAACATCTTAGAGATCATTTCTACCATCTCAGCAGCCGAAGAGGAACCTCCACCGCGCGCATTAGGCCGGCGAACTTCGCCGGCGAGCTGTTCTTGGAGGTTGTCCAGACGCCGTCCGATCAAGCCTCCCGCGCCAGATTTGATTAGAGCCATCCATTCACGAGGAGCCTCCACCGTTTGATTTTTCGGGGACTTGATTCGGACCGCACATCCAGCGAGGGTTTTTCCAACGAGCCAGCACCGTCATATCTTCCACGTGGAGGACCCTCGAGCATCGATCGCGCGGAAAGGCGCCAGCTACTTTCCACCGCCCGATCATCCACGTGGCATTGTCTCCACCGTCCTTTTTAATAAGGGGTAATTGTTCTTAGGCCCCTTAGTTTATTGCATTTACTTTTTAGTCCCGTAAATATTTTATCTCGTTATTTTTATTTTGGTTATTTTGTACATTGGACCTTCATGTTTCCTTTTTTACAATCTAGTCCCTGTATATGTTCACCACGTGTATCGACACGTGAGATTCTGGGTCATTTGCATTTTCTACCTTGTGTTTCCTATACGTTAGTGAATGATATTTTATAAATAGGATTTACACATATGCCCCTCTGTGCCTGACCCACGTGCGCTGCGCGTGATTTCTTGGGATTTTTGCATAAGGTGCCCTGTAGTTTCTTGTTTTGTTATGGTTTAGCCCCTAGAAATAGTTTTTATTGCATTTAGGTCCCTGTGCACTGTGAGCCTTAATTCTATTTAAATAAAATAGCAAAGCAAGTCAAAATTGCGTGAAATTTGGACATCTGGCTCCTGCCACTATGTAAAAATCTCACCAAAAATTTGGTACATTTTTGAGGTGTTTTGATATTTTAAAAATTCAAAAACATTAGTTTTTTCTTCTGTCCAGTTTAGAAAATCATAAAAAATATAAAAACTATTTTAAAATTTCTAAAAAATTAGGATTTGCTACTTTAGGTGTTCTTGATTTTTTGTGAAATTTTGGCTATTTTTGGATATATAAAAACCTTAAAATTAAAAAATCATTAAAAATTTATAAAAATTCTAAAAAATTTTAGAAAACTCAAAAATTAATAAACTTTTTTTCTGAATTTTCCTTGTTGTTTCTATTTCTCATAAAAATTACCTCCAGGTTGTGAAAGACCCATTTGATATTTTTCATGGGACTTTGAAGTCTGGTTGGACAGATTGCTCCTATTTTTTCCTTCTTTGATTTTTAGAAAAAATGTATAAAAATTAGAAAAATCTGAAAAATTCACCAAAAATATTAAAAAATCTAAAAAACCTAAAAATATTTTTGTTTGAATTTTATGTACATTTTTAGTGTTTAAATAATTGGTTGAAGTTGCTTGTATTTGCCTTTTTCTTATTTTCCTTTATTATTATAATCCAAAATAATATAAAAATAATTTAAAATCCACCAAAAATCCTTGTTTCTATTTTCTTTTATTTTTAGACTACTTCGTAGGCTGCGAGGCCAACTCTTGCTCCCTGAGTCCGACCCTAGGTGCTACACCAGGCTAATCTCATAGGCAGGACCGCTATTTTGTTTTGATTGATTTTTAGCTTCTTGATTGGTGATCTGATCTTTATTTTTTCTTGATTGATCGATTCTGCGAGCGACTGAGGTCGCAACGACCTTAGTTATCTATCTACCTCAGTTGTCTTCGTGGATTTTTCGGTCATCAGCGACCGTCAGGGAATGTTGGGGGGAACATTCAATGGATGGAAACCAGTGAGATGGCGATTGTAGAGGAGATGAAACGGTTGCACCTCCTTCAGCAAACCCTAGCACCGCACAGGGGCAATCGAGTTCGCTTTTGTTTAGTAACCTGTAGCCAAGTTTGGATGTGGCTCCCTTTTGAACCCAAACTTGGTACCATGTTTGGATCCGATTATTGATTCACACAGATAGAACCTGAGTATATAGATATGTGGTTCCCCGATACTGGACATCGAAGTGTACCTCCCAGGTTTAGTTTACGAACCGAAAGCGGTAACTAGGTTGAGTCTCTCTTCTTCGGATCCCTCCTTTGAGGGGAGCCCGATCGGTCACCCTCCTCTTGGTCTGCAACAATTGGTTGCGGATGGAGCCTTGGGGCTTCAGATGGTGACCTCTCGGCAGACGATGCCTGGTGATCATTGAGGATGCTGATCACCTTTTCATTGGTTGTGGGAGCTACATGACGGCTTGGAACCTTTTTGGGAGTCAAGCGATTTGTACTGATAATGTCTTTGTGTTCTGGATCTCTATTGGGGTGGAATGGAATGGAACAAAGAAGAAGAGATCAGAGTTTGTGGCCAAACTTGTAAAAATTAGCCGACCAGGACGACTAATCGGTCGGACTACTCGAGCCGGGGGTAGCTGATTCGATAAGGCCTAGTCGGCCATTAGTCGATCATCCCGACTAGTCGGTCGACTACTCGGCTGACTTTTAAATCAAGTTTTTATATTTTTTGTTTTTTGCTTTTTTAAAAGCAAACTTATTTTAATATGCTTAATGTTATTTTTAAAGTCAATTACTTCTTTTGTTTCATTATGTAAGTATAGAAAATATACAAATCTATGTTAATGCATAAGCAAACTTATTGTAATATGCAATAATGTTATATTTAAAGTCAATTAGTTCTTTTATTTCATCATGAAAGTATAGAAAATGTACAAATCTATGTACAAAAATGATTTATATATCTAAAATTGTTAAAAAATTCAAAACCGACTAATGGCCGACTAAATCTGATTAGTCGTCCAACTGTCGATTAATCCTTAATCAGTGAACCTGTCGTCCGAGTACCGACTACCGCTTTCTGCAACCTTGTTTATGGCAATGATCTGGGCTTTGTGGTTGGCTAAAAATGAGGTGGTATTTCGACATGATTTTTTTAGGGAGAAAATGTGGTGGCACATGGTAAGGCATTGGATGGAGTTGGAGCCTATAAATCTAAATTATACTATACATGTTTTAGTTTTGTGATACTTTTTTGGTGATAAATGGTGAAGTTTTTGGGCACACACCTATATGTTTGAGCCCCTTTTTCTATCAAAAAGAGAGAGTTCAAGACAATATAAAGCTTGTGGTGGCACATGCTAAAGCGTTTGGTTCACATATGAACTGTTCTTCCATTCTCTTGAAGTGAAGAAGGATTCAAGTGAATCATTGGCTCTAATCAAGATTTGCATTATAAGAAATGCAGTGGCAAATTGAGTAACGACATGTTTCACCAAATCATATCCTACAAATCTTCTCGCCATCACTAAAACTCGAGCATGAGCATAAATAAAATTCATTAATTCCTTTGTTTTCTTGAACACTAATGCATGAAGAGGTAATATGAGGATATCCTCCAACATCAAATCTATGCAATACGCTGCACAAGATGTCCACAAAGGATTCTTCCTGTTTTTCCATCAACGTTTACCATCTGCTTTATAAGATGGTAACACTTTAAAAATATGTTGACATCTTTAACTTGATCTGATGTATCAATTGACTTCAAGAGGTGCCTTTGGGATTGTTCACAACAAAATTGATTAATGTACGTCCTTTCCTGCCAGTCCAATTGCCAGATATGATACTGCAGCTGGTGGTACTCCAAGATGCCTTTGCTTCATCAACAAGGGTGGTTATAGCCTGCTTCTCTTCTTTCAATATCCAAGTTCGTAGTTCTACCATGGTCGGTAGTTTGAAACCCCTTCCATACCCACTTACATTGATCATCATCTTAAAAATATGAAGGACTATTAGCTCTGTTGAATGACAGTGAATTCTAAAAAAATCTCCCAATGCTCTTGCAAATCCTCCTCTCGAATTTTTTCCAACTTGCATTCAGAATAAGTTGTGTGGGGAGGATCTAAAGTATCTGCACCTGTACCTCCTTGTGCAATGAAAAATCCATCGGTCCTCAAGCTTGCTTGACACTACTACAATATGTCAATGCTCTCTATGATGGTTGATTTTTATCACCTACCGATTTCTCTTGCATCGCAACTCGACAAACCTCTTCCATTTCTTCAAATCTTCTTCTCTTCTCGCCACCCTTGCTTTTCATGAACATCTTCATCTCTTGTTGAACCTTAACGGGAATGCTTGGACATGCTCTCGCATCCTTGCATGCCTTTACAAGATGGTCTTTCAGTTGCTTTACCCCACGAGTGATCTTCATCAAATAAAAAATATATTCAACATATATAGCATTTCCTTTTGTAATGCTCGTCCATTTCAAGTTCTTATCTACATCTCCATTTAGGATTCGATTGCCCCCCACTTTGGCCTTTCTTTCCCATATCTACAAGTTACATAATAACATATTTACACAACTAAATTCTCGAACTTTACATAATAACATACTTACATAGTACATACACAAACCCAATAGCATAACTGTTGGGAAAAATGAGAGAATTATTATTCCAAGGAACCCTAGGCTCTCTTATATAGAGGGAGACTATGGATAAATTACATGTGACTGACGGAAGAAAAGAAGAATAGGAAGAATAAACATAAAACATAAACAGATCTCTACACTCCCCCTCAAGATAGAGTATAGATATCAATCATGCTCAGATTGGATGAACACTCATGGAATGGTCCTCTAAGCAATGCCTTGGTGGAAATATCTACTGTTTGATCTGCAGAGCTGACATGAGAAGTAGAGATGAAGCCTTTCAGAACCATGTCTCGTATATAGTGACAATAAACTTCAATATATTTCGTTCTTTTATGGAATGCATGATTATTTGTTATAAATAAGGCAGCATGATTATCACATTTCAGTGACATGGGAAGAGGCACATCTATGTGTATATCTGCAAGTATTGCTCGAACCTATATCATTTCCGCACTTGCTTGTGTCATAGCTCTATACTCAGATTCAACACTAGATCTGGCCACCATAATCTGTTTCTTACTTTTGCAATAAACAATTGAATCTCCAACAAATATAGCAAAGCCTGACGTGGACTTTCTGTCCTTGGGGCATCCTGCATAGTCTGCATATTCACAAGCTAAATTAGTAATATCTCTACCTTTTCTAAATAGCAACGCTGCACCGTGAGAAGATTTTAGATAACTTAATATCATATGTATAACATTCATATGTACCTGATACGATTGCTCCATGAATTGACTATCCCAACTGACTACAAAGAGATGTCAGGTCTAGTAATGGTCATATAGAGAAGCTTTTCCACCAACTCTCTATATCCCCTCTTGTCTACCTCATATGTATCGTCATCATACAATCTCATGCTTGCATTCATAGGTGTAGTAGTATGTCGACATCCAAGCATGCTTGTCTCACTTAGCATGTACGTGACATACTTTCTTTGGGTCATCACAAAACCCTATTGATTCCTGGCAAACTCTAACCCCAGAAAGTATCTTAGATGCTAAGATCATTGGTGAAGAATTGTTTGCCCAAAAAATCTTTTGCCTTTTTTATTCCTTGAATATCATGTCCTGTAACCAATATATTATCAACATATACCATGATAACCACTGAAACTCTGGAGGTTTTCTATACAAAAAGAGAATGATCTGCATTTGACCTTCTGAACCCCTATTTCTCAAACAAATCTGAGAGCTTCTGAAACTAAGCTCTTGGCTTTTGCTTAAGGTCGTATATTGCCTTATGGAGTCTACATACCTGCCGACACTCCCCCTCAGCGGTAAATTCCGGAGGCTGCTGCATGTAGACCTCTTCCCGAAGATCAACATACAAGAAACCATTTCTAACATCACGCTGGAATAAAGGACGATGACGTACCAACGCAACGATAAGGAGAACTCGTAGGGTAGAATGTCAAGTAACATGAGAGAATGTATCTAGATAATCAACCCCATACGTCCGAGTAAAATCATGTTCAACAAGTATAGCCTTGTACATATCAAGGCTCCCATCTTCATGATACTTCACCGTAAATACCCACTTGCAGCTCACAACAGACGACCCACTAGGGGCAGGTACCAAGGTCCAAGTACCCCAGAATTGTAAGGTTGACATCTCCTCCTTCATGGCTTTGCACCACTGACTATCTTCTAATGCTTCTTGATAATTTCGTGGGATATGCACAGTAGACATAGAAACAACAAATCGCCTGAATTCACCTGTAAGTCAATCGAACGATACCTGAGTAGCATTAGGATACGATGCACAAGAGCGCTCCTGCTTCTGAATAGCAATGGGTACATCAAGGTAACTAGTTGTATCCCTAATAGCCTTCTGTACCGCATCCTGTTGAGACAATTCTCCAGACTCATCGTTAAAAAAATTGAATTCTGGATATACCTCAGGCGTGTTGGATGGCGTGCTATGAACATGAGCAGGAGGAGGCGACGACTATATATAAAGGATAATGGTGGAATTTAGAAAATATGTTGAGGAAGGGGAGATGATGTTAGTGAGTGTGGTGGTGAGGATGGTGGTGTGGATGCAATGAAGATAGTGGTGAGGATAGAGGTGGAGGTGGGATGTATATTTTAGTATCATATTCTGAAGGATTTAAGCGATCACCTGTTGGAGAGAAATACATTATGGATTCAAAAAATATGACATATGAGATGATATAATATTTCATGTGAACGGGATCATAACATCTATATCCATTTTGGATCCTAGAATATCCACAAACACACATTTGACAAGTCTAGGAGAGAGCTTGTCAACTCTAGGAGAAAAGTTGTGGACAAAGGCAACACATCCAAACACACGAGGATCAATAATAAATAACTCCTTCTCTGGGAATACAATTGAGAAGGGAACTTTTTCTCCCAAGACAGAAGATGACATTCGATTAGTAAGATAACATGCTATAAGAATGGCATCCTCCCAGAATGAGTGAGCACTAAGACTATTTATAAGAAGTGTACGAGCAACATCAAGGATGTGGCAATGTTTTCTTTCAGCGATCCCATTTTGTTGAGATGTGTAAGCACATGTTCTTTGGTGAATAATACCATGAGAAGAGAAATACTGAGTAAAATCACGAGTACAAAATTCTAGAGCATTGTCAGTCCTCACAATCTTGACATAGAAAGAAAAAACATTACGAACTTCATTAAGAAAGGTTTTAATCAAGTACCCAGCCTCATATTTAATTTTCATCAAAAACGCCTATGACAAACAAGAAAAATCATCCACATAAAATAAATAAAAACGGTGTCCCTGATGGTCAGGAACCCGACTTGGACCCCAAATGTCTACATGGAACAACTCAAAAGGAGAACGACTGCTCGACTTTCACGACAGGAAGGACAGACTGATGATGCTTTCCCATCTAACATGCCTCACAATCATATGATGCTTGAGGAGAAATCTGAGGAAGGACATGGTGTAACTTCTGGAGAGGAAGATGATCAAAACACAGATGCCATGTGAACATGGACGCAGGGGAAGTAGACTGAGTTGATAATCTGGTGCAAGGAGTTTGAACCAATTTGTAGAAGCCTCCCTGCTCACGGTCAAATCATCCTACCAGTTAGAATGTCCTGAAAATAAGAGATGATGGGTCAAATATTGCACGAAAATTCATATCTCTAGTAATTTTATTAATAGACAACAAGTTCATAGAGAAATCTGGGGCATGTAACACATTCTACATGTGTATAAATGGTGTCAAACTACTCTCCCCCTATCCTGTGATAGGGGAATGAGTCCAATGAGCTATGATAACAGTTCGTCTAGGAGGAATCTGCCTATATACAGTAAGCATATCTGTATTACCACACAAGTTATGTGTTGCCCTGGAATCGATAATCCACTATGTAATATCAGAGCCACGATAAGAAGTATATGCAATAATGCTATTTGAGGTGTTGGCTCCAGCGGAGGTTACCACGTCGTGACTTGATGTATCACCAGAACTAATGGTGGCATAATATCCCTTAGATGGAAACAAGATCATCATATCGCTATTCAGAGGAAGACTCAGATGATGGAGCTGAAACCTGTTGTGCAACACGTGCAGATGCTAGAAATCCATGCTTGGAATAGCATGTGTCCTCTGTATGCCCGGAGCGATGACAAAAGTTGTAGGATAATATGCGACCAAGACCTCCTCTACCATGTGGTCCACATCCTCGGAACTAAGAAGTGGCCCCCCTTCCACGAGAGGCCGCCATAACAGATGAATTCGTTAATGGAGCAGGGGATGAAACATTAATCCGTCTCAATCTGCGAAAGGCTTCCTCCATGGGAGGAGTAGTAGCATCTGTCAAGATCTATGAAGATGCTGCCTTGTATTGTGAATATAGTGATTCCAAGAAAACACCAACCATTGTGGCATCTGACATGTCTTCTGCTATTCAGGAGTCGTTGTGACAGGCATAAAACTGTGAAGCTTTTCAAACATCCCTCGTAGGATTGTATAATGTGCATGAGGGGGCCGTCCATTCTGCTTTATGGTAAACATGTCGTGCTAAAGTTGTAGGACCTTCGTCTCATTCCTTACCTGTAAATAGATTGCGTCAAGAATATCCCACATTGCCTTCGCAGTGGGTTGATGTAGAACATCATTGGCTATCTCTGGTGTCAATGTACTAGATAGCCATGCATGTGCATAAGCATCATCTTCCTCCCAGGAGACATGTGTTTCTATTTTTTCCACCGGCTCTTCTTCGGTAAAAATGTGCTTATTACTCATAGACTTCGTAAGGCTCATGAATCATGGCACATAGCTTGTAATTTGTCCCATCCATCTTGACTATTAGCATTGGACCACGGAAGGCGCATGTGGCGGGGATATCAATTTTACTTTCTAACATGTTGCTGGCTAGAGAAAATAAGGATGTAGACTACGAAAAATTTTGTCTACATAGACATAATGGGATTTGGTTGCATGTGTAGACTCAAGCAACTAATCCCATCAACCAATCCGAGTCGAAAGTTGTGGTAGAAAGAGAGGTGCGGCAAGTCACCCTAAGAAGAGAGGTGCGGTGGCGGCTTGGCGGCACCCTAAAGGAGAGAGGCGCGACGGCACCCCAAGGAGGGAAGTGCGGCGACACACCTTGGAGAGAGAAGGGGCGGTGGCACCTTAAAGGAGAGAGAGAGGTGTTGTTGCACCCCAAGGAGACAGGTATGGTGACGCACCTTAGAGAGAGAAGGGGTGGCGATGCCATGTGCCAAGAATGGGAGAGAGAGAGAGAGAGGGCAACGGCGTGGTGGGGTTAGGGTTTGTGGGTATGAGAGCTCCAGTCTAGGACCACCGCTCTGATACCATGTTTGGAAAAATAAGAAAATTATTAATCCAAAGAACCCTAGGCTCTCTTATATAGAGGAGAGACCTATGTGTAAATTACATAAGATTGATGGAAGAAAAGAAGAATCAGAAAAATAAACATAAAAAATAAGCATATCTCTACAATAACCCCTCAAAAAGCACATCAACAATAACGAAAGCCCTAACAAAATAAAAAAAACCTTGTATGGAGGCGACATCACTTCTCAGTGGCACTTACTGTGGTTCTGGCCGCCAGAAAGGCAACATGTGGTGTCCTCGGTCACCGGAAAATGGTGGTGCCGCCCTGTCTTCTTCGAGTTCCGGAGCACATGGTGGCAAGAGCGATGGGTTTTTTTCTTTTCGAACAAAAAGAAACCCTCATTTCTTTGTTTTGGAGAAAAAGGCTCCAGCGAGGCTTACGCCTCTACCTTGCCTCAAGTGCCTCATGCCATATCAAGGCGTACGCCCCACCCAACTGACCCGAAGCGTGCGCCTCGAGGCATCGCTTTTTAAAACCATGTAAATAATACATAGATTAAAATGTGAATTAAAGATGCTTCAAAGTAGGTGGTATAAGACTTTTTTGGTGGATTGCGAGTTATCTTTGTCTAGCTGGTGCCAATTCCATTTTATATCAAGAGCATGAAATCATTTCTTTGTTGAGTGTGTTCTGGAATCTATTGAAAATTTTGCTATCAGCTCATTTTTGGGCTCTTGGTCTCGAGATCAGTCACAGAAAGTCCATTTTCAACCTATATGGAATGTCAAAAGATGAAGAAATTGGCTATAATTCGGTTAATGATACCTATCCGCTTAATTAACCTGGCCTTTCTTTTCCAGCAAGGTTGGTGAGATATGAGGGTATTTCGACAAGTAAATATAAAGATGTAAATAAAGTTAAATGGAAGGGTGGGTGTGCACCATCATCCCTTGATACACACCCTTTTTCTCTCGAAAAATAGAGAGAGTAAAATGTCTATAGTTGAGATGAAAATGTTCTTGCTGATATAAAACAACACATGAAGAATCAGATTCACAGAAGGTCTGTTAGATAAAAGGATGGTATGACTATATAGAAGATAAAATGGAGGAAACATGTTTATCGTATTTTGGAAATGCAGAAAAATGGTTATCTAGTATTTCGGTTTGAATGTGTGAGAAGTTGGAGAAGAGCCTTGTACGAGGGGGATAAGACCGAAGTAACGTTGGAAGGAAACTATTATGGAATACATCACTTTCTGGGCAAATCCTGGGTATGACTAACTGTATTTGTTTGGAAGTAAAATTTCCATTTTTAGGACCCATATAAAATGGAAAAAGTGTTTGATTGTATATTTTAGCTTTTTGACTTTGTAATGTAAGCCAAATTTCATATTTATTGTCTTTTGAGAAGTAAAAGAAAAGTATTTGTAATCAAGTGTTTCTATATGAATATTGAAAATAGATTGCATAAACATCATTTAATGTAATCACCAAATATAATTTATTTTTCTATGCTATGAAGGGATTATATTTAATGGTCTAGTGGTAGTACAGTGTGTCTACCACAATAAAGACCAGGGTTCAAATCCCACTCTTGCAGGGGTTGCGTTAGGTAGTCGACGACCAGCATAAAAAATAGTCAAATTGTTGAGATAAATGTATCTCTCGGTATCATTTATGTTTTTATGTTTTCTTGATGTACTTATCATGTAATTAACCCAAGGACTTTTCTACTATATAAGAGAGATTCGGTCTATTCTATAAGTATGAATCATTTTTCTCCCAACATGGTATCGGAGCAACGATCCTAGACCAAGGTTCCCTTTTCTCACCCTAAACCTAACCCTACACGCCCCCCACCCCCCGCCGTTGTCAGGGTGTTGCACGCCCACCCACCCTCTCCAATGCTGCCACACAGAGGTCCCAGGCCCTCCAGCGCCGCCGCACGAGGGTCCTAGTCCCTCCAGCGCCGTCGCGCGGGGGTCCCAGGCCTCCTGCGCCACCTCGCACGGGGCTCCCGCGCCGCCGATTACAGGGCCCCTGCCCTCCTACACCGCCGATCGCCATCCCGCGGGGCCGCAAGGGGCTCCAACCAGCCATGTGCGTCGTCGCGACGCCTTCTACTATGCGTCAAAGGTCTGATTTGGATCGTCGATAGTGAGATTTTCTTATTTATATTACATTGTGCAGGTCTAGACCTCGTAAGAAGACATAGGGATGGTTGTATGAGTCTACAGATACAACCAATCCTTCTTATGGTCCTGTAGATGCTTTCTCTTCGATTTACTCCTCAGTTGTTCCGCCTTCCGGTTTCTTGGTCCAATGTCAGAGAACAAGGGTGATGTTTTCTCCTCTTCTGGTGTCTTCAAGGGACCGGCTCCTATCATGAAGATGGATGGGGCCAACTTCGAGTTGTGTTCCATGCAATTTCATACCCTAATGCAGTGTCATAACAAGGAGCACATTCTGACTGATTAGAGCCGGCGGACAAGACTGGGGACAATGCTTCATGGAAGCAACATGACGCCTATGCTCGCATCTAGCTCTCTAGGATACTTACCATGGAGATTGCTAATGATATTGTTAATCAGCCAAATACAAAGGCTATGTGGGACATATTAGCAGACATATATGGGCATGAAATGAATGACAGCAAGATTCTTCAACTGCAGTTTCTCGACCAAACAGAATGGTCGACCGCTCCACACACACTTCTCTCATCTGAGAGGCATGTTTGAGCGACTACACAACTTCATGCCTATTACCACTAGCACTTAACAACAAACGGCATATCGGAATGCCACAATGATAGGAGTTTTCTTGTCATCTCTTGACTCTGAGTACGATGTCGCTCGTACTCAACTTCTGATTGGATAGACAATGCTGCCGATGGAGGAGGTCTACAAGCGATCGAGTATGATTATTACCGCATCCACTACTACAACCCAGATGACTCCTTCTGCTATGGCGGCTACTCGATGCAGAGGGGGTCGTCCTAGTTTCGTGGCCATGGACATCGTGGTCGAGAAGGAGGCCAACAATGTGGTCCTTGTTCCCATTGCCATCGTCCTGGTCATTCTGAGGAGACATGCTTTCAGAAGCATGGGTATCCAACGTCTGCACGTGTTGCTGAGCAGACTAAGCCTTCTTCTGCGCCTACTCCGGATACTCATTTAGATGATATTGTTTCCATACTTCAAGAGATGATGGGCACTCCTACGACTCCAACTCCAAGTTCTACATATGCAGCAGCTACTGCCAAAGCGTCATCTAGTTCATCAGGTATTCCTTATGTGTTTACCAGTAGTAGCAGTTCAGATTTGACTGGTTGGATTATGGATTCTCGAGCGTCACATCATATTTTTGGTGATCGGACATAGTTTAGTTCATACAGGTCTATCCCACCTGGAAGATCCGTAGTCATTGCTAATGGGGTTCGTCTACCCATTGTTGGTCAGGGGGAGATTGTTCTAGCCTCTTCTATGCATTTTCAGAACGTCTTATATGCTCCAAACTTTCAGATGAATCTTCTGTCCATTAGTATACTTACAAAAGATTTACATTGCCGTGCCATTTTTGATCCCTCTTCTTTTGTGTTTCAGGACATACTAACTGGCAGGGTGATTGGCCTTGGTCGTGAGTAGAGAGGATTGTATATGCTTGTCATACCACCTTGTGCCGGGATTGCTACTATTCCTTCAAGATCTATTTCTCCTTTCATGTGGCATCTTCACTTTAACCACCTTCCTCTCCAGAAGATGTGTCATGTGCTACTGCAAATATCTACTCGTACTACATTGGATTGTGAAGCCTGTCAGCTTGGGAAGCACCATTGCTCCTCTTTTCCATGTCGTCCGAGTCATCACAGTAGTCTGTCCTTTGAGTTGTTTCATTTTGATATTTGGGGTCCTAGTCATGTTCCTGATCATAAGCGACATCGTTTTTATATGGTTGTTGTGGATGATTATTCTAGACTATCTTGAGTGTTTTTGTTAAAACATAAGTCTGAAGCAGGTGCTATCATTAAATCTTTTCTTATTGAAGTCAAAAATATCTTCTCTGCTAATGTGAAATTCATTCGTACAGATATTGTTTTGGAGTTTTCCACATAACATTTATCTGAATTTCTCAGGTCTCTCGGTATAGTTCATCAGACCTCTTGCAATTATACTTCTCAGCAGAATGATGTGTCTGAACGTAAACATTGTCACCTTCTTTATGTCACAAGAACACTGTTGATCCAGAGTCGTATCCCTCATTCTTTCTGGGGGAACGCAGTTCTCATTGCTTGCTACTTGGTGAACCACATGTCGTCTACTACTTTTTGAGAGACGGTTCCCTTCTTGATTGCGTTTCCCGAGAAGGAACTATTCTCTCTCACTCCTAGAGTCTTTGGATCTGTAGCCTTTGTCCACAATTTCACTCCTGGCTGTGACAAGCTCTCACCTAGAGCTGTCAAATGTGTTTTTATCGATTATTCTCGTACCCAAAAAGGTTATAGATGTTTTGATCCTGTAGAACGAAAATATTATGTAAGTGCTGATGTCAAATATTTTGAGTCTATTATGTATTTCTCTCCTACAGGTGATAGGTTGTCCAATGCTACTTCTGGAGAGGATGTTGTTCCTCCACCTCCGTCTTCTCCACGATATGACCCACATGCTGCACCTCAGTCTTCTCCACCTCCACCATCTCCACCGCCCCCACCACTTCCACCTCCGTCTACCATGTCCAAGTTCTTACCCCATGTATACACTCACATGTCTTCTACTAGCCCCTCTGCTCATGCGTCGTCCACATCATCCACCACACCTCAGGTATGTCATGAACACATTGTTTCTACCGATGGCACTGGAGTTTTGAATGATGCACAGGACGAGTTGATTCCAGTGGACAGAGAGGCTGATGATCTGGAGATGCCTATTTCCCTAAGGAAGCCTCGTCATCAATGTGCCACGTATCCTCTTGTTGCACATGTTTCTTTCGGTCATCTTTCAGAGGAGTACCAGAAGTTTGTATTGGGACTCTCTACTGTTACTATCACACGTACATATCAGGAGGCGCTACAAGATAGTAGATGTCGACTTGCAATGGAAGAGGAGATGTTAGCTTTGCGGTCGCATGGAACATGGAGCATTGTATCTGCTCTAAAAGGTACTTCTGTTGTGAGCTGCAAATAGATATTTACAATAAAGCAAAGGGTAGATGGCAGTGTAGACTGATACAAGGCAAGACTTGTGGCACGTGGGTTCACCCAAACCTATGGGGTGGACTATCAGGATATCTTTTCTCCTGTGGCCAGACATTCGACACTACACATTCTTCTATACGTTGTTGTTTCACTGGACTGGCCTCTTTACCAACTTGATGTGATGAATGCATTTCTATACGGGGACCTACAGGAAGAAGTATATATGCAACATCTACTAGGGTTTGCTACTGAGGGGGAGTCCCAGAAGATATGCAGGCTCCATAATGTGAGTTATGGCCTGAAGCAGTGTCCAAGAGCTTGGTACCATAAGCTATCAGAGTTGATAGAGCACCAGGGGTTTTTGCGGTCTACTACGGACCACTCACTTTTTGTTCAGAGGACACAGAGAGGTATTGTTGCTATTCTTGTTTATGTAGAAGATATTGTTGTCACAGGGGATGATGAGCAAGGTGTTGAGGATGCCAAGGAGTTCCTAGGTCAGCAGTTTGTGACTAAGGACCTTGGCACTCTTGGATACTTCCTTGGGTTGGAGTTCGCCAGGAACCAGCGTGGTCTAATGATGACCTAGAGGAAGTTTGTGATGGATTTTCTTTCTGAGACATGGATGACAAGATGCAAGCCTACTACTACCCCTATGGATCAGAGTATGAGATTATATGATGATGACACTAAAGAGGTAGACAGCAAGAGATATAGAGAGGTGGTTGGGAAGCTTTTATACGCCACAATCACCATGCCGGATATAGTGTTTGCAGTGAGCAAAGTTAGCCAGTTCATGGAACAACCTAGAAAGGTGCATATGGATGCTGTCTATATGATCCTCAGATATTTTAAGTCCTCACTTGGCTCGGGTCTCATATCAACAGTGATACATCTCTTGAGGTGACAGCTTGTGCAGATGCAGATTATGCAGGTTGCCCTAGAGAAAGAAAGTCTATTTTGGGCTTTGTTGTTTTTATCGGGAGCTCATTTGTGTCATGGAAGAGCAAGAATCATACAGTGGTTGCTTGATCAAGTGCAGAATCTGAATACAGGGCCATGGCACAGGGGAGTGCAGAGATGATGTGGGTTAGATCGGTATTGACTGACCTTACTATTGAGGTTCCTCTTCCTATGCAACTTTTATGCGATAATCAAGATGCACTATTTATTGCCAATAATCATGCTTTTCATGAACAGACAAAGCATATAGAGGTGGATTGTCTTTACACTAGAGACATGATCCAGAAAGGCCGCATATCTACCTCCCATGTTTCAACTGGAGATCAGACGGCTGACATCTTCACCAAGGCCCTAGCTAGAGGTCCATTTCAGAGGTGTTGCTCCAAGCTGAGCATGATGGATATATATTCTCCAGTTTAAGAGGGAGTGTTGAGATAAATGTATCTCTCGATATCATTTATGTTTTTATGTTTTCTTAATGTGTTATCATGTAATTAACCCAAGGGCTTTTCTTCTATATAAGAGAGCCCTCGGTCTATTCTATGAGTATGATTCATTTTTCTGCCAACACGAAGCTTTCAACAAGGATTTGAGGAAGAATCCATGTAGCTGACCCTACTTATAGTGGGAGAAGGCTTAGTACATGTCATATGAAGGGATTATATTTATACTTTTTATTTACTGCTATATAAATCTTATGGCTCCATACCTAATTTTAGTAGTGATCAAGGATGCTTGGTAACACAAGGGCAAATGAAAAGAAAAAATACGGTAATTGTGCTGTTGGAACTCGGTCAGAAGTGAAATGGGGATTTATTGAGGGGCTTGCACCTTATGCATAATTTTTAAAATTGGGTTGGTGGTCTATAGCGTTATTTTAGGTTGGGGAAGTGTGTTTTTTTTATCCTATTTGCACTTATCAATTAATCATGGATTACTGAAGTGAACACTTTTCAAAGGTGCCCATATACTACATTTTCAAAAAAAACATGGATTACTTTGTGTCTTATAGTCATCCTTACCATTTTTTTAGAATAGGGGTCATACGTTCTACTTTTTACGGAATCATAATGTCTCGTGCAAGTACAAGTATATTGGAATGGAATGAAAGTATAAGCACCTTGATTGCAAAGTAGATTGCACCGAGTCATGGACTTAGGGTGACGACAAGGATATGCCTACTGAGTTGATCCGATCGATTTATGTGGTTATTTTTGAGTAGATTGTGAGATCTGATACCATTGCCTAGCCATCGACCTTCGGGAGAGGCATTTGCATTGTGCTTTCTCAGTTTGTATCATTGTGTAGATCTATTCTGGAGGATGGAATTGGGTCCAGATTTTGCACGAATGACTAGACGGAGCAAGGTTCCTTATATGTGGTCGTTTTCCATGCCTTTTTTCTTCTTTGGCTATTAATCAGAAGGCATCAGTTGTAGGGTACTGGTTTGGTGATTCATGGACGCCACTTTCTCGATTGTCTCTCGGATCAAAGATTGGAGGAGTTCTTGCACCCTCTGGCTTACTTGAATCAGCGGATGGTGCAATAGTTGGGGGGACTCGTGGATCTGGTGCGATGGCCACTTTTTTTGTGAAGAAAGCTTGTAAGGTCATTTGTTCATTTGCAATGTTTGATCTTGGCATTCTCACCCAGGACTACACCCTTATAAGGAAGTGGAGGATTCTAACACGAATAAGGTTTTTCTTTGGTTGCTTTTGCGTGGAATCATTCTAACGGCTGCTCATAGGGCGAGACTTTTGGATGGTGCAAACATGGAGTGTGTCCACTGTGGGGGAGAACAAATAAGACATCAACAACCTTTTCTTTACCTGCACAGATTCTAGGCAAGCTTGGATGAAGCATGCCGTATCGGTGTTGTGCATGGTGATGTCAACACCTTGTGGGGCTGTTAACAGTTAGAGGGGCTCAGAAGACAGCAAGGAGAGGGAAATTACCTTGATTTGGTATATATGGCTTGCATGAAATAGGGTTATCTTCAGGGGAGAGAGGATTTATATAGACAATGTACTTGAATATGTGAGGGGTTTCTTTGAGGCCTGGTCTTTGCAACCTTGGGCGGAGGGTAAGGGGAGCGGGTAGGGGCCATGGCCCCCCTCCCAAAATAGAAATTGCATGGTCCCCGAATGCTTTCATTGTAAATTCTTTCAAATTCAAAAAATGTGAGATGCCAATTAAGCAATGACCCATCCAATTCTCACATTATCTGATGCTAGTCCTTTTTCGGGTTTCACGTTGCAACATGCAACTGTTGTCCATATAATGCTATTATTAAAAGTTGAAAACCACTATTGTGTTGCAAACTCGACATGCACATAAATCAACTATTTTCGTGAATAACTATTTTTACCGTTGCGAGAAACCCCCAAACAAGTATTTGAATCGAGTTGTCCTGACTGTGAGGCTCCTTCATATACACAAAACTAGATGGTAATTTTAAAAAATGTGCTAAAATTTCTTAAATTTGTTCGATGCAGAATTTGACTTTTGAATATTGTGGTATTAGGATTAATGATGGTATTTAATTTGATTTATATTGAATTTATCATGATAAGTCTGATATCGAAATGTATAAATTCCTATGGTATGTTATCTATACATACCTTTATTACAATTGAGGATATTAATTGCAGTTGCATTAGCATATATGAGATTATATATGAAATAATATTTCTATGTGATATGCAATAGTTCAATAACAAAATGTGTATATTGACATTAATAATAAAATAAGTCATATAATAGTAATATTGTTCATATTGATTTGAAGCATATATATATATATGTATACACATATATGTGTGTGTATATAAAGAAAAAAATGGGGCTGCCCCCTATGGTAGCCAACATGGTTGTCCTCATCCTATGTTTCATAATTTTTTTATTTTTTTGAGAAATATTATCATATATAGTCATCCCTATATACCTCCTATATGCCATTTGAATTTCATCAGAAACAGAGACTCCTACGCCTTCCATCTAGAACACGTAATTTTAACGGTCTTAACTGTAACCGTACTTGTTCTAGATAGAGGGCATAGGAGTCTCTGTTTCTGACGGAATTTGAATGACATATAGGAGGGATTTATAGATGAATATACATGATGATATTTTTCAAAAAAATAAAAAAAATCGCAAAATGGGTGTAGGGGCAGCCCCATATAACCCTATATATATGCTCATATTGATAATTTTATTAGTATTGTCAATTAATCATTATACATGCTTCTCTTCGACTCTATCCATCTTTTAATAAATAATATAACTCAAAAGCAATAGCTTTTTAATTATGTATATATGTATTTGATTGACCAAACATCGGCCCCACCTTTTAGAAATTCCTAGCTCCGCCCCTGTTTGCAACTTTTGTATTTTTTCTTACTCATAATGAGGTAGGGTGCACATTTCCCTTGTTATGCATCCCAGGAATTCTCAAAAAACAGAAGACAACAAGATGTCAATTTCTTGCTAAAAGGAGATTTGTAGGTGAATCTACCACGTGCTTGTCCTGTGTTACTTCTTTGATGCGCTTTTTTTGTAGTTTCCCATTTCAGAAGTATCGAGCTTTTTAGTCTAGGCATATTACCGGTAATATTGGTCCTGGAAATTTAGGGATCTCCCGAGGCAAAGAAATCCACCAATGTCGGCATTGATATCTTCTCTCTAATATCATGTCATTGTTGATCAGGATAAGGTTGCACCATTATAAATGAGGGGAGTGCAGCCTCTGAAGTGAGAGTAATTGACCTTGGTCAGCGTTACAGTTGTGGAGGAGCTAGCTGTACTTGATTAGAAAAATAAAGGGCTGGCAAATCCATGGCTAGATTTTATCTCATGCTGTTTAGGAGAGAATGAATTATTACTATCAATGGATGCATTGTAGAAAGTGCTATTCTTCTGAATATTCTTTGATTTTGTGTTTTAAAAAAAATGTACTTATATGACAGAACAGATGGTTCCTTAAAATTAACATTTGGATTAGCAGTTAAGGCTAAAGGATGTGAACAGACTTTCCAGCTCTGGGTTGACCTTTCATGTAAATTTTGTCTAGTGTGATTGTGGGTTTATTGTTTGGATTGAAGTGGACAAATTGTGAATTAGAAGTTATTTGTTGTTGGATTTTCGTACTCATCCCTGCCTAATCTTATGCGTGCTCTTGAGAGGCATATATGCAAGATTTTCTGGCTCTTCTTTTTGGTTTTTGAATTTCATTCTTTCCCAACAGAGCAACCTCATGTTTTGTTTGATATTTGCATATAATATTTTCAATCGTTACCTGTTATCTTAAAAAAATGACGCTTATCTACTTATTCAGAGGCATATTAGTAACATCATGTTGTACATTTATATTTTATAGCCTTCTTCTTATAATTGCAGATTTTGTCTACAAAGCTATAGATGCTCTCCCAGTACAGTCGCATCCAATGACCCAATTTACTACGGGTGTAATGGCTCTCTAGGTACTGATGATGGTTTGTGAGATTTATGTCCCTCATCCTTGCCTGACTGCTGGAGGAGGCAAACACGCTGTCATATCCCATTTGTAATTTTGCGTTAAAAAATATTTGTAATGGTAGATATGTTTCTTTCCCTCACTTGCAATAAATCCATGTTGTGATATACTTAGGGTAAGAGAAGTGGAGAATCTTTAGTCATAGAAAACAACTCTTTTAGTAAACCGAGTAAAACATGTAGGAGTCTTAGCTCTAACCACCAATTATGGCATCTTTTCTCACCCATATTTGAATGGATTCTCTGACACTATTATGGAATCGAAGACTGGCCTTTTGTTTTAGTTATAGGCAAAGATTGAGACCTTTTGTCAAGAAAGATGCCAAAGGTTCAGAGTTGATAGTTGAGGAGTCTCCCCTCCTCGAGGGTTGGGGGGGCTTGGGCTGGCTTCCTTTAGTTAGTTACATTTGGATACCTTGCCTCAACTGCTGATAATCACCTTGAACTCAACAAAAAGTCGTACAAAATGATGAGAAAGTTGCCACCATCCATCCATCATCTATTAGATAGCGGCTGACTAGACCTGCTTAGAGAAGGATGCATCTTGGTGCTCTACCTTGGTTTGGGAACATAGGACGTAGGAGCCATCCATGCGAGGGAAGAGTTGATCCTCTTATTAGATGGTTTCAATCAAATAACCTTCTATGGCTGGTCGGATCTACATACATCAATATGAACATAGAAAGGTCGATCATGTACTTCATTTTCAACATTTTTTTTGAAAGGTAAATTTTCAACATTTTCTTTTGAAATCGGGGTCTTGTGTGAAATCCCGTCCAAAAAGAAAGTGCTTATCTAAAGCCTGCTATAGCAAGTTCATGAGTTGTTGTTCCTGTCGGTAACCCTCTTTGTTTGTTATTGATAACCCACTTAGTCTGGTAGTAGGAAAAATAATCCCACCTGGACTCGACCAAACACAAGGGCAAAGTCCATTCCTCATTCTAACTTGTGGAGTTATCATGGCATGTCTGGCTTTATCAGTGTGAGTTAAGAAATTCTTGACCTTCCCTTTCAATAATCATTGAGATTACAGAGGCTAAGAATGAGTTGTAACCGTAATGAGGATGAAAGTAGAAGCTAACCTCATTAATGTGGATGTTACCAAGCTTCAAATTTGCGTATTTGATTCTATTGTGGGTTCTCGGATCGCGACGCTACTATGGGGGATGAATAATGGTTCGAGGCTGTGGAAAGAAAATAATGACATGTCTATTTATTGAGCCCTAGGTTTCTCTTATATAGAGAGGAGAAACCCTGGTGGAAAATTACGTACAAGAGACACAGAATAGAAACTACATATGTTAGGGAAATATAGCAATGTCTCTCAACACTCCTTAAGATGGAGCATAGATGCCAATCATGTTCAGCTTGGAACATCTCTAAAATGGACCTTTGGCTAGAGACTTGGTGAAAAATCTGTTATATGTTCCCCTGAGCTGACCTCGGAAGTAGAGATAAATCCCTTCTTAATAATGTCACACGTATAGTGACAATCTACCTCAATGTGCTCTGTCCACCTTTTCTGTGTCATCATCGTCTAACTTCATGCTAAGGATCTATGGGAGTAGTGGCAGGTTTGCAGTTTGTCGTTCCTATCTCTAAGAGCGGATCAGTAACATACTTCCCTTCGGTCTTTACAAGGCCCCACTTGTTCCTAAAAACTCAAGCCCTAGGAAGTATCGTAAATCGTTAAGGTCCTTGGTGACAAACTACTGTCCAAGGAAATCCTTAGTTGCATAATACCCCACGCATCATCTTCTGTAATAATGATATCATCAACATGGATTGGTATTAACAATGATACCTATATAAGTCCTCTGAACAAATTGTGAATGATCTGCATTCGATCACGTGAAGCCATGCTACTCTATCAAGTCCAAGAGATTCTGGAACATGCACTAGGACTCTGCTTAAGGCCATAGACAGTCTTATGAAGTCCGCTAACCTTCTAACACTCCCTTTCAGCAACCAACCTAGATGGTTGTTGAATGTATACTTACTCATGTAGATTACCATATAGAAATGCATTCTTCACATCAAGCATGGTTAGGGACTAGTCGCATACCACTGCAACAAAGAAAATGATCCAAAGAGTAGAATGATGTGCCCCAAGAGAGAATGTATCCTGACAGTCCACCTCGTAAGTCTGGGTGAACCCACGAGCTAGAAACCTTGCCTTGCCATCTGCATGTTGCTTCACTGTAAACACCTATTTGCAGCCAACCATAGAAGCCACTATAGGGGCAATGACCAAGCTCCATGTGCCACGCGACTGTAATGCAGTCATTTCCTTCTCCATAGCAAGATGCCATTGACTGTCTCTTGTAGCCTCATGATATGTCCATTGGATTTCTACATCTGATAGACCACGATAAAACTCTTGAAATCCATTGACAAACACCCTAAAAATAGGCAGTGAGAAGATACGTTGCACATGTATACCTATGCGTTCGGAGAGTAATGGGTACATCAAGGCCCTCTAGATCATTTACGGCGTGTAAAGTAGCCTCTTGAGGAGACACCTGCTCGTCATGTAAAATAGCTTGCTATATAGATAATTCACCAGTGCCATCAGTGGAAACAAAGTTCTTATAACATACCTGAGATGTGATGGATGATGGGGAAGGCCCATGAGCAGTGTGTATAGAAGATGGCCTGTAAACGTAAAAAATATTATAAAAACTAAGCCAAAGTATTAGAAACTGGGCGCGTAGGAGCTAATGAGCTACCGCAAAAGGAGGCGGGGGTGGTGGCGGAGGAGGATCCACAACTGGAGGTGGTTGTTGATGAATCTGTGATTCGTCATCTTTATTCATTTTTTTAGCTTAAAATCCCTTATAAAACATCTACATATAACACTAACTCTATATTCTTACTAACTTGCATCTGTGTGTAAATATTGTACACTTCTTACTAATTTTAACCTAAAATAAATAAAGAAAGAAAGAAAGGAAAATAAAGAAAAAAATTAAAAAAAGAAAAAAATAAAGAAAAAAATAAAAAAAGGAAGACTATATACAGGCTGACTCGAACCCCGAGAGAAGGTCAAGACTTTACATGATCGACCAGGAATAAAGTAGGGGGGGATAAGGTCCTTAAGCAGAAAATCCAAAAAAATGTGTGTGTCTCGTTGTAAATACTTCTCACTTATTTTGTGTATCTCTGTATAAAACTAACACTAATTTATTTGTACCTTATATGACCTCAAATCAAATAACATTCAAAACCAAAGTTGTAAATAAAAACATGTTTTAATTACTAAAAATAATTACACAATTAAAACATGTATAGAATAAAAGTAGCCACACTTGGAAAAAGCCACTAAGCACTAATTGAAAGACCAATTTCAGCTCCATATGAGGTCAAATTAAATCAATCTCACTTCCATTTGATTCAAAATTAAATTATCTTTTAAATGGTTGTATTTTTATAATTTTTGGAGTTACGGTTGAAAAGTCGGTTTTCTGGGTTGTTTGTGCAATTTTCCCATGTATTTTGTAAATACTGTATTTGTATATATTTTTAAATACTCTTACTTTTTAAAAAAATAAAAATAAAAAAAATTTAAAATTCGTTAAAAAAGGCTAATTTTATCATTTACCCTTGTATATAATGTCATATATGTATATAGTATATGTATATAGTTGCTATTTTTAGTTAATCACCATAAAAATAAAAAAATAACATTTTTTAATTCAAATAAATAAGTGATCAAAATTCAAAAAAATTAGATAGTTTTGTAAATATGTTTATCTCTTTTATTTTATCTCATTTCATCTCCTTTATCTCTTCCACTAAAAAATTTCAAAATTCATTTCAATTTTCATCTCTTTTATCTCTTCCACCAAAAAAATTCAAAAATTCAAATTTCATATTTTTTCTATTTATATGGCTCCTTCTCCCTCATTTCAACTTGATCAATCTTTAGAGAGAGGAGCCCGATCTCCGAGAGAAAGTTTGGTCGAGAATTGGGCCTAGCCTCCAAGCCGACCGGTGATTGCGAGTCGGCCTTGTCGAGGCGATCACGGTCCTTTTCCGCTCGTAAGGTTAGATCCAAATTTTTCATATTATTTTTATCTTAGTTTAATCGTAGTTTAGTTCGTTGCACTTTTTTATTTCCATCAGCATTTTTTTTCTCTAGATCTAAAAAAATCATCACGATTTGATCCCCCAACGACCCGAGTTTTCATCTCATCTTCTCGATCTCTCCGCCTTCAATTTCTACCTCCCACGATCTATCAATTCCGACCACGCACGGTGGTCGGAGAATCGGATTCAATCCTTTCATCTTTGCCGGATCCCCGTTCATTTTCCTATTTGTAAATAAATAAATAAATAAATAAATGATTTTTTCTTTTCCTCTAACATTTGTTTTGCAGGAACATTAAAAAGAAAACAACAAAAAAAACAAACATCTCTCATTTTCTGTTTTACTTATTATTTCATATTTACAATAAAAATAAAAAGAGGTTTTTATTTTCGGTTTACATCACAAAAGAAAATACAAATAAAAAAATTAAATAAAACAAGAAAAAAGAAGAGGGACGGCTGCCCCAGGCCCGTCGCCCCTCTTCTTGGCCAGCCCTCCACTGGCCGCCTGGCGAAGCCACCGCCACACCTTCCAGCATTCAACCGCCACCCTCCGTCGGAGGCTGCCGTGAAAATGCACCACCGCCCGTCTAGCGCCCCTGCCGTCAATCGCCTTTGGCCGCACGCCCCGCGCAGCTCCTCCCGCAACCACCCACGTACGCGCGACGCCGGTCCACCACCCGCCTCCCAACGCGACGCCTCTGAGCCGCCATCGAGCCCAGTGTAACCGCCCACCAACAACGACCAGAATATATTTCCCATCCATCAATTTTCCGACCCTCGAGATTCTGCGAGATAACGAAATGGCGTCGTTGCCGGGGAAGCACGACGAGGGTAGTTAGGTTTCTCTTTTGACTTGCTATTCTCGGTTGTAAATACCTGTTTAAATTTTTTCCATTCATGTCATTGTTTATATCCACTGCATTCATTTCATTTTTTCTCCTATTTGATAATTATTTTTCTTACACATTTTCTTTTATTTTTCTTGCGAGGGCCCTGCGGAGTGAAGGGGGCGATACTAGGAGAGCTGAAGCACCCAAGCGACAAGGAGGCGGTTTGATTCTTCACCAAGCCACAAGATAGCGTGAGAAGAGGAGAAGAAGAAGTGAAGGAGACGCAAAGAGAGAGAGAGAGTTTTTCTTTTCCATTTGAACTCTGTAAAAGGACATTCATTTGTTGCGGGGTCTGTTTCGCCAAGTGCCGGTGCACTTGGGGGACCTAACCAATTTTGTTTTCATCGCCTTATTTTTCTTTGTTTCCCGCAAATTTCGTGAGCTACCTCTTGATTGATTTAATTAATTTGCTTGAGCCAGGTAATTATTAGATCCAAACACCATAAACAAGAAATTCCAGTACCTATAGAGTAGAGCGTAATTTGGACTTAGTCAAATTAACTTGTTCTTGCCCGTTAATAGAAGATGACATCTAAGAAGGATCACTTGCATCATATAGGATAGTTTATTTCAATTCTGCGCAGATCACTTGCATGTAGAGTGCTGGCGACAAGGTACGCATCTCTAACCCCTGCATGCATCATTATTTTTAATCACGCATTGGCATTTCCGATCTCCTTCCTTGTTTTCACTCACATAAGTTAAAAAGGAAATTGGACACTCGGTAGGCGATTCTTTGAAAATATTTTTAACCAAGTGATAACTGCTAAAACCGGGACTATTAAAGAAAACTCGACCCTAAAAAAATACAAGGAAAATCATTGTTTTGGGGAGAGTAACCCCCTCATTGTTTGGTTTGCTTGAGCGAGAGAGCGACCCGCACAGTAGGATAGAGCCACGCCCGAATTCTTTTCATATTACTATCTGGGGTTAGTCGTTCTCCAGTAAGGATCTCTCCGATAGCCGGTAAAGCGGCCCGTGACGTCCTTAACAGATTGAATTGATCGAGAAGCCGGTAAACGGTACGCAATTCATACCGGCTGGGAAAGATCTAACTTTGAGATTAGGCTAGTCTCCTAAGAGCATTGGGTTCCTAACAGCTCGCTTTAAATGCTCTGATAGATTTTATTGTCACCAAACTCTAAAATTGACAAGATAATTGACCGAACCTTCACTGTCTTTACATTGAGTTGAGTTGGTGAACTGGGGTTTGTATTGTGTTTGCTTGCTACCAGTAAAGATCCTTCTGCGCAATTTGCGCCTTCATTCACTTTCACTCTTGCATTGACCTTTGTGTTCTCGCATCCTGCCTATTGATTTCGAAGATGTCGGATCGGAGTATTTCTCGTTCGGGCTCTGCGAACTCATTCTGCACTCCGAGTCGTTCACCTTCTATTCGAGGAGACTCACTTCACGAATATTCCTCTTCCCCCACTTCGCCGTTCACAACATCCATCAATCCACTTTTTGAGATTGGCTTTAATCTCGAATTAATATCTGAGACTCCATCAATTTTGAGTACTAATCTAGTATCATGCACATTTTCAGAGTCAGACACTAAACACTTGATGCCACCAAAAGGGAAAGGGAACCATGTCGGAACAGAGCGAGATCAACAACACCATGTTAGCCTCCATCTAGACAATTCAAGCTCAGATAGCAAAGTAGACTAACATTCAGAATGCATTGAGAGACATGATTCTCGAGCTGCGATAGGAAAGAGAATATAGGAGAGAGGGGGATAACAGAAACTCTGGAGGTAGGAATGGAGAAAAACCTCATACATAACCTAAGCCTACACTAAAAGATGCTTATAATCCAAGGGCATGACAGACAAATTCGTGGATACAAATTCCTGCGGTTCATGGGCATTTTGAGCTTAAGCCTACTATTTTGCCTCTTCTCCCAATATTCCATGGAAATAATAGTGAAGAACCTTATATACACATCCAGCAGTTCGATCACATTTGTGGAACAATACATTACCCGAATGTCCCATTAGAGGTAGTACAGATGACCGCTTTTCCATTCAGTCTGATGGGCAAATCGTTTATTGGCTAAAGCACTTAGGGAAGGTTGTCACTACTTGGGAAGAGTTGAGGTCCGCATTGCTGAACAAGTATTATCCACTTGGATGACTCAACCAAATGCGATCCTTAATTGCTAATTTCTCCCAGATGCCCCAAGAGCCTATTCACGAGGCATGGGAACGATTCAAAGATCTGAAGGAGAAATGCCCCCATCATGATATTCCAAAGACCAGCCTGGTACAAAATTTCTTTGGGGGATTAAGCATTAAGAATCAGAAGCTGGTAGATGTTGCTTGTGGGGGATGTCACATCAATAAGGACGAGGATGTCCTATACCAAATTTTTGAGGAGGTAGCGAAAAGTTCAGCAGCTCTTTCTTCTTCACGTGCTTTTCAGAAGCATCCCGTCACCACCCCTACAGTACCCCACAAGGATGTCAATATGACGGCGACAAAAGAAGTGGATAAGGTGGATAGCACTGACCTGACCATCATTTGAAACCACCTATCCAAAGTGGACATTATTGAAAAACGATCCCAGGAACTTGATAAGCTTCATGTTATCGAGCAGAAGACAAAGAACCTGGATAAGCTGGATGAGATAACAAAGCATCTGGAACTTCTTGTCAATTCGATCAGCGCAGTCCACAGTACGAATGCAGCAGCCAATACCTCTACTAGGGAGCAAACTTCTTCCATCAAGCAGAGTAGCGGAGGACCATCCACAGTTCAGCATGTCTACTACGTGCAGATGCCTAATCAGGTTCAGCAGCATTCACATCAGATAGTTTTGTATCAACAAGAAACTTCCTACATTCCTGAGCAGCAGTCTCTACCTCCACCTTGTATTCAGGAGGTGAATGGTATCTGGTTCGACTGTGAGCAAAACCAGCCCCGTCCGTCAGGGCAAGGCCAGTTGGGTTCACAACAGGGTCAGAGACTCGCACACCAGTTTCAGGGAGGCAGACAACAGTAGTACTAGTACCAGCACCAGCAGTTCCAGCCTCAGTATCAGTCTCCACCTCAGTTCCAAAACTGGAGACAAGGCCAGCCTCAGCAGCAGTCTATGTATTTCCCTCATCCTAACCAGCAACAGACTACATATTATGGACAATATTCTCTCCCTTTGGTTTGAGATTGAAGATAGAACGAAGGAAACCCTAGTGGTTAAAAAATTATTGGAAAAACTACAGTTCTACCTTAGAAGTTTCCACATTCACAGAAATGCCCTTACCAGTTCAATAGTTGGGCAAAATATAAGTTTCAACTCAGTGATTTCAAATATTGCAAGAAGAACTCTGCTTCAAGAGCCACTACATGCCACGTACACCCTTAATGGGTTATTTTCACTTTCCCCCTTCTGTTTATTATCTTTATATTTTGTTGCAAAACTTTTGAATAGTTGACACTTGGTCCCTCAATTTCAGACTTTAAATTTGCATGATATTTTCGTTGGAATAAATAGTTTTTATTGCTCAAAAATTTTGAGAAAATTATGATGTGCTCCTGACGTATGAATCTTTTTAGCATAAATTTTTCATTGTATTTTGCCTTCATTAATTATTGTTAAATCGATAGAAAACATGTCATTTTTCCCTATTTGAAATTCCAAAATTCAAAAAAATTCAAATATTATTTCAAAAATTCCAAAAAATTAGAGTAGTTGTATTTCATTGTTTTTTAATTTCTGACCAATTTTCATGCATTAATTATTTATAAAACTCAAAATAATTGAAAAATATCAAAAATCTTCTAAATATCATAGAAAATTATTAAAAAAATCCAAAAATTGTGATTTCCTGTTTGTAGATAATTGCTTCTAATTTGTGTTAAAGGTAATTATTAGGAGTTTTGGGCACTTAAAATATTTTTAAGTTGCAAATTACTCCAGGCTGTGCACATTTTCGCATTTTCGCACTGTTTGATTTTAGAAAAATACAAAAAAACTGAAAATTTCACAAAAAATCTCAAAAATATTTCAAAATTTTAAAACCCAAAAATATTCTCTGGATTTTTCTGAACATCTTTAATAAACTGAAAAATTACAAAAAGAGTTGGTGTGCGTATTTTTGATCTTGTGAATATTGCTGCGTCTTATTTTTTGAAAAAAATTGCAAACGCAAAATCACTAAAAAATTAAAAATCAGAAAATATACAAAAAATTATAAATAAAAAAATTAAAAAAAATAAAAAGATAATGAAATCATAAAAACCAAGGATAGTTGTCCTTTAAGATTCGTGTTTTCTCTTAATTAATTCTGGATTAATTGAATAACCCTCGGGATTTGTAGCCTCCCTGAGTTCGACCGTGTCTGCTATACAGGTTAATAAGTAGCAAAAAAATATTTTTTGTTTGTCACAGGATTTTGAGGATAACAACAGTAACGACCACAATAATATTTTTTACCAATAATTTATTCCAACCCCCACAATTTCGCGTGTCAACAGTAGTGGCGAGGATGCATGCAGACCTCCTCTTTTAAGTCAGATGGAGTCAATCTATAACCTACAGCAACAAGAATGCTTTTTCCCACATTAAGTAGGGTCAACTCTTTGTCTCCATTTAGATCTATCTTGGGCCATTCTCGAGCTTATATTCAAATAACTAAGATCCCTTCGGATAGTCTCGTTCCAACACTTCTTGGATCTTCCTCGCATCTTCTAACTAACGCATCGGGTGACCTCCTTTCCAAGTGATCAAACCATCTGAAGTGGTTTTCTCCCAGCTTATCATTTATTAGAGCGACACCAACTTTTCTTATAATTCTATCATTCCAAACCCGATCTTTTTCGTGTATGTCCACACATCCACCTTAGCATTTTTATTTCTACTAATGTCATACTTTGCACATATCTATGGTTCACATACCAACATTTTGATCCATAAAGCATATCAGGTCTCATGGCTGCTTTGTAATGTTTTCCTTTGATTTTCAAAGGAATTTTCTTATCATATATAACAATAGATGCTCTTCTCCACATTAACCAATCTGCATTTATTTTATGGGTAACATCTCCATTGATTTCCCCATCAAGTTGCAAAGTAGATCCCGAGTATCTAAAAGAATCTTTCTTTTTGAGAGGTGGGAAGAGAAGAAATTTGAGCAAGGGGATAGGAAGGAGCACACCAAGTTGCGTGGGAAGGGAGATGATAAGGGAGGAGCACTGGATTGGAGGATTTGAGGGGAGAAAGAAATTCAAAGGGGAAAGCCAATGCTAATAAACTTTTATTCCATTTCATCTTCTTACTACAAAGGAGTAGGCTGCTTTAAATAGGGGAACCGACCCATTAAAAGATGCAAGCTTTCATTTAAAAGATACATCTAAACCAAAAGGCACATCTAAGGATGGTGACTTTTGATTTTTAAAAAATATTATAAATTGTAATAAAATAAATTACAACAGAACTAAAGTTAGATATTTTTGAAGTGCATAATATGGGAAGAAGCTTTGTTGTTGTATCAATTCTACACCACTTGAATAAATTAGGTTTTTAATGAATTGCTTACTCTCTGGTCCGTTGTTTGAGAATTCCATCTGATTTCATTGATATAATCTTCCCAATCTTGCTTCTTTTCAGTGTTACATTTATAATTTCTTTCCACTATGGGGCACAATTGCAAATTTCCTACCCTTCACTTAAAATAACTCTTCTTTACATATGCTTCTCAGATTTAACCTTTAGATAAGAGGCTTTTGAGTGAGGGACTTCCTTTAAAATGTCCAAATTCAACCTCCTTTTATAGAATAAGAAAACTATCGAAAGAGAGAAGAGAACTCGTTTTAGGGTTTCTTGCCTTCTCACACATTGTTGGTGGCGTCTAGTTGCTGAGGAGACTAGGGTGTTGCGGCGACGATGGTGAAGTTGGATGAACGGGAGGCAGCGACGTGTCTGGTAGGCCCATCGCCGATGATGCTAGGTATGCACTGGGCAGAGGTGGTCACTGGATAAGCAACAAGCTAGGATGTGGCAACAGTCAAGGTGGTGGCGACCTCGACATCTAAATTTGTGGCAGTTGGCGATCATACGTTGCCATTGGTCTTTGAGTAGGTGAAAGTCTGACAACTGTGGGAACATCAATGGTTGCGGTGATCCCCTGTAGCATCTTAGTTGCCATACAATGACAGGGAGAAAAAGAGGCACGAGGGCTACAGGTGGTGGCTGGAATGGTGTGCTGGGTTGTCCACGACCGTGGGGAGAAGGTGGTGGAACACAAGATGTTAGAGAGGTGGTTAGACAACAACCAGGAATAAGGTTAAAATGTTGATGTCGGTGTCTACTTTTATTTATCTTTATTTTCCTTGTAGAACAGATCTAGAACTTCATATTCTTAATCCGTGGGACTTTTGTCAAATATGTGTCCTATTACTTATGTGTATTCTCGTACAAGAATTGTAACAGAGAAATCTTCATCTTGAATGAATATGTTTTCACCGAACTTGTATTGTATTGATGTTTTATGGTGCGAATCTTCATCGTGATTGAGTATGTCTTTTTCTTGCCATGATTCCAGTCGTAGTTGCACTTTGATACTTGATAGAATGCGAGTTTTGAATTTCTTCTGTGGAGAACGTGAGCCCTGGTCAAGATGACTCAAGTTCAGCATCGTCTTCCAATGTTCGAGGATCGTTGAATTATAGGAATAATTTGTGATACATGCTATAATACCAATTGTTGCATCTAAGATTATATGGAAGGATTTTTAAGAGGTGAGAAGAGAAGAAATTTGGATAAAGGGATAAGGAGGAGCATGTCATCACACCATTTCTAAAAACAGGGGGAGCACACCAAGTTGCGTGAGAAGGGAGAAGATAAAAGAGGAGAACTGGATTGGAGGATTTGAGAGGAGAAAGGAATTCAAAGGGGAAAGGAGAATAGATCTAGTGGCTAATTAACTTTTACTTCATTTCATCTTCTTACTACAAAGGAGTAGGTTGCTTTAAATAGGGAACCAACTCATTAAAAGCGACAACCTTTCATCTAAAAGACACATCGAAACCAAAAGACATCCAAAGATTGTGACTTTTGATTTTTAAAAAAAAATCAAAATAAAATTACAACATAATTAAAATCAAATATTTTTGGATTATATTACTACTGCTTCCATCAAATGTGCACTCTATATATTCAGGAACAACCTACTTATACCAAATCCTTTAGTCTCCAAGTCATGCCTCCAAAACTTAAGCTTCATACTTACCCCATCTCCACTCTCATCAATCAACACAATATCATCGAAGGACAACTTACACAAAGGTATCTTATCATGAATGTGACTAGTCAACTCATCCATAATCAAAGTAAAAAGGAATGACTCAAATCTGAACCTTGGTGCCGACCAATGCTGATGTCAAATTAGTCAATCTTCCCTGAGTTGATCCTAATAGAAGATAAAGCCCCATCCTATATATCCTTTATAATCTTAATCTATAGGACAAGTAATTGTTTCTTTCCCAAAACTTTCTATAGAATCTCTCGTGGGATTGAATCATAAGCCTTCTCCAAAACAATAAAAATCATATGAATGTTTTTCTTTTTAGCTCTATAAATCTCCATTGTTATCAACAAGTGGATAGCTTCATCAGTTGAGCGACCTGACATGAATCGGGATTGATTTTCTGTTACTTTGGAAACTTGCATCTACCTTCTTTCAATTACATGTTCCAATATTTTCATAGTGTGACTCATCAGTTTGATACCTCCATAAATGAGATAATTTTGAATGTCTCCATTAAAAATGGTGAAACCTTCTCCCACTATAAATTGGGTCATCTACATGGATTCTTGCTCAAATCCATGTTGAAAGATTCGACTATTTTTTTGCACTGGCTATTGACTATCTAACGCAACCCCCACAAGGGGGGAATTTGAATGTCTCCATTATTCTTATAAAAAGGCACCACTATGCTTCTCCTCCATATTTCAGGCATTTTCTTGCTTCGTCAAATAACATTGAATAAACTTGTCAGCTAAGTCAAACTACATTCACTTATAACTCTCCATACTTCTATAGGAATGTCATCAGGTCCTACACCTTTCCTAGATTCCATAGCCTTCAGAACCTCCTCTACTTTCTTTGTATCCGTCTATAGCTTGCACGATTCAGGTACCTTTCACTACTAGCTAGATCTTTCAAAGTGATCTCTTTATTCCCTTCCACATTGAAAAGCTTATGAAAATATTGCTTCCATCTAGTATCAATACTACTTAAGATGGTTTGGCTATTTGCAAAGGAGGTTGGTTTATGCATTGGTTAGAAGATGTGAGATTTGTGATGTTGAGACGGTTAAAAGGGAGAGTAAGGACTAAGAGCCAATGGAATCAATCCAAAGGGATTTTAGTTATTTGGAGTTAAGCCCGATAATAACCAAAATAGATCGGAAATGGATGCAGGAAATTCGTGTAGTTGATCCTACTTAATTGTTGGGAAAGGCCTTGTTGTTATTGTTGTATCTAGTCTCTATATCCCTCTACGCAACAAGTACATATCCTTCCTCATATTTAATACATCTCACTTGAGAAAGATCTTTGATCTTCCTTTCTCTTGCTTTGACAAATCTGAATATATCTTTCTCGCCCTCTTTAGAGTCAAGTTTGTTTGTACAAAACTTCATAAGCTTAACTTCACTTACAACCTTCTTTACTTCCTTCTTCACTATCTTGTAGTTTGTGTCAGTTTTGTTTGTTCTATCCTTATACAGAGCTTTAAAGCAAGCCCTTTTCATTTTAAGCTTCTCTTGCACTCCTTCACTCCACCACCAAGCCTCCTTGTGGCCTGGGACTCCTCCCTTAGACTCACCTAGCATCTCTTTGGCCATCCTTCGGATACAAGATGCTATCGCCTCCCACATCTTATTCGTACTTTCATTATGATTCCAAGATAAGTCTTCTGAAACCTTCTCTTGAATTGATTGCTTCAATTTGAAGGTTCCACCATATATTTCTAATGATCTTGGGAATCATCCTTTTCTTTACTAACCATCTTAATTACTAAGCTCTCTAATGGGATTACTTTGCAGTCTTTGAAACACAACTGATCTCTTCTCCTCATTGCAAAGTAATCTATCTGTGTTTTAGTTCGGCCACTCTTATAAGTAATTAACTAATCCTCTTCTTGAAGAGAGTGTTTGGTATAAAAAGGTTATGGGCAGTTACAAAATCCGTAGTGGCTTTTCCCTCATGTTTCCATCCCCAGAGATTTGAACTCCATGGACACTAACATACCTTGAAGCATCCATTCCCACATGCCCATTAGTCTAGGGAAATCATCTCTCTCTCTGTGGGATTCATTTCCTAATCTTATCCAAAATTTCCGAAAAGTTTGTTTGATTCTTTCCTCGAAACCAATTTGCGGTGCATAAACTGATGTGATATTCCAAATTTCTTCTTCAAACATCAATTTTAGCAAAATAATCCGATCCCCAAATCTTTGCACATCAATCACACTATTTTGTAAATCCTTATAAATAACCACTCCAACTCCTTTTATGCCATTTTCTTTACATGAATACCAAAATTAAAAGCATGTCTTCTTGATCTACCTTCCTGACTCTCCAATCCATTTTGTCTCTTGTAGAATAGTATCTGACTCTTCCTTCTTTCTATCGTATCTACTTTCTCCTTCGATTTTCTAGTCAAAATGCCAATATTCCAACTGCCTTTCCACAAATTCATTTATAACTTCTTTTGGACTAACTTCTTTACTCGCATAAGTCCATCATACGAGAATCCTTGCAAATTCTGAACTACATCTGGATGACGATGCGGTGGAACTAGCTTATTTACTTGCATGCATTCTTCATGCGAGAGCCCTTGTGAAATTTGAACTACATCCGGGCAACGATGTAGCGGCCCTTGCTAACTTCTCATCGAGTTTGGGTGATGCAACACACCGCTAGTAAGGAACACCGCAATGAAATCCAAATGTTTACTTAAATTCATGTTGAAAAGACTCGATTGTCTTGAGCCCAATTCCTAAATAGTGTTTTCAAGTAAAAACACTATTTAGGAATTTGTCTCCGACTATTTTATGTTGGTTGTCGGCTACCTAACGCAACCCTCGTTATTTACCTGGGCTTGTCTCCGATTGTTTTACGCTAGCTGTCACCTATAGGAGAAAAATACATGACTGACTCAAACAAGGTGATGTCAACACTGACACAGTACTTTCTTCTGGGTTCAAGAGTAGCCGATAAAAGACACACTTGACAACTTTGTGGGAGAGTTTGTCTCAACCAGGAGTTAGATAATGAACGAGTGTCACAGAGACAAAGATACATGGTTTAAGAGAGAAACAATTCACCTTGAGAAACACAACAGAGAAAGGAATCTTCTCTCCTAATATGGATAACAGTATATCATTCACCATGTAACAAGCCAAGGCTCTAAATGTCGGTTTCGGTCACCATTTCAGTGACCGACTGATGAGTCTCCATTCATCATTCTTTATTATATCATTTTGGCCTTAAAAGCCCTAGCCAATGCATATAATAACCTTAGTTTTTCCATAATAGCATTCATCATTTATTGTATTATTTGTATATAAAATAAGGTTTTTAATGCTAAAATTATAGAATAAAGAGAAGAAAAGAAAAAGGGATAAAATATTGCAAATATTTTATGACTCTAACCCCGAGACCAAGTCCAGAATGGAGTCAGTCGACAAGGAATAAAGTAGGGGGAGATAAGGGCCAAAAAGACAATAAATATCTCATTTATTTATTCTTTGATTATGCATTTGTGACACTTATTTTATTATTTATTGTTTATTCATCAAATGAATAAACTTTGTACATGAAATTGTAGTTAATAATGTTAATAAAAATACAAAATTGAGTTTGTACAAAAATAACATAGTGTGTTCATTTTATACCCAGAATAAAAAGCCAAAAACCAAACTTCACATACCCATATCTTTCAAATAAAAGCTCAAAATATAGCAAAATCACCTCTAATTGTATATAACTTTTCAAGAGCTATTTAATGAAGGTGGTTTCACAATTTTTAGAGTTTATCTGTGGAAGTTAGGTTTTTGATCCCTATTGTACAGTTTACCCGATTAAAATTTTCATTATATTCATTATTCAACATCTCCAACTGTTTGGTGATTTGGCCCAGCTTGTCCAACTTCTGCATCCTCTGTTCGATCATAGCAAGCTTTTCAAGATCATGTGACTGCTTCTCGATAATGTCAACCTTGGAGAGATGGCCACCAATGATGCTGAGGATGGATCTCTCGTTTCTCTTTGCCTCACAGGATGCGACATATGGACTAGCTTGTGGAGGACCTAAGGCTATCTCTGATAAGCATGTGATGAAGATAGGGCGACCTCTCCCTTGGCCATTTCTTCGAAGATCTACCATACCACATCTTCATCTTTGTTAAAGTGGGTCCCCCATAGGTAGCGTCGACTAGTCTTTTGCTCTCTACATTCAGGCCCTCGAAGAAGTGTTGGACCATACAAGTTTTCGGTATCACATGGTGTGGACACTTCTCTTGCAGCTTAGCGCATCGCACCCACGCTTCATGAATTGGCTCGTGTGTAGCCTGAGTGAAGTTACTAATCCTGGCTCGCATATGGTTGAGCCGACCGAGAGGACAGTACTTGTAAAGGAACACACATTTAAGTCCTCCTAGGTTGTCACGGCCTTTCCCAAATGACTGACCCGGTATAGGGCCTTGTCCTATAAGATGAAGGGGAACACAATAATCTTGACTACACCTAACGGAATGTTATGGTAGTGGGTTGCTCTGTAGATGCAAGAGAACTGTTGCAAGTGAATGTAGGGCTATTCATTGGTATTCTCATGAAATGATGGTAGGAGCACAAGGAACTGGAGCTTGAGCTCGAAGTTAGCATGGACTGGAGGGATGCGAATCCACCCAGTCATATTGATGTCTCTAGGATTATATGTCTCCTTTAGCGTAGCTTTGGGTTGCAATTCCTTGGTTCCTCTTCTTCTTCCAGTTCATCACAGGGTCCACCTCCTCCTCTAGCTGGTATGTTCCTCACGTCATTTAGTATAACTTGAAAGGTAGTCTGTACGGGGGCATGTTTCGTCAGTTGCTACTAGATAGCCTAGATGGAAACGAGCAACTGAGCATTCACTTGATTCTAGTCATGTGCTTGGCCCTACTCTGACTGAGGCAACTGCTGCCCCTTATCCTTTCCATGGGAGCTATTTCTAGATCTGAATATGAGGAGATAAACTCTGTAATAGGATCCAGCCTGGGAATGGCTTCTATATGGAATGTAAGAGAATCCCAATCAAACCACTTGAAACTGAATACCAATTGTGATGGTGAATCTAAGATCAAGGTCAATTCTAGATAGTCGTGAATGGAGAAAAAGATGTAGACTGAAATCGACCTCCATTCGCAATAGCCAATAGTGGGACAATGGTGGGACAAGGAGAAAAGGGAAAGTGGAAAGAAAACGAGGAGTCTGGAGATCAGTTCGTAAGGTTCGAATTGGATTCTCAAGAATCTTCTCGAATTATTGATGATGTCGAGTTCATGGAGTCGATGTGGGTGTCGGTGGAGTCCTGACTAAACCAACCATAGATCGACATCGTGAAGAAAGAGAAGATCGATGCAGGACGAAGGATACTGTGGTCAACGAGGAATAAAAGGGCGAGTGTAAAATAGTAGAAAGGATTGAAATGAGAAGAGGGTCAAAGAGAATACACATATGACAAAATTTGCACAGGTGCGCGAGACTTGATCTTTGAGCCTTAATCTAGATCCATACAGACAAAATATAAAATTGGGTTCACCAACTCAACACAATGTGAAGCTTAAGGGTCAGCTATTTTTATCTTTTTATTTTTAGAGTTGTTATTTCAGGCATATCTTATAACAAGACCTTAGCATGCCAACCCTATAAGAGCGAGAGTATTGCCGAAAAAGTATCATGTACTTGTCCTCCTCCTTTGTAACATGTAGTTTGCACTTTTTGAGGTACTTGTAACCCTTCCTAGATCCCTACTCAGGAAAAGAAATAGAGGGAGCAAGACGATAGGTGAAACCATTACTTCAGACCTTACTCGCAACAGAATCACCAGTGAGCGTGCAAGGACCTACTCAGACTTAAACTGATGAGACAGACACACTATTGCCGGCATGGCCTAAGCTTAGTACTTCAGACCAAGTCAATGTTCTACACAACATGGGAACACCATCACTGACAGGGCCCTACTCGATCACGTGCAATAGAAGCGCCATTACTCCAGAAATCCATGCGATGCACAAGGCAGTTGTAGACTGGATCTTTGGCTCTATTCCTTAGCGAGTCATGCCTCCCTCATGCGAGGGGTTTTGGGTCCCTCCTAAGGTACCTAAAAATAATGAGGTCTTTATAAACCCAAGGCAATGAATTCGATTATAGATTTTCATAAAGGTCAAAGTTTATTTAGCAGTCCCCTTCTTTCAGATTTTTGGTTTTCTATTTTTTGGTAATTTTTCATACAAGCACCTAACAATTTTGTATATTTTCATTTAAGTACTAGGTGCTCAAAATCAGAGGGAGATAGCGAAAAGGCTATGCAAGTCGATTCGATGAGGGAAATCTCATTATTGAACCTAATGATGCATGTAGAGTTAGAAGACTCACAATGCTTCCCAGCTCTCTCCATGTGGTATGCAATATAGAATTTTTAAACCTATCTACATAGCGGTGTGCATTCAACAAAATCATCCTAGCTACTATTTGTAGTGAAGCACCATATGTTAATTATTCAGAACATAGACCAAAAGTCGGATCTTCGATACCACTTGGTGCCCGCCACAATGGGTCCTGCCAATGCTGTATGCGACCTCTTTCGGCATGTTGTCTCAAGTACAAGTAGTTACAATTATTAATTTTACTAGATCCAAATGGAAGAGACTATAAGCGCATATTTCTTATTAGGATTTTGGACCTAATTATCAATTAAAGAAACCTAAAGTCTAGGGGATTTGTGCACATAAAACAAATAAAAGAAAGGTAAAAAACTCAAAACATCGAGAAATAAAAAAAAAACAAAATGGTGAAAATGCGAGAAAACAAATGCAAGAGAGCATGACAAGGCCCCCACGTGAACAATCACCCGAGCAATGGACCTCGTGAGATGGAGTAGTGTCCGAGTCCATAATTATTACAATTAATAATGAATAAATGAATAAATCTCTCTTTCTCATCAAAATAAAAGAAAAATTCTATACTAAAAATCTAGGCTAATCAGTCTCCTTGCTATACCAGTGATGGATATGCATTTCATCATCTTTATTCATTTATTTTAGCTTAAAATTCCTTATAAAACACATGTATATAATACTAACTCCATATTCTTACTAACTTGCATCCGTGTGTAAATACACTTATTACTATTTTAACCTGAAATAAATAAATAAATAAATAAAGGAAGGAAGGAAAAATAAAGAAAAGAAGAAAAAGACTGTATATAAATGTAATAGATACAGGCTGACCCGAACCCTGAGAGGAGGTCAAAACTTGACATGATCGACCAGGAATAAAGTGGGGGGGATAGGGTCCTCAATCAGAAAATCCAAAAAAATGTATTGTAAAAAATTGTATACTTACACAGTTTTATTTGTACATACATTGACCTCAAATTAAATAATTTCTAAACAAAAGTTGTAAATAAAAATGTTTCCTAAATAATAAAAATGTTTGCAAAATAAAATCATGTACAGAATAAAAGTAACCACATCCGGAAAAAGCCATAAAGCTGTAATTGAAAGACCAATTTCAGCTCCATATGAACTCTAATTGAACCAAACTCACTTCCATTGTATTCGAAATTAAATTATCTTTAAAATTATTGTGGTTTCATAATTTTTGGAATTATGGTTTGAATTCTAGGGTGGTTTGTGCAATTTTACCATTTATTTGTACATATTGTATTTGTAAATACTTGTAAATATTTTTAATATTTTTTTAAAAAAAAAATAATAATAATTTTAATACAAACAAAAAAACTAATTTTCTTATTTAACTATGTATATAATGTACCATATGTATATAATATATGTATATAGTTGATATTCTTAAATAAGCACCACAAAAAATAAAAAATTTAACATTTATTATTCAATTTAATAAAGTGGTGAACAGACAAAAAAATAATTTTTGTAAATAATTTTAACACTAATTTCTTTTTTATCTTTATCTCACTTCAAATTCTTTCTTATCTCTTTATGTCCATTCTATTTATAAATTCGAATTCAAATTCAATTATTCCTCTATTTAATTAGCTCCTCCTCCCTAATCTCACTTGATCAATCTTTGGTGAGAGGAACCTATTCTCCGAGAGTCATCTTGTTGCAGAAGGGTGCCAAGCCTCCGAACCGTCCGGTGACAGTGAGTCGACCTTCATCGAGGCGATTACGATCTTTGCCGCTCCTAAGGTGAGATCCATTTTTTTGTTTTTAACCTAGGTTAATCGTAGTTTAATTGTTCGCATTTTTATTTCGTCCACAATTTTTTAGATCTTAAAATCTATCACCACGATTCGATTTGCCCGATCCAATTTTTCACCTTGACATCTCGATCTATTCACGTTCTTATTCTACCTCACACAATCTTCCAACTCCAGCCACGTACGGTGGTCAGAGATGAAGACTAGATCTTTCACTTCGCTGGATCCACACCCCATTCACGTATTTTATTTTAATTTTGGGATTGAGTCATCATGTTCGCGTCCTAATTTTTTTATAAACAAAAAATAAAAAATATATTGTTCGTCCATTCTAGCATTTATTTTGTAGGATCAAATAATTAAAAAATAAAAAATATATAAAAGGGGATTTCTGTCGTTTCTGATTTAAAAAAAATCATGTTTCTATTTTACAAAAATAAAAAAATAATAAATAATAAACATTGCAGGCGTCGCCGCTCATCTGACCAGCGGTGCCCGTCGCTTCACAGGTTGTTGTTGCTCTCCGCGCACAGACATGCGACCTCCGCCGCAGGTCTTCACCATCCTTCGCTTGGGGTGGAGCCCAACACCGTGATCACGCTGACCATGAAGCCCCAGCGGCCTCCTCTGTAGGTCGCCACCGCACGTCGCGCTGCCAGTGCAAAGAAAACCCCGCGCAAGGCCGCGCTACCGCTGATCTCAATCAGCCGCCACCCTTCATCGCTTACATCGTGCAGAACTCCACCGTAGCCATCCGTCAAGCTAGGCATCTGTCGCCTAGCATCCCTGCGCCAAGCCCGCAGCCCAACAACCTACACATGAGCACCACCTGTCGATCTCTGTTGCGCCAGCCAGCCTTCGCCTGAACCGCTGCGACCATCCACCGCCTCTCCATCTTCACACACGTTTCACTAGGACCTATGTGTCGTCTCCTATCGCTAATCGCCCCTTTGGCTAGGGCGGCACGCTTCCCCTTTGGCTTGCGTGAGAAGAAATGAAGAAGACATAGAAACCCTTGGGATTATTAAAAAAATTGGAAAATTTACAAAAACCCCTAGAGGTTTCCGCAATTACAAAAATTTCCCTGCCTACCAGAACCATCACGTGTAGTGAACGCTCTTCCTAGGTAATTTTCACTTTATGCCAAGCAAGTTATTTTTGTTATCATCTAATGTAAAAACTTTGAACATTTGCATTTTACACCATCATTTCCAGACATTGATTTTGTATGGTTTCCCTATTAGAACAAATAGCATTTGTGCTCAATAAATTCTGAAAAATTTTAGTATTATATCATGCTTAGTTGTTCTATCTAAAGTAAATTTTTATTGCATTTTATCATCATTTGTTGTTATTAAAAATTCAAAAAATGTTTGAACTTTAAAAAATCCTAAAAATTCGAATATTTATTCAAAAATTCCAAAAAAATAGATTAATTCTCTTTTGGTGTGTTTTAATTTCTTTACAAATTTTACACATTAATTATTCATAAAACCCAAAAAAATTACAAAAAATTAAAAATCTTAAAAAGTATATATAATTTTTGAAAAATAAAAAAAATGTGATTTCAGTTCTTATTTGTAGATAATTTCCTGTTGTTTTGAAAGAAAAATATTTTCATAATTTTTGCATTTATTTGTTATTTTTAAATCGAAAATTAATCTTGTTTTCAAATTGTTTGCATTTGCCCTTGTTTTTATTCATTTTAAAAATCCTAAATAAACTAAACATCTCTAAAAAATTCTAAAAATAATAAAAAAATAATGAAAACACAAAAAGATTTTCTTTAGATATTTTTTAGCATTGTTGTCATATTTGAAAAATCAAAAAAATATTTTGCATTTCTTTTGTGCATGAATTTGTTTTGAAAATCATATTTTTGAAAATTAAAAAAATGCAAAAATAAAAATCATTAAAAATTTGAAAAATCTGAAAATAAAAAAATTGAAATAAGAAAACTAAAAAATTAAAAAGACAAAAAAAATCACAAAAAACCAATATAGTTTGCATTTGAGATTTCATTTTTGATCTAAAATTTTTTTTATAATTTAATCCATAACAATTTTCGCATTGAACCCATAAATGCATGTATTTTTTATTTATATCAAGATCATTAGATCTTCCCCTTATATTAAAATCATTGCCATTACTACTAGTTCTCATACTAAAACTTCTACTTTCATTACACATTGGTTTGAACAAGATACGACTTATTTGAAATGAATTGAATGAACAAACAACTCATAAAAATAAATATTTTTCTGGGATTCCAAGTATTTCATGGTTCCTTTTCATACTAATTGCACTCCAATTATGACATCTTTTCTCTCCCACTTCACACCTCGGAACTGTTCTTCTAGAGAGAAACGCGCTTTCACATCTTCTTAACCCGAAATGGCTAAGGAGAGGAAAGGTTCCCTCTTGTTTTGAGGGTACTCCCGGGAACAGAATCCGATGGAGACGGGGTGGGGCCTGTAGCTCAGACGGGGAACCCGCATGGCTTTTAATTGATTCTTTCGATTATTGAATAACCCTCGAGACTTGTAGCCTCCCTGAGTTCGATCGTGTAAGCTATACAGGTTAATAAGTAACAAAAATTTCTGTTGCTTCATTATTCTTGTAGTTAATTATTGGCTTGAGAAGAAAAAAAATGTTTGTTTGTTGACGCTTGATTGGGTTGCAATGACTTGTTCATAATTCAATAATTTAAAAACCCGTGAAAAGCATGTCAACAGCTAGCTGCCTCTCCAATTGGTCATGTGAAGAAGACCAATCTCCACCTTGCTCGGGTACATCACCATCCTAAGAGGTCGTCCTTGCATAGCAGGCCCTTGCAAGAAGCACAACAAAAGAGATACATTTGCACAAGTAATCAAATAATGAATTTAAACAAAATGTGAAAGTGAGGTATGTACAAAATAAATGAATCAAGAAATATGTACGAGTAACTGAATGAATAAATGATAAATATATGAAAGAAAAGAATATATAAAATAGGCTACACATGTTGCTCCCTGACAACGGCACCATTTGATGGCACATTTTCTGCTATGTGGGTCTAAAAATGATCCTCATAGAGTGCGAGGATAGAGTATCACTGAGGCGACCCACACAGGGAACCCGTGACCAATCAACAAGTACCCACAATGTCATAATAAGTAATGAATAGCCAAAAATGTGAGGCGTAATTTATTATACTATACAAATAGAAATGTATAGCATGTAAGCTTGTAGAGATCGATCCGTAGAGACCAAATTTAGGTAGCCTATGATTATTGTTAATCAATGGTATAATATACATACTGGTCTTTTTGTTTTTTGTGGGTTTTTTATTTTTTTTATTTTTTAATAAATTAATAATGGATATAAATATTTAATATAATAATAATAATATAGATATATATGCTATATATATTTACATCTAGGAGAGGATATAAGGAAAGAGAGGAGAAAAATGAATACAAATAAGAATATATATTTGATTTTTTTAATTTAATTTTGCATTTTTTATTCTTTTTTATTTTTGAAAATAAAATAAAAATATATTTATATAGAATATATACTAGTACAGAAAATAAGTAAATAGAATATGTATATACATAGATACATATAAACAGTACATGATATATAGTCCAAAAACATTTGGGAATTTTTTTTAGGTTTTTATATATTTATCATGTTTTTTTGATTTCTTGGATTTTTTGCAATTTTTACGTGTTTTTTAAAATAAACAATATCCCAAAACATGGATTTAATAAAAAGGCTGAATAGATTTGAAGATTAAAATTAACAAATAAAATTCAAAATTCTCCAATCAATTTTAATAGGTAGATAATAATAAAAGGAAAATCAGGAATAGAAAAACTATCTTTGGAGTTTTAAAGAATTTTCTTTCTATTTTTTACTGGATTTTGGAGCCTTTTAATTTTTTATCATTTTCTTTTTGTGTTTTTAGAGCTTTTTGGTTTGTATTTAATATAGGATAGAATAAACAACATACTTTTGTAATTTTTCAGGGTATTTTAATATTTGTGGCATTTTTAAAGCTAAATAGGGAATCTATGCTCGCTATTTAAATTTCAATAAATAGATAAATGCCTAAAAATGCAAACTAAAAATCAAAACAAGAAAATATGTCATGCCAGGCATTTAGTTGCATTTTTGCAAAATTAAATACAAATAATAACCATTTTTAGCAAAAATAAACAAGAAATAATATTCAATAATTAGGCAACGACCTATTTGCAATAAAAAGAAATATTTCCTACATTTCTGAACCCTATTACAAAATCCAAGGGCATGCATGCAAATTTCTACAAAATTAATAAATTAAAAATGCCCTACAAGGACCTCTCTATAAATATACATTAGTCGGAGGTCCTATTTACAATTTTTCCAAAATTATAACACTGACTATACAATTCTTTGTATTAAAAATAACTATAAGAAAGTGGAGGGGTACACTTGCAAATGCCCAACTCACATGGCCAGCCACGTGAGTTGAGCTAGTGTGGACCTATGGGCAAATACATGCAAGTACGGGGAGGTATATGCAATTCCACATATTTATTTACAATAAAGACTAATATTTGAATGTTAAAAAGAAATATGAAAAGTGAGAGAGGTCTTGGTAATTAATCCCTTTTTTCGTACGCTGACGGACAGTTGGATGCATGCCACTTAAGCGATCAATGGTCCAGATGAACTGTTACCGCTTCATTGATCGAATCCTTTGATTATATCCAGCCCTAGATCGAATGGTGGAGGGGGTTTGTGATCCAATGCTTCTTGCTGTATCTGACCTCCAGAGGATGGTCCTAGATTGTCCTGGAAGAACACTCCAAGAACAAGGCTTTCTGTTTCTTTGATCCACTCCTTCTCTATGCTCCGAGCTCCTCACGAGCTGGTGGGTTGCTTTATGGGTTCTCCTAGACGTTTTATAGTTGAAGTATGTCTTAAAGAAGTCTGGTCCCATCGGAGGGGGCTTGAAGTGTTGTGCATATGGAGCTCAGTCTTTCATGAAAAACCCCTCAGATGGGGTCCTCTAGGCCTGCATGATGGCTAAAAATCTCCGTGACAAAGGGGTGAACAGATCTAGGATTTTATTGGCAAGATTCGAGGCAAAATGTAGTGGAATGGTCATGCTCCGGCAAGCAACAGAGGAGGTACACAGATTTGCTAATCTATGCATGATCAGGTTGGGCAGATGAGATGATTTGATAGAGAAACAAAGGGGTAAGGAAGTGGGGTGTATAGCGTTGTCGGAACAGGTTGAGTTGACAGTGAAATGCTGCCAGAGTAGAGAGATCCGACATTCAAAGGTTCGATTCCTATGATAAGATGAAGATCTAAACACTAATATAAATGCAGAGTTGAAGTGACAATAACTAAATCTATCTAATGAAGGTAAAAGCGCAGCTCTAACCTACCGGAGACGACATGGAGCAGGATGGTGCCGGAGCTCTGCCTGGACCTCCTCCTCCACTCCTTTCACCATCTAGAACCGCGGGGATGGTCATGTTGTCACCAGGAACACATACACTTACAGAGAGTGGATTCAGGGCTTGAAGAGGGATCAAACAGGGAAGGCGGAGAAGAGGTGTTATTTATAAGTAGGAAGAAGGGTCCTTATTGAGCATCAATTATGGGCAAATTAAGATTATATACAAGAGATCCATGATTTGGGCGAGGATCGAGATTGATTGAAGTATAGGTTAGCAAGAAGAATCGAAGAGATTTGGTGATGGATCATGCGGGAAAATGGAGGAAATCGGGGAACACGATGCATCTGACAAGTCAAAGATGCTGAGGGAGCTAGTTGACTTGAGGTCAACAAACCTCGCAACGTGATTGGTCCACACAGGACCAAGTCATGACAAATAGGGACTTTATTCAAAAATAAACATTAAAAATAGTAAATTATTTTATTAAATTTTGGTTATAAAATAAAAAATGTTAATTATTTTTTTAGTATTTCATTTTGATTTTTATTTATTTTATAAGTCAATTTATTACAAATTACTTTTTGTAAGTGTATTTATTGGTATATTGATCTATATTTTGCTCATTTTATTTTTATTTTATATTTTTGATTTTTTCTATTTTTTCATATCTTATATATATTTACAACTTATTTTTAGCTACTGAAATATATTTTAGGTCTTTAATATATGTATTTCTATATGCTAATTTATTTTAATTTTTTCTTTATGTTTTCATTATATTCTAAATATTTACATAAATTATCAATAATATTTACAAAAATATAAAAATATAAAATTGTAAAAATAATAAATAATAAATAAAATGGATATTTTGTTCTGGTATGTTGAACAATAGGGGTACAAAACGTAACTTTCACACCTTAACATCAAATTAATGAAACCACCTTTATTAAATAGTTTATTAAAAGTTATATACAATTTCGAGTTTTTATTGAAGAGATAAGGTCTGGGAAGTTTGGGTTTGGCTTTTTATTCTTAGTGTAGAATCTACATTGTATGTTATTTTGGTACAAACTCAATTTTGTATTTTTCTATACATTTTTGTCTACAACTTTTACGTACAAGGCTTCTTTATTGGAGATATAAATAATAGAAAATAAAACAGGTCACAAGAAATGCAAATTTGATGAATAAAAGAATAGGGACTTTATTGTCATTTTGACCCTTATCTCCTCCTACTTTATTCCTTATTGACCAAATCAATTTTTGACTTGGTCTCAGGGTTTAGGGTCATAAAATACCTTTGGAATTCTATTTATTTTTCCTTTTTTCTTTATTCTTTTATTTCGTCTTAAGAAATGTGATTTCTACAATAATTGCAAAATGAATAATGGATGCTAATTTGTACAAAATAATGATATTTACATGTATTTATCTAGTATTTAAAGGCCAAAATGAAAGAATAAAGGTTATGAATTGGGGATTCATCAACCACCTTTGTGGTATGATCGTTATACCGAGGGGTTCCTCTCCTTCCTGTAGTGCTTCTGTAACTCCCAGGGATACTTGAATAGGCCAGGACCCAGTGTCAGGAGCTTTTAGAGATTTCTAAGGCATTTCGAGGTATTCCTGGTGTTGAATCGCCTCCATATGAGGATTTCTTCACTTGTTATCTACACAGGAAGAGTAAGGGGCACAAGACGAAATCCTCGGCCCAAAAACTAGTTTTTGTAGTTGCGTGGACAACAGAGGCGGTGAGCTCCGATGAAGTGGCGGAGGACGAACTCCGTTGTCCTTGGTTTCGTGCAAAAACAAAGGGGGAAATGAGTGATTCATGCGGAGAACGTGATCAAGATGGAGATGGGATGATTGGATGAGTCAGAAGCGAGCCAGACCATGGTGAAATTGATGTGGAGCTTGAGCTCTAGGTCCACACAAAACTTGGATTTTACTCTAACTATTAGTTAAACTTAAAAATAATTAAGAAAATGAAATCAGTACTGGAGTTTCTACCTAAGAATGACGGGAAGGGTCTCGACCATGCCTTGAAGCACAGACGGCTGGACCACCAGGTGGAGCTCCGACGATAGATGGATACACATCTTCATGCACTCTTCTCACTGCAGATCGATAGGAAACACCAGGTGTCTGAGGGGCTAAAGTTCACGAAAGAGGGATTAAAAATTGCAAAAAATGATATGGTGGTTTATTTATAGTAGAGTTTTTGGTCATTTTTGAGGTGAGATTGCGTGGACGGGAGGCGGTGGTAGGTGAAGCTGGGGTAGCCGACGAAAGTGACAAATGTGGGAGGTGTGTAGGGGTGAGGAGCTCGAGATAGGAGGAATCATGGAGAAGGAGTGGAAATAGGGAGAAGTCGTGCGGCTCGTGAAGTTCAGACACAACAGGCAGTTGACCCACTGTTGGCACGTTATTCTCGAGGATGGGTTATTATTAGATATGAAAGTCATCGTTGCTATCCCCAAAAATCCCGTGACAAACAAACAAAAAAATTTTTCCTTTCTCGCTGCAGAATAACTACAAAGAATAAGTAATGCGAGTAAGAGAAATATTTTTTTTGGTACTTACTTACCTGTATAGCAGACAGGATCAAACTCAGGGAGGCTACAATTCCCGAGGGTTATTCAATTAATCAAAAATTAATTAAAAGAAAAAGCAGGAATCTCAAAGGCAAACTATCCATGGTTTTTGTGGATTTTTTTAAATTTTTTGAAGTTTTTTTTTCTATTTTTGTTTCTTTCTTATTTTTAATTTTTAGTTATTTTAATTTTGCATTTTTTTTAAATTTCAAATAAAGAATAATATGCACAAGTCAAGAACTACGCACATCAAACAATTTTTGTATTTTTAATTAAATACAAATGCTCAAACAATCCAAAGAAAAAAATTTTGTGTTTTAAAGACTTTGAAATGTTTTTGCAAATGTTTGTATAATTTTCATATATTTTTGTATTTTTCTAAAAATCAAACACTGGCAAAAATGAGAAACAATGCACAGCCTGGAGTAATTTGCAACTTAAAATATTTTAAGTGCCCACAACTCCTAGTAATTATTTTTATGATGAAATATAAGTAAATATCTACAAAAAAGAATTAAAGTAATGATTTCTGGATTTTTATTAAATTTTCTATGATTTTTATAAGATTTTAAGTATTTTTCAATTTTTTGGGTTTTATAAAGAGTTCATGCACGAAATTTGGATAGAAATTAAAAGATAATAAAATAAAACTACTCTAATTTTTTTGGAATTTTTGGAGCAATATTCACGTTTTTATTAATTTTAGAATTTTAGGAAGAGAAAAAGACATTGCTTTTTATTTTTTAAAAATATCAAATGTCAACAAAATGTGATGAAAATTTTATAAAATGTAAAAATTATAGCAGGATCATAACATGAATTTTCCAGAATTTATTGAGTAATAAAAACATTTATTTCAATAAGATGAAGCATGCAAATTCAAGCTCTGTAATACAAGGACTAAAGTGCAATTATTTAAAGTTCCTGCATGAAATATATAATAAAAATAAAGATACGGGCAGAATGTGCAATTTACCCATCAAGGTGCATGCCTTGCACATTATCTTTTGAAGAATAGGGACTATTTTGCAAATTTGATAACCTCCAGGGACTTCTCTGTAATTTTTCTTAAAAAAATTATTCTTTAATCCCTAGGCCTCCTCTTGTTCATGTCTTCTTCCTCAAGCAAACGGGAAGGGGAGCACCCGCCGCCCAAGGGAGTCACGGCGGGCAGAGGGAGGCAGGTGCAGCTGGCGGTGTCGGCTTGGCGTAGCGGAACCGACCTTGGGCAGACGCGCTGTGGAGCCGCACGGAACAGTACGGGGGAGGCGGAGCTGCCGCCTGGGTCACAGTGGGATGCATGCAGAGGGCTCGTACTGCCTGGCCTGGAGTGCAGAGGGGCGGAGGGAACCACCAGGGGAAACGCCAGGCGCGAGGCCGCATTGGAGGATGGCATCGAGGGGAGGCGCCTGGAGACGGCGTGGGCCGCTGAAGGTGGAGTGCGGCCGCCTTGAACGGCGGCAAGAGCGGGGTCGGGAGGCTGCGCTTGTTGGAGGGCTCGGTGGCACTGGTCCGTGCTAGGCACAGAGGTTCTGCGGCCAGACGCGTCGGTGGGGGGCGAGCACTGCTCGCTGCTAGAAATCCTTTTTTGTTTTTTTTTGTTTTTTTTATTTTTTATGTAAACTGTAATATGAATAGAATTTTTTTATATATTATTCTTTGTAAATCTGAAATAGAGAACATAAAATAAAAATGATTTTTTATTTTTATTTTTTTATTTTTTTATTTTTTTATTTTTTTAAATTTTCGTTTTTTTAGGTTATCCTACAAATCAAATGTTATAGAGAAGAAAACAAATATTTTTTGTTTTTTTATATATTTTTTTATTTATAACTAATTTAGGATGCAAGAATGATGACTCGGATCCAAATAAAAACGGAATTTGTGAATGAGGATCTGGTGAAATGGAGGAATCGAATCCGAGTCTCCGACCACCGTGTATGGCTGGAGTTGAGAGATCGTGCGAGGTAGAAACGAACGCGAATAGATCGAGAGGTGAAACGGAAAATCGAGTCGTTGGTGGATCAAATCGTGGTGGTTTTTAATATCTAGATAAAAAATGATGATAAAAAATGCACAAAAATAAACTACGATTAACCTAGAGTAAAAATAAGAAGGAAATGATGTGGATGTCACCTTAGGAGCGGAAAAGACCTTAATCACCTCGATGAATGCGGGCGCATTGTCACCGATCGGCTCAGAGTCTAGGCACCCTTCTGCGACAAGAAGACTCTTGGAGATCGGGCTCTTCTCACCAAAGATTGATCAAGTTGGAATGATGGAGAAGGAGCCATATAAATAGAAAATATAATGGAGGTTGAATTTTTTTTTTGAATTTTTGGATGAGGATAAGAGATAAGAGAAAAGAAAGATTGAAATGAGATAAGTAGAAAGATAAATAAATACAAAAATTAACTATTTTTTTTGTATTTTCGTCGCTTTATTTATTGGAAAATTAGATGTCATTTTTTTGGGGCAGTTAGTTCAGAAAATTAACTATATACATGTGCTATATACATATATGACAATATATACATGGGTAAATAAGCAAATTAGTTTTTTAAAAAAAATATTTTTTTTATTTTTATTTTAAACAAGTAGTAAAAATATTTACAAATATCTACAAATACAATATGTGCAAAATACATGGGGAAATTGCACAAACAACCCTAGAAAACCAACTTTTCACCCGTAACTCCAAAAATTATGGAATCACAACCATTTTAAAGATAATTTAATTTAGAATACAATGGAAGTGAGGTTGGTTCAATTTGAGTTCATATGGAGCCGGAATTGGTCATTCAATTATCGCTTAGTGGCTTTTCCCAAGTGTGGTTGCTTTTATTCTATACAAGATTTGATTGTGCAATTATTTTTATTAATTAGGAAATATTTTTATTTACAACTTTTATTTTGAAAATTATTTGATTTGAGGTCAATATGTACAAATAAAATAGTGTTAGTTTACAAATATACACAACACATAATTTTTTTAGATTTTCTGAATAACGACCCTATCTCCCCCTACTTTATTCCTGGTCGATCAGGTCAAGTCTTGACCTTCTCTTGGGGTTCAAGTCAGCCTGTATCTATTACATACATACAGTCTTCCTTTTTTATTTTCTTTTCTTTATTGTTCCTTTCTTTCTTTCTTTATTTATTTTAGGTTAAAATAATATACAAAAATACAAAATTTACACACAGATGCAAGTTAGTAAGAGCATGGAGTTAATATTATATACAGGTATTTTATAAGGGATTTTAAGCTAAATTAAATAAATAAAAATGACGAATCACATATTCACCATCCTCCTATGGTTTACCTTTGCTAGTCCCTTAGCAAACACTTATTTGAAAGAATAAGTTAATAAAAGAAAAAAGAAAGGGAAAATAAAGAAATTAGGACAATATTTTGTATTAAACTTATCTTCATAAAATTGTAGTTTGGAGCTTTGTCGGACCTTTGGATTATTAGTGTGTCGAAACCTTAATGGGAGATGGATTTAAAAACAAACAGCCTCTAAGTTCCACAGGACTCCTATTCAGGTCACCTCAACAGTTAGGTCAGAACAAGTCTATATACACAAATTCTTGTGACTATGAATCTTTACTTGTATGGTGTAAGTGAGATATAGCTCCCCATCTCAAAAGTAGAAAAGAAACAGCCTCCCTCAACAAGGTAACTCTAGTTCCCTGGTCTAGCAACTCTTTCCTTGAGGAGCGGAGATATTCCCTTCTAAGTTCAAGTACAACTAGCTCAAGAAGAGGGGATGGAAAAAAGAATGGATGGTAACTAGTGTAGCTACCTATCCTTGGATGCATGATCAGTGTAGCCAAGTCATCCGCTGCAATCTTACAAAAGTTTATCTTTACAGGAATTTTACTTTTCAATCAGGCCTATCCACTTTTGGAGATTCTGCATTTTTCCATATTTTTTTGAAAGCGTATACAAGGTGCATCATGTACAAAAGGAGTTTTTCCTCTTGAGCCAGTTGGCTATCCCTCTTTTGAAGCATTATTGCAACCCCACAGCATCTTGTCTTTAGACCTCAACATCCCTAGACCAGGTTGAGACGCACTTCCTTCCCTAGAGGAAGATGAGAGGTTCGTCCTAGATGTACTACCCCCGTATGCTACCCCAAGCCAAAAGATTCTGCCTCCTCACTATCTCATCCATGAAGAGCTACATGTAGAGTGCTTGTCCAAGATAAGCCACTGTCGGAAAGAATCATGTGTGTGTTGTTAAATGTTCTACTTAGACTAATCAAGATGACATGTGAATAGTAGTCTTATGGACTCAAAGAATTAAGTAACTAGGACCTGAAAAGTCTTAACTCCATTTCATATAAGGTTCCTATGAAATTAAGTTGATTAAGTTCCAACTAAGCTCCATTCTTCAATTTTATTCCAGACATAGTTTAAATGTCAATACTATCCTGAAAAATGCACAAGAAAATATGTACAATGCAAAGAAAGCACTTTTTTTGAAAAAATGATGCACATGTGAAAAGAACATTTTTTAAACACTTTTCTATATTCGAACTTTTTATGGATTTTCTTTCTTTTGTTTTTGAAAAAATGATGCACATGTGAAAAGAACATTTTTTTTAAACATATTTTAAATTTTGAACTTTTTATGGATTATTTTGAAGAAAAGTGCAGATGTAAAAGAAAGGGTTTTTATGCAAGTTTTTATAGATTTTTGGTTTTGTAGTTTTTTTCAAAAAGGGTTAGTAATATATACAAGTATATAGAAGATTTTTTTGTTTTTTTTATTTTTGTTTTTTTGTTTTGTTCTTTTTTTTTTGTTTTTTTTTGTTTTTTTGTTTTTATTTTGTTTTTTTGTTTTGTTTTTGTTTTTGTTTTTCTTTTTTTGTTTTTGTTTTTTACACATGTGAATATTACAAAATTATATACATATCCCCCAAAATAATTATCTTAAAAAGTACAAGTTATGTCTAAATTATATATACAATATATACGACACCCCCTATACTTAGCTCAAACTATGTCCTCATAGTGATCAGCGAGCGATAAAGCAAGACATAACTCGTGCTAAGTATAGAAAAGTGAAAAGACTCCTATGCTACAACAACTTAAAGATAAAAAGAAGATAAGTTGGCGATCCCCCATATACTTATGGTCAAGTAATCCTAAGTATAGTAGACTGTACAAAAGGGGAAAACCGATGCAGAGAATGTACAGACTCAAAAATATAAAGACACGATATGAACAACATCACCCCCCTATACATAGGGTAGAATATCCCTAAGTATAGGCAACAATAGGAGTGATGAATAGGATGAATGTGAACAACACAAATCATTCACCCCCCATACTTACGATAAAGCACATCCTAAGTATAGCATATATACACACACGGAAAAGGAGTGAATGAAAAAATGGAAGAAGAAAGAATGAAACGAAAGGATATACAGGTGGAGTGGATGTACAAAGGTCAAGAAGGTCGAAAACGAACCTTCTTGCGGGACCGCTAAGGTATGGATTTGACAAGGTGTAGGTCGATATTGGGATTATCATTAGATATAAACTAAGTACGATCGACCAAGAATGTATCCTCAGCAGTTTCATATTATGCAGGCCTAAACCGATCAGTGGAAGTATTATGGTCATGTCCTGCCTGGGAAGTCACACAAACATCAAAGTAAAATGGCTTGAAATCATTATCAAAAAAGTAGGAGTAATTTCAGCATGGCAAGCCTCTACTGGATCATCATCTTTATCAAAAGGCCCAAATTCCTTTATAAAAGCAATCAAATCAAATTTGGCATGATCGATTGCATCTGAATTAGGGTGAATAAGAACGGACTCATCAGTAAAACTAGTCAAATAATGTCCGTCCTGTCTAGTTTTAGAGTTTGTCTTCCGCTCTAGGGTGTCTATAGTGTAAATCCTGCAGATGTCATCAATGCATCTCCACATACCAGAAGGGAGAACTCAAAGGTCTATGCTTTCCGAGTCTTCCTCCTTCAAGAGGAATTCTTGGGTTTCCTTATCATCCAACATATAACAAGAATCTCTGATATTATCATCGAGGTCAAATTCCTTGGGGTTGGCTAACACGGGCAGGCTCTCATGAGATGCAGGTTTCTGGTCAATAGTGGGTGCAGTGATCAACACATCGCTCCCTGTATCAGAACGGAAGTGAATCTCTCTTGAACAATAATCAATAACGGCTCGCGTAGAGGTGAGGAAAGGTCGTCCTAGGATGATTGGAGGGTGATCCATATGGGTTGAGGTCTCCATGGGCATTACGACAAAATCATAAGTGAATTTCATGCCCTGAATAAAAATGACATACCTTTTGGCCTCTTGATAGATCCACCAGTGAATTGAATTATCATCCTAGTTTTATTGAGAGGCCCAAGATGAAGAGATTGTACCATAGATAAGGGTATTATATTGATTGATGAACCACCGTCAAGGAGAGTGTTATCACAAGAATAGTCAGATATGGAGCAACTCATAAGAGGTGTGGCAGTGTTCCCTTTCTTAAAATACGGACGAGGAGATGGCGTAGGCAGTGGCCATGGTCAAGATGTGATGCTCATATCTTCTCCTTCGCTTTCTCTTCTTGTGTTGAGGAGTAGATAAATCTGTCATGGCTGTTGAAGTGGAGCTTGAATGATCTCATGAAGGGTGGCTACCACTTCAGGTTCAGTCAACATTTTTTTGAATTTTTGGACCACCCCCCCCCCCCCATATAAGGGAGGAGATTAGAATCAACATATACACGAGGATTGCCAAGAGCAGTCTGTATAATGGAATCCTCGGGGCTAAGGTCAGGACATGTGGTGGATAGATGTGTGGGTAAATGATCGGGCATTTGGGTCCTCTCCTCACAAAATGAATCAACAATGTGTCTCCTAGATTCTTTTTGGATTTTTAAAATTTTCTCATTTTTTTGTATTTTGGACGATTGTAAGCTCTCATGATTATCCTCAAGTGAATCCATATCCTCAAACAATGGAGCAACATTCTGGCTCTCATTTATGATAAATAGATTGTTAATCCTCGAATTCATATGCTCCATCAACTGGTTCAGTGTCTCAAGTATGGAAATCATGAAAGGTGACTCCAAAGTCCCAGGATCGGGTGGGTTGAATGAGGGTGGGTGAAAATTATCATCTGATTCCTGAAATAATGGGTTAAGCGGATATGCATAAAATCAGGAGGGAAGTCCTCCTGGAAAAGGGAAGATGGATCGGCTGGAGGGTATGCAGTATCCACGAAGATCAGATTAAAATAACTCCAGTCAACCATCTCCGAAATAAAATACGGGATTGGGAGAGCACGAGGGTCAAGTCAAAAGATATGAAGAAAAAGGCTCAATGCACAGAAGGATCGAGTATGCACACAAGCAATCAAACACAATACAAACCACCAGTTCACCAACTCAACTCAAAGTGAAGATTGTGAAGGTTCGGTTAATTATCTTGTCAATTTTAGAGTTTGGTGAGAATACAATCTATTAGAGCGGTTAGAGTGAGATGTTAAGAACCCAATGCTCTAAGAGACTGGCCTAATCCCAAAGTTAGATCTTTTCTAGCCAGTATGAATTGTAGACCGTCTACCGGCTACCCGATCAATTCAATATGTTAAGGACGTCACGGGTCTCTTTACCGGCTACCAGAGAGATCCTCATTGGAGAACGACTAACCCAAGATAGTAGTCTGAAAAGTGTTCGGGCGTGGTTCTATACTTGTGTGTGGTTCGCTCTCTCGCTACATACAAACCAAACAATGTGGGGGTTACTCTCCCCAAAACAATAATTTTTCCTTGTGTTTATTTTAGGGTCGAGTTTTCTTTAACAATCCCATATTTTAGGCAGTTGTCACTTGGTTAAAATATTTTTAAAGAATCACCTACTGAGTGTCCAATTTTCTTTTTAACTTGTGTGAGTGAAAACGAGGAAGGAGATCGGAAATGCCAATGTGCGATTAAACACAATGATGCATGCAAGGGTTAGAGATGTGTACCTTGTCGCCAGCACTCTACATGCAAGTGGTCTGCTTCGAATTTAAATAATGAAAAGTAAACTATCCTATATGATGCAAGTGAACCATCCTAGATGATAGCTTCTATTAATGGGCAAGAACAAGTTAATTTGACTAAGTCCAAATTACGGTCTACTCTATAGGTACGGAAATTCTTGTCTAGCGTGTTTGGACCTAATTAGTTACCTAGGTCAAGCAAAATAATTAAAGCAATCAAGAGGTAGCTCACGAAATCTGCGGGAAACAAAGAAAAATAAGGCGATGAAAACAAAACTGGTGAGGTCCCTCAAGTGCACCGGCACTTGACGAAACAGACCCCGCAATAATGAATGTTCATTTATAGGAGTTCAAATGCTAGAAAAAAATCTCTCTCTCTCTTCCGTCTCCTTCAATTCTTCTTCTCCTCTTCTCATGCTATCCTGCGGCTCGGTGAAGAATCAAGCTGCCTCCATGTCGCTTGGGTGCTTCGGCTCTCCTAGGATCGCCTCCTTTACTCCGTGGGCCCTTGCAAGAAAAAAGAGAGAGAATGTGTAAGAAACACAATTATCAAATATGAGCAGTGAATATGAACAATGAAATAAACGGAAAAATGTAAACAAATATTTACAACAAATAATAGAAAGTCAAAAAAGAAACCTAACAACCCTCACTGTGCCTCCCCGTCAACGGCACCATTTTGTTGGCATGTTATTCTCGAGGATGGGTTATTATTAGATATGAAAGTCGTCGTTGCTATCCCCAAAAATCCCATGACAAACAAACAAAATTTTTTTCTTCTCTCGCTACAGAATAATTACAAATAATAAGTAATGAGAGAAAGAGAAAAAAAAATTTTGCTACTTATTTACTTGTATAACGAACAAGATCGAACTCAGGGAGGCTACAATTCTCGAGAGTTATTCAATTAATCAAAAATCAATTAAAAGAAAAAGCAGGAATCTCAAAGGCAAACTATCCTTGGTTTTTTGTGGATTTTTTTTTAAATTTTTTTATTTCTGTTTTTATTTATTTTCTGATTTTCAATTTTTAATGATTTTAATTTTGCATTTTTTTTAAATTTCAAATAAATAACAATAGGCACAAGTCAAGAATTACGCACACCAAACTCTTTTTGTATTTTTAGTAATATAAAAAATGCTCAGAAAAATCCAAAGAAAATATTTTTGTGTTTTAAAGAATTTGAAATGTTTTTGGATTTTTTTTAGAATTTTCAGATGTTTTTGTATTTTTCTAAAAATCAAACAATGGCAAAAATGAGAAACAACGCACATCCTGGAGTAATTTGCAATTAAAAATATTTGAATTGCCCAAAACTCCTAGTAATTATTTTTATGATGAAATATAAATAAATATCTACAAATAGGAACTAAAATAATGATTTTTGGATTTTTGTAGAATTTTGTATGATTTTTATAATATTTTTAGTATTTTCAATTTTTGGGTTTCATAAAGAGTTAATGCAGAAATTTGGAAGAAATTAAAAGACAATAAAATAAAACTACTCTAATATTTTTGAAATTTTTGGAGCAATATTCAAATTTTTATGAATTTTAGAAATTCAGGAAGAGAAAAATACATTATTTTGATTTTTTTTAAAATATCAAAATGTGATGAAAGTTTTATACAATGTAGAAAGGCATAACAGAAGCTTAACATGAATTTTCCAGAATTTATTGAGTAATAAAAACATTTATTTCAATAAGATGAAGCATGTAAATTAAATATCAGTAATACAAGGACTAAGGTGCAATTATTTAAAGTTTCTGCATAAAATATATAAAAAAATAAAGATGCGGGCAGAATGTGCAATTTACCCATTAAGGCGCATGCCTTGCACGTTATCTTTTGGTGCACTGGGACTGTCTTGCAAATTTGATAACCTCTAGGGACTTCTCTGTAATTTTTCCAACAATGTTTATTCTTTAGTCTCTAGGGCTCATATTGTTCTTGTCTTCTTCCTCAAGCAAATGGGAAGGAGGCACCCGCCGCTGCCCAAGGGAGTCACGGCGGGCGGAGGGAGGCGGGTTCGGCTGGAGGTGTTGGCTTGGCGTGGCGGAAGCGGTCTCGGGCGAACGTGCTAGAGGAGCCGTACTGAACAGTGTGGCGGAGGTGAAGCTGCCGGCTGGGTCATAGTGGGAGGCATGCAGAGGGCTCGCATGGCCTGTCCTGGAGTCGGAGGGGGCGGAGGGAACCGCCGGGGGAAATGCCAGGCGCGCGGCCGCGCTGGAGGATGGCGTCGAGGGGAGGCACCTGGAGGCGGCCGCGGGCCGCTGAAGGTGGAGCGCGACCGCCTTGAATAGCGGCGAGAGAGGGGCTGGGAGGCCGCGGTCGCTGGAGGGCTTGGGGGCCCTGGTCCGCGCTAGGCGCAGAGGTTCTACGGCCAGACACATCGGTGGGGGGCGAGCACCGCTCGCCGTTGGAAGCCTATTTTTGTTTTTTTTTGTTTTTTTTAAATTTTTTATGTAAACTCTAATACGAGCAGAATTTTTATATTTTCTTTGTAAATCCGAAATAGAAAAAAATAAAAATGTTTTTCATTTTTATTTTATTTTTTTTTAAAATTTTCTTTTTTAGGTGATCCTGCAAAACAAATATTAGAGAGTAGAAAACAAATATTTTTTTATTTAATTTTTTATTTATCTACAATTTAGGATGCAAGCATGATGACTCAATCCCAAATCAAAATGGAATTTGTGAATGAGGGTTCGACAAAATGGAGGAATCGAATCCGAGTCTCCAGCCACCGTGTGTGGCCAGAGTTGAGAGATCGAGTGAGGTAGAAAAGAACGCGAATAGATCGAGAGGTGAAACGGGAAATCGAGTCGATGGTGGATCAAATCGTGATGGTTTTTAATATCTAGATAAAAAAATGATAACAAAAAATGTGTGAAAATAAACTACGATTAACCTAGAGAAAAAATAAGAAGAAAATGATGTGGATCTCACCTTAGGAGCGGAAAAGACCTTGATCACCCCGACGAATGCCGGCGCGCTGTCACCGGTCGGCTCAGAGGCTAGGCACCCATATGCGACAAGAAGACTCTCGGAGATCGGGCTCCTCTCACCAAAGATTGATCAAGTTGGAATGATGGAGAAGGAGCCATATAAATAGAAACGATAATGGAGTTTGAATTTTTTTTCAATTTTTGGATGAGGATAAGAGATAAGAGAAAAGAAAGTTTGAAATGAAATAAAGTAGAAAGATAAATATATATATATATAATTAATTATTATTTTGTATTTTCATCACATTATTTATTGGAAAATTAGAAGTCATTTTTTTTTATTTTTTTGTGGTAGTTAGTTAAGAAAATTAACTATATACATGTGCTATATGCATATATGACAATATATAAATGGGTAAATGAGCAAATTAGTTTTTTTAAAAAAATATTTTTTATTTTAATTTTAAATAATTAGTAAAAATATTTACAAATATATACAAATACAATATGTACAAAATACATGGGAAAATTGCACAAACCATCCCAGAAAACCAACTTTTCACCTGTAACTCCAAAAATTATGAAATCATAGCCATTTTAAAGATAATTTCATTTAGAATACAATGGAAGTGAGTTTGGTTCAATTTGAGTTTATATGGAGCCCGAATTGATCATTCAATTATCGCTTAATTTTCCAAGTGTGGTTGCTTTTATTCTATACAAGATTTGATTGTGCAATTATTTTTATTAATTAGGAAACATTTTTATTTCAACTTTTTATTTGAAAATTATTTGATTTGAGGTCAATTTATGTATAAATAAAATAGTGTTAGTTTACAAATATACATAACACACTATTTTTTTAGATTTTCTGAATAACGACCCTATCTCCCCCTACTTTATTCCTGGTCGATCAGGTCAAGTCTTGACCTTCTCTCGAGGTGCGGGTTAGCCTGTATCGATTACATACATACAATCTTCCTTTTTTATTTTATTTTCTTTATTTTTCCTTCCTTTCTTTCTTTATTTATTTTAGGTTAAAATAATATACAAAAATACAAAATTTACACACAGATGCAAGTTAGTAAGAGCATGGAGTTAGTATTATATATAGGTATTTTATAAGGGATTTTAAGGTAAAATAAATGAATAAAGATGATGAATCACAGATTCATCACCCACCGGTCCACAAAAAAAACCTCCCGGTTGGTCCACATGGACCAAATGGGAAATTCCAAGGTAAAAATACATTGGAAAATGAAAAAGAATTAATAAATGGATAAATTATTTTTAGGTTATAAAATAAAAAGTATTTATAATTTTATGTAGAATTTAATGTCTATTTTTATTTTTGTATGAGTTGATTCATTAAAAGTTATTATTTACAATTATAGGTATAGGTATATTAACCTATGTTTGGACTATTTTATTTTTATTTTGTGTTTTAAATTTTATTATTCTTTACTTAATTTATATATTTATAGCATATTTACATATACTCAAATATATTTTTATAATATTTTTCTTTTATAATATGTGTGCTTAATTAATTATTGGTATAAATTACGTAGGTCTAAATATAGTATATTCATCTATATATCTTTATATATATTATTTTATTCTAGTGTATCTTTATGTTTTTAATGTATTCAAAATATGTACATGAACTATATAGAATATTCAAAATTATAAAAAATATAAAATTATAAAAATTATAAAGATTAAATAAAATGAATATTTTATTCATGTATATTGTACAATAAGGGCCAAAAATCTAACTTTTGCATCTTAACTCCAAATTAAAGGAAACCACCTTCACTATTAAAGGAAACCACCTTCACTAAATAGATAATAAAAAATTATATACAATTAAAGGTGATTTTGATGCATTTGAGTTCATGTGGAGGAGATATAGGTATGTTAAGTTGGGTTTTTAGATTTTTATTCTAGGTGTAGAATGTACAATTTGCATTATTTTCTCATGAAATAAATTTTGATTTGATGCATAAATAATAAAGAATAAAATAGATCCCAAAATTTTAACTATTGGCCTATATTTTTAGGATTTTTAGATTGTGTATTCTGTACAATTGGCCATCCTATCTGCCCCCCTACTTTATTCCTTGTCGACTAAGTCATCATGATGACTGAGTCTTGGGAGATAGGGTCACTCAACACCTATAGTGTCTCATTTCTTTTTTTTCTTCCTTTATTTTTTTATTTTGGCCTTAAATACAATAAATGTATAGTATTTTATATATTATTTTATACAAATTACTGGTTGCTTATTTTGACAAATTAATGATGTATACATATCATTTACTAGGGATTTAAGGCTAAAATGCAAGAATAAAGGTGACAAGATTGAGATTCATCACTCTCCTATTTGATTGGAGGAGGAGAGAGACAACATAATCTAGTGGTCCAGACTCACTTCTCTCATGCTCTCATGGTTTTTGGCTCTTAAAGGATCACGCACACATACACACACACGTGTGTGTGTGCTCACGCACGTGCGCACCTGATCCTGTGAGAGCCAAACACCGTGAGAGCAGTGAGTCTGGACCACTAGATTCTATTATCTCTCTCCTGGTTGATTGGAGGAGGATAAAGATGAGAAGAATCTAGTGGTCCAGACTCACTGCTCTCATACTCTCGCAGTTTTTGGCTCTCTAATAGGGTAGAGAGACAAAAATTGTGAGAGCATGAGAGCAGTGAGTCTGGACCACTAGATTCTGCTCATCTTTCTCCTCCTTTAATCAACCAGGAGAGAGATGATAGAATCTAGTTGTCCTGAATCACTGCTCTTATGCTCTCACAGTTTTGGCTCTCACAGTTTTGGTTCTCACATAATTAGCCCTATAAATATAGGGTTGACCTATGAGAGCCAAAATCTATGAGAGCATGAGAACAGTGGCTCTGGACCATTAGATTAAGCTCTTCCCTCTCCTCCTGTAATCAATGAGGAGAGAGGTGGCAGAATCTAGTGGTCCAGAATCATTCCTCTCGTGCTCTCATAATTTTTGACACTCGCAGGATCAACTCTCTATATATATACACAAATTATCCAATAGGCATTGTGCCCATTAGAATCGTAATGAGCATACTCATTTTTTACCAATGTTTTCTATCGTTTTGAGTTCAATGCTTATTGGTATACAAGTGTTATATCATATTCTTACTATTAGAAACTATTTTCATATAAAGAAAACCTTGGATTCACAGGAAATGGTCATTAGTAAGAATAAAAATGACACTAGTAATACGAATAATAATACATTCATTTTGTACGAATTTAAGGTTTCTTTATATAGAAATAGTTACTAGTAGTTAGAATATGATATAGTAGTTTTAAATAAATAAGCATTGAACTCAAAATGTTAGAAAATATTGGTAAAAGATATGTGTTCTCATTACTACTCTAATGGGTATGTATATATAGGGTTGATCTTGTGAGCCAAAAACCTTGAGAGCATAAGAGTGGTGATTCTAGACCATAAGATTCTATCATCTCTCTCCTAATTGATTGCAGGAGGAGAGAGAAGAGCATAATCTAGTGGTCCAGATTCACTGCTCTCATGCTCTCACATATTTTGGCTCTGACAGGATCTGTCCTATACATACATACATATATACATACATATATATATATATATATAGAGAGAGAGAGGGTAGATCCTTTGAGAGCCAAAAATTGTGAGAGCGTGAGAGCAGTGATATAGACCACTAGATTCTGTCTCCTCTCTCCTGATTGATTGCAGGGGGAGAGAGAAGAGCATAATCTAGTGGTACAGATTCACTACTCTCATGCTCTCACAGTTTTTGACTCTCACAGGATCAACGCTATATGTATGTATGTATGTATGTATGTATGTATGTATGTATGTATGTATGTATGTATGTATGTATGTATGGGTTCAATGGTGCTGCCCTTGCCTATTTTCAACATTTTCTTGATTTTTTCAATAATTCCACCTTGTATATTCATCTATATATCCCTCTAATACGTCATTCGAATTTCGTCAAAAACGGATACTCCTATGCCCTCCATCTGGAACATATAATTTTAATGTTCTAAACATTGTTGTAATCAACATGTTTTAGATGGAGGGCATAGGAGTCTCCGTTTCTAATGAAATTCGAACAAAATAATAGAGGGATGTATAATTAATAACATGGTGATATTTTCCAAAAAATAAAAAAATACGCAAAAATAGTGCAAGGATAGCCAACGGGGCAGCCCATCAAACTCATATATATGTCATGGTTGCACTTTTTTTAAAGTGTAGCCCATCAAACCAATATATATATATATAATGAGAGAGTGTGTGTGTGTGTGATCATGTGGGAGCAAAAAACTGTGAGAGCATGTGAGTAGTGATTCTAGACTACTAGATTATGTCTCCTCTCTCCTGGTTGAACCACTAGATTCTGCTCTTCTCTCTACTCTTGCAATCAATGAGGAGAGAGATGACATAACCTAATCATCTAAAATCATTGCTCTCATCTTCTCACAGATTTTGGCTCTCATAAGATCAACTTTCTCTCTCTCTCTCTCTCTCTCTATATATATATATATATAGAGAGAGAGAGAGAGGGTTGATCTTGTGAGAGCTAAAAATTGTGAGAGCATAAGAGCAGTGAATCTGGACCACTATATTCTGCTCTTATCTCTTCTCTTGAAATCAATCTAGAGAGATGACATAATCTAGTGGTCCAGAATCACTACTCTCATGCTCTCACATGATCAGCCCTATATATATAGAGAGAGAGAGAGAATGAGGGGGCTGATGTGAGAGCATGAGAGCAGTGATTTTGAACAACTAAATTCTGTCATCTCTCTCCTCATTCATTGCAGAGGAGAGAGAAGAGTATAATCTAGTGGTCCAGATTCACTGCTCTCATGCTCTCACAGTTTTTTACTCTCACGGGATCACTCCTCTCTCTCTCTCTCTATATATATATAGGAGGGATCCTATGAGAGCAAAAAACCATGAGAGCATGAGAGCAGTGATTCAGAACCATTAGATTATGTCTTCTCTCTCTCCTGATCTTCTCTCTCCTAGTTGAATCTGGTGGTCCATAATCATTACTCTCATGCTCTCATAGTTTTTTGCTCTCACATGATCACTCCACTATATATATATAAGAGCAAAAAACTATGAGAGCATGAGAGCAGTGATTAAGGACCACTAGATTCTGTCTTCTCTCTCCTTGTTGAATCTAAGGGCCCATAATCACTTCTCTCATGCTCTCACAGGTTTTGGCTCTCAGAGGATCAGCCCTCATATATATATATATATGAGGGCTGATCCTCTGAGAGCCAAAACCTGTGAGAGCATGAGAGAAGTGATTCTGGACCCCTAGATTCAACAAGGAGAGAGAAGACAGAATCTAGTGGTCTAGAATCACTACTCTAATACTATCACCATTTTTTCTCTCACAGGATCACCTATATATGTGTATGTATGTTTGTATGTATGTTTGAGTGTTGATCCTGTGAGAGTCAAAATCTGTGAGAGCATGAGAGCAGTGAATTTGGACCACTAGATTATGTTCTTCTCTCTACTTCAACAATCAATGAGGAGAGAGAGGGCAGAATCTTGTGGTCCAGAATCACTGCTATCATGCTCTCACAGGAGCAACCCTCTGTATGTATATGTATATGTATATATACGAGACCGATCACATGCGCCTTCTGAAACATGCGCTCTGTGCACCTCCCCTCAATCTCATGTGATAGTCTCGTATAACTAGCATGCAACGTATCCCTGTCCTCAATTTTCTCCAACGAATCACGTTTCCATCTCTCTCCATCCTTGATTGATTCCGACCCTACGACTCTCTCTCTCTCCCCCCGATAAATAACGCATGTACTACTCACCCCTCCCTTTCTCTGTTGTGCACCGTCATCATGAGCATACCTATGCCATCCACTCATCTCTCAATTACATCATCAACGACGTAAGTTTTTATTTTATTTCATAGACAATCGGTATTATGTATCCAACTACTTTATTTTTATAAAAATTGATGATAATTTAAGCATTATTACTTTATAAATGATGTGTTTGTAATCTAACAACCACATTTTGTTGCTAAATAGTTTGCTTGAAAAAGTATGGTTCAATTAATAATACAAATATTGTTTTTTTTCTCTATGGAGAAAATTATTCATATTCTTGTATGCTAATAGAAAACAATGTCACAAGTAAATCTTCCCAATGAAGACAATGCCCATCATGTGGATATAGGTAACCTTTATTAGAAATATTTCAATTTATGACATCAAAAATTTTTTTACACGAGAATAGTATAAATGATATTATGATATATCTTGATTCCATATGTTAATCATCGTTGTCATGAGATTGGAGATATTGCAAGTAAGATAATTTAATTCCAACTGAGTCTAGTGATAAAGCTAATATTCAAATTCATGAAAGTAACATGTTTACCATAGGTATAAATTTCCAAACAAATATTTCTTATTGGCAAAATTTAAATATTAAAATAGTATCTTCTTTTGTTCTTAATCTATTATAAAGATGGCCACAAATTAAATAATTAATTTTTTTACATTTTTTTATCATTACAAATTCACAAGAAATTAGAGATGAATTTATTGAGTATATTCCGTCAGTACAACTTGAGAAGAAACCAATGTTAGGGATGTGTTTAATTCATTGAAAGATGGAGAAGAATTTTATTTTGCATATGCTAAGAAAGCTGGGTTTCCTGTTAGAAGAAGTAGTACCAAGTATCGCAAAGATTGCGACAAAGAATTATATGAAAAGAAATAGGTTCGCGCAAAGCAAGCTAAAAGCTCTTCAAAAAAAGATTAAAGAAAATCAAAGAAGGTGAACTATCACGAGATGTGGTTGCAATGCTAAGATGATACTTCGTAAGGATGCAGATGATAACTGGATTATTACAACATTCAAGGAAAATCAGTGTCATGCTCTTTTCTCTCTGCACTAGGTTCCTTTCTTAAGATCAAATCGAGAAGTAACTCTTTCTCAATAATATCTTGTTAATACATTTCAGGAGGCTAATATTAGTACATCTAAATTATTAACAGTTCTTGAGATTGAAAATGGTGGTTATGAAAATATTGGATGTACATAACGACATATTAGAAATTTGGAAAGGGATTTAAGATATGGTAAAAAAGAATACAATGCTGACATATTCCTACAACAATTAAAAGAGGAAAAGGAGATGAACCCATCATTTTATTATGCTCACAATATTTATGAGGAGAATAAGTTAACACATATCTTTTGGGTTGATGGGATTTCAAGGAAGTCATATGCTATCTTCGAAGATGTAGTCATTTTTGAAATAACTTTTGAAATGAATAAATACTCATTAATCTTAGCTCCATTTATAAGGGTAAATCACCATGGTCAATCAGTAATTTCAGACGTGCTTTATTGAAAGATGAAAAGGAACCGTCATTTATATGGCTTTTTGAAAGATGGCAAGATGCAATGTCTAATCGCCCACTGGCGGTTATCATTACAGATCAAGATCTTATAATAATTGTAGCAATTAGAGTTTCCTTTCCTAGAACTTATCACTGTTACTGTATGTGGCATATTCTGAAAAAAGTTCCTAAAAAGTTAGGTGTAATTCTTCATGATTGTGAATTCAAGAAAAAATCCATACATGTATATGGAAAACTGAAAGTCCTCTAGAATTTGAAGAGAATTGGGAAATGATCATCATTGAGAAAGAGCTTCAAGATCATGAGTGTTATCTACCATTTTCATGAATCGAGAGAAATGGATGCCTTCATATTCTTAGAATATTTTTATGGGCGGAGTAAGAAACACACAACGTAGTAAAGAATGAATGCATTTTATGATAAGTGTTTTGGTCGTTCAATGTCATTAGAAAAATTCTATGGTCATTTTGAGAGGGCATTAAAACGTCAAAGGTCCACTGAATTGAAGGTTGATCATGAGACTATTTATAGTTCTCCACCTCTTAAGATGCCCTTTCAGATTGAATAGCAAATGTCAGATATTTACACCCATGTTATATTTTACAAATTCCAATAATAACTTGTGCAAAGTTTATGTTGCATTGGTCAGGTGATTTGTACCAACAATGGTAAGAAATCATATGTTAGTTGACAACTTTGAGAGAAATGTAAAGGTTCATGAAGTTGAATATGATATAGAAAATAAAGTTTCATGGTGTACATGCTTTGTTTTTGAATATGAAGGACTTCGTTGTAGACACATACTTTTTGTGTTAAGAAATGAATCAGTTGTGGATCTCCCAGAACCTTTCAAGAAGATGGACCATAAATGTTATAAGAGAGGTTGTAACAGTTGAAATTGGTATAGTATTTGAAGGATTAAAAACAAAATCAAATCATGCTACAAGGGCAAGCTTGGCAGCATTATTCACCAAAGCTTTGGAGGATGCTTATTTTTCGAGCGACACACACACACACACATACACACACATATGCAGAGCAAAAGTTGAATGAAATCATTAAAGTCCTTGGCAAATTGAAATGGAAATCCTTCGACTCTGATACAAATGAAGCCTCATCAGTTCCTAAAGATGTAGAAGTGCATCCATCAAATATGTCCAAGAAGAAGGGAAGTGGAAGAAGAATTAAATTGTTAGAGAAATTGGCATGGATAAAGTAATTAAGCCAAAAAGATTATGCAAAGGTTGTAATATGTTGGCACGATTCACGATGTTCGAAACTGTCCACACAATCCAAAAAGAAAAGGTGCATTAATTTTATTATATATTAAGTTATGTTAATATATAATAAAATTAATGCAATGAGTTTCCTCTAAATATAAATATTAAAGGTTCCATTATCCCAATGAGTTTTCAAAGTCCTCAAAGACATCACTTAAATTTATTTTTAATTATGCTAGTTTAAAATAACGAAGGATTTAATATATGTATCTACGAATTCTATCCTCTAAATATAAATATTAGATTCGATTCCAATATATGTATTTGTCCTTGATGTTGCAGCAAATGTTGTCCTCTAAATATCAAGATCTGCTTCAAATAAAATATATGTGTTGTAGTGAAACTTAGTGTCAAATGTTATAATTATGACATATCATTATTACTAAAAGTCCGTGATAATTAAACTTCATTGCATTATTATTTGTATGCAAAATATGATAAATAATTATGTGGTTGTGAGAGAATGATAAAAACAAAGTAAGAGAGTGAGGAATTGAGAGATGAGTAGACGGCATAGGTATGCTCATGATGACGGTGCACGACAGAGAGAGGTAGGGGTGAGCAGTACTGGCAATGTTTATCGGGAGAGAGAGAGAGAGTCGTAGGATTAGAATCAATCAAGGATGGAGAGAGATGGAAACCTGATTTGTTGGAGAAATTTGAGGAGAGGGATATGTTACATGCGAGTTGGAACTATCACATGAGATCGAGGGGAAGCGCACAGAGCCTACGTTTCAGAAGGCACATGTGATCGATCTCGTTTGTGTGTGTATACATACATATACATACATAGAGAGAGGCAGATTAATAGGGCTGCCTCCGCACCATTTTATGCATTTCTATTTTATTTTTTTTAACAATATCGTTATGTATATTCATTCCTATATCCTTCCTATATGCTATTCGAATTTCGCCAGAAACAGAGACTCGTATGTCCTTCATCTGTAACAGGTATGATTACAACAGTTCTAAAACCGTAAAAATTATCTGTTCTAGATGGAGGGCAAATGAGTCTCTGTTTCTGAAGAAATTGGAAAGATGTATAAGAAGGATATAGGGATGAATATACATGACGATATTTTTCAAAAAAATAGAAAAACGTCGAAATAGGTGGCGGGGCAGGTATTTTGCCCATTAAATCCGTGTGTGCGCGTGCATGCGTGTGAAATGGGGTTGCCCCTAGGTAGCTAACTTAGCTATCCCCGTCCTATTTTCCCATATTTTTTAATTTTTTTGGAAAAATAAAATCATGTAAATTCATTATTATATCCATATATTATGTCATTTAAGTTTCGTGAGAAACAAAGACTTCTACGACATCCATCCAGATAGGGTTGATTTAAAAAATCCCGCGATCATTAAAAAATGACTGTCTGGATGAAGGTCGTAGGAGTCTCTGTTTCCCATCAAACTTGAATAACATAATATAGGGATATAGTGACGAATTTCTATGATTTTATTTTTCAAAAAAATAAAAAAATATATGGAAAAAATAGGCTGGCGAGCTAAGTTAGCTACCCGAAGGGCAGCCCCATTTTCTCATATGTATGTTTGTATGTGTGTGCGTGTGCGTGCATGCGTGCGTGTATGTGAGTGTGCGTGTGCGTGTGTGCGTGTGTAAAAAAATGGTACCGGGGAGCTAAGTTAGCTACCCCAAAGGGGCAGCCCCGTTTTTCCATATGTATGTATGTGTGTGTGCGTGCATGCGCATGTGCGTGTGTGTGTGCTGGTGTGCGTGTGTGTGTATATATGTATAATATATGTGTGTATGTATGTATGTCATGGTTGCACTTTTTTTTAACGTGTGTAGCTTCTCTATATCCACTACCAAAGGTGTTTTGAGAAGGAACTTAATTATTGAAAAGTTCTAGAAATTCAACATGGACAAGTCTGTTTTGGACCAAGCAGATGAGTTGTTACTTTTTCTCCAAGTTTCAGAGAATGTCGAAATGATTTTGTTTCTGCTTAAGTAAATAATTTAAAATAAGGACTCTAATATGTACACACGATAAACATTTTTTTGCATAAGAAATTGCGGGAAACACTAGATACAAATCAACTCTGTTTCTGCCGAGGGTAACATCCTTCGAATGCTTCATCATCAGGTCTCTTTTGCTGCTTCTGGGAGTATTTTGCAGCCGCTTCGGAAGCCTGTTTTTAGCAGCAACGAAGAGTATAAGAAGTATGATCAAGCTAAGAGCTGATGGTAGTGGCTTTGTGAAGAATGTTGACGAAGAGAACCTGTTTCTTCCATTGCAGCCAATCCAACAGCAACAGCAAAATGATGTCTTGGGAAGAAGGAACGAAATTCTTTGACGAGGGACCGATTCCCTTAACTAAATGCAGGCAAAACCATTGCCGAACTCGAGAACAATAGCAATAAATTTCTAGAAAAATAGAAAACTCTAGCTTCTTGCGTGATTTAAGATAACGAACAAATCAAGACAACAGTGATCGCAATATATGTCAAGAAAGAAGTTAACTTTGTTTCACTAACCAACAGGATGGGCAAACATCCCGTGATCTTGAATATGATCCTCAAAAGAAATGTAGCATAAATTTGCATATAATACCGGGCCCACAAGAATTACATAAGTAACTAAAATTAAAGAAATATATTCTGTGCCCTAGTCAAAATTGATGAACAAATCGCCATCATCTTTATTCCTCCTCCTCCAATTCCGGGAAGACGGCGGCAGCGAGGACCGGCATGTCCCGACGGTCAGCAGGGGTAGCGGTGACGGCGTCGGGCTGCAAGAGGTCGCTCAGGAACAAGACCATCATAAATGGCGGCTGCGACTGTTGCTGGCTCTGCGGCGAGACGCTCTTGAATACGCAAAGTGAAGAGGATGGGGATGCGGTGGTGAGGGCTGCAGTCGCGACGTTGAGGCGGTGGGGGATGCGGAGAGTGGAAGGGATGGAAGTAGAGAAGAAGATCGAAGCCATTGAAAAAGGTGGGTTATCATCTCTCTCTGGATGTCGTGCATGCTATTTATAGGCGGCGGAACGAATCAAAGTAGGAATGGGAATAGGAGTGTTCTCACGTACATTACATGTACTGATGGCGGCCGCGGAGTAAGGGATGCGCAGTCCAACTTCTTTAATACGGTTTATTCCAATTTGAAGACTCCTATTTCAGCGAGTTCTGAGATTTTTCTTCATTCTTTTCCCAACCGTAGTCGAAAATAGACTTTCCATTCGGATCCTTTATGTCAAATGAAAGATCCGATTATTTCGAGTCCATGTAACACAGGTTTTATATGAAGTAATAGGTTGTCCCATGTGTTGACTTGAGTACATGTCGGAAAACAAAATTGGAAGCTATCATCAAAAAATAATATTTAGTATTAACGCAATTAACAATGGATGTTAACGGTTGATTACATATACAATCAAATAAAATAAAGCAAAATCAAATACCATAACAAACTCCTCACGTTACCTTTTGATAAGATAATGAAGAAAAATTAATAAGAACAGAAAATAAATTAATCAACAACCTGAATTGCTTATTCATTTTATCCCTTGTTAAATTCTAATTATTATTGTGAAAAAATTCAATTGATTGTGTCTTTAAAACCCTCCCAACAATTTTCGTCACTTTGCCTTACACGAGACAGAGAGATCAGTGGTCACAACATTCCATCGGTGTCATTTTTGAATTCCCCAACAAAGCTCTCCGTTGGCGTTGAAGTTTTTATCCGGCAACAATCGGAGGAGCTACGACATGGTTGACTACAATTTGAATAGATGGAATCGATATATCTTCGTGGATGGATTTTTCCACCGTCAAGATATGCGTCGAACCCCATAGGAACCAGGCGCAAGATTTTTTTGTGAGTATCTTCAAATTCAAGTAGCATGTATATAGACCTTCTTCTTGCTTCATTTCTATCAATGTACGAGCATGGTGGATCTGAGAATAATTATATATTTATTTTTGCATATACCTAGAATACACAACTCTTCATGTGGCCATGATTCGAGAGATTCATAACTATTATCCATGCGTTCTCTACAAGAAGTCTTTGTTTATTCTTAATGTTGTAATCAATTGTTCTTGATCTTTGCAATCACAAGAGGGGATATTAGTTGATTACGTAATCACGAGATAGTGTATCTAGTCCAGATAATCACACTATAATTATACTCTACATGCAAATATTTGGATAAGATGAAATTCGTGGATATTAATAAACACTTGCATTAAATTTATGGCTATTTCATATTACATTCAATGAAATACAATTTTAAGGAAGTATATTTTTAGTTTAAAAACAGTGGTTCATCATTTTTGTTAATCGACGACAATTATCTCGAATATGTTATTTGATTTACATAACTATACTATCTTATAGAGAAAAAGGATTATCGAAGGTGATTCTTTATCCTTCAAACCTTTAGGATTCATTTAATTTTATAGGTTCTCGGTGGATCAATCACATATTTGTATTCACAATGATGAAATATTAATAATATGCGTGCATTTACAAGTTATTTTTATTTTATATCAAAATCTATTATGTCAAGTAATGCATGTCAAATAGATGATTTCTAACTTTTAAATTTGGCGGATAGTAGAATTATTGTAATATTTTATTTACATAAAAACATGAATTTTGATGGGATTTGTCCATGATTTTCTTGGGGAATAAGTACATCGATTTTTATTGACTACTAACGTCAATATAATTGATGGCTTACAATTTTTATGGATATTTTAAGCACCCACGAATTAAGGTTAACAAGTAATCAGAATGGATAATAAGTTTTTGATACCAACACAAAATAGGGTTGTAAGGACTTAAAGGAGCAGTGCCTTGCGGGGGCGTGAGGTTAATGACCAGTCCTCTGCAGTTGTAGCTACGTTGTCATGTTATGTTATGTTTATGGACCACTTGCGACGGTAAAGTCATCAAAATCATCAAAAAAACTAACAATTAAAACAACCCTAAACATTGAAAATGTTATGAGCGTATGTGTTATTATGTTAATGTTATGGACATATGTGCAATTATATTACTGTTATAAACATATGTGCAATTATATTAATGCTAAGAGCATATGTGCAATTTATGATAATGGCAAGAGCATATGTGCAATTTATGATAATGTTAAGAGTACGTGTGCAATTTACGATAATGCAATTTATAATAAACTCTAGATCGACGTTATCGATATTAGAATGTCATCCTGGATTGAGAGCTATTATAAGATAATGTTAGTAAATCAAGTAGGCAAATAATCAGATTTGATGGATATTAATGAAAAGTGTCCACTAAAGGAAGAACCTAGGTCGACGTTCTTAGTGCTAGAATGCCATCCTAGGTTGCTTTTGTTGTAGTGAGGGTATGCGCAATTATGACAATGTTAAAGGAATATGAGAAATTACAACTACAAGAAAAATGAAATGAGTTGTGACCACGGAATGTGTCTACGGAAACTTGTGGCCACGATAATTCCATGGCCACTAGTTTCTCGTAGCTACAATTCCATGGCCAAAGTATTCATACAAGAGTTGGGGTCACGACAAGTTCTGTGGTCACTTGTAGTGGCCACGGCATATTCGTTGTTAGAGAACTCTCGCGACGAGGCTTGTAGCTACGGCTACTGGCCATGACGTGTTGTGGCCAAAGCCCAATTCTGTGGCCACAAGCCCCACATCAGTAGGTATAGTTCTGTAGTCATAACTTATTTTCCTTGCAGTGTATGACAATTTAAGGTGTATGCATAGATATGGTATTTTTTAAGGGCATATATGAAGTACATTATTCAATGTATGGATACGAAAACAATGCCCTTTAATCGCCCTATAACAAGAATTTATATTCTCGTGAAGCGCTTTTTGATTTGACCTAAATCCAAGTGTAAGCGAACTATATATACATGCAAATTATTAAGATGTGGACCTAAGTACCAAATTAAGCAATCGTAGAACTATGGGCTCAATAAACAAAGAGGTAAATAGAAAAAATGTAGAAAACTCAAAACACATGAAAAAATAAAACAAAGGGGAAAATAGTGATAAAATATAGAAGTGATGAAAACTATGAAGAATCCGATCGGATCCCCAAGTGAACAAGCACTTGGTAAAATAGACTCGTAAAGTTTAAGTGTTCAGAGAGAGTATCAAATCATTAAAAATTATTTATTAATCACTACCTCACCAAAGAAAATAAAAATCTGAGCTAATATACACTAGAGGTATTCTTCTCATCTCTCGATTATTCTTCATTACGCTCTCCTGTGGACTCATCTGAATAGCCAGCCTCTGTATCACTTAAGTGCCCCGGACCTCTTAAGAAGTCCTCCCTCAATCGACAAGCCTTCACAACAAAATCAAACAAGAGAAGTGATTAAAACAGTTGTGCAATATAAACAAAAAGAATTAGAGAGCAAATAAATAAAGAAAATAAGAAGGTTATATAAGTATCTACCCTAACCATTGCTTCCCCATTAATGGTTTCTATTGTTGATATGGTGGACAGATTTACTGTTCCAAACAAGGCTGGAACAATAATCGTTGTGGCAATCAATCCACAATCCAAACAATAATCAACCCCACAATATAAATGAATAAGCAAAGTGAGTGCGAGTCAAAAATTTATTATAACTCTTCAATAGATGTATAGACGTAAGTACGGAAGAGTGTGTCCAACATTGAGAAACGAAACTAGGTAGAAAATTATCATTAATTATTGCTAATTAATTATATTTTTATATTATAATATTTTTCTTGTTTTTATGTATGATTTTTATTGAATTTAATTTTTATGATTTTTAATTATTTTATATTTTTATGTTTTTAATTTTGCAAAATGTTAATTTCTTCTTAATTTGTAAAATAGAATAAGTAATAATATATAATAGATATATATGTATATAAATAAGATATAAATGTCTTTTTGGATTTTTTAATAAGTCAAATAAGATCAAAATAAGGGAAATAATATATTTTTTATATTTTATACATTTTCTCTATTTTATTATTGTTTAAGATATGTTTTTTTTCATTTTTAGAGATTTTTAAAGTTAAAAATAATTAAAATAGTAAATATATTAAATATTGTGACTTATTTAATAAGTCCAAAATAAACCCTAAAATATATATACTATATAAAATATTTTAATATATATTATATGGAAAATATCACAATATATATTCATCTATATATCCCTAAAATATACAATTCAAATTTTATAAGAAATAGAGACTCCTATGGCCTCCGTCTAGAACATGTAATTTTAACGGCCTAAACATTATTGTAATCGACAACATAGGAGTCTCCGTTTCTAAAAAAATTTGAATGGCATATTGGAGAGATATATAGATGAATATACATGGTGATATTTTAAAAAATAAAAAAATACGCAAAAATAGAATGGGGCTAGCCTCATCTAACCCATACTATATATAATAAAGAAAATTCAGAAATAGAAAGATATATTTGTTGGACATGCGAGCCCATGGCGAGCCATTATGCAACAATTGTTATTACAAATATCATTCCCTGATCTGAAATGAAGAATAACTAATTTGCATAATAGGTCCCTTAGTACAATTGGGTTATGTACCATGGCCATCTTAATGATCATATAGTTGTTGATTCATTTATTGAATCATAGAGGCTGGTGCTTGGATGAATATCTAAAGAGTTAGATTGATGACTCATCAAGCATCATAATGATTATTGAGAGATGATCTCCAGCTTGAGAAGGAAATGGCAATTGTTTCTCGATAAGCTGATAGACCTCTTGATGGAGGTCCTCTACATAGGAATAGAGATTCAGAGATGTTAGATAAGTTAGGTCAAAGAGTTGACTTAAAGAGATCGAGATAACCAAAGTCCTATGTCGTATACTGTCATGATATAGGCACGCATCCTCTGACCGGAGACAGATGTGTTACTATATGTTTGAGTATGTACATTTGGCAGACCAATAGTTTGATGACCTAACCAAGGTCTATACACCGACGTGCTGGTGTGCGTGTAAGGGCATATGAGTAATACGATCTCTCAAAGGGATCATACAGGTTCATCACTGAACCGGAAGACATGAGCTCACTCATGAGATATTAGAAAGATCAAATTTCGTACACGACCGTCTCGCTTTGAGAACTTGACTGAATTTGTAGGTTTGATATATGCTTTTGGAAAAGTATGTGATCAACACCTAAGTATGATATATTCTTTTGGAAAGCATATGATCAATTTTGACTCCCAATGATCGAATAAGAAAATTGATGATAAAACTCTGAAGTAGACAGTGTAAAATTGATCTTATACTTCGGGTTTAATTAGGGTCTTCCAGTATGCAGGATGTACATGTATTAGAAATACCTGAGGGTGTTGTGATCATAAACGATTATATAACCATGATGCTTCCTTTCCTAGGGAGTGATGAAACAGGTCTGGATTTTAGTGACTCCTCTCAGTAGAGAAGTGATCTGATCTTGGTCCAAATATTGGACATTGACCTGAGTGTAATTCAGATGTAATGAGAAGATTAGATCTACGGCTTTGATTTAATCAAACCTCTATGGGAGGTCTGCAAGATCAGGATCTGGGATGTGATCTCAATATCCAAGTCACTATATGTGGAACAATACAATCGCCATGTCCTTATCTCCAGGTATCCACAGAGAAAGCGCATTATCCTTGAAACAGTTCATGGATAATTTCGTTGTTGATATATGTATCCAAGCACTGAGAAAATGGATAACTAAATGTTATTTAATTATCATGAATAATATGAAATTGATTCATATTATATGAAGAGTTATATATAAGATAATTAAATGTGATTTAATTATCAAAGATGTAAATAATGTGAATGTGATTCAATTATTTAGGCACATGAGAATAGAGATCCAAGATGATTAAATGTGATTTAATTATCATGGATACGAATAATAAGGATAGGCTTATCCCAATTATTCATATATATTATAAATGTGATTTATAATATATAAGAAAAAACTATTTGTAATTTACATTTGTTATTTAATTTTTGATGTGAATTGGATTCACATTGAACAATTAATTGAAAATGTTATTTACATTTTGTTTTGGGTTGTGAATGTTATTCACAAATTTCAAAATAAAAAGATTTCAATATTCATAAAATAGTTATGAAATATTTTTGTAGAATAATTTACAACAAGTGTTGTTGTAAATCTTGGAGATTTCCATGGAATAATGTTATCTCATGAGATCTCATGAGATGACATGATATTGCCACCAACTTCCATATTATGTAAGGAGGCAATCATCATTCCATAATCTCCATGCTTGATTGATTTAATTTAGGATTAATTTCTATTGATTTTTCAATATATATTTAATCTAAATTAAATTAATTATTGTTGTCTTTTTACAACAAAATCTTAGCCATTTAAAGAAACACAAATCAATCTCATCCATTGATTTTGTGTAGTCCATGGATTGCGATCCATGGACTCCCAAAATATTATAAATAGAAGGGTACCCCTTGTTCTTTAAAGTTACAACACACAACAACAACATATTCTCTCTCTCTCTCTCATTCTCTACATGCCCCCTCTCTTTCTTTCATGTGGTCGTCCACCATGGAAACCCTAGAGAGAGTCTCCATCCCCGTAGCATCGTCGTTATGCTGCCGGATCATTTGCTCGTGGATCTCCATTTCCTTCGATGTGCCTTGCTCGTGAAGAATAAGTCGTATCTCGTATGAGAGATCTGGAGATTCGTTGCTTGGATCATCAACTTGGATTGCGAGGAGCATGTGTTTCATCAACGCGCTCGCAAGCGTCTCCTCCATCGGATCGGACTTGAGATAGGAGGTCTCTTCGTTTAGAGACTCGATCGCAACTACACTTCAAGAGGTAACCATAATACTTGTTTGTGGTTTGGATGAAACGATCCGAGAAGTGTTCTAGGACCATGTGGTTTCATCGCATGATTTTTTTTAAATTCTGCTGCCTCAAGCAACTAGTGCGACTAATCACTCTCGATTGCATACAATGTGTTCTTCATGCTTACATGATGCGCTTAAGGATCTCACCATATACTTCAAGTGGATCAAAGCCTTAGGCCAAAAGTTTTGGATGCGATCCATAAACCTAGGACGACTTGGGTTTGTTAGGGTTTGCGGAAGTTTTATCGCATTTCATTTTCGCCTCACTATTTAGTGAGTAATTTTGGCCCTATTTAAAAAGTTTTTAACACGAAATAATTACTTTGATTATATTCTCAATTAAATAAGGAAATCATGGGATTTGAGTTGGCGTTATTTGGAATCTGAATGCTCAAGTTATAATCATTTTAGTGAACATGTATCCACTGTTTCGGGGACTGCGAATCTTGACGTAATTAAGGAGTTAATTACTATTTTGAAACACCTTGAAATACATGAAAATCACTTAGTTTTTTGTAAATAAAATTTTTAAACTTTGGGAACTTATTTTGCATGATTTTAATTTAAATTGATTGAAATATGCTAATTTTAGTAAGTGCAGGAAATTACTTCCCTAATCAAGAATCTTGTGATTGTCATTTAATCAATTAGTGAAATTAAATGGTTTAATTTATTATAATAATTATGGATAAATATTTGTAAAATATTTGATGATAATTTTGTTTAAATGATATTGCCTTAACCAATATTTGATTAGATATGATCAAGATCACAAATTGGCTACTCAATCTACTTTCCAACAAACATAGTTGCTTGAATAGGATTGGGAATTTGTTTAACAAATTTCCTTATAATGTTAATAAAAAATGTTTTGATTATTATTATATGGTATAACTTCGGTTGAAAAATCAATTATCATCTAAAGTACAAAGTGATCTATTTTACATTATCATTTCCCGAGGCGGATATGGTGTCTAGTCAGGGAACATTGGGGTAGCTGGTTGCATCGTGTGTGGTCTGTCCCACTCCCATCGGTACTGGTCATGACATCGGGTAGGGTTGGTATAATTCTTGAGAAATCATGATGTATTTTATAATTATTAAAATTCTAAATAATGTATATTATAGATAATACCATATTTCAAGTAACAATTGAATATTGTTTGTTGGATATTGAGTGGATCATTAATTTAATATGATTAGATTAATTGGAATCCAATTAAAATTAAAAACACTTTGTTATGAATAGAGTTGTATTTTCCTTGGAAGAAGTAATCGTAATGAATATGATTCATAATGATTAATTAGAATTTGAATATGAGATGGAGGATCACATAAGTGACATACATGGTCTCCCATCAAGATGAAGGGTTTCGTCGCCAATGATTGTATGTAGGAGACGCATGTCTAAAGTGACAGCTCCTGCATACAAGCACATCTGGATAAGGCTCTTTGCTTCTCAAAAGAGTAAGGACGTATGCGTAGTGACCCCAATATCAGATTCTCATATTATTGGGGTGATATTGTATTGCACATAGCGAGTTGTATTCCTGTTGACGGTTGGTTCTAGGGGTGGTGGGCCTGGATGTTAAAGACCAAATTGGGAAATGCATGTTGGACTTGGAAGGTGGAATATATTCTCACTTCTTTTTGTCTGAGTTATTGTTTCTCATATTATTGGGATGTAACAAAGATAAGGAAGGAGATCCCGGATCTTACTTGAGATATAATGGTAAGTATATATCTTGCATTGAAAGTGATTAAGGGAATGGACTTTCAGTGTTGACAAGGCAAGACAACTTTGATATAAAAATTCCTAAATCAAAGTAAAGTATATATTTATATACATTTATGCAAATTTCTTATTTTAGATAATCCTTCATTAAACCCACTCAATATTATACTCAATAGTAACCAGTAAAATATCATGGATTGGATCCATGATCATGATATTGTACTTGCAGTCGGACACATAATGTATGTGGTTGCAATGTGCAAGTTTCCTCATAATGATGAGGAATGACAATTAAATAGACAATAGGACTACAACCCTAGGGTTTTGTATGTCACTGTAGTCTTTATCCCTCATAGAATGTACTTTGGAAGTGACATGTCGATGATGATCAAAATTGTTAAATAATCCTTATAAAAGTCTAAAAAGATGTTCTGGCATACATATGTACTCTTGACATTTAATCACGAATGACATGGTTCATTGCATCATGTAGAATGGTTGCTCTATAAGAGATGATGTATTCAAAATGTTTGAGTACCTACCTGAACCTTAGTCTTTAAGAGTTAAGATGTATGTTGATACGATGAGTGCCATCATTCTACTATATATACTCTAGTCATTCATGAAACTTCATAATATTTATATTGTATGAAATAAATGAAGCACATATAAATGTTGAAATACTCCTATATTGAAATCATTTGAATTCAACATAAGAGATCCTTCTTCTTAAGCAATGCTTGTTTATAGATGAAAGGAGCACAGTAGAAGCATGGGTAGGACCCAAGTAAGAAGGAAAGTTAGAGAGTTGATTGTACTTCTATAACTTCCATATGACATCCAAAGAGTTGGAAGAATGCCAATACTACAATAAGTCGATGTATTTATAGTGTGACTCTCCAGACTATCTTGGATCCTTAGAGAAGGACTCAGATAATGCATCAGAATAATCTATATCAACATATCATCATTAAAATAGAATTTCTTATTAGATAAGATCGAAGTCTAATAATTGTATCTCATTCTTCTAGTAACACTTGCAATTGGTTGCATATGTTTTAGAAGACTAGAAAATTTGATCTTAAGATTTAATAGTCATCCATATGGATATTGATGCAATTTTTTCAACAATCTCTATTGGATAGATAGAGTTGTTATTTTCAGTGGGAGAGCCCTTAGTATTAGAGAATGTCTCTATTACCTTGATATTAGAATATACTCATTGTTTATTTCTAAATGTTGGAAATAAACATGAATTCTGGAATATACCTATCATAAAGAATTATGATGGATATATTTCATATAGTAATCTAACATCTAGTGGACTCTACTAAATTAGAAAAATAATAAATTTTTCATTAGCATTTCTAGTATTGAAATTAAACTTTAAAAGATCAATAGGAGTATGAAGATCATTCCATAATGATCTGGCACCGAGTCTTGGACATAAGTCTATTGATGAGATTAATAGATAATTAAGAAATGAAACTTTAGAGTGTCTAAAATTTCAAATCGTACATATTTGTGAATATTGCATTCAAAAGAAGAAAATGTCCAATGTACCCTTCTCTGGGAATGGTGTTAGATGCCTAGGTATTCAAGATCTCATACATAATGATTTATGTGGATTATCTATATCATAATGAACATTAATAATATGTGATATAATTCAATGATTACTTGTGATATGGGATTTCTTCCCTTCACCTTAGAAACCTTTGAAATGCTCAAATATTTCACAATTTTGGTTTAGAACCAAAGTTTGATGGAAGATGAAATGAATTTGATCTAACCTAGGTAGCTTGTACATATTAGATGAATTCAAAGGAATACCTTATGGAGATATGAATGCTATTCCTATCTCAATCCTTCTAATGCACCTAAACTCAAGAGAGTTGTAGGGAGATACAAGTATATCATTTGTGACATGATTTGATCAATGATGAATCTTAACATAATTACCTCTTAGTTTCCAAGGTATATATATATATAGTAGAGACTGCAATATATATCCTCAATAATGTTCCAAGAAAGTATGCTGGAATTTAGCACCTGAGAGTGCTACTTCATTGGGAAAATAAAGGATGGTATTAGATACCTACTTAATGACCTTGAGATTCTTAGAAGATCTCATCTCTGAGAATGTGATTCTTAGAGGATGAGACTCATGAAAATCAAGATGAAAATGAAGTGAAGGAACTCATTTAATCTTGAGAAGATAATGAGGCTCCTGAAATCGGAAACTAAAAGGACAATTTAAGATGAAACACTAATACCTCTTCAAATGAGTTTGAGGATGGATTCCATGTGTCAGTTAAATCTAATATGATCTAACTTCATATGATGAAGATTCTGAATATCATAGCATGGAAAGATGGATGTTTGCAATAAAGTCTAAAGTAGACTTCATATACAAATGTTTTATATGGACCCTTGAGGATCCACCTATATGGGTAAGACCCATTAAGGTGTAAATGGATCTTCAAGAGAAAGAGGGAACCTGATGAGAAGGTAGAGACCTTCAAAGCACGATTCGTAGCGATGAGCTACACACCGAAGAGAAAACATCGCTTGCAATGAGACTTGTTCTTCAGTGACCATGCTTAAAACCATCGCGATATTGCTAACTATAGCTACACAACTTGACTTTTTCCATCTTCAAGATAAATGTCAATATGCATTCCACTATGAATATCTCTATGAGGATATTCACATGAAGTAGCCCTAGGGCTTCATGGTTGAGGAAAGCAAGGTGTGCAAGCTGAAGAACTCCATCTATGGACTCAAATAAGCTTCTTGTAGTTGGAACATAAGATTTGCTGAAATTATAAATGTTATGATTTCAAATAGAATCTTATTGAACCGTGTGAAGCTTAGTGAGAGTGTCATTGTGTTTATCGTGCTAAATGTAGATGATATCCTAATCATTTGGAATAAGGATGATAATAAGTGTTTTATAGTCTGGTTATTCCATACCTTGAGATATGATCTCAAAGACACCTCTTGGATATTAGTTCTGAAAGTTTTCAGAAGCAAAAAAAAAGGAAAGGAGGGTATTGGGACCGTCACATTAGTGCTACACCTTGGATATATTCCATTTTTGGAAAATCCCAAGGAAGGCTTCCTTCCCTTAAGATATGGTACTCGCCTATCTGAAGGGATAACACCCCAAAGAGTTGAGGAAGTGAATGCTAGAACTGCTTGCCCTTGTGCATCAATTATAAGAGGCTGAGTGTATGCTAAATGTGTATAAAAACCATATGTCTGCCATGCAGTGGGAGTAGTAAACTGTTACTAATCCTACTATGGAGATAAAACACTTAGTTGTAGTGATAACAATATCTTCAAAGATGACAAGACTTAGAGATAGTGATCTCAAAGTCTTATCTTCAAGAACTTGAGACTTTACGGGTAATGATCTAAAAGGTCTTAATTGCATATACCTTTAGAGATAGAGATCTCCAGGAATGAGGGTATTCCGATAAGGATAATGAAAATTACATACTGGTTATGATGATTATTGAGTTGTAGTGTCAGAGCCACTACAATTGCCTTAATATTGAGTATTTGCTGCATAAAATGCAACATTCGCATTAGATGCGAGTTACTGTTACAGGGGGATGTGCAAGTGCCATAAAAGGACATCGCGTAGTCTCTTAGGAACAGAGTGACTGATCAGCTTACCTAGCTATTTTTTTTCTAAATAGCCTATGATTGCCACATGAGTGTGTGTTTAAATGATTAGCCCATTAAGAGCTCTACGGGCTACTAGGAGATTATTGGATATGCGAGCCCATGGCGAGCCATTATGCAATAACTGTTATTGCAAATATCATTCCCTGATTTGAAATGAAGAATAACTAATTTGCATAATAGGTCCCTTCGTACAATTAGGGTTATATACCATGGACATCTTAATGATCATATAGCCGTTGATTCATTTATTGAATCATAGAGGCTAGTGCTTGGATAAATATCTAAAGATTTAGATTGAGAACTCATCAAGAACCATCAAATGATTATTAAGAGATGATCTCCAGCTTGAGAAGGAAATGGCAATCCTTTCTCGATAGCTGATAGACCTCTTGATGCAGGTCCTCTACATAGAAATAGAGATTAAGAGGTGTTAGATAAGTTAGGTCAAAGTGTTGACTGAGCGAGATCGAGATAACCAAAGTCGTATGTCGTATACTATCACGATATAGGCACGCATCCTCTGACCGGAGATAGATTAGTTACTATATGTCTATGTACATTTGGCATACCAATAGGTTGATGACCTAATCAAGGTCTATACACCAGCGCACTGGTGTGCATGTAAGGGCATATGAGTAATACGATCTCTCAAAGAAATCATACAAGTTCATCACTGAACCGGAAGACATGAGCTCACTCATGAGATATTGGGAAGATCAAATTTCATGCACGGTCGTCTCGCTTTCAAAGCTTGACTAAATTTGTAGGTTTGATATATGCTTTTGGAAAAGTATATGATCAACACCTGGGTATGATATATGCTTTTGGAAAGCATATGATCAATACCGACTCCCAATGATCGAATGAGAAACTTGATGATAAAACTCTGAAGTAGACAGTGTAAAATTGATCTTATACTTTGGGTTTAATCTGGGTCTTCTAGTATGCAAGATGTACATGTATTAGGAATACCTCAGTGTGATGTGATCATAAACGATTGTATAACCATGACGCTTCTATTCCTAGGTAGTGATGAAACGGGTCTGGATTTTAGTGACTCCTCTCAGTAGAGAAGTGATCTGATCTTGGTCCAAATGTTGGACATTGATCTGAGCGTAATTCAGATGTAATGAGAAGATTAGATCTACGGTTTTGATTTAATCAAACCTCTATGAGAGTTCCGCAAGATCTGGATTTGAGATGTGATCTCAATATCCAAGTCACTATATGTGAAATAATACAATCGCCATTTCCTTATCTCCAAGTATCCGCGAAGAAAGCTTATTATCCTTGAAAGAGTTCATGGATAATTTCGTTGTTGATATATGTATCCGAGCATTGGGAAAACGGATAATTAAATGTGATTTAATTATCATGAATAATAAGAAATTGATTCATATTATGTAGAGAGTTATCTAATATATTTAAATGTGATTTGATTATCAAGGATGTAAATAATATGAATGTGATTCATATTATTTAGGCACATGAAAATAGAGATCCAAGATGATTAAATGTGATTTAATTATCATGAATATGAATAATGGGGATAGCACTATCCTTATTATTCATATATATTATAAATGTGATTTATAATATATAAGAGAGAGCTATTTGTATTTTACATTTGTTAATTTATTGTTGATGTGAATTGGATTCACATTGAATAATTAACTGAAAATGTAATTTACATTTTATTTTGGGTTGTGAATGTGATTCACAAATTTATAATGGAAAGATTGCAATATTCACAAAATAGTTATGAATTATTTTTGTAGAATAATTTACAACAAGTGTTGTTGTAAATATTGGAGATTTCCATGGACTAATGTAATCTCATGAGATCTCATGAGATGACAAGAGATTGCCACCAACTCCCATATTATGGAAGGAGGCAATCATCATTCCATAATCTCCATGCTTGATTGATTTAATTTGGGATTAATTTGTATTGGTTTTTCAATATATATTTAATCAAAATTAAATTAATTATTGTTGTCTTTTTACAACAAAATCTTGGCCATTGAAAGAAACACAAATCAATCTCATCTATTGATATTGTGTAGTCCATGGATTGTGATCCATGGACTCCCAAAATATTATAAATAGAAGGGCACCCCTTGCTCTTTAAAGTTACAACACACAAAATCAACATATGCTCTCTCTCTCTCTCTTATTATCTACATCTACTCTCTCTCTCTCATGTGGTTGTCCACCATGGAAGCCCCAGAGAGAGACTCCATCTCCGCAGCATCGTCGTTATGCTACCGAATCATTTGCTCGTGGATCTCTGTCTCCTTCGATATGCCTCGTTCGTTAAGAAGAAGCCGTACCTTGTATGACGAGATCTAGATATTCGCCACTTGGATCACTTGTATTGCGAGAAGCACACGTTTCATCAATGTGCTTGCAAGCGTCTCCTCTGTCGAATCGGACTTGAGACAGGAAGTCTCTTTGTTTAGGTACTCGATCGCAAACACGCTTCAAGAGGTAACCATAATACTTGTTTGTGGTTTGGATGAAATGATCCGAGAAGTGTTCTTGGATCATGTGGTTTCATCGCATGATTCTTTTTTAAATCCCGCTGCCTCGAGCAGCTAGTGCGACTAGTCGCTCTCGATCACATACAATGTGATCATTACGCATCCGTGATGCACTTAAGGATCTTACCATATCCTTCAATATTTTTGAATTTTTATAGAATTTTTGCTAACTTTTACAATATTTTTAGGATTTTGAAAGGTTTAAGGTTTCTGTTTTGTATTTTTTAGTGATTTTTAGAGATGTGATAGAGTATAATATAATCTATCTAATACATTTTTTTGGAAATTTTGGATAGATACTTAGTTTTTATGGATTTATAATCACTAAATTGGGAAAATATGCATGCTTTTTTAAAATAGGAAAATATAGTTAAATGCCAAACAAAAATTATGCATGAAATATCATGGTTCCAGACATCTATCATAATTTTCCTAAAATTTTGGCATAGAATAAATATTTAATACAAACCAAATATATAAAACAAATTAACAATGAAAAAGGATTAAAATGTAATTTCTACAAAATATGCATGCATGTCATAGTAGGTACCAAAAATATAAGGTGAGATCTGCAAAATACCCAAAGTGACCTAAGTTGAGGGACTACGTGAGGTAACCTAACAAAGGACCTATGTGTGATATTCAGAAAGTTCAAGGTCCACATTGCAAATTAACTTAATTTTTTCATTCTTTACTTAATATTTACTTAATATTTATTAGACTTAAAAATAAATTCAAAAGGAAGGAGGGTTGAGTGTGCAAAATATCCTTGTGGACACGTGATAGGTGTGTGGGGTGGCTTCTGACCTAATGGTCTGTGCGTGCCACCTAAACTAATTCAGCGATCGGGGCTCCACAACACTTCACCTCTTTTAAACAGACCATATAGATGTGGGGCATGCTCTTTATCCATTGTCTCATCAACCAACCACATCTCTCTATAGTTCTTCAAAACTCGTACATGAAGGAGCCTCTTTCTGTCGGGAGGGAAGAATTTCTGATGAATCAATAATGCCTCAACTGGATAAATTCAATTATTTCACACAATTCTTCTCGTCATGCCTGGTACTCTTGACCTCCGTTTTGCTTGCTACCATTATAGATTCCTGGAAGTCCGGTCAGACCTTCGTTTATCTGTCAATTCGATCTGAGTGGTGGAAAGTCACCCCGACAGAAGGTCACACAGATCAACAAGCATGAAGTCGATACCTCGCTTCCCCTCTTGGCTCAACATGATGAGTCGGGGTCTTCAAGAATAAAGAAGAGCACCTTGCAAGTGCTCCTTATACTGACCGATTCATCCCCTCCGGCCGCCTCTCTCACTGCTTAGTGGCTCAAAATGCTCCTGGGGGCCTTCTGTATCTTTAGTTGGCTTCAAAAGGGTCCATACCTCATTTGAAAAGGCATGGAGGTTCGACTGGCCTAAAAGTGGAAGGTATGAATCAAAATCACCCAAAATTGGGTTCTCTAGAGCTGGGACATGCATGACAAAACTCATTGTATGAGGGCAAAGCTCTTGATCCAAATTTGAAGATGAACAATAAAGGGAATAAAGGAGTGGAGGTCTCCAGTGATGGGTTGAAAGAGGTGATCTGACTTCTCGATATGTGCATGATATGTGTGGAAAGATGATCGGGTTGATGGAGAAGGCGATGGCTAAGATAATAGAATGCTTGGTGTGGTTAGAATAGATGTATTTCACGATGGAACATTGGTTGGAGCCTAGTGCTCATGCGTACTAAGATTTTTAGATTTTGCAAAAATCTAAATGAAATCAAACAAAAAAAACTGCCAAACTACCCTAGGTTGAAATGCAATGTTAAAAACCTAACTTTTCTTTTGCCTCAACGAAGGGGTACCTGGGAAGAAGACCTCGTCGAAGTTAATCATCTACGATGGTGGAACAATCTCCTCCACCCTTGTGCTCACAGTGGAATGAAAAAAACCACCTGTTCTACTGTTATAAAAGAAGAACAATGTCGTTGAATCGACCAGGTGAATTTTTTGCAGAAAAAATATTAATTTTTAGTTAAACTCTTTTATTTATTTCATATACTCCTAAATAAGATGTATAGTGTCAAGTACAAGAGTATCGAACTCAGGGAGGTAAACTGTTGGAAACAAGGGTTAAACCATATACAAACTAAAACAGTTTCCTAATTTTTTTTATTTTTTAAAGATTTTTCTTGATTTTTATTTTAGTTTAATGAATTTCATATTGTTTTTTTTATTTTTAAGTATTTTATGATTTTTTATTATTATAGAAAATATTTTTTTAATTTTTATTTGATTTTTATTTTATGATTTTTATGGTTTTAATTTTGTTTCATATTTTTATGAATTGTAAAGGGGTTTTTAAGATTTTTATAGATTTTGGTTTATTTTTAATGTTGAAAATTAGGTTTTTATTAAAATCTATGACGTATTTTAAATTTTCAAGATGTTAAACAATGCAGAAATATTTTTATTTTATTTTTTTTAGAAAGTAGGTGAACTTATCTTTAAAATGATATGTTGTGCATTTTAGGCAATTTTTATTTATTTAGTTATGAATTTTAAAGTTTTGTGTATTTTCTTTTTTTATTGGTTTTAATATTCGATTTTTGTTTTGTTTTTGGTTTATTATGAAAATTTGAGTAAAATATACTAAATATAATTTTTATTAGATTTTTAAAAACATTTTTCTAATTTTTTAGAATTTTTAAAGTTTGTTATATTTTTTGTATTTTAATGGATTATTAAAAAATAGAAAGTATTTTTATTTGCAAAAATTATTTAATATCGTATATAATATTGTATAGAAATATTTCTATCATTTTATATTTTGTATTTTTATTGATTACGTATTTAGTAAGTATATTATAATGTATATATCGGATAGGGGTGTAAAAGTAAATCTAGGGAAGTTTGAGGGTACACACGTAAATGAGAAATTTCTAGGGGCTTTTGCGAAATAAAACTAGTAAGCACGTGTTGTATCATGTGAAGTGCTTCCTGTTAGGGACCTGTTAGAAATTTGCTAAACCGTAGGGGTGAATGGCAATATTGCCAAGGTAACCACGTGATCTAGCACATGGAGGTCACTGGTGGAGGGTCTATTTGTGAAATCAAAGACCTTCGGGGTCTAGTAAGCAAAATGATCAGATATTTAGTTCCGCGCACGCACATTGCACGTGCACCGTTTAAAGGTTCAGCGGTGGAGCGGTGCCACGTCTTGAGGTCGACGCGTGGTTGGGTGTTGAGGGTCGTCGGATCATACAGGTTCATCACTGAACCGGAAGACATGAGCTCATGAGATATTGGAAAGATCAAATTTCGTACATGATCGTCTCGCTTTGAGAACTTGACTGAATTTGTAGGTTTGATATATGCTTTTGGAAAAGTATATGATCAACACCTAAGTATGATATATGCTTTTGGAAATCATATGATCAATACTGACTCCAATGATTGAATGAGAAACTTGATGATAAAACTCTGAAGTAGACAGTGTAAAATTGATCTTATACTTCGGGTTTAATCAGGGTCTTCCAGTATGCAGGATGTACATGTATTAGGAATACTTGAGGGTGATGTGATCATAAACGATTATATAACCATGATGCTTCCATTCCTAGGGAGTGATGAAATAGGTATGGATTTTAGTGACTCCTCTCAGTAAAGAAGTGATCTGATCTTGGTCCAAATATTGGACATTGATCTGAGTGTAATTCAAATGTAATGAGAAGATTAAATCTACAGCTTTGATTTAATCAAACCTCTATGGGAGGTCCGCAAGATCTGGATCTGGGATGTGATCTCAATATCCAAGTCACTATATGTGGAACAATACAATCGCCATGTCCTTATCTTCAGGTATCCACAGAGAAAGCGCATTATCCTTGAAACAGTTCATGGATAATTTCATTGTTGATATATGTATAAAAGCATTGAGAAAATGGATAATTAAATGTTATTTAATTATCATGAATAATATGAAATTGATTCATATTATATGGAGAGTTATATAAAATAATTAAATGTGATTTAATTATCAAAGATGTAAATAATGAGAATTTGATTCAATTATTTAGGCACATGAGAATAGAGTTCCAAGATGATTAAATGTGATTTAATTATCATGGATACGAATAATAAGGATAGCACTATCCCAATTATTCATATATATTATAAATGTGATTTATAATATATAAGAAAGAACTATTTGTAATTTACATTTGTTATTTAATTGTTGATGTGAATTGGATTCACATTGAACAATTAATTGAAAATGTTATTTACATTTTATTTTGGGTTGTGAATGTTATTCACAAATTTCAAAATAAAAAGATTTCAATATTCATAAAATAGTTATGAATTATTTTTGTAGAATAATTTATAACAAGTGTTGTTGTAAATCTTGAAGATTTCCATGGAATAATTTAATCTCATGAGATGACATAAGATTGCCACCAACTTCCATATTATGTAAGGAGGCAATCATCATTCCATAATCTCCATGCTTGATTGATTTAATTTAGGATTAATTTCTATTGATTTTTCAATATATATTTAATCTAAATTAAATTAATTATTGTTGTCTTTTTACAACAAAATCTTGGCCATTGAAAGAAACACAAAGCAATCTCATCCATTGATTTTGTGTAGTTCATGGATTGTGATCCATGGACTCTTAAAATATTATAAATAGAAGGGCACCCCTTGTTCTTTAAAGTTACAACACACAACAATAACATATTCTCTCTCTCTCTCTCATTCTCTACATTCCCCCTCTCTTTCTTTAATGTGGTCGTCCACCATGGAAACCCTAGAGAGAGTCTCCATCCCCGTAGCATCATCGTTATGTTGCCGGATCATTTGCTCGTGGATCTCCATTTCCTTCGATGTGCCTTGCTCGTGAAGAATAAGTCGTATCTCGTATGAGAGATCTGGAGATTCGTTGCTTGGATCATCAACTTGGATTGCGAGGAGCACGCGTTTCATCAACGCGCTCGCAAGCGTCTCCTCCGTCAGATCGGACTTGAGATAGGAGGTCTCTTCATTTAGAGACTCGATCGCAACTACACTTCAAGAGGTAACCATATACTTGTTTGTGGTTTTGATGAAACGATCCGAGAAGTGTTCTGGGATCATGTGGTTTCATCGCATGATTTTTTTTGAATTCCGCTGCCTCAAGCAACTAGTGCGACTAGTCACTCTCGATTGCATACAATGTGTTCTTCATGCTTACATGATGCGCTTAAGGATCTCAACATATACTTCAAGTGGATCAAAGCCTTAGTTCAGAAGTTTTGGATGCGATCCATAAACCTAGGACGACTTGGGTTCGTTAGGGTTTGCGGAAGTTTTATCGCATTTCATTTTTGCCTCACTGTTTAGTGAATAATTTTGGCCCTGAGTGAAAAGTTTTTAACATGAAATAATTACTTTGATTATATTCTCCATTAAATAAGGAAACCATGGTATTTGAGTTTGCGTTATTTGGAATCCGAATGCTCAAGTTATAATCATTTTAGTAAACATGTATCCACTGTTTCGGGGACTGCGAATCTTGACGTAATTAAGGAGTTAATAACTATTTTGAAACACCTTGAAATACATGCAAATCACTTAGGTTCTGTTGTAAATAAAATTTTTAAACTTTGGGAACTTATTTTGCATAATTTTGATTTAAATTGATTGAAATATGCTAATTTTAGTAAGTGAGGGTCACTGTAGGAAATTACTTTCCTAATCAAGAATCTTGTGATTGTCATTTAATCAATTAGTGAAACTAAATGGTTTTATTTTTTAGAATAATTATGGATAAATATTTGTAAAATATTTTATGATAATTTTGTTTAAATGATATTGCCTTAACCAATATTTGATTAGATATGATCTAGATCACAAATTGGCTACTCAATCTACTTTCCAACAAACATAGTTGCTTGAATAGGATTGGGAATTTGTTTAACAAATTTCCTTATAATGTTAATAAAAAGTGTTTTGATTATTATTATATGGTATAACTTCGGTTGAAAAATCGATTATCATCTAAAGTACAAAGTGATCCATTTTACATTATCATTTCCCGAGGCGGATATGGTGTCTAGTCAGGGAACGTTGGGCTAGCAGGTTGCATCGTGTGTGGTCTATCTCACTCCCGTCGGTACTGGCCATGACATCGAGTAGGGTTGGTATAATGCTTGAGAAATCATGATGTATTTTCTAATTATTAAAATTCGAAATAATGATAATACCATATTTCAAGTAATAATTGAATATTGTTTGTTGGATATTGATTGGATCATTAATTTAATATGATTAGATTAATTGGAATCCAATTAAAATTAAAAACACTTTGTTATGAATAGAGTTGTATTTTCCTTGGAAGAAGTAATCGTAATGAATATGATTCATAATGATTAATTAGAATTTGAATATGAGATGGAGGATCACATAAGTAACATACATGGTCTCCCATCAAGGTGAAGGGTTCCATCGCCAATGATTGTATGTAGGAGACGCATGTCTGAAGTGATAGCTCCTGCATACAAGCACATTTGGATAAGGCTCTTTGCTTCTCAAAAGAGTAAGGACGTATGCGTAGTGATCCCAATATCAGATTCTCATATTATTGGGGTGATATTGGATTGCACATAGCGAGTTGTATTCCTGTTGACGGTTGATTCTAGGGGTGGTGGGCCTGGATGTTAAAGACCAAATTGGGAAATGCATGTTGGACTTGGAAGGTGGAATATATTCTCACTTCTTTTTGTCTGAGTTATTGTTTCTCATATTATTGGGATGTAACAAAGATAAGGAAGGAGATCCCGGATCTTACTTGAGATATAATGGCATTGAAAGTGATTAAGGGAATGAACTTTCAGTGTTGACAAGGCAAGACAACTTTGATATAAAAATTCCTAAATCAAAGTAAAGTATATATTTATATACATTTATGCAAATTTCTTATTTTAGATAATCCTTCATTAAACCCACTCAATATTATACTCAATAGTAACCAGTAAAATATCATGGATTGGATCCATGATCAATATATTGTACTTGCAGTCGGACACATAATGTATGTGGTTGCAATGTGCAAGTTTCCTCATAATGATGAGGAATGAAAATTAAATAGACAATAGGACTACAACCCTAGGTTTTGTATGTCACTGTAGTCTTGATCCCTCATCGAATGTACTTTGGAAGTGACATGTCGATGATGATCGAAATTATTAAATAATCCTTATAAAAGTCTAAGAAGATGTTCTGGCATACATATGTGATCTTGACATTTAATCATGAATGACATGGTTCATTGTATCATGTAGAATGGTTGCTCTATAAGAGATGATGTATTCAAAATGTTTGAGTACCTACCTGAACCTTAGTCTTTAAGAGTTAAGATGTATGTTGATACGATGAGTGCCATCATTCTACTATATATACTCTAGTCATTCATGAAACTTCATAATATTGATATTGTATGAAATAAATGAAGCACATATAAATGTTGAAATACTCCTATATTGAAATTATTTGAATTCAACATAAGAGATCCTTCTTCTTAAGCAATGCTTGTTTATAGATGAAAGGAGCACAGTGGAAGCATGGGTTGGACCCAAGTAAGAAGGAAAGTTAGAGAGTTGATTTTACTTCTATAACTTCGATATGACATCCAAAGAGTTGGAAGAATGCCAATACTACAATAAGTCGATGTATTTATAGTGTGACTCTCCAGACTATCTTGGATCCTTAGAGAAGGACTCAGATAATGCATCAGAATAATCTATATCTACATATCATCATTAAAATCGAATTTCTTATTAGATAAGATCGAAGTCTAATAATTGTATCTCATTCTTCTAGTAACACTTACAATTGGTTGCATATGTTTTAGAAGACTAGAAAATTTGATCTTAAGATTTAATAATCATCTATATGGATATTGATGCAATTGTTTCAACAATATCTATTGTATAGATAGAGTTCTTATTTTCAGTGGGAGAGCCCTTAGTCTTAGAGAATGTCTCTATTACCTAGATATTAGAATATACTCATTGTTTATTTCTAAATGTTGGAAATAAACATGAATTCTGGAATATACCTATCATAAAGAATTATGATGGATATATTTCATATAGTAATCTAACATCTAGTGGACTCTACTAAATTAGAAAATTAATAAATTGTTCATTAGCATTTCTAGTATTGAAATTAAACTTTAAAAGATCAATAGGAGTATGAAGATCATTCCATAATGATCTGGCACCGAGTCTTGGACATATGTCTATTGATGAGATTAATAGATAATTAAGAAATGAAACTTTAGAGTGTCTAAAATTTCAAATCATACATATTTGTGAATATTGCATTCAAAAGAAGAAAATGTCCAATGTACCCTTCTCTGGGAATGGTGTTAGATGCCTAGGTATTCAAGATCTCATACATAATGATTTATGTGGATTATCTATATCATAATGAACATTAATAATATGTGATATAATTAAATGATTACTTGTGATATGGGATTTCTTCCCTTCACCTTAGAAACCTTTGAAATGCTCAAATATTTCACAATTTTGGTTTAGAACCAAAGTTTGATGGAAGATGAAATGAATTTGATCTAACCTAGGTAGCTTGTACATATTAGATGAATTCAAAGGAATACCTTATGGAGATATGAATGCCATTCCTATCTCAATCCTTCTAATGCACCTAAACTCAAGAGAGTTGTAGGGAGATACAATTATATCATTTGTGACATGATTTGATCAATGATGAATCTTAACATAATTACCTCTTAGTTTCCAAGGTATATATATATATATATAGTAGAGACTGCAATATATATCCTCAATAATGTTCCAAGAAAGTATGCTGGAATTTAGCACCTGAGAGTGCTACTTCATTGGGAAAATAAAGGATGGTATTAGATACCTACTTAATGACCTTGAGATTCTTAGAAGATCTCATCTCTGAGAATGTGATTCTTAGAGGATGAGACTCATGAAAATCAAGATGAAAATGAAGTGAAGGAACTCATTTAATCTTGAGAAGATAATGAGGCTCCTGAAATCGGAAACTAAAAGGACAATTTAAGATGAAACACTAATACCTCTTCAAATGAGTTTGAGGATGGATTCCATGTGTCAATTAAATCTAATATGATCTAACTTCATATGATGAAGATTCTGAATATCATAGCATGGAAAGATGGATGTTTGCAATAAAGTCTAAAGTAGACTTCATATACAAATGTTGTATATGGACCCTCGAGGATCCACCTATATGGGTAAGACCCATTAAGGTGTAAATGGATCTTCAAGAGAAAGAGGGAACCTGATGAGAATGTAGAGACCTTCAAAGCACGATTCGTAGCGATGAGCTACACACCAAAGAGAAGACGTCGCTTGCAATGAGACTTGTTCTTCAGTGACCATGCTTAAAACCATCGCGATATTGCTAACTATAGCTACACAACATGACTTTTTCCATCTTCAAGATAAAAGTCAATATGCATTCCACTATGAATATCTCTATGAGGATATTAACATGAAGTAGCCCTAGGGCTTCATGGTTGAGGAAAGCAAGGTGTGCAAGCTGAAGAACTCCATCTATGGACTCAAATAAGCTTCTTGTAGTTGGAACATAAGATTTGCTGAAATTATAAATGTTATGATTTCAGATAGAATCTTGTTGAACCGTGTGAAGCTTAGTGAGAGTGTCATTGTGTTTATCGTGCTAAATGTAGATGATATCCTAATCATTTGGAATAAGGATGATAATAAGTGTTTTATAGTCTGGTTATTCCATACCTTGAGATATGATCTCAAAGATACCTCTTGGATATTAGTTCTGAAAGTGTTCAGAAGCAAAAAAAAGGAAAGGAGGGTATTGGGACCGTCACATTAGTGCTACACCTTGGATATATTCCATTTTTGGAAAATCTCAAGGAAGGCTTCCTTCCCTTAAGATATGGTACTCGCCTATCTGAAGGGATAACACCTCAAAGAGTTGAGGAAGTGAATGCTAGAACTGCTTGCCCTTGTGCATCAGTTATAAGAAGCTGAGTGTATGCTAAATGTGTATAAAAGCCATATGTCTGCCATGCAGTGGGAGTAGTAAACTGTTACTAATCCTACTATGGATATAAAACACTTAGTTGCAGTGGTAACAATATCTTCAAAGATGACAAGACTTAGAGATAGTGATCTCAAAGTCTTATCTTCAAGAACTTAAGACTTTACGGGTAATGATCTAAAAGGTCTGAATTGCAGATACCTTTAGAGATAGAGATCTCCAGGAATGAGGGTATTCCGATAAGGATAATGAAAATTACATACTGGTTATGATGATTATTGAGTTGTAGTGTCAGAGCCACTATAATTGCCTTAATATTGAGTATTTGTTGCATAAAATGCAACATTCGCATTAGATGCGAGTTACTGTTACTGGGGGATGTGCAAGTGCCATAAAAGGACATCGCGTAGTCTCTTAGGAACAGAGTGACTGATCAGCTTACCTAGCTATTTTTTTCTAAATAGCCTATGATTGCCACATGAGTGTGGGTTTAAATGATTAGCCCATTAACGTATCTACGGGCTACTAGGAGATTATTGGATATGCGAGCCCATGGCGAGCCATTATGCAATAACTGTTATTGCAAATATCATTCCCTGATCTGAAATGAAGAATAACTAATTTGCATAATAGGTCCCTTCGTACAATTAGGGTTATATACCATGGACATCTTAATGATCATATAGCTGTTGATTCATTTATTGAATCATAGAGGCTAGTGCTTGGATAAATATCTAAAGATTTAAATTGAGAACTCATCAAGAACCATCAAATGACTATTAAGAGATGATCTCCAGCTTGAGAAGGAAATGGCAATCCTTTCTCGATTGCTGATAGACCTCTTGATGCAGGTCCTCTGCATAGAAATAGAGATTAAGAGGTGTTAGATAAGTTAGGTCAAAGTGTTGACTGAACGATATCGAGATAACCAAAGTCCTATGTCGTATACTGTCACGATATAGGCACGCATCCTCTGACCGAAGATAGATGTGTTACTATATGCCTATGTACATTTGGCATACCAATAGGTTGATGACCTAACCAAGGTCTATACACCAGCGCACTGTTGTGCATGTAAGGGCATATGAGTCATACGATCTCTCAAAGGGATCATACAAGTTCATCACTGAATCGGAAGACATGAGCTCACTCATGAGATATTGGGAAGATCAAATTTCTTGCATGGTCGTCTCGCTTTGAAAGCTTGACTGAATTTGTACGTTTGATATATGCTTTTGGAAAAGTATATGATCAACACCTGGGTATGATATATGCTTTTGGAAAGCATGTGATCAATACCGACTCTCAATGATCGAATGAAAAACTTGATGATAAAACTCTGAAGTAGACAGTGTAAAATTGATCTTATACTTCGGGTTTAATCTGGGTCTTCCAGTATGCAAGATGCACATGTATTAGGAATACCTCAGTGTGATGTGATCATAAACGATTGTATAACCATGACGCTTCCATTCCTAGGGAGTGATGAAATGGGTCTGGATTTTACTGACTCCTCTCAGTAGTGAAGTGATCTGATCTTGGTCCAAATGTTGGACATTGATCTGAGTGTAATTCAGATGTAATGAGAAGATTAGATCAACGGCTTTGATTTAATCAAACCTCTATGGGCGGTCCGCAAGATATGGATTTGAGATGTGATCTCAATATCCAAGTCACTATATGTGGAATAATACAATCGCCATTTCCTTATCTCCAAGTATCCACGGAGAAAGCTTATTATCCTTGAAAGAGTTCATGGATAATTTCGTTGTTGATATATGTATCCGAGCATTGGGAAAACAGATAATTAAATGTGATTTAATTATAATGAATAATATGAAATTGTTTCATATTAGGTAGAGAGTTATCTAATATAATTAAATGTGATTTGATTATCAAATATGTAAATAATATGAATGTGGTTCATATTATTTAGGACATGAGAATAGAGATCCAAGATGATTAAATGTGATTTAATTATCATGGATAGGAATAATAGAGATAGCACTATCCTTATTATTAATATATATTATAAATGTGATTTATAATATATAAGAGAGAGCTATTTGTATTTTACATTTGTTAATTTATTTTTGATGTGAATTGGATTCACATTGAACAATTAACTGAAAATGTAATTTACATTTTATTTTGGGTTGTGAATGTGATTCACAAATTTCTAATGGAAAGATTGCAATATTCACAAAATAGTTATGAATTATTTTTGTAGAATAATTTACAACAAGTGTTGTTGTAAATCTTGGATATTTCCATGGACTAATGTAATCTCATGAGATCTCATGAGATGACATGAGATTGCCACCAACTCCCATATTATGGAAGGAGGCAATCATCATTCCATAATCTCCATGCTTGATTGATTTAATTTGGGATTAATTTGTATTGATTTTTCAATATATATTTAATCAAAATTAAATGATTATTGTTGTCTTTTTACAATAAAATCTTGGCCATTGAAAGAAATACAAATCAATCTCATCCATTGATGTTGTGTAGTCCATGGATTGTGATCCATGGACTCCCAAAATATTATAAGTAGAAGGGCACCCCTTGCTCTTTAATGTTACAACACACAAAATCAACATATGCTCTCTCTCTCTCTCTCTTATTCTCTACACCTCCTCTCTCTCTCTCATGTGACTGTCCACCATGGAAGCCACAGAGAGAGACTCCATCTCCGCAGCATCGTCGTTATGCTACCGAATCATTTGCTCGTGGATCTCTGTCTCCTTCGGTACGCCTCATTCGTGAAGAAGAAGTCGTACCTTGTATGACGAGATCTAGATATTCGTCACTTGGATCATCAACTTGTATTATGAGAAGCACACGTTTCACCAATGTGCTTGCAAGCGTCTCCTCTGTCGGATCGGACTTGAGACAAGAGGTCTCTTTGTTTAGGTACTCGATCGCAAACACGCTTCAAGAGGTAACCATAATACTTGTTTGTGGTTTGGATGAAATGATCCGAGAAGTGTTCTTGGATCATGTGGTTTCATCGCATGATTTTTTTTAAATCCCGCTGCCTCGAGCAGCTAGTGCGACTAGTCGCTCTCGATCACATACAATGTGATCATCACACATTGATGCGCTCAAGGATCTTACCATATCCTTCAATATTTTTGAATTTTTATAGAATTTTTGCTAACTTTTACAATATTTTTAGGGTTTTGAAAGGTTTAAGGTCTCTGTTTTGTATTTTTTTAGCGATTTTTAGATATGTGATAATATAATCTATCTAATACATTTTTTGGAAATTTTGGATAGATAATTAGATTTTATGGATTTATAATCACTAAATTGGGAAAATATGCATGCTTTTTTAAAATAGGAAAATATAGTTAAATTCCAAACAAAAATTATGCATGAAATATCATGGTTCCAGACATCTATCATAATTTTCCTAAAATTTTGGCATAGAATAAATATTTAATACAAACAAAATATATAAAACAAATTAACAATGAAATAGGGATTAAAATGTAATTTCTACCAAATACGCATGCATGTCATAGTAGTTACCAGAAATATAAGGTGAGATCCGCAAAATACCCAAAGTGACCTCAGTTGAGGGACTACGTGAGGTAACCTAGCAAAGGACCTATGTGTAATATTCAGAAAGTTCAAGGTCCACATTGCAAATTAACTTAATTTTGTCATTCATTACTTAATATTTACTTAATATTTATAGGACTTAAAAATAAATTCAAAAGGAAGGAGGGTTGAGTGTGCAAAATATCCTTGTGGACACGTGATAGGTGTGTAGGGTGGCTTCTGACCTAATGGTCCATGCGTGCCACCTAAACTAATTCAGCGACCGGGTCTCCACAACACTTCACCTCATTTAAACAGACCATATAGATGTGGGGCATGCTCTTTATCCATTGGCTCCTCAACCAACCACAGCTCTCCATAGTTCTTCAAAACTCATACAGGAAGGAACCTCTTTTTGTCGGGAGGGAAGAATTTCTGATGAATCAATAATGCCTCAACTGGATAAATTCAATTATTTCACACAATTCTTCTGGTCATGCCTGGTACTCTTGACCTCCGTTTTGCTTGCTACCATTATAGATTCCTGGAATTCCGGTCGGACCTTCGTTTATCTGTCAATTGGATCTGGGTGGTGGAAAATCACCCCGACAGAAGGTCACACAGATCAACCAGCATGAAGTCGATACCTCGCTTCCCCTCTTGGCTCAACATGATGAGTTGGGGTCTTCAAGGATAAAGAAGAGCACCTTGCAAGTGCTTATACCGACCGATTCATCCCCTCCGGCCGCCTCTCTCACTGCTTAGTGGCTCAAAATGCTCCTGGGGGCCTTCTGTATCTTTAGTTGGCTTCAAAAGGGTCCATACCTCATTTGAAGTGGCATGGAGGTTCGTCTGGTTATGGATACCTAAAAGTGGAAGGTATGAATCAAAATCACCCAAAATTGGGTTCTCTAGAGCTGGGACATGCATGACAAAACTCATTGTATGAGGGCGAAGCTCTTGACACAAATTTGAAGATGAACAATAAAGGGAATGAAGGAGTGGTCTCCAGTGATGGGTTGAAAGAGGTGATCTGACTTCTCGATATGTGCATGATATGGGTGGAAAGATGATCGGGTTGATGGAGAAGGCGATGGCTAAGATAATAGAATGCTTGGTGTGGTTAGAATAGATGTATTTCACGATGGAACATTGGTTGGAGCCTAGTGCTCATGCGTACTAAGATTTTTAGATTTTGCAAAAATCTAAATGAAATCAAACAAAAAAAACTGCCAAACTACCCTAGGTTGAAATGCAATGTTAAAAACCTAACTTTTCTTTTGCCTCAACCAAGGGGTACCAGGGAAGAAGTCCTCGTCGAAGTTAATCATCTACGATGGTGGATCAATCTCCTCCACCCTTGTGCTCACAGTGGAATGAAAAAAACCACCTGTTCTACTGTTATAAAAGAAGAACAATGTCGTTGAATCGACCAGGTGAATTTTTTGCAGAAAAATATTAATTTTTAGTTAATCTCTTTTATTTATTTTATATACTCCTAAACAAGATGTATAATGTCAAGTACAAGAGTATCGAACTCAGGGAGGCAAACTGTTGGAAACAAGGTTTAAACTATAGACAAACTAAAACAATTTCCTATTTTTTTTTATTTTTAAAGATTTTTCTTATTTTTTATTTTAATTTAATGAATTTTATATTGTTTTTTATTTTTAAGTATTTTATGATTTTTTATTATTTTAGAAAATATTGTTTTAATTTTTATTTGATTTTTATTTTATGATTTTTTTGGTTTTAATTTTCTTTCATATTTTTATGAATTTTAAAGGGGTTTTTAAGATTTTTATAGATTTTGTTTATTTTTAATGTTGAAAATTAAGTTTTTATTAAAATCTATGACGTATTTTCAATTTTGAAGATGTTAAACAATGCGGAAATATTTTTATTTTATTTTTATTAGAAAGTAGGTGAACATATCTTTAAATTGATATGTTATGCATTTTAGGCAATTTTTATTTATTTAGTTATGAATTTTAAAGTTTTGTGTATTTTCAATTTTTTATTGGTTTTAATATTCGATTTTTGTTTTGTTTTTTGTTTATTGTGAAAATTTGAGTAAAATATACTAAATGTAATTTTTATTAGATTTTTAAAAACATTTTTCTAATTTTTTAGAAATTTTAAAGTTTGTTATATTTTTTGTATTTTAATGGATTATTAAAAAATAGAAAGTATTTTCATTTACAAAAATTATTTAATACCGTATATAATATTGTATAGAAATATTTCTATCATTTTATATTTTGTATTTTTATTTATTACGTATTTAGTAAGTATATTATAATGTATATAATGGATAGGGGTGTAAAAGTAAATCTAGGGAAGTTTGAGGGTACGCACGTAAATGAGAAATTTCCAGGGGCTTTTGCGAAATAAAACTTGTAAGCACGTGTTGTATCATGTGAAGTGTTTCCTGTTAGGGACCTGTTAGAAATTTGCTAAACCGTAGGGGTGAATGACAATTATTCCAAGGTAACCACGTGATCTAGCACATGAAGGTCACTGGTGGAGGGTCTACTTGTGAAATCAAAGACCTTCAGGGTCTAGTAAGCAAAATGGTCAGATATTTAGTTCCGCGCACGCACAGTGCACGTGCACCGTTTAAAGGTTCAGCGGTGGAGCGGTGCCACGTCTTGAGGTCGACGCGTGGCTGGGTGTTGAGGGTCGTCGGATCAAGTTTGATCCAACGGTTCATTTCGGATATGGAGATTTATTCCTCTTTTGATTTTGCAGGTCACAACTTGTGTCCTGATCGTTGATTTGATGTTGTCTTCCCCAAAGCCAAACGCTTCCCTTTGTTTTCACCTGTGACGTTAATTCTAGGCGAATGACCTCTTAATCAATTGCTCAGATTTGCAGGTAATTGTGGATCTGTGTTTTGTTACGTACTAGAAGATTGATTCTCTCGGCGATGTAAGTCTTAAAGTGACAGTGATGACCCTCCTTGATGCGCGTTGGTGGAGGTCTCGTTGATCTCCGTCAACGCTTATGAGTGACATAGTGATTCGATCCTCATACGAAAAAAACGATGAATCAGCGGTGTTCTTCGAAGCGGAGGCGACGGTTGCTTCCATTCTAATCCGATAACTCGTCGTCTCTATCAGATCATTTTCAATTTCTTCGGATGCTTGATGTGGTTTTATCATTCGGCTATGCTTCTGATGATGCCTATAATCTCCATGCATCGAGTCTAAGTGAAGCTTGATAATGGATGCTTGGATCAATCTAACAGATGTTGTTGCGTGCTCGGAATTCTGCAAATGCCAACAGCTTGAGGCGAACCTCAGTTCAAAAGTACCAACAGAGAGTAAATGGATGTGGTTCCAGTGGGAAAGAGGCGAAGGACAGGGATTCGATTCTCAAATCCAATTGGATTTGAGATGACCAGAAATGTGTAAAGACGGAGGAACAAAAACTAGACATGAATGAAGTGAACGATGGGGGGGGAGAGGATAAGCTCGCGCTTGACGGAGCGGGGCAGCAACGTCGACGCAGATTGTGCCGCTTCTCTTTCTCTCTCGACCTCGCTACAACACCCGACCACCGGAGATCCTGTCACACCCCTCGAAGAAGGTGGAGCTCACATGGAGATGAAACGAAAGTAATCGCGGATCTCTCCCGCAGGTCGCTTGTGGGCGGATATATAGAGAGATAGGTGATCTCGTCACTGGAGTAGGTGAGGGGAAGCTGATCGGTTGGGCAAACGGCCGGCCACCGGGCGATCGTTGAGGATGTTGGCGGTTGGCGGAGAGAATAAAGGAAGAGGGAGAAGGCGGGCGTCATGGGGAAGAAGGAAGGCGAGGGAAGAGAAAAAAAGGAAGAGAGAGAAAAGGAGAAAATAAAAAAAATAAAAATTAAGATTAAATTAAATAATTATATTAAGATAATTAAAAGATTAATTAAGTAATTAACAACTAAATAATTAATTAATATTAATTATTAGATTAATTAAATAACTTAATGAATAATTAAAAGTAATTAATAATTAAATAATAAATAACTAAATAAATTAATAAATTATTTATTAAATAATTAAGTAATTTTTATTTGATAAAATATTAATAAAGTATAAATATAATATATTAAATAATAATAAATTACTATACATTGTACATTATACCAATAAGGTCTCGAAACTCACATTTTTCAAACTAACTCTGATTTTAGAAAAATCAGTGTCATTTTGTAGATAATTAAATAATATGAATTTTAAAACCGAATTTTCCCAATTTGGAGTCTGTATAGCTGAGTTATGAGACTTGAAATTTTAGGTAACGGCTTCATCGCTTCGGGTTTTATTAGTATTTTAACTTAGTTATATTTTTGTGTATATTTATATTTAGAAGATTTTTAAAAAAGAATATAAGTTAATCGGATCTACGATTAATTAATTAAAAATCCGAGAAGTTTCTACATATAGTACATATATACAATGGGTCGCAAACGCTAAAACTCACACGTTTTATTCTAATATTTTTTGATATTTTTAATAAATAGTACTAAGTATAAAACGTAGTTTAAAAGTGAGTTTGGTCCGTTAGAAGTTTTCTATAAATAGTTATGAACCTAGGAAGATGGCTTTTTAGGCTTTTTCGATCCATTATAATATTTTTTGTGATGAATTGTTTTTCTAATATTTTTATAAAATAATATATATTTTTGTGAACAATTTTTACAAAAGAAGTGATTTAGTTTGGGATTGTCTAAGTGATAAATAAAATAGGTGAAATATTTACAATATGAAAAATGTGTTAAATTATATTTTTAGTCTTGATTTTCTTGATAATTTTATAATTTAGGATCCTTATTTCTCCTTATTTATTTTGTCGACCACGTCAATATTGACCTGGTCTCGGTGTTAGGATCAGTCTGTATATATTTTATATCTACATCCTTCTTTTCTTTTATTTTTCTTTTTATTTTTATTCTTTTATTTTGGGTAAAATAAGTGTTAAATATATAATATTAATATTCGTGGTTAGAATGATAATTAGTTGGAATTAGTGATTATTTACATGTATTTTATCAAGGATTTTAGCCAAAATGAAGAATAAAGGCGATGCATCATAGATTCACCATGGAACCATAGGTACACTTTCTTGTCACAAAGGGCATGCTCCATCTATGGTTCTCGGGGTTACAAATGGAAGAAAATGGATCAAAATTGGGATAGAGTTTGAGGATGAGATTTTATATCTATGACAGAGGGTGATTCTGGAATTTGATATCTGCTTCGATGGAAGGAAGTTGGTGAGACCTACGAATAGGGCATGATGCATAATGATCCAATGAATAGTTTGGTCAAGGAATCGATGTGATTTGCGTGATGGATAAAATGTGGCAAAATGGAGAAACTGAGGGGTCTGACATGTATGGGGTATCCCGTAAAGAGGGGGTGTTGACCAGGGGGTCAACATTCCTTGGAATCCCATTAGTCCACGTAGATCACTACATGATAAAATAGAAATGAAAAATATGAAATTATTCAAAATAAAAAATATATGATATTATTTAAAAAAACATAAAACATGAAAAATGTTTCTTATTTTATGAGTTATTTTTTGTGATTTTTTATTTATTTTTACAACCTTATTTAATATAGTCCCTAATTCTATATTATAATTTAAAGGTATTTATACATGTATATTATATATTTGTAACTTATTTTATTATTTTTCACACATTACTTATTTACATAAAATATTTATTTACAACATTATTTAATACATATCGACGAGTCTCCATTTCATTACCTTTATTCTTTCATTTTTGCATTTAAACCTAACTAAATGCATGTAAATAACATTATTTTGCATAAATAACACACATTAATTATTATGTAAATATTGTATGAAGCACTACATTTAAAGCCGAAATAAAAGAATAAAGAAAAGAAAAAGAAATGAAATACCATATGTATTGAATGACCTTAAACCCTGAGACCTAGGCATCATGATGACTGGGTTGACAAGGATTAAAGTAGGGGGAGATGAGGGCCAAAAATAAAATAAAACCTTAATTTATAAAACCCTAATAAGTTTATTTTGGGACCTATTTTATTCTTTATTATTCATGCATCAACTCAATAAACTTTGTGCATGTAGATAAAAAATATATAGAAAAATATAAAATATATGTCCCACAAAAATAATGCATATTGTGTTTCCTACACTCAGAATAAAAATTTAAAATCCAAATTACCCAGATTTGCATCTCATCCATATGAACTCAAAATTCACCAAAATCACTTTAATTGTATATAACTTTTTATTAGCTATTTAATGAAGGTGGATTCATGTAATTTCGAGATAGGACACGAAAGTTAGGTTTTGGGCCCCTATTGTACAATATACTTGAATAAAATAATGATTTTATTTATTCTTTATATTCTTTAATATTATATATCTTTAAATATTATTTATAACATATGTACATAATTAGAATAAAATAAAACCATTAAGATTACACTAAAATAAATAAGTATACAAACATACGTAGATGAATTGTACATATATACCTATATAACAAATTGTTATAATTAATCAAGTGTACATATTATATCAGAAAAATAAAATAAAAAAATATTTATGTAGCTTTAATTAAGTAGAATTATATAAATTATGTGCATAAGATACTAAAATCGAAAATATAAAATGAAAATTAAATACATACTTTGTAAATAAATATACCTATAATTACACTTGTGAAATGTAACCCCACATAATTTAACCTGTAAAAATAAATAAAAGTCACCATAGAATACTATATATAATAATAAATATTTTTATGTTTTAACTATAAATAAATAAAATCATTTATTAATTTAATTACAATTAATCAGATTTTATTTTATTATTTCATCTTCTTCATGGCCGACTTGGACCAATGAGGAGTGAGTCCACGTTAAACTCGATCAACTGCTCACCCCTCCCTAGGTCTGCATCTGACATGTCTTAGACTCGACCTTCATCGATTTTACCCATCACCTCTTGCACTAAAATTTCTCAATTTCTTCTAGACTTTTACTTCACGATCATTGCTCTTTCATGCCGAAACCCTACATCGATCAGTGGTTCAATAGATTGAGCTATCACCTCAATCCAAAGTTGCCCAGTATATAGTATGACCTCCACCTTACTACTCATTTTGATCCTCTTGCACCCAGGAAAATCCTAATCCTAACACTGCTCCAGGTCCCTGGTGACAATAGGAATTGAGTCGGGGGTTCAACGAGTTCATCTGGGATGAGTTTGAGTCGATCTACCTCCATGGCCGAGCTCCACTGCGAGGTTCTTGAGCTCTTTTGCCTTCAGGTAGGTTGAGCTCCCCTTCTTCATTTCTAGGTAGTATTTCTTTCCGGCATTTCGTTGTTATCCTTAGTTTAGTTTTTCATTCTCTCTAGTAGCATAGAATGCAACTCTCGTAGTTCGCTGGACCTCTACTCCGACGAACCTTTCTCCGTTCATCAGTTGTTCTCCGACTCGTTGTCCACATCCTTCTTCTTTCCCCATTTCTTCTTCATGCACCACGTGCCTCCATTCACGTTGGTCTTCCCTAGATCAAGTCAATGGTGCTCCACCTCTGTCGCTCGTCGGAGGTCCATCCACCCGCCCCATTTAGCATACATTCCATCTACTAACGAGTCGAGGCAGATTTCCCTTGACCTAGCTTTCTTTCTATGCAGGTTTTTGGAGCTAACAAGTCATCACAAGGTGATTTTGGAGTCGGAGGAGGGTCCTAGGTCACCTGTCCTACTCCGACCTCCGGGGACTCCTCTGATGGTCCCCAGAGCCTTTAGAGACTTCATGCATATGTGGACCGACGAGACGAATGATTTAAGTACCTGAGGTTCACTGGAGATGCACGGTGTCAGAGGAAATTGATGATCGAAGCTCAACTGCAAGGTTGATCTTCCCCGTTCTTCAGGAGGAGCAGACACCATCCAATTCATTCATCTCCCCCATTTTGATTTAGACCGTCGAATAGTGCCCCTCCATCGTTGTGATCGTGCGCTTGTGGGGACTGGAAATTTTGCACCTGATCCCCTAGGATTTCTTGTATTTCATTTAGTCCACTAAATTCGAGTTCCAGTATTAAAACTTTTGGAAAATTTTCAACCAGGCTCCTGTATTTTGGTAATATTGCAATTAAGTCCTTATCAAGCGTATTAAATCGAGTATATTTCGGTATTTTGCATTATTGACCAATAAGTTTTTTTATAGAGTTCTGGTTTAGCCAAGAACATTTTTTAATTACAAGTAGGCCCCTTTCAGGCAATATTTTCTTTTTATAGATTTTATTTTTGTTAAAAATAGCTCTTGTGCCTTAAAATTTCAAAGAAAATTAGGATAAATATTTATATATTATTTTGCCACATATATTTTTATTATTATATATTTTTATATTTCTATTTTATTAAAAATTAAAAACAAGTTATTTTTCCATGTCTAACATAGAAAAATAAAAAAATATAAAAATATAAAAATATTTTGAAAAATCCCAACAAAATTAATAGTTGTTTATTATTGTATTTTGCATCTACATACGAAAAATCTTTAAAAATAACAAAAGAAAAAAACTAAAAAATTAAAAATCTCTAAATCTTGATAAAAATCAGAAAATATGCTAGAAAATCCAAAAATATCTCTTTCTGTTCCTAAATTTTGTCTATTAAATTTACTATATAAAAATAATTTTGAAAATTTTGGAACCTTTACTTATTTTTAAATCTCAAAACAATTCAGCCTCAGAATATAAGTCACTGTTTTGACATTTTAATTCAATAAAAAATCTAAAAAATAGTAAAATATATAAGTAAAATACAAAAAATATAGAAAACCCCAAAAATGATAAACATATTTGATTTCCTGAATTTTGAGTATTTGTTATTATTTACTTATATTATTATTTATACTTATTATAATTATCAAAAATACCAAAAAATCTAAAACTGTAAAAATAAAAAGGATTGTACCTTAGGGTATTTTTCTAATTTTGTCTTCATTTTACATTTTTATTATCTATATTACGTATATTCAATACCCACATTATATACACTTATATTATAACTAGTTATAAAGAAAAAGAAATTAAAAAAACATGAAATATATAAAAAATTATAAACTTAAAAATCTATAAAAATATAAAAATACAATTTTCAAAAAATTAAATAGTTAAAAACCCACTAAAAATCAATATCCTCATAAAATCCCAAAACATTTGTTGTTGTTTTAGCCAATTCTTATTGCTTATCCCATGTTCTCCCTGTGTTCGACACCCTATACATACTTCCACTATACATCTATATATATGGTTATAAAAAATTTTGACCCCTCATTTTGACTGATTGTTTAATTGCCTGCGTGGGTGATTGTTGAATAGTTCGGATTTAGTGGGTGGTTGCCTCAATGACACTCTTTCGCTATTTTTGAGGATATTTTAGACCCTCGCCAAATTTGACTCTTAAAATGATGCCATTGGTGGAGCAATGCATAGGATAGATTTTTGGGTCTACGGAGCAATGCATAGGATAGATTTTTGGGTCTATCTTTCTTTCATCATTTCTCGTTGTTTATTTCTTCTTCATTTGATATAATTATTTCATTATGCTAATATACTCTCTTCTATTTTTCTTGCGGGGGACCTCGAGGTGACGACGACCGCTTAGGTGGTTGATGCACCCCAGCTACGGGGAGAGTAGCTATTCCACTAGCTAGCTACTTGGAGAGAGCAAGAGAGAGAGAGAGAGAGGAGGAGGAGGAGGACCATTAGCTTAGTGCCTTTTCTTTTTATTTTTGTGAGAGAGCGTTATTTATTTTTGCACAATTATTTTGTAATAATACGGGTGGCCTTGGAATTGGATAGTCGGACCTAATTTCTAAGTGATTGTTCACTTGGGAGATCATCGAATTTTATTGAGTTTTCATCGCCTTTATTTTCTTTGTTTTCCACATTTTATGCTTTCTGCCTTATTTTTATTTATTTTGTGGAATGAACCCTTAGTTTTATAGGAAATGTTTGCTCGATAATCTAAGGCCAACCACATAATATCTTGCATGTACCTATAACTTCTACATTTGGACCTAGATTAAAGTTTAATGGTTGAATACTTGGATTTGAAACCGCGTGTCGTGAGAGGTCTCCATACAATGCTTGCAGGACCCACTGTGGTGAGTACCGAGGAGCCTCCAAGATCTGACCCTTAGGTTTCTCTTCTAGTATTTAGCATTTGGCTCTTCCCAATAAAAGCAATTCTTGTTTAGGGTGATTTTTTTATGTGCATATCGATATATAAATTAGGTTTAAAAATTCTCTACCTTGCATTCCACAAGGATAGCGCTGGGAAGCATTGTAAGTCTTCTAATTGAGCATTCATCATTTAGGCACTAACGTGAGATTCCCATTTTAGTGCCGCCTTTCATTGCTTTGCCATTCCCTCCATATGATTTTGAGCGATTATGGTAAAAAAATCCAAAAAAAATCGTTTGGTGGTTTGATTGAAAATACTCAAAAATTAAAAATCAAATATTAAAACAAGAGGACTTCTGATTGAACTTTGACCTAAATAACATTTATAAGAACATCATTGTTTGGGGTTAACAAAGCCCACGTTATTTTTAGGTAAACTCTAGATTGAGCGAGGCACAACCCTTAAGAAATAGAGCTAAAAACTCGATCTGTGGCTGCCTCAATTACCACATCGGACCGGCAAAGTATTGACGCTTCTATCATACATGGTCAAGTAGGGCCTTGTCAACGATGGTGTTCCCACCTTGTGTGGAGCATCCGACTTGGTCTGATGTACTGAGCCCATGCCACACCCTCGCAGGTGTGTCTGTCTCATTGGTTTGTGTCCGAGTACCACGCTTGTGTGGGAAGTAGTGGTTTCACCTATCGGCTTCCTCTCTCTTTTCTTTGTCTGAGTAGCAACACATGACTAGTATTGAGGACCTTAAAAAGTGTAGATCACATGATACAAAGGAGGTGGAGAAAGTATGGGGATACTTTCCTGGCAGTACACACACTCCTCTAGGGCTAGCCGTTAAGGACTCGAGATAATAGTTTTACCTGAATCATAACTCTAAATTTGAAATGATAAAAATAGCTGAACTCTTATAGCTTCACATTGAGTTGAGTGGGAGAATCCAATTTTGTTTGGTGCTTGTTTGCTTAGATTAGGTACAAATATCAATGTCTCACGCACTTGCACATTTTTGCCATTATTCTTTTCTCCCTTCTTCTTTGACCCCTGCTCATCGTGAGCCTTCTACTGTTACACTCCATTTTTTTCGTTCATCACCGTATCCTTCTTCCAACTTGATCTTCTCTTCCCCTTGAGATGACAACTCCAGGACGACTTAGTCGGGACTTCGTTGATAGCCACATCAACTCCTATAGCTCAGCATCTCCAATAATTCAAGGTGATTCCCAAGTGCATGGTTCAGACTCCGTAAACCACCCTCAGGAGTCACCGATTCTTCTTCCTTACCCAGACCGGGAAAACTATCTTCCCAAGTTCTGCCCTTTTTGGATGGAGATTGATTTCACTCCATACTCCTCTCCATCCCTAATAAGTTTCAGAATTGACCCTAATTCCGAATTATTTTCTCCATCTAATGCCTGCATGCAGATTGATCAGGGTATATTTCCCATTACATATCTTAGCCCCAATATTGAGCCAGTGCATTCATAGTTAGCATTAGAAATGGCTCCTATAGGGAGAGGAAAGGGATCGCAACAACCAACATAGAGCCAGATACAAAGCAGGACATTGGTCTGAGTAAGAATGAAGTGAATAGTCAGCTCTTGTCCTTCATTCAAGCCATCAAGTAGCAGCTTACTGACCAAGCTCTAGCTCAGGTCACCTTTCAAGATATGTTGAATGACATGAGGAGTAGATCAGAAGAGAGGGAGATACCTCGAGGAGGAGGTGATGATAATGATAATGATGATGATAATCACTCTTTAGAAGGACCTCATGGAGGTGAGGGCGAATCATGGATAGGCCAACCCAAGCCAACCCTCAAGCAATCATACAACCCCAGGGCCAACAGTATCAATAAGTGGATCCACATTCCACTGGAAAAATATATACTTCGAGCTGAAACTGCAACTCCATTTGCTCCTCCCAAGAATTTATTGGAATTGAAACAAGGAATCGTACATCCATCTACAACAGTTCGACCGCATAAGTAGTACAACACACTACCCCAACATCCTGTTGGGCATAGTCAAGATGGCTGCCTTCCCATTCAGCCTTCTAGGCAAAGTGCTATACTGAATCAACCATCTGGGGAAGGTGGCGATGACTTGGGAGGATATAAAGTTTGCATTCCTGCACAAATACTATCCTTCGGTCTTCTCAATCTCAGGCGCTCGAAGATCACTAGTATCTCTCAGGAACCCCAAAAGATCTTTCATGAGACATGGGAGATGTTTAGTGATCTAATCAAGAAATGCCCCCACGATGACATTCAGTGGACCAACTTGGTCCAACACTTCTTTGGGCTTGATAGAGTCTAGTCAACATCTAATTTATACCGCAGAGGATCTCATTTCAACAAGGTCGAGGACGCAGTATGGCAGATCTTTGAGGAGATGACCGAAGGAGAGGTCATGTTATCCTCATCTCATTCCTTCCAGATTCAACTGCTACGACAAGTCCTCCACAAGAACGTGAACGTGGCAGATACACATGAAGTTGGTAGGTCTGATAACTCAGACTTGACCATCATAAGGAACCACCTGTCAAAATTTAACATCATTGAGAAGAGGTCGTAGAACCTAGAGAAGCTGCTGGGATTGGGTAGAGAATGAAGGGATTAGACAAGCTAGATTTCATCACCAAGCAGCTGGAGCTGCTGGTGAACACCATCAACACCTACAATTAGAGATGTCAGCGGGTCGGGTTTGAGGTGGGTATCAATATTCTCAAACCTGTACCCATTTATAAATCACTACCCATGCCCGCCCATTTATTAAACAGATAATTTGTAGCAGGTACCCATATACCCGACAGATATATGTTTACCCAATGGGTACCCACATATTCAACAAAATAAAATTTTAAGCTCTTCATAAATAACCATAAGATTTTCATACGCAGATTAAACAAGAGGAGATTATGTAATATGGTGTTATACAAAGATATGCAGGGTATATAAAGATGTGTAATGTGTAGGAAATATTAATGATATATATGGATATATATTAACTTCTTAACTCTTTAGGTTAATAATTTTGTTTATTAAAGATACAAAAAAGTATTCAAATATGAATAAATGGATGGAAATGAGAAAATTGAGTCGGATTTTTATATATGTATATCGAGACATGTTACATATTAAGTGGATTTGATGAGTTTAACTAAAATTCAACACACATATCTATATTTAAATATTTTGTATTCGGGGTTAGGGTAGGTTCGGGTTTGGGTACCGACTAAACAATCCTAAACCCATACCCATATCCGCATGGGCAGTAAATTCAAAACCCAAACCTGTCCAAAAATAAATGGGATGGGTTTCGGGTCATTAAATGGGGCAGGTTCGGGTCGGTATCGAATGGGTATACCAAGATTGACATCCCTACCTGCAATGCAATGAACGACACCACTGAGCCTCCAACTAATAAGGAGCAGGCACAAACACATCTGCCTCAGCTGAATCTCAGTCAACCTCTGCTCCAGCACGTATACTATGTGCAGGCCCCTGAACCATCGGTGCCACAACTGCATACTGTTGAACAAGATTTTTCACAGGTCTAAAGTAATCCACACAAGGCGGGATCACAATGTCGCTGAGGCGACCCGCGAGAAATCCTAATTCAAACAACAATTAACCCACGACAAGTAAATCAAGCAATGAAAGTAAATGTGCGGAGTTAAAATTTATTATAACTCTACAACAAGATGTGTATAGTGCAAGTATGTGTAGAGGTCGAACACAGGGAGCAGAAAGGCTAGATCGGGGCAAAATTGCACAAAAGTGTACTTGTGCGTGAATGTGGTCAAGTGTCTACTATGGTATTTTTTTGTGGGTTTTTAATGTTATAATTTTTTTAATTTAATTTTTAATTTTATATTTTTGTATTTTGATTTTTAATTTACTGATTTTTATATTTTCTTTTTATATTTTATATTTTTTTTAATTTCTTTTTCAATAATGGGAAATAAAGACAATGTAATGAAATGGAGAAAGAGCTATTTATAAAAATAGATAAAATTGTTCAAAAATTAACAAATGAAGTCTTTTTGGTCTTTTTATACTTTTTTACTGTTTTTGTGATTTTTGGGTAATATTTAGAATGTTTTTGGTATTTTTAATTAGCAAAATAAAGAAAACAGTGGATAAAAGTTGCTGGCCGAAATTAAATTGAGGATGAAAAATAGTAAACAGTGTCAAAAATTCCTCAAATTAATTTTCCATAAAAGAGAATAAAATAGAGAAACTACAGGAACTAAGTTTGTATTTTTAGGATTTTTCTAGGATTTTTTAGATTTTTAGGAAGGTTTTTGGGCTTTTCTAATTTTTAGGAGTTTTGTTTTGTATTTTTTAATGATTTTTGGACTGGAGTTAGAACACAATAAGATAAGCAAAATATAATTTTTGGGGAATTTTCTGATGTGTTTTATATTTCTTTTGGTATTTTAGAAGCTAGACAGTGCTGAAAATAGATGTTTTTGATTTTTAATAAATATAAAAATGCAATAATTATGAAAAATAAAAATATGATGATGAACTACTATGCAACAAGAGCTTAATCTGATTTTTGAGGATTTTTTGGGGCCTTGTAGATGCGTGCATAAAATACAAGAAGCAACAAGAAAGTACACACAACCAGGGGTATAAGCGTAATTATCAGGAAATGCAGGGCCAGAGTGCAATATGTCCTCAAATATTATAAGACAATAGACAACTTTCTAAACTAGAAAGGAATGCTCAAAGTCTTGCGGTTACAAGTGCGAAATTCCCTTAAGACACATGCTGAACACGTGCCTGTCAGGGGCGTCTGTGTAAATCTGGCAGAGTTGGGGGGCTAGTATGCAACTATTCCAGAAAGATTATAACTTAATAAAATACTGGCTGGACTAAACATTCAACGCAAAAGGTACGAGACTATCTCCGCAAAATCCCCAGGAAGCACGTGCAAGAGCACGCGCGCCTGGGGAAGGCGAATTCGCAATAAACAACAAATGCGAGGATATGAAATGCAATTAGTACAAAAATCTCAAACTGCAGCTAAAAGTTTATGCGTCTGATATGAATTACAAAACTAGGCGGGTGAGATATACAAAATACCCATCAAAGGGACGCGATCAACGACCAGGGCGATCTCACTCACACACGTGGTGCGCGAGGAACGCACGATACCCCTTGGCTTCCTACGACCGTGATTAGAATGGAGTGGGCAATCGGACGGCAACTGCACGCGCGTCTCCTCCTCGTTCTTGCGCAGGTGCGTGCAGGCGGTTGTGGCACGCAGGCGGTGGCGCGTCAGCTGTCTTCTCCGGCGACCTTCAACAAAAACGAGCCCCAGCGAGGCTCTCCAGCACCTGGTCCTGCAGAGAAAGCACACGCCCAACAGAGAAGAGTTCCAGGGGCTAGCAAAAAGAGAATGGACGGCGGATGTAGGTGGTGCGTGGAGTCGAAAATGGCCGCTAGAGCTCTTGAGCTCCGGCAAGGTGTTCGATGGCAAACGCGAGTGGATGAGGTGATTAACGACCTAAGAAACACATGAACTAAATAGTACTACTGATATCTAACTAAACTACAAAGGAAAACATAGAAAATACAACCTCAAGCGGCTGTTCACCGCAAGATGGACCTCACGGCCAAGTGGCCGGAGATGGAATGGAATCCACTCCTCGACCCTCTCCTGGGCTTGCCTAGGCCAGCTGGAGACGCTTCCTGTCACCAACGTCGATCCGGAACTGGAAGAAGAGCTCAAACGGGGGCCAAAAAGGGTTCAAAATCAAATGGGGGTAGCTGGGCGGTTTTTGAAACATGGTCATGGCGTGCAGTTCAAGGAACGATCACGGGTGAGGCTTTGGTCAAAACGCCAAGCCAATGCCTGGGCGTGTAGGTTCACTAGTAGGACTACAAATCTCGTGAAGAGACCGACCTCAAACGGTGAAAGAATCGGCCTCCAAAAATCCGCGAAGTCCAAGAAAACTCATCTCTGACAGCAGCCAGACCTCGGTCAGAGAGTTGACCGAGGTCAACCAAGGAAGAGATCTGGTTGGTCCACGTGGACCAACCAGAAAAAACCTTGGCAAAAAATTCTTATAAATTCAATAAAAAATAGGAAATGAATTATTTAAATTTTGGTTATAAAATAAAAAATGTTTATTTTTTTATAAATTATTTTATTATGATTTTTAATTATTTTTATGAAGTATATTTTTACAAGTTTGCATTTATACCCCTATAGGTATATTATCTACATACTTTATTCTTTTATTTTTTATTTTGTCTATTTAATTTATTTATTTTTGTTTATTATATTATATAATTATAACATACTTTTATACATGTAAAGTTATTTTTATTTTATTTTATTGATGTGTTTTGTATAATTAATAAAATATAAGTATAGTTTATACAGGTATGTATATAAGTATAATACCTATGTTTTGAGTATACAAGTATTTTTATTTGAGTTTTATTGATGTTTTTATTCTAATTTTAATGCACATGGTTATTATAAGTAATATTTACAACATTATAAAAATATAAAATTATAAAAATAATAAATAAATAATAAATTAAATATTTTAATATGTACAAGTATACAATAGGGGTCCAAAAGTCAACTTTCAAACCGTAGCTCCGCCAAATGCAAAACCACCGCCATTAATTAGCTTATTTTCCTCTATATACAATTAAAGGTGAGTACGCTGCATTTGGAGTTTTCAGTTGTGAGATACGGGTTTGAGAAGATGGGATTTTGGATTCTTATTCAGACCATAACTTTTTATCTGTACATTATTTTTCTGTGAAATCAATTTTGTATTTTTCTTTATAAAATTATATACAACTTTCATGTACAAAGTTTCTTTATTTGATGTATAAAAAGTGGAACCAAAAATAGGTCCCAAAATGAATAAAGAATGAATTAATAAGTACAGGTGTTTGGTCTGTATTTTGGCCTTATCTCCCCCTACTTTATTCCTTGTCGACCTATTCATCAAGATGCCTAGGTCTCGGGGTTTCGGGTCATAAAATATTTACAATATTTTATTCTTTTTCTTTTCTTTTCTTTATTCTATAATTTTGGCATTAAAAATCGTATTTTATACAGTATTTACACACCTATGCATGAATGCTAAAATGCGTTAATTAATGCTATTTACACGCATTTACTAGGGTTTTTAAGGCCAAAATGATAGAATAAAGATGATGAAACGTGGATTCATCATCCCCCTATACTTGCCTTTGCTAGTCCCTAGCAAACACTTATGCAATAAGTGCAGAAAAAGAAAAATAAAGAAAAGAAAAGGAAGAAAGATGGACTAAATTTAATTATCAAACTTGTCTTCACAAAATCAAAGTTTGGAGCTTAAGTTGGACCTTTGGAATTTTAGTGCGGGAGGAACCTTATTGAGAACCGAATTTGAAATCCAACAGTCCCCGAGAATCCCAAAACTCTGCCCAAGTCTCCTCAATAGCCAGGTCAGAAATATCTCAACTCATACGCAAACTCTTACGACTATGAATCTGACTTGTACAGTGTAAGTGATGGTGGCTCTCCCCAACTAGAATGACAAAGAAACTGATTTCTCCAGTACGACGACCCAATGATTCCCCAATCCAATAACTCCATCCTCGAGGAGCGGGGTATTCCCTTCTAAGTTCAAGTGGCAACCAGCTCAAGAGGAGGGGGTGAAGAGAAGAATGGACGGTAGCCAGTGTAGCTACCTATCCTTGGATGCAAGACCAGTGTAGTCAAGTCATCCTGCTGCAGGCTCACATGATATGACTTTGGAACTCAAGCTTGCTTATTGACTTTACAACATATGTACAAACTTTGCAGGCTTTTTATTTTTGTACATGCCTGAACTTCTCTTTTTTTTCTCTCTTTTTTTTTTGAAATACTATTCACAGCAGCATTTACATAAGGAGTTTTTCCTCTTGAGCCAGTAGACTATCCCTCTTTTGAAGCTTTATCGCAACCCACCGCCTCCTGTCTTTAGACTTCCTAATCACTGGACGGGTTGGGGTGCACTTCCCTCCCTAGAGGAGGACAAGTGTTTCCACTTGTGTGCGTCTCATACCGGCAAATCCAATCCCCTCACCACTCCAACTGAGTTGAGCCATATGAAAGGTGCAGGTGTCCAAGTTAGGTCATTATCAACAAGAGTTGTGCATGTGCTCCGAAATACTCTACTTAGGCAGTCCAGAATCCATTGAACCAAGTTTCGTGATCCTCAAAGAATTAAGTCAACTAGACCTGAAGTACCTCAAACCCAGTTCCTATAAGGTTCCTGTTATTAGGTAGATTTTAAGGTCCAATCAAGCTCCAATCTTCGGATTTTACTTAGACTTGTTCAACTATCAAACTCAATCCGAAAAATGCTCATGCTATGCAATGTGTTGCAGAAAATATTTTTGTGATGCAATTTTCAAGATTTTGAACTTTTTATGGATTTTTGAAAATATGATGATGATGCATATGCAGATGCAATTTTTTTGTATTTTTCAAAAAGATTTTTCAAATGTTTTCTGGATTTTAATTTTGCAAATGTTTTTGGGAGTTTTTTTTGAAAACAAAAAGTTTTTGGCTGAAAATAGGTTAAAATATGTACACGGGAGTGCTTCTTCATATAAACAAGAAATGGATTTTAAGAATTTACAGGGTAAGTGGTCAATTTTATACATATATATATATATAGTGGATTTTGGTGTGATGTGTATTTTCCTCAAACTTATTTGAAAACAATTTGCACACAATTTTTGAAAACTATAGTCCAAAATAGTTTTTACAAACATTTTACACACATTTGAAAATCATTTTGCAAAGGCTTTTCAAACAGTATATATAGGTTTTTCAAAACATTTTTGCAACCATTTTTCAAACCATTTGCAAATCATTTTTCAAACATTTTATTTCACACAAAGAAAAGAAGTTTTACAAAACACACATTTTTATAAAGGTTGAAAATATGTAACAAAATATTTTCAAAATAGTTTTCAATAGATGTCCACAAAGTTTTCAAACTATTTTTCAAACATTTTGCAAAAAACATTTTCACCTGATTTATTAATCAGTAAATACAAAAAGAATTTGAGGAATAATCACATCTTTTTATTAAGATTTTTAATGAATTTTAAAGAATTATTAGCCATATTATTAGGAAAATACGAAAGTACGAGTTATGGCTAAAGTATATACGTAGTATATACGACCCCCCTATACTTAGCTTGAGCTATGTCCTCATAGATCGGAAAGAAAAGAGAAGACATAACTCGTACTAAGTATAGGCAAGTCTAAAGAATAAAGGAATAAATGAATGAATGAATGAATGAGAAGTTGACCGTCCCCCCTATACTTAGGATCAAATAATCCTAAGTATAACAGACTGTACACAAAGCAGGGAGGGTCAAGGGTGGGAATGAACAGATCGTACTCAGATTGTCTCCCCCTATACTTAGGGTAAGATATCCCTAAGTATAGACAAGAAGAGGAGACAATGGAGAGGATCGAAAAGAATAGAACAACTCGAGGTGCACGCCCCCCTATACTTAAGACAAAGTACGTCCTAAGTATGGAAAACTGTCTACAAGGGCGGCACCTTTTCGGTAGATGAAGAAGATAGAAGAGGAAAAGAAGAAAAGAAGAAAAGAAGAAAATAAATTGGAAGATGGAAGAAGAGATCGTGAGAATGTACACGTCACTCCCCCTATACTTAGGGTGAAAGAAGCCCTAAGTATAGGCAACGACAGGAGTGATGACACGGAACGATGAAAGGACACTCGGCTCGTTCACCCCCCTATACTTAGGACAAAGTACGTCCTAAGTAAGGCAAACACGAGAATGGGTGGACGAGCAAAACGGTAGAGAGAACAGAGGCACACAAAAGTGAATATACAACAGAGATGGATGTACACATGATCAAGAAGGTTGAAAGCGAACCTTCTTGCGGGACCGCGGAGGAATAGATCTAGTGTGGTGCAAGTCGACATCGGGGTCCACAGCGGACGGAAGCCGATCAGGGTCGATACGGTGAAGGCCCTCAGTGGAATCGAATCTGAAAGGGACGAACTGGTCAATGGAAGTGGTACGGCTAGGTTCTCCCTTGGTGGTCCTATGGTGTAAAGGCACAGACGTGTGAGTGGAAGAAGTGTGACTCGGTCCGGCCTTGGGAGTCTCGCTGGTATCAAAGTGGAATGGGACGAACTCATCATCATCGGAAGTAGTGTACTCGGAGTCGTCCTGCGAGGTGTCGTCCAAGTCAAAATCAAAAGGCACGAAATCATCAGTGGAAGTAGTCGAACTCAGTTCGTCCTCTATAATCTCAACCGGATCATCTTTTTCATCAAAAGGTCCGAATTTCTGAAGAAAAGCAACTAAATCAAATTCGGCCTTAGTCTCATCAGTATCTATGTGGACAGGAGCGGACCCATCGGTGAAAGAAGTCGAAACATGTCCGTCATGTATAGTCTCTAAGTCTGCCCTCCGCTCAATGGTGTCAATCGTGTAAATCCTACGGATGTCATCAACACATCGCCAATCACAGGAAGCAGCAACACCAAGGTCTATGCTTTCCGAGCTTTCCTCCTTGGAGAGGAATTCTCGGGTCTCATCATCGGTCATGAAGAAGGTCTCTCTGATATCCTCATATAGATCATAGTCCTCAGGGTCAGCCAAGATAGGTGAGGGCGCATCAGGTGCAGGTCTCTGATCGACAGTAGGTGCGGTGATCGACACTTCTCTCTCATCAGCAGGACGGAAGCGAATCTCTCCTGATCCGTAATCAATAACGACCCTCGCAGAGGCGAGGAATGGTCGTCCCAGGATGATTGGAGATGGCTCCCCTGTGGAGGTCTCCATGGGCAATACGACAAAATCAACGTGATAGCTCATGCCCTGAATCGAGATGACAGCGTTTTCAAGGATACCCTTCGGCCTCTTTATTGATCCATCAGCAAACTGTACGATCATCATGGTCTTCTTGAGAGGCCCTAGGTGAAGAGACTGTACCAACGAGAAGGGTATGATGCTAATCGAAGCACCGCCGTCTAGGAGAGTGTGATCACATGTGTGGTCAGAGATGGTGCAGCTAATGAATGGTGTGGCAGTGTTCTTCTTCCGAGGAATGGGACGATGTGTGATTGCGTGGGCAGTGGCCATGGTCAAGATGTGACGCTCAGATCTGCTCCTCCGCTTTCTCTTCTTGGGAAGAGGAGCAGATAAATCGGTCATGGCCTGCTGAAGTGGGGCACGGATGATCTCATGAATAGTAGCCACCACTTCGGGTTCAGATAACATTTTTTTGAATTTTTGGACTTCCTCCATACAAGGGAGGAAGTCGGAATCAACATATACACGAGGTATGCCAAGTGCAGTCTGTACAACGGCATCCTCGTGGTCAAAGGTGGGACAGGGTGTGAATGAATGTGTGGTCAAAGGATCTGGCAAGTGGTACCTCTCCTCACAGTCTGGCTCGATCATGCGTCTCCCGAACTCTTTTTGTATTTTTAAAATTTTCTCATTTTTTTGTAATTTTGGTGATTGCAAGCTCTCATGGAAATCCTCGAGTGAACCCATGTCGTCAAATGGTGGAATATCATGGTCGCTCTTATTGGTACTAGTGAGGGTGTCAATCCTTTGTCTCATATGATCCATCATCTGGGTCAAGTGCTCAAGGGTGGACTCCATGAAAGGTGACTCCATCAGCTCAGTCTCGGGTGGATGTGAAGGTGGAGGTGGATAATACACAGGTGGAGATAGAGGTGGGTGTGGGTAGAAATCCGAGTTCTGATACTGTGGCTGAGGCAGATATGTACAAAAGTCAGGAGCAAAGTCCTCCTAAAAAAAAGGAGGTGGACCGGCTGGAGTGAACGAATGATCCGCAAAGTCCGGATAAAATACGCTCCAGTCGGCCATCTCGAAAACAAAAGGAAAATGATCGGGAGAGCACGACGGTCAAGTCAAGAGAGTGGAGAAGAAGGCGAAAATGCGCGGGGATGATCTAGGACACACAAACAATCACAGACAAAAATGAAATAAATCAAACCCTCAATTCACCTACTCAACTCGGTAGAGACCGTAAAATGCGGTCTTTTAATCTTGTCTGTTTTAGGGTTAGGTGAGAAGTCAAAGAATTTCACACACACTTAGGGGGCTTGATGGGATTTGGGCACTAATCCTTAAGGTGTGCGCGAGCAAATAAAAGCGAAGACAATGAGGGGATTACTCGCCCCAATACAAGATTTCCTTTTTGATCGGTTTTAGGGTCAAGTAATATTAACAGTCCAAATTTTATTGGTTATCACTTTTTTTGGATTTTTAGTGAGAAATGCACGAGCCTAACGAGGAGTCAATTCCTTTAAGATCCTAGGTTAGCAAAATCAGAGGTAGAGTCAGAAAAGCAATGCAAGCATCAAATCAATGATGCATGCTAAAGAGAAATGCTCACCTTGCCTCCAGCACTCTTCATGCAAGGATGCTCAGCAGAATTGAAACCTATCTATATGCAAATGCAAAAGCCGATGAAATCGCCCTAAGTTCAGAAACTGCTATTAGCGGGAAGCACCGCAAGTTGACCGCCAATCCTCAACCCTAGAGTCCGGTCTAGGCTCACCCCTCCTCTGCTCAACAAATTGAGGGTAGGAGAAAGCGCTTTGCGGGGAGAGCTCGCGGCGCGACGGATTGAGGGTGATGATCAACTGTTTAAATTTGACTAAGTCCAAACGATACTATAGGAGCATGCAAGGTATTATGTGTTTGGCCTTAGTCTATCGCAAGCAATCCTAAAAGCTAAGGGCTCAATCACACAAAAGAAATAAAATCGGAAAACAAAACAAAATAAAAGAATGCGAAGAAAACCGTAAAAAGCCGCGGTGAGCCCCCAGGTGAACAGACACCTGGAAGTTAGGCCCGAGAGTCCTGAATGTCCGAGTACCTGTATTATTACAAACATAGGTCGCTCTCTCACTTAAATTACAAAAATAAATGCGGGAAATAAATTCTATGACTAAGGTGGAGCCCGGTCTTCAAAAATCTCTCCCCGTCTCCTCGGTGCTCGACTGGCAGATGTCGGCTTCACGTGGGTGCGTAGGCGCCTAGGGTGGAGCGCCTCCCTCAATCCGCGGGTCCTCGCACAAAGTCAACAAAAGAGAAGGTTAGACAGCTCAAGAGATATATCAGAAATAAAGAAAATAAAATAGCGAAAAATAAAAGCCGCGAAATAGACAATCAATCACAAACACAAACAAGACCCGAACTACGCGCTGTTGCTCCCCGGCAACGGCGCCATTTGTTGAACAAGATTTTTCACAGGTCTAAAGTAATCCACACAAGGCGGGATCACAATGTCGCTGAGGCGACCCGCGAGAAATCCTAATTCAAACAACAATTAACCCACGACAAGTAAATCAAGCAATGAAAGTAAATGTGCGGAGTTAAAATTTATTATAACTCTACAACAAGATGTGTATAGTGCAAGTATGTGTAGAGGTCGAACACAGGGAGCAGAAAGGCTAGATCGGGGCAAAATTGCACAAAAGTGTACTTGTGCGTGAATGTGGTCAAGTGTCTACTATGGTATTTTTTTGTGGGTTTTTAATTTTATAATTTTTTTAATTTAATTTTTAATTTTATATTTTTGTATTTTGATTTTTAATTTACTGATTTTTATATTTTCTTTTTATATTTTATATTTTTTTTAATTTCTTTTTCAATAATGGGAAATAAAGACAATGTAATGAAATGGAGAAAGAGCTATTTATAAAAATAGATAAAATTGTTCAAAAATTAACAAATGAAGTCTTTTTGGTCTTTTTATACTTTTTTACTGTTTTTGTGATTTTTGGGTAATATTTAGAATGTTTTTGGTATTTTTAATTAGCAAAATAAAGAAAACAATGGATAAAAGTTGCTGGCCGAAATTAAATTGAGGATGAAAAATAGTAAACAATGTCAAAAATTCTCAAACTAATTTTCGATAAAAGAGAATAAAATAGAGAAACTACAGGAACTGAGTTTGTTTTTTTAGGATTTTTCTAGGATTTTTTAGATTTTTAGGAAGGTTTTTGGGCTTTTCTAATTTTTAGGAGTTTTGTTTTGTATTTTTTAATGATTTTTGGACTGGAGTTAGAACACAATAAGATAAGCAAAATATAATTTTTGGGGAATTTTCTGATGTGTTTTATATTTTTTTTGGTATTTTAGAAGCTAGACAGTGCTGAAAATAGATGTTTTTGATTTTCAATAAATATAAAAATGAAATAATTATGAAAAATAAAAATATGATGATGAACTACTATGCAACAGGAGCTTAATCTGATTTTTGAGGATTTTTTGGGGCCTTGTAGATGCGTGCATAAAATACAAGAAGCAACAAGAAAGTACACACAGCCAGGGGTATAAGCGTAATTATCAGGAAATGCAGGGCCAGAGTGCAATATGTCCTCTAATATTATAAGACAATAGACAACTTTCTAGACTAGAAAGGAATGCTCAAAGTCTTGCGGTTACAAGTGCAAAATTCCCTTAAGACACATGCTGAACAAGTGCCTGTCAGGGGCGTCTGTGTAAATCGGGCAGAGTTGGGGGGCTAGTATGCAACTATTCCAGAAAGATTATAACTTAATAAAATACTGGCTGGACTAAACATTCAACGCAAAAGGTACGAGACTATCTCCGCAAAATCCCCAGGAAGCACGTGCAAGAGCACGCGCGCCTGGGGAAGGCGAATTCGCAATAAACAACAAATGCGAGGATATGAAATGCAATTAGTACAAAAATCTCAAACTGCAGCTAAAAGTTTATGCGTCTGATATGAATTACAAAACTAGGCGGGTGAGATATACAAAATACCCATCAAAGGGACGCGATCAACGACCAGGGCGATCTCACTCATACACGTGGCGCGCGAGGAACGCACGATACCCCTTGGCTTCCTACGGCCGTGATTAGAATGGAGTGGGCAATCGGACGGCAACTGCACGCGCGTCTCCTCCTCGTTCTTGCGCAGGTGCGTGCAGGCGGTTGTGGCACGCAGGCGGTGGCGCGTCAGCTGTCTTCTCCGGCGACCTTCAACAAAAACGAGCCCCAGCGAGGCTCTCCAGCACCTGGTCCTGCAGAGAAAGCACACGCCCAACAGAGAAGAGTTCCAGGGGCTAGCAAAAAGAGAATGGACGGCGGATGTAGGTGGTGCGTGGAGTCGAAAATGGCCGCCGGAGCTCTTGAGCTCCGGCAAGGTGTTCGATGGCAAACGCGAGTGGATGAGGTGATTAACGACCTAAGAAACACATGAACTAAATAGTACTACTGATATCTAACTAAACTACAAAGAAAAACATAGAAAATACAACCTCAAGCGGCTATTCACCGCAAGATGGACCTCACGGCCAAGTGGCCGGAGATGGAATGGAATCCACTCCTCGACCCTCGCCTGGGCTTGCCTAGGCCAGCTGGAGACGCTTCCTGTCACCAACGTCGATCCGGAACTGGAAGAAGAGCTCAAACAGGGGCCAAAAAGGGTTCAAAATCAAATGGCGGTAGCTGGGCGGTTTTTGAAACATGGTCATGGCGCGCAGTTCAAGGAACGATCACGGGTTAGGCTTTGGTCAAAACGCCAAGCCAATGCCTGGGCGTGTAGGTTTACTAGTAGGACTACAAATCTCGTGAAGAGACCGACCTCAAACGGTGAAAGAATCGGCCTCCAAAATTCCGCAAAGTCCAAGAAAACTCATCTCTGACAGCAGCCAGACCTCGGTCAGAGAGTTGACCGAGGTCAACCAAGGAAGAGATCTGGTTGGTCCATGTGGACCAACCAGAAAATACCTTGGCAAAAAATTCTTATAAATTCGATAAAAAATAGGAAATGAATTATTTAAATTTTGGTTATAAAATAAAAAATGTTTATTTTTTATGAATTATTTTATTATGATTTTTAATTATTTTTATGAAGTATATTTTTACAAGTTTGCATTTATACCCCTATAGGTATATTATCTACATACTTTATTCTTTTATTTTTATTTTTGTCTATTTAATTTATTTATTTTTGTTTATTATATTATATAATTATAACATACTTTTATACATGTAAAGCTATTTTTATTTTATTTTATTGATGTGTTTTGTATAATTAATAAAATATAAGTATAGTTTATACTGGTATGTATATAAGTATAATACCTATGTTTTGAGTATACAAGTATTTTTATTTGAGTTTTATTGATGTTTTTATTCTAATTTTAATGCACATGGTTATTATAAGTAATATTTACAACATTATAAAAATATAAAATTATAAAAATAATAAATAAATAATAAATTGAATATTTTAATATGTACAAGTATACAATAGGGGTCCAAAAGTCAACTTTCAAACCGTAGCTCCGCCAAATGCGAAACCACCGCCATTAATTAGCTTATTTTCCTCTATATACAATTAAAGGTGAGTACGCTGCATTTGGAGTTTTCAGTTGTGAGATACGGGTCTGAGAAGTTGGGATTTTGGATTCTTATTCAGACCATAACGTTTTATCTGTACATTATTTTTCTGTGAAATCAATTTTGTATTTTTCTTTATAAAATTATCTACAACAAAGTTTCTTTATTTGATGTATAAAAAGTGGAACCAAAAATAGGTCCCAAAATGAATAAAGAATGAATTAATAAGTACAGGTGTTTGGTCTGTATTTTGGCCTTATCTCCCCCTACTTTATTCCTTGTCGACCTATTCATCAAGATGCCTAGGTCTCGGGGTTTCGGGTCATAAAATATTTACAATATTTTATTCTTTTTCTTTTCTTTTCTTTATTCTATAATTTTGGCATTAAAAACCGTATTTTATACAGTATTTACACACCTATGCATGAATGCTAAAATGCGTTAATTAATGCTATTTACACGCATTTACTAGGGTTTTTAAGGCCAAAATGATAGAATAAAGATGATGAAACGTGGATTCATCACATACGTAAATGGTTTTCTACTAGCCCCATGATTTCCAACATCAATATCTCGAGCCTTGTTGTCCACCTCCCATGCTCATTCAAGAGGTCTAAAATGATCAACAACTGACCCATCCTCAGGGACAACCCCTGGGTCAGCAAAATGCCAGCCAACCATATCATTAGCAACAAGGAGGGTGGAATTTCCAGCCCAACTCGGCCCAACAACAACCTCTACAGTATGGTTACAACTGGAGGCATAACAACTGCCAGTAGTAGGCCGGATACTGTAATCAACAGTACCAGCAACTGGCTGCTCAGTAACACCACTAGTATTCCTTGCTGCAATACCATCAGTACCCTTCTCTTCCTCCTCCTCCTTACTATTCTCAGGGTTACCAGCATCAGCCTCCTTCCTATCATCAGAGTCAACGGTCTTATCAGGTCACTTCTGAGGTCTCTCTGGTTAATCCAAACCTAGATTGTTTGTCTTAGATTGTGAAGAACATGGTTGAGATGAGACAGAAGTTAGACGACCTGACGACCGCCAAAACAGTTATCCCGGAGTAGGTCAAAGCTAATCTAATTAACTTTCGTCGCAAGGAGTAGGTAGCCTACACTGTTCCACCCAATTCAGGTGAAAATAATGTCTTTTTTTATCTAACGTTGTACATCTCAAGAACGATAGGACACTCTAGCCATCTGCAATAGCAAAAGGAAAGAACAAAGCATTAGACGACAAGTCATCGGCCATGTCGACACCAGGGCCTTTACAATTTTTTGGAGCAACACTAGATACCAAAATACAAAAAATGAAGAAAATGTAAAAAACACAAAAAGAGAGCAGCAATCCCGATGAATTTGTGCCAGCCTTGAAGAAGCCACCCCACGTAGCATAACTAAAGCTAGTCGACGGAGCCGAGCCTATTATTTTTTGTCCACCAAATGTAGATGAATGTATATCTTTTTGCCATATACTTTTACAGAAAGATATGGACAAAATTTTGAATGAAAATGAATACATTTTTTATGGTGTAAATATGCCTTTTCCTTCTGTATTTAATCAAAAACAATAAAAAATTGAAAAAAATGCTTTGTCTGACCCGAAAATAGTCCAAATTTTGCAAAGCTTGATTCATGAAATGTCGTTGTTAAAAGCCATATAGCACATGCATGCAGTGAAATGAGTGTTGGACATGCAAGCCCACGACGAGCCATTATGCAATAAATGTTATTGCAAATATCATTCCCTGATCTGAAATGAAGAATAACTAATTTGCATAATAGGTCCCTTAGTATAAATAATGTTATGTACCATGGCCATCTTAATGATCATACAGTTGTTGATTCAATTGTTAAATCATAGAGGTTGGTACTTGGATGAATATCTAGAGAGTTAGATTGAGGACTCATCAAACATCATAAATGATTGTTAAGAGATGATCTCCAGCCTGATTAGGAGATATCAATCCTTTCTCTTTTTGCTGATATCTGACCGACCTCTTGATGCAGGTCTTCTGTATAGGAATAGAGATTCAGAGGTGTCAGATTAGTAAGGTCAAAGAGTTGACTTAACGAGATCTAGATAACCAAAGACCTATGCCGTATGTTGTCACACTATAGGCATGCATCCTCTAACAAGAGAGATATGTGTTACTATATGTATGAGTATGTACATTTGGCAGACTGATAGGTGATGGCCTAATGTAGGTCTATACATCAGTGCGCTGGTGCGCATACAAGGGCATATGACTAATACATTCTCTCAAAGGGATCATACATGTTCATTTACTTAACCGGAAGACATAAGCTCACTCATGAGATATTGGGAATCAAATTCCGTGCACGGTCATCTCACTTTAGAAGCTTGATTGAATTTGTAGGTTTGATATGTACTTTTGGAAAGTATATGATCAATACCTAGGTATGATATATGCTTTTGGAAAGTATACGATCGATACCAACTCCAAATGATCAAATGAGAAACTTAATGATTAAACCCTGAAGGAGACAATCTAAATTAATCTAAAACTTCAGGTTTATTCTAGGTCTTTCAATATGCAATATGTACAAGTATTAAGAATATCTGATGGTGATGTGATCATAAATGATTTTATAACCATGGTGCTTCCATTCATAGAGAGTGATGAAATGGGTTTGGATTTTAGCGACTCCTCTCAACAGAGAAGTAATCTGATCTTGGTCCAAATGTTGGATACTGATCGGAATGTGATTCATATATAATGAAAATATTAGATTTACGATTTTGATTTAATCAAACATCTTTGGGAGGTCCGCAAGATCTGGATTTGAGATTTGATCTCAATATCCAAGTCACTATACATGGAACATACAATAGCCCTGTCCTTATCTATAAGTATCCATGGAGAAAGCACATTATCCTTGAAAGAGTTCAAGGGCAATTTCATTGTTGATAATGTATCTGAGCATTGAGAGATGGATAATTAAATGTGATTTAATTATCATGAATAGTTTGAATTGGTTTCATATTATTTGGACATATAAAGAGAGTTATCTAAGATAATTAAATGTGATTTAATTATCAAAGATGCGAATAATGTGAATTTGATTGATATTATTTGGGTACATGAGAATAGAGATCTAAGATGATTAAATATGATTTAATTATCACGGATGAATAATGTGGATAGAACTATCCATATTAATCATATATATTATAAATAAAATTTATAATATATAAGGGATAGCTATTTGTAAATAACATTTACAATTTAAATGTTGATGTGAATTGGATTCACATTGGACCATTAATTGAAAATGGAATTTACATTTTATTTTGGGGTGTGAATGTGATTCACAAATTTCCAATGGAATTATTGCAATGTTTACAAAATAATTAAGAATTATTTGTGTGAATAAATTTGTAACAAAAGTAGCTGCAAATTATTGATGATTTTCATGGGATAATGTAATCTCATGAAATTAGAATAAGATTGCCATCCACCAACAAAGGTGGTGGACGACCACCAAGTCCTACTTAGATTGGGTGGATGTCGCCCCTTATTATGGTAGGATAATCTACTCTTTCCAAATTATCTTTAAGGATAATTGATTTAATTTGAAATTAATTTATATTGATTATTCAATATATATTTAATTTAATTAAATTAGTTATTATTTTATTTTTACAACAATATCATGGCCATTGAAAGAAACACAAATCAATCTCATCCATTGAATTTGTGTTGTCCATGGATTTAGATCTATGGACTCCCACCCTTGCTCTTCAAAGGACAACAACCAATTCTCTCTCTCTACATGCCAAATCTCTCTCTCTCTTCCCTCTCTCTCTCTCTCTTATTGTGGCTATCCACCATGGAGACCTAGAGAGAGTCGTCATCGTCGCCGCATCGTCATTATGCTGCCAGATCATTTGCTCATGGATCTCCATATTCTTCGGTGTGTCTCGCTCATGAAGAAGATGCCATATCTTGTGTGACGAGATTAGGAGATTCTCCGCTTGTATTATCAACATGGATTACGAGGAGCACGCATTTCATCAACGCGCTCACAAGCATCTCCTCCGTCAGATCGGACTTGAGACAAAAGGTATCTTCATTTAGAGTCTCGATCGCAACCGCTCTTCAAGAGATAAACCTAATACTTGTTTGTGATTAAATGAAATGATCCGAGAAATGTTCTTGGATAATGTGGTTTCATCGTTCATTTTTTTTAAAATTCGCTGCCCCAAGCTACTAGTACGACTTGTCGCTCCAGATCACATACGATGCGATCCTCACACTTCTGTGATGTGTTTAAGGATTTCCCATATACTTCAAGTGTTATCAGAGTCATAGGTCAGAGCTTTTGGATATGATCCATAAATCTAAGATGACTTGGGAAATTTTGGTTGTGTGATGTTTTATCGCATTTTGTTTGCGCAACCCAGTTTTGTATGATTTTTTCACCATGTTTAAAAGTATTTAAACATGAAATTATCTTTTGAATAATGTTACCCATATGGAAATAGTGGGACTTGAGTTTGCACGATTTGGAATCTATTTGCTCAAGTTATGACCTTTTTAGTGAACATTATCTACTGTTTCGGAAGACGAATTATGACGTGTTTAAAGAGTTAACCACAGTTTTGATTCGCCTTTAAATGCATGAATATAACATGGCTTCTGTTATGAATCAAATTAGTAAACTTTGGAAACTTATTTTGCATAATTTAGATTTAAATTGATTGAGTTATGCTAATTTTAGTAAGTAGGGGTCACTGCTGAAATTACTTTCCCAATCAAGAACCTTGTGATTGTCATTTAATCAACTAGTAGAAATTAATGGTTAATTGTCTAAAATAATTATTGACGAATATTTGTGAGGTATTTCATGATGATTATTTCCTTAAATGGCATTGCCTTAACCACAATAGATTAGATTTGATCTAGATCACAAATTGCTTACAACAATTCCAACAAACATAGTTGCTTGAATGGCATTGGGGAATTATTTAGCAAATCTTATTATAATATTAATAAAAAATTGTTTTGGTAATATTATATGGTATAACTTCAGTTGAAAGACCGATTATAATCTTAAACACAAAATGATTAAATCGTATTATCTTGTCCTGAGTTGGATATGACGTCTAGTCGGGAAGCATTGGGGTAGCATGTTGCTCCGTAAGTGGTCTGTTCCACTCCCGTCGGTAGTGGCCATGACATCGGGTAAGGAAAATATAATGCACAATCGATCATGATGTATTTTTTCTGATTATTAAAATTTGAATAATACGTATTCTGAGATTATACCATCCTTCAAGTAACAATTGAAATTTATTTATTGGTTGATTGATTGGATTAATAATTGATTTAATATGATTAAATTAATTAGATCCAATTAAAAGTAAAGTCTCTATTATGAATATAATAGTATTTTTCTTGAAAGTATTAATTATGTGAATATGATTCATAATAATTAATTAGAATTTGAACATGATATGGAGGATCACATAAGTGACATCCGTAGTCTCCCGTCAAAGTGAAGGGTTTCGACACCAGGGATTGTATGTAGGAGCTACTTGTCTGAAGTGACAGCTCCTGTATACATGCGCATCTGGATCGGGCTCTTTGCTTCTCTAAAGAGTAAGGCCATATGCGTAATGACCCCAACATCAAGTCCTCATATTATTGGGGCAATATTTTGTTGCGCATAGCGAGTTCTAATAATGTTGATGGTTGGTTCAATTGACGACAGGTCAACGTCACCTTGGGGTGGTGGGTCGGGTGTTCAAGGCGAAATTGGGAATGCAAGTTGGACTTGCAAGGTGGAATGAGTTTCTGCTTCTTTTTATCCAAGTTGAAAGTTCTCATATTATTGGGATGTAACAAAGATAGGGAAGGAGATCCCAGATCTTGATTGAGATATATTGGTAAGTATATCTCTTACATTGAAAGTGAATAAGGTAATGAACTTTCAGTGTTGACAAGGTAGGACAACTTTTATAAAAATTCTTAAATCAAAGTAAAATATGTATATATATGCAAATTTCTTATTTCAGATAATCATCATTAAACCCACTTATTACTATACTCAATGATAACCATTAAAATATCATGGATTGGATCCATGATTAAGATATTGTACTTGCAGTTTGACACATAATGTATGTGGTTGCAATGTGCAAGTTTCCTCATAATAATGAGGAATGACAATTAAATGAATTGGACAACAACCTAGAGTTTGTATGACTTCATAGTCTTGATCTCTCATAGAGTGTGCTTTGGAAGTATCATGTCGATGATGATTGTAATTATCCAATAAACCTTAGAAAAATCAAAGAAGATATTCTGGCAAACATATGTGCACTCGATATTTAATCATGAATTACATGGTTCACTACATCATGTAGAATGGTGGATCTATTAGAGATGACGTATTCAAAAAAGTTTGAATACCGACTCTAACCAAAGTTTTTTTAGAGTTTAGATGGATATATATACGATGAGTGTCATCATTCTATTATCTATCTAGTCATTCATGAATCTTTATAATATTCATATTGTACGAATTAAATGAAGAATGCATAAATGATTAAATACTCTTGGGCCTTTCCTGTACATCTTAGGGGGAAGGTAAAGAAGGCCTCCTTCGGGGGGGGGGGGGCGAGCCATCAGTGAGATACCACTCTAGAAGAGCTAGAATTCTAACCTTGTACCATGACCTACGGGCCAAGGGACATAGGAACGCCTGTGAATTCGATCAATTACTCTTCAGGCTTTGAAAATAGACATATGTATATATTGAGCTAAAACTTTGACTTCTGTGCCCGATCTATTCGAGATCTTGTTTATCATAAGGTTCGTTACCCCAACCAATGGATGATGAGATATTATTCTATTATTTTTATTCTATCATTACTCTACTTAAATTACCATTATTCCACTTAATATAAATTGTTAATACTTAACTTCTTAACTTAATATATATATTTTGTATATTATTTAATTATATTATTTTATTAATAATTAGTTTATTATTATTAATAATAATTTAATTTTTTTTATTTTTTATTACTTTAAACTTTTGAATATATTTACTAATTTTTATATTTGTACTCTTATATATATATTATTTTAGTAGAAATTGAAATAAAAAAGAATTAACGATGAGATTTATTATCGTTTTTGCATGTCTACCAAAAATCTGAGTGTGTGCGAATTCTCCCAATTTATCACCTACCATACAATCCGTTATATAAATGGGTAAATGTTCTTTTCCATTATGAATAAAAATTGTATGGCCGATCATTGCGGGTACAATGGTTGATGCTCTGGAGCATGCTAAGATATCTACGACAAGAGATATAGCTCAATTAGGTAGAGCAACTTGTTTACACGTGCACTGATGCTTTTCAAGGAAGACCTTATGCAATCAGTATATTTGATCTTATTGAGAAATAAATGTCTTACTCCATGGATTCTAAAGAATAAGAGAACAATAGCTTGACAAATATTTATTTGTGGTTCAATCTGATTTCGATGCGAATTTTAGTGTCAATGTGAAACAGAACCCATCATTGATTGGTTTTTCAGATCACTTCCGGATCTAGGTCTTTTACTAATTAGTCCCATTAAAGACCCTAGAGGCATATTTTTTTGAAATGAGGTCCTCGATAACGAGACAAAAAAACTCCTTTATTTTATTAAAATTTCAATATTAAATTGAAATAATCATTTTACAAATAAATCGAAAATAGGTTTGAACTAAATAAAAGAATCAAAACAAAGCAAGATTTATTGAAGTACTACAAAATAAAATATAATGAAAAGAATTGTATCAATATTCAGATTATATATATATCCAGAATAGGTAAGGCTACATTTTATGATTTGTCACCTTGTAGAGATCTAATTTCATATTGAAATCTTTTGAATTCGACAGAAGAGATCCTTTGTCTTAAGCAATGGTTGTTTATAGATGAAAGGAGCGCATTGGAAGCATGGGTCAGACCCAAGTTAGAAGGAAAGTCAAAGAGTTGACTGTACTTTTATGGTTTCCACACATATGACATCCAAAGAGTTGGATGAATGCCCATACTACAACAAGTCGATGTATGGATAGTATGACTATCTAGACTATCTAAAATATTTAGAGAAAGACTCGGATAGTGCATCAGAATAATCTACATATAATCATTGAAATTGACTTTCTTATTTGATAAGATCGAAGTTTGATAACTGTATCTCATTCTTCTAATAACACTTGCAATTGGTTACATATGTTTTAGAAGACTAGAAAATTTGATTACAAGGTTTAATATTCATCCACACGCATATTGATGCAATGGTTCCAACAATCTCTATTGGATAAAATGACTTCATATTTCAGTGGGAGAGCCTTTAGTCTTAGAGAATGTCTCTATGAACTAGATATTAGAATGCACTCATAGTTTATTTCCATGTGCTGGAAATAAACATGAATTTTGGAATAGACCAATCATAAAGAGTTATGATTAATATATTTCAGATAGTAATCTGACATCTGGAGGACTCTACCAAATTAGAAAATTAATGAATGGTTCATTAACATTTCTAATATTGAAAATTAAACATTTAGAGATCAATAGGGGGATGAAGATCATTTGACAATGATCAGGCATCACACCTCGGGCATAAGTCTGTTGATGAAATCAATAGACTAGTAAGATATGAAACTTTAGAATGCTTGAAATTTCAAATCTTATATATTTGTGAATATTGTATTCAAAGAAAAATGTCCAATGCACCCTTCTTTGGGAATAGTGTAATACGCCAAGGTATTCAAGATGTCATACGCATTGATGTATATGGATAATCTCTATCATAATAATAATGAATGATTTGTGATATCATTTGATGATTATTTGTGATTTCTTCCTTCACCTTAGAAAGCTTTGAAATGTTCAAAGATTTCACAATTTTGGTTTAGAACCAAAGTTTAAAGGAAGATAAAATGAATTTGATCTACTCTTGGTAGCAAGTACATATTAGATTAATTTAATGAATACCTTATGGACAAAGGAATATCATTCCTATCTCACTCCTCCTACACACTTTAACTCAATAGAGTTGTATGGAGATATAATTGGATCATGTGTGACATGATTTGATCAATGATGGCTCTTAGCATAACTACATCTTAATTTCCAAGTGTATATGTAGTAGAGACTACAATATATTAGGTTCCATGCAAGTAATTTGGAATTTAGCACCAAAGACTGCTACTTCATTAGGAATATAAAGGATGGTATTGGATACCTACTTTATGACCTTGAGATTCTTAAAAGATATCATCTCTAAGGATATGATTCTTATAGGATGACTTTTTGGAGAATCAAGATGAAAATGAAGTGAAGGAACTCATTTCATCATGAGAAGATAATGAGGCTCCAGAAATAGGAAAGTAAAAGGACAATCAAAGATGAAACACTCATATCTCTTCAAACGAGTTTGAGGATGGATTCCATGTGTCAGTTAAGTCTAACAATGATCTGACTTCATTTGATGAAGTTTCTAATTATCATGACATGGAAAGATGAACGTTGGCAATAAAGTCTAAATAAGACGTCATGTACAAGTGTTGTATATGGACCCTCGAGGATCCACCAATATGGTAAGACCCGTTAAGGTGTAAATCGATCTTCAAGATAAAGAGGAAACATGATGAGAAGGTAGAGGTTTTCAAAGCACGGTTCATATCCATAAGATACACTCGAAGAGAGGACATCTCTTTCGATGAGACTTGCTCTCACGTGACCATGCTTAAACTTATCAGAATATTGCTAACTATAGATACAAAACTTGACTTTTACATCTACAAGATGGAAGTCAATACCTATAAAGGTGATTTCGGCTCGAAGGCAAACCCTCAGCTGTGGTTATTAGCAGCTGCAAAAGAACGAAGTGGCGGTGGAGCGCTCTGGTGATCTCTGGCAGAAATGGGGGAGGAGATCTCTCCTAATCCCACTCTGATTGAGCATGATGTAGGTGGTCAGGTTGCATGTGAAGGATTTAGGTTAGTCTAGAAGTCGATCAATGCAGGTGAAGTGGAGTATGGGTCTCTGGTGGCGTTGGCTGGAGATAAAGTATGTACGACAGAAGAAATGACTGAATCTAAATGGAAGAGGAAATGCAAAAGGAGTAGAGGCTACTTGGAGCTTATGATGAACTCAATGACATCAAGAGGAGAGGAAGGTGAGGTTGTGGCCTGATCGGGTTGTGGAAGACCTGGGAGGTTGCACGCGATAAAGGAACTCCGACTACATATGAGAAACGTATGACCGACCACTAAATCGAGCTCCAGAAGATTCCAAACGGACCCTGTCATAATCATGGAGTTGCTAATGGAGGAAGGTGGTACGAGGAACGAGCTGCGAGGCAAGGGTGGCAGAGGAGAGTATTTATAGGGATTCCCAGGGTCTGGAAGAATCACATGGAAGCACGGAACCCTAGGAAGATCCGACTCCTTCTAAGGATTCGTGAGGATCATAGATTCTAGGAGAAGGATCGGTCACATGAATCGAGGGCAATGGTGGTCAGACCCGACCTTGAAAAAGGGAAGAAATCCGATCTGGCGACGAGGTTATCGGGTCTGAAGGAGGTAGGTTGACCCGGGTCAATGGACCTGGGTTGACCAATTAGAAAATTCAGAATAAATAAATCAAAGAATAACAAAAATAAATAGTAAATGAATTTAAAATAAAAATGGTAAAAATGGAAAATGTTTATTATTTTTCAAGCTATTTTTTTGGTGATTTTTAATTATTTTTATGAAATTACGTATAGAATATATACAATATAGAGTATTAAGTACATGTATAGTATACCTATATCTTTTATTATTTTATTTTTATTTTATTATTTTTATACAAATATTCTTTATTTTATATTTTATTTATTTACAACATAATTTGAGGAGTAAAAAATTTTTTTATTTAATTTTTATAAATTAAATAAAAGTATTAAATAAATATGTATTATATACATATACACAAGTATGGCTTTTGTACAACGAACTTTTGATCTTGTTTGTATTTTATTTTTTATTTTCTAATTTTTATTTTATTTTTATTTTATTATTAAGAGTATACACAAGTGTTTAAAATACAATATGCATAAATTAAAAATTAAAATAATTAAATATACATATTTACACGTATAGGTACTATATGACTACTATGCACCCCAAAAAGCCAATTTTTCCTCGTAACTCCAAAATTTATGAAAATAACCTTTATTTGAAAGATAATTTGATTTAGATTCCAATCAAGGTGATTTGGAAGAGTTTGAGTTCATATGGAGCCGGAATTGATATGTGTCCTTATTTTGTGGCTTTTCATGAATGGTGTTATATTTGTATTATATACACCAATTTATTTTATAAGTATTTTTATTATTTAGAAAACCTTTTATGTAAAATTCTATTAAGAAAAATAATTTATTTGAGGTCTTTTCTATTGAAGAGTAAAATAAGAGAGATTATATGCACATGGAATGCATAGGGAAGAATATGCAAGGAGCTTATCTCCCCCTACTTTATTCCTTATCGATCAGGCCAGTGATTAATCTTCTCTCGTTATTTGGGTCAGTCTATACTTTTTACATAATTACATCATTCCTTTTTCTTTTTATCTTTATTCTTATATTTTTGGAAAAAGGTGTTAATTATTCAATATTAACAAGGACATGCAAAGTGATAGTTTATTGCATTTACACACATTTATAGTTTGCTAAAAGATAAAGCTGAAAAAAGAATAAAGAATGAGAATCAAAGATTCATCATCCCCCCATACTTTACCTTTGCTAGTTCCTTAGCAAACACTTATTTGAAAAAGAAGTGAAAAAAAGGAAAAAAGGAAGAATCAAAGTTGATTGTTAATCGTAAATGAATAAAATTGGAGTATGAAGTTCAATCAGACCCTTAGATAGTTAATTTGGCAGAACCTTAGTGGGAATCAGGTTTAAGACTTAACAACCTTCAAATTCAACCATTCTATTATCAGGTCTCCTTAACAACCAGGTCAGAACAAGTCTACATACGCAAACTCTAATGACTATGTATCTTCCCTTGCACTGTGTAAGTGATATGTAGCTTCCCACCTCAAAAACGGAAAAGAAACAATCTACCTCAATAAGGTAACTTTAATCCCCCAGTCTGGCAACTCTTTCCTCGAGGAGTGGGGTATTCCCTTATAAGTTCAAGTACAACCAACTCAAGAAGATGGGAAAAGGAGAGAATGGACCATGACGAATGTAGACACATATTCCTTGGAGCTTAACCAGTGTAGCTAAGTTTCTAGATGCAAGTTTCATTGAGATGAGACGGTGAAATACATAAGCATTGCTTATTCACTATATACACTCCGGCAGACATTTTATTTTCAATCAGGCATGTCTCCATTTTTGGATTTTTTGCACTTTTGCACATTTTTTCTTTTTTATGACATATATACAACATATCTACAAGGTGCATCATGTACATAAAGAGTTTTCTTCTTGAACCAGTGGACTATCCCTTTTTTAAAGCTTTATTGAAACCCACATCAAAATGTCACTAGACCTCAATGCTACTAGACAAGGTTGAGGTGCACATCCCTCCCTAGAGGAGGACGGGAGGTTCCTTTTAGATGTACTGCCCCCGTATGCTACTCCAAGTTAAAGGAGACTGCCTCCTCACCACCTCATTTGTGTTAAGCTACGTGTAAGGTGTATGTGCAAGTCAAGCCATTGTATCTAAGAGTCATGCGTGTGTTATTAAGTGTTCTACTTAGGCTAATCAAGATGACATGTGAACATAGCTTACTGGACTCAAAGAATTAAGTTGCTATGGACTTGATTAAGGTATTGACCAAGATACATTCTTCAATTTTATTCTAGACTCGTTTAAATGTCAACCATGATCCTAAAGAATGCACATGCAAATATTTACAAAAACTCTTTTTGGTGGGAAATTTTCAAACTATGCAAAATTTTTTTATGGAATTTTCGATTTTTCAAATTTTTAGGTATTTTTTACAAAGAAAGGAAAGTTTTCAAAAGGTTATGTTACATGTTTTATATATAAAAGGATCTTAATCTATTTTTTAAGGGTATTAATGTAAAAAGAATTTAGGGGTCGAATATGGATTTTTAATGTACACATATATACAAGTGGTTTTCATACCCCATAGGGTTTTCCCATGTGACAAAATCGTTTTGCAAACATTTTTTGAATTTTTTTTCATTATATTTTTACAAACATTTACAAATAATTTTACAACTATTTTTGCAAACATTTTATTTTCACACATTTTTAAATTTTTTTGTAAAGTATACATAATTTTGATACAGAAAATAATTTTACAAATCTTTTTGCAAACATAACATTTTTACAAACTTTTTTACAAAATTTGTATAAAAATAACTTTTACGACAGCTTTTACAAACAACTTTTACAAAACATTTTTGAAAATATTTTTCAAGTTATTTTCAATTTTATGAGTAATAACCATATTATTAGCGCACACAAAGTACGAGTTATCGCTAAAGTATATATACAATATATACGATGCCCCCTATAATTAGCTCGAATGATGTCCTCAGAGTGATCAGAGAGCGATGAAGGAAGACATAACTCGTGCTGGGTATAGAGAAGTGAAAAGAATATTGTACTACAACGACCAGAAAGAATGAAAGAAAAAAACCAATAGAAGTCGGTGATCCCTCCTATACTTAGGATCAAGTAATCCTAAGTGTAGAAGATTGTACACAAAAGGGGAAAACCGAGGACTAGAATGTAAAAACATTACCTCCCCAATACTCAGAGTAAGATATCCCTAAGTATAGGCAACAAAAATAGAGGTAATGGAACAATGAATAATCACATGTATAATACCACCTATACTTAGGATATAGTGCATCCTAAGTATATCAAATTCATAAGATGGATCTGGGGTATTAATCAAAATGAATGAGTGATATAGACAATATGGATCTATACAGAGCCGAATTGGAAATGAATATCAGGTATGAGATGCAGGTGATGTGAGTCAAGGAACACATCTCATACAAAATGAATATGGGCAACATCAACGGTCACATGATCGTGATCAAGATATGTCTTCAAGCATTGACCGTTGACTCGAAAGTTGGACTAAGAAGATAACTCAGATATGTCAATGCTACCATTGTCATGCACCTTTCTGATCAGGTATGGTCCCTTCCATTTACTCTATAATTTCCCTGGAAATAATCTTAACCTAGCATCAAATAGCCATACTCACAAGTTTGGCTCAAACTGCTTATGGATGATATGAGAATCATGCCATATCTTCACTCTATCCTTACATTGTAGGCTACTTGAGAAGGTTGTATCTCGCAACTTCTCCAAGGCTGACAATTATGCTCTCCTCTGATCTCCCATACTCACATAATCAAATAATAACTCAGTAACTGCCCAAAGTGACTTATGCTTGATCTCCACAGGTAAGTGGCAGGGCTAACCATAAACGAGTCGAAAAGTGATGTGCCCAAAGGTGTTTTGAAGGAGGTTTGAAAAGCGGAAAAATCAGAATCGCTAAAATGAACTGACAAATCATCTTAACTTATCGCTAAGCTGACTACTCAAAATTCATGGCTATTTCAACAATTAACCCACACAACGAATAAGTCAAGAAAAATAGTGTGAATAAAAATTTATTATACCCTATTATATATGTATAGTGACAAGCAAGCATGGGTTGAACTCAGGAAGCAATGGGTGTAGAGCAATGCAAGATAGAAAATCAAAGCACATTATACCTCTCATAGGCTTAGCCAAAAAATGGTTTTGAGGGTTTTCAAATTTAGATTTTCAATTTTATTTTTTTTCATTTTTTTGTTTTATTTTTTTTCATATTTTTATATTTTTGTGTTAGATTTTTATATTTTTAATGTCCTTTTCTTTTAAGTATATAATACAGTATATATATGACTTTATATACAATAATAAATAATATGGATATAAATATAACTGAAAATAACTAATAATTATAGAATTAAATATTTTTGGGTTTTAAATAACTTTTTACTATTTTGTGATTTTTTGTGAATTTTGTTAAAATTAACATATTTTTAAGGTAACAAATATCCCAAATCAGGGACTAATTAAATAGTCAAAATTGAAATGAAGAGGAAAAATAACAAAATCGGTCTAAAATTCTTGAACTCAATTTTAATAGATAGATAATCATATAAGTAAAATTATAAAATGGAAAAACACTTTTTTTGGAATTTTTAGGAATTTTTACTCTTTTTATACTATATTTTGGAGTTTTTTGATTTTTTTGTATTTTTTCTACATGTAGGGGTATTAATTTTGAAGTTAGAAAATACAAAATAAACACGAAAAAATTTTTTGGAAAATTTTGAAAACTTTATATATTTTTTAGATATTTTATACTGTAGACAAGGACTTTTTGTGCTCTGAATTATTCTTAATAAATAATAAAAAGTACCAAAATTACAAAATAAAAATATGGTGTGAAACTAGAAGCAATTAGGAATCTACACCTATTTTTTGAATTTTCTAAGCACAAATGGTATTTTAAATAAATGCAACAAACATACACAAAAATCATGTTCTGGTAGGGGCATATATGTAAATAAAAGAAAGTACAGGTGCCAGATTGTAATTTTCACAAAATATTATAACCGAAATAAAATGTATCTGAGTTTAAATAGAATACACAAATTAGCAAGGGCTCGCCTGTAAAAATGCCACCTCACATGGGACGACACGTGAGGTGACATGGACTGGATTGGAATGCAATTAAAGGAAGTTCGGGGGACTTTTTGTAAATATTACAAAAATATAACAGATGAAAGATTGAATCTTAATTATTAAATACAAAAGGTAGCTAGGTCTAAGTGATAAATACCCAATGAAGAGGCGTGATCGGACGGTGCAACACGGCTTACTTGCCACACATCCTGCCCTATAGCGACGATGATGATTCGATGATGTCCAGTTCAAATTAAATTGTTCCAGAAAGATCAATGGTCGATGGTTCTCCCAATAGGACGGACCATGTTTGCTTGGAAGAATGAGGTCCAATATAACGGCTATGTGGATGCTTGGACGAACAATAGAAGAACTTTTTGGGGCGAGTTTCAACCGAGCGCAACTTGCTCCTCTAGCCTCCTCGCAATGCTCCGGTTAGCCCAAGATGCCCCTACAATCCTGATTAGTATGTGGAACCTCCCAAAATGGTCGGGCACCATTGTGCGTGATTGATGAATCCACGTTTCATCATCTTTATTCTATCATTTTAGCCTTAAAAACCCTAGTAATGCGTGTAAATAGCGTTAATTCATACATTTTATCATCCATGCAAATGTGTGTAAAAAGTGTATAAAATACAGTTTTTAAAGCTAAAATATAGAATAAAGAAAAGAAAAGAAAAAGAATAAAATATTGTAAATATTTTATGACCCGAAACCCCGAGACCTAGGCATCTCGATGACAAGGTTGACCAGGAATAAAGTAGGGGGAGATAAGGGCCAAAATACAATAATAATTCCTTTTAATTCATTCATTCTTTATTCATTTTGGGATCTATTTTTGGTTCCACTTTTTATACCTCAAATAAAAAACTTTGTACATACAAAATGTAGATAATTAAATAAATAAAAATACAAAATTGATTTCACTGAAAAATAATGTACAGATAAAAAGTTATGATCTGAATAAAATTCCAGAATCCGAACTTCCCAGACCTGTATCTCCCAAATAAAAACTCGAAATGCATCAAAATCACTTTAGTTGTAATTTAAAATAAGCTATTTAATGGCGGTGGTTTCGCATTTGGCAGAGCTATGGTTTGAAAGTTGAGTTTTGGACCCCTATTGTATACTTGTACATATTAAAATATTCATTTTATTATTGATTAATTATTTTTACCATTTTATATTTTTATAATTTTGTAAATATTACTTATAATATATTTGTATATTAAAATCAGAATAAAAGTACAAAAGAAACACAAAATAAAATACTTGTATATTTATAATACATAGGTATAATACCTATAAACATACCTATATTATTACTACTTTTATATTATTAAGTGTATAAAACACTTCAGAAAAATAAAATAAAAATACTTTTAAGTGTATAAAAATACTTTATAAATGTCTAAAATAATAAACAAAAATAAATAAATTAAATTCACAAAATAAAAATAAAATATTAAAATATATAGATATGTATACCTATAAAGGGTATAAAAGGTAACTTGTATTTTTATACCTTATAAAAATAATTAAAAATCATAATAAAATACTTCATAAAAAAATAAACATTTTTTATTTTATAATTAAAAATTAATAACTTCATTTACTATTTTTTAAATGAATTAATAAACTTTTTGCAGGATTTTTTCACGTGGCTGTGACTGTTGACCGTAGGTCAACTGTCTGAGCCCTCTCCTGTTCATGTCAGACCCGTGATTTTGACCTTTTTTCTCTCATTTATTGAGGCCACTCCTTTCATCCTTTCGTGATACTCCCTTCTACAATGTTTCTCCCCATAGATCCAGGGTACATGCCCTTAGCTTATCTAGGGGAATGGGCCGCTGCATCGACCGCCATCCCTCGTTCTTCACGCCCTGTCCGCCATCTCTTCAAAATAGCCCCCGTCACTGCCATCCACCTTTGAACCCCATTTGACCAATCTCTGGCTCCCTCATTTGTGCTCTGGACTGGTGGTGGTGACAGCACCACCTCCAGCCATCTAGGGCAGCCTCGGGCGTGATCATTTGGTGTCTCCAACCTCCATCTCCGGCCACCGCCGTGAGGTTCCATCTCTTGGCTTTCCAAGCCAGTCGAGGTCAATTTTTGCTTATTTATTCGTATTCTTTAGCTAGCCACAGTTAGCAGCTTACTTCTTCCATCCTCTTCTTTATGATTAGACACGTAGTACCTTCCAGCCACCTCTCGCCGGAGCTTACTCCAACGAGCTCTATGTCAGCCACCTACTCCGTCTAAGCATCCGTACTTGCCCTGGGACCCTCTACTATGATTCTCGTTCTTCATTTTCAGGTCCAAGGGCCAAAGGAACCCATCTGAGGCCATTTTTTGTTGAAGGCGTGCAACCTGTAGCCATTTTCTTGTCTTGACCCTGCGGCGGCGTACCGGGCCTCATCTGCCCATTTTGGCTCCTCTGCCGGGTCGGGTATCCTTCCAGGGACGTCGGGGATCCTCTTGTGCAACAAGGGAGCTTCGGGAGAGGAGACACGAGCGTGGAGAAGTTCGCTCCTACGCATGTTCTTCCCAGCTCTTCCACCAGGCATCTCTGCCGTTGATCCTTGCTCGTTCTTCCTGGGCTACAGCCACCGTTGGATCGTGCCAACCTAGCACCGTCGATCTCTAGCCAGCGATCTAATCGTGGCCTTCTGATTTCGAACCGTCATCGCGCGACGTGGGTTCGATACGTGGTAAAGTAAAAGAAGATCCGCTGTCCGCTCGCGCCCGAGTGGGCTATTTGCAGATCTGCCTCCTGCTATTTTTTGTAATAGTTATTTAGTATAAACACTTTCACCAGCCGTCTATTTGTTTTTGTAATATTTACAAGTAGCCCCCAGAACTTTCAGATATTTCAACTAGGTCCCTCGCCACGTCACCTCACGTGCTTGTGCGCGTGAGGTGAAGGGCATTTTGCAGAGGGAACAACGTGGGTTTACTTATTTCAGTATACTATAAAAAACTTATATTCGTAGTTAAATATTTTTGGACGTTTTGCATTATAGCCCCCTAAGTTTTGGAAGTTTACATTTGTGCCCCTGCCAGGTCGCGTGCGTGTGCACGTGCGTTTGGATTTTTGCACCTATACCCCTACTGGTTTACTGATTATTATTTAGTCATTATAAGCTTAATTGCAGTATATATTTTATGGGGAAATTACACTTTGTCCTCTGTATTTCCTGCTATTTGCACTTATACCCCTGCTGGCTGTGTGATTTTTATTTGTTGTTTGCATTTATTTCATGCTTCACTTTAACTTGAAAAATTACTAAAAAATACCATGGGCTCCTGTTTGCTTGATTATTCACGCCATATTTTTGTATTGCATTTCCATTGATTTTAATATTCATAAAATCTAAAAAATACGCATTTTCACTACTGTTTGCATTATAAAATACATAAAAATTATAAAAACACCTCAGAAAATTCCCCAAAAAAATATTTTTCATATTTTAGTGTGTTTTAATTTCAGACCAAAAATCATTAAAAAATACAAAAGCAAACTCCTAAAAATTAGAAAACCCCAAAAACCTTTATAAAAATCTTAAAAATTCTACAAAAATCCTAAAAATACAAACTATATCTCCAAATTTTCTATATTTTATTATCTTTAATGAAAAATTAATTTGGGAAATTTTTGTCATTATGTACTAATTTTCATTCCCATTTTAGTTTCAGATTTTTTTATCCACAGTTTTCAATATTTTTGACTTTAAAAAATACCAAAATCACAAAAATCTAGAAAAAATCACAAAAACATTATAAAATTATAAAAAGACCAAAAATGTTTTATTTTTTGAATTTTAGTTATTTTTAGTTATTTTTATAAATACCTTATCCTCCTTTTTCTTATATTGTGTATATATCCTATTTATAGAAAAAGAAAATAAAAAAATATAGAAAATATAAAAAGAAAATATAAAATTAGAAAAATTAAAAAATTAAAAAAAAATATATAAAATTAAAAATTAAATAAAAAAAATATAAAATTAAAAACCCACAAAAAAACATAGATAGACAATTCATTCACATTCACATTTTTGAGCATTAGTGCCCCGTTCTACCTGTCTGCTCCCTGTGTTCGACCTCTACACATACTTGCACCTATACACATCTTTGTTGTAGAGTTATAATTAATTTTAACTCCGCACCACTTTTCATTGCTTGTTTTCTGTTGTGGGTTAATTGTTGTTTGAACTGCGGATTTCGTGTGGTCGATTCAGCGACTGAGTTCCCGCCTTGTGTGGAACTCAAGATCACCGATTTTCTCGTTCAATAGTGATCCAGTGACACCTGACACCTGAACGTCCTTCTTGAACCTCAAAATCCCTTGCAACTGTGGTTTCTCGTGCTATAACATATAAAGAATGGTTAGAGACACAAATGAGGAGCTCCGACGAGCTTTTGGGTGTGAATGGGTGGTAGATGGTCCGGGTGGAGCTCCTCCGACGAGAGGCTGGGCAAGAGGAGTTGATCACTAGTTTTATGCAAGAACAATGTGAATGATCATGCGTGAGGCATTCAACAGGCAATGGAGGATAAAATGGAGGCAGTTACGGGTCGGTACAAGGCCGTAGTATGGTGGTAATAGGTGGCTTAGGAGGAGCTCCGACGGCTAATGCTTTTGGGTTTTTGAGAAAGAATCGATAAGATCAAACGAAATAGAGGTGCGAACAAACTACTACTATGTCTATGAACAAAAATGATAGAAAAAGATTAGCAAGACGCACTTGAGCACCTCCTCGACGGAAGCTCGAGGCAGCAGAGCGGAGAGCTAGTCGATTTGATGCCGTTCTGCACACCAAAAGGAGTTGATCAATGCCTGTTGTCACCATGAGACTTAATCAAAGCTCATATCTATAGTCAGGAGGCGGAAGAGGTATCGAGTTTGAACTTTGGACGGAGGTGCTATCTTATACAGGTGGTGGAGCAGGGTTGGAGATCGAGATCAAATGGGAGCGCCACTGATCCAAATCTTGAGGAGTTTCATGCATGTGAATCACCAATAGTCGAGGAAGAAAAATGTCAGAGAGACCATCCCCAATCAATGCTTGCATCGGTGGGAGAAAAAAATGAGAAGATGGGTCAGTGACTAGGTTGTCAAGGCTACAGGGTGGGGGTCAGTCATGACCGAGGTCAACTGATAGATCCTCCTGGTTGGTCCACGTGGACCAAACAAGAAAAACCATCTAGAAATTATTTATAAATTAGTTAATAAATGGTAAACGATTTTATTAAATTAAATTTATAAAATAAAAATTCTTATTTTTTTATAGAATTTTATCAAGATTTTTATTTATTTTTTAGAGATTTTTATTTACATGTTAATTTTTAGATTATAGGTGTATTCATCTATGTTTTAAGTCTTATTTTTATTTTGTTTCTTTTGTTTTTATTATATTATTATTGTATTTTCTTATTTTATATATTTATAAATTATATTTATATGAGTAAATATATTTTTATTATATTTTGGATACAGTATATACACTTAAATAAATAGGTATATTAAATATATATGTATATGTATAGGAATTTCATTTATGTATTACATATACAAATATAATTTAATGTTTTATTAATGATTTTTTTAGTTTTAATATGTAATATGTACATATATTATAAATAATATTAAAAAATAGATAAATATAAAAAAATTTAAATATAATAAAGAATAAATAAAATGATTATTTTTTCAGGTTTATTATACAATAGGAGTTCAAAACCAAACTTTCACAACTTAACTCCAAAAATATTAAACCACCTTCATTAAATAGCTTATTAAAAGTTACATACAATTAAAGTGTTTTTAATATATTTTGACTTTTTATTTACAAGATATGGTTCTGGGAATTTGGGATTTTGGAATCTTATTCAGAGTATAACTTTACACTGTATATTATTTTTGTATGAAATTAATATTGCATTTTTCTATATATTATTATCTACAATTTCATGCACAAAGTTCCTTTGTGTGAGGTATAAAAAGTGGAAAATAAAATAGGTCCCAAAAATGCATTATTGATGAATTAATAAATAGGATTTTTATGGGATTTATTAGCCCTTATCTCCCCCTATTTTATTCCTCATCGACCTAGTCATCATTGCCTAGGTCTCAGGGTTTAGGGTCATAAAATACCTTTGGTATTTTATTCCTTTTTTTTCTTTTCTCTATTCTATAATTTTGGCATTAAAAACAATATTTATACAACAAAGAATGAATGTTAATTTGTGAAAATTAAGGCTATTTACATGCATTGACTAGGGTTTTTAAGGCTAAAATGATAGAATAAATGTGATGAAATAGATATTCATCATGCCCTATACTTGCCTTTGCTAGCTCCTAGCAAACACATATGCAATAAGTGCAGAAAATGAAAAACAAAGAAAATAAAAAGAAAGAAAGTGGATTAAATTTAATTCTCAAACTTGTCTTCACAAAATCAATGTTTGGAGCTCAAGTCACACCTTTGGAATTTTAGTGCGGTCGGAACCTTACTGGGAATCGGATTTGAAACACAAGAGCCTTCGAGAATCCCAAAAGTCTGCTCAAGTCACCTTAATAGCTAGATCAAAATACTTCAGCTCATACACAAACCCTTATGACTATGAATGTCACTTATACAGTGTATGTGATAGTGGCTCCCCTCAACTCAAATGACAAAGAGACTGACTTCTCCAGCATGACAACCCAATGATTCCTCAATCCGACAACTCTTTCCTCGAGGAGTGGGGCATTCCCTTCTAAGTTCAAGTGACAACCAGCTCAAGAGGAGGGGGTGAAGAGAAGAATGGATTGTAGCCAGTGTAGCTACCTATCCTAGGATGCATGACCGGTGTAGTGAAGTCTTCCAGCTGCAGGCTCATAAGGTGTGACTTTGAAGCTCAAGCCTGCTTATTGACTATACAAATATATGCATTCCGGCAGGAATTTTATTTTCAATCCGGCCTATACACTTTTTTGGAGTTTTTCCTTTTTGTTTTTTAAATACTATATACAACAACATTTACATAAGGAGTTTCTCCTCTTGAGCCAGTAGACTATCCCTCTTTTGAAGCATTATTGCAACCCACACTCTCCTGTCTTTAGACATCTCTGCTCCTGGATGGGTTGTGGTGTACTTCCCTCCCTAGATGAGGACAATTGTTTCCACATGTGTGCATCTTATACTGGCAAATCCAATCCCCTCACCATTTTGAGTTGAGCAAAGTGAAAGATGCAGGTGTCCAAGTTAGGTCATTATCGACAAGAGTCATGCATGTGCTCCGCAATACTCAACTTAGGCAGTCAAGAATCCATTGAACCAAGTCTCACGATTCTTAAATAATTAAGTCAACTAGACCTGAAGTACCTCAATTTCAGCTCATATAAGGTTCGTGTGATTAGGTAAATTTAAGGTCCAACCAAGCTCCAATCTTCGGATTTTACTTAGACTCGTTCAATTACCAAACTCAATCCCAAACATGGGGATGCTATGCAAATGCTATGTACAATGCAATGAAAAATATTTTCGTGATGCAATTTTTAAACTTTTGAACTTTTTATGGATTTTTGAAAAAGTTTTGCAAATGTTTTGGTATTTTTCAAAAACAATTTTGCAAATGTTTTTGTGGTTTTTTAAAACAAAATATTTTGGATAAAAAATGGTACAAATATTTACACGAGGATGCATCTTTTATTTAGAAGAGTTGTGTTTATAAGAATTTACAAGGGATATGAAAGTTAATTTTATAGATTTATATATACAGTTGATAAAGAATTTGAGTGTGATGTGTATATTTCTCAAACTTATTTGAAAATGATTTTACAAACAATTTTTGAAAACTCTTGTCCAATTTAATTTTTAAAAATAATTTTACAAACATTTACACACATTTGAAAATCATTTTTCAAAGGTTTTTCAAACACTATATATAGATTTTTAAAAATATTTTCTCAACCATTTTTCAAACCATTTGCAAATCATTTTTCAAATATTTTTATTCCACACAAAGAAAAGAAGTTTTTAGAAACAAAACAATTTTACAAAGGTTGAAAATATTTAACAAAAAAATTTTCAAATAGTTTTCAAAAGATTTTTCAAAAAGATTTTCAAACTATTTTTCCAAAATTTTACAAAAAAATATTTTTACCTGATTCATTAATCATTATATACAAAAAAAATTTGAGGAATGATCATCATCTTTTTATTAAGTGTTTTTTTAATGAACTTTATAGTAGATTTTATACCGTATTTTAGCCATATTTATTATTAAAATTATGAAAGTATGAGCAATGGCTAAGTATATACGACCCCCTATACTTAGCTTGAGCTTTGTCCTCATAAATCAAAGAGAAAAGAGAAGACGTAACTCATACTGAGTATTGAAGAGTCGAAAGAATAATAAATGAGAGAATGAATGAATCAATGAGAAGTCGACCGTCCCCCTTATACTTAGGATCAAATAATATGGAGTATAACAGACTCTACACAAGGTAGTGAGGGTAAAGGATGGAAATGAACAGATCGTACTCAGACTGTCTCCCCTTATACTTTGGGTAAGATATCCCTAAGTATAGACAAGAAGATGAGACAATGGAGATTATCAAATAATAGAAGAACTCAGGGTGCACACCCACCTATAGTTAGGATAAAGTACGTCCTAAATATAGAATATTAACAAAAGGGGCGACACCTTTGCGGCAGAAAAAGAAAAACGAATAGAAGAAAAGAAGAAAAGATAGTTGAAGATAGAATAAGAGATTTGAACACATCGGGGTGAACATCCTCCCATACTTAGGACAAGGTACGTCTTAAGTATAGCCATGATGAAGGGGATGCCACCTTTTAGAGAGAAAAAGAAACTAAAGAATGAAAAGAAGAAAAGTCATTCAAAAATGTTTTGATTTGCTTTGTCTTCGACAACAGTTGTGGAAGTATTTGGCTCCTCATCATAAATCACTTGGATTAAGTCAATGGCAGACTGAATTATGTCATGTTCAAGATTCGATTTCAAAAGTTGTCCATTGACCACAAATGGTTGTGTGTCAGCTAACAAACCAGATATCATCACGCTTCTGTTGTCACGCACATGCCTCATTGTAAATGGCCCAATCCATTTTCTCTTCAGCTTGCCGGGAAAGATCTTCAATTTCGCATAGATTAACCACACCTTCTAACCCAGCTCAAAGGACTTGCAGCAGATATGCTTGTCGTGCAACTTTTTGACCTTCTCCTTGTACATCAGGTTGTTGTCATATGCATAATCTCTGACTTCCAATAATTTGTTCAGGTCCACTTTTCGGTTCTTCCCGGCTTTCTCAGTGTCCAAGTTACAGAAATATTGACCCTTAAAGATTTGTGAATCAACACAATGGGCCGATGACATGGCTTGCCATAGACAAGGCGGTAGGGAGACATTCCTGATTGAGACTTGTACCTGGTTCCGTAAGCCTAAAGAAGTGAATCAAGTAGCTGAGATCAATTCTTGCGGTCCAGATGCATAAGCTTTTGCATAATTGTCTTTATCTGCATGTTGGAACATTCAGCTAAGCCATTGGACTGCAGGTGGTATGGTAAAGAGACACGATGATCTATGCAGAATTCTTGAGCTAACTTCTTCACCTCTCTGTTAATGAAATGACTACCCCCATCTGATATTAAAATCTTTAGAATCCTGAACCATGCAATGATGTTATCTCTTAAGAATCGACAAAATGTCCGAGTGTCGACGATTCGGGAGGGAATACCCTCCACCCAGCGACTCACATAGTCGACAGTAAGCAGGATATATTCGTAGCCCTAACTGTTCAGAAATGGGTCCATAAAGTCGATGCCCCAAGCATCGAACATGTCTGATATCTAAATGAGCTTCAGAGGCATCATATCTATCATTCCTTTGGTGTCGCCCATCTTTTGGCAGTCAGTGCAATGCTTTACGTAATCTTCTTCATCCTTGAAAAATGTAGGCCACCAAGTTCCACTTTGAAGAACTTTTGCTACCATTCATCTGCCTGAATGGTGTGCTCCTGATTCTTTATCATGACAAAGTGCAAGGACACTTGGAATTTCCTCCTAAGTAATACACCTCCTCCAAATGCAGTCTGTCCCCTTACAGAATAGATATGGATCCTCCCACTGGTAAAAATGGATATTAGACAAAACTTTACCAACTTTCAACTCTGGATAATCTTGTGTAGTTCTCTTGAACAAGATAGTTCACAATATTGGCATACCAAGGAAGCTAGGTGACTGAAAAAATTGCCTCATCTAGAAAAGTTTCTGTGATGGGTTACAAGTTCAGCTCATGAGATTCAGACTCAAGAAGTCTCGACATGTTGTTGACCACCACATTCTTAACTCCAGGTTTACCTCAGATTTCAAGGTCAAATACCTGGAGGACAAGGATCCACCGGATTAGACGTGGTTTGGCGTCCTTCTTCAGCTGTATGTACCAAATGGCCAAGTGATCTATATATATGATGACCTTGGAGCCAAGGAGATGGGATCTGAACATTTCCAAGGCAAAAACTACAGCCAGCAGCTCCTTTTCAGTGACTGTGTAATTTCTTTGAGCTTCATCGAACATTCGACTAGCATCATGAATAGAAAATGGATTGTTATCCTATTGGACATACGAGGCCACGGCAAGCCATTATGCAATAAATGTCATTGCAAATATCATTCTTTGATCTGAAATGAAGAATAACTAATTTGCAAAAAAGGTCCCTTAGTACAATTAGGGTAGTGTACCATGACATCTTAATGGTCATACAAATGTTGATTCAATTGTTGAATCATAGATGCTGGTGCTTGGATGAATATCTAAGGAGTTAGATTGAGGACTCATCAAGAACCATCAAGTGATTATTAAGAGAGGATCTCCATCCTGAGAAGGAGATGGCAATCCTTACTCTATAGGCTGATATCTAACTGACCTCTTGATAAAGGTCCTCTGCATAGGAGTAGAGATTCAAAGGTGTTAGATAAGTTAGGTCAAAGAGTCTACTTAACGAGATCGAGATAACCAAAGACCTATGTCGTATGCTGTCATGATATAGGCACGCATCCTCTGACTGGAGACAGATGTGTTAATATATGTCTAAGTATGTACACTTGGCAGACCAATAGGTTGATGACCTAACCAATGTCTATACATCGGCGCGCTGGTGTGCATACAAGGGCATACGAGTAATATGATTTCTCAAAGGGATCACATAGGTCCATTGCTGAACCGGAAGGCATGATATCACTCATGAGATATTGAGAAGAATCAAATTCCATGCACGATCATCTTGCTTTGGAAGCTTGACTGAATTTGTAGGTTTGATATATACCTTTGGAAAGTATATGATCAACATGTAGGTATGATATATGCTTTTGGAAAGTATATGATCGATACCAACTCCCAATGATTGAATGAGAACCATAATGAGAAAATCCTAAAGGAGACAGTCTAAAAGAGATCTAAAATTTCGGGTTTATTATGGGTCTTCCAGTTTGCAGGATGTACAAGTATTAGGAATACCTGAGGGTGATTTGATCATAAACGATTGTATAACCAAGACGCTTCCATTCCGAGGAAGTGATGAAACAGGTTTGAATTTTGGTGACTCCTCTCATAGAGAAGTAATCTGATCTTATTCCAAATGTTGGACATTGATGTGAAAGTGATTTAGATGTAATGAGAAGATTAGATTTGCGGACTTGATTTAATCAAGCATCTATGAGAGGTCTGCAAGATCTGGATTTGAGATGTGATCTCAATGTCCAAGTCACTATACGTGGAACAATACAATCATCCCGCCCTTATCTCCAAGTATCTGCGGAGAAAGTGCATTATCCTTGAAAGATTTCAGGATAATTTCATTGCTGATATGTGTATCTGAGAATTGACAAAATCAATAATTAAATGTTATTTAATTATCATGAATAATATGAATTTGATTCATATTATAAGGAGAGTTATGTGATATAATTAAATGTGATTTAATTATCAGTTATGTGAATAATGTGAATGTGATTCATGTTATTTAGGCACATGAGAATCGAGATCCAAGATGACTAAATGTAATTTAATTATCATGGATATGAATAATGTGGATAGAACTATCAATATAAATCAGGTATATTATAAATGTGATTTATAATATATTAGAGATAGCATATTGCGATTTATAGTTGTTGATTAATTATTGATGTGAATTGGATTCACATTGGATAAATAATTGAAAATATAATTTACATTTTATTTTGGGTTGTGAATGTGATTTACAATTTTTAAATGGCATGATTGAAATATTCCAAATTAAATTTATGAATATATTTGCAATAAAAGTTATTGCAAATATTTAAGAGAATTATATGATATATTATATCTCACATAAAATAGAAAACGAGCCACCTTAATGTGTGGTGGACGGCCACCCATGAATTGTTCAAAAGTAGTAGCCCCTCCTATTTTAGGGGTTGACTCTCTCTCTCTCTCTCTACCGTCTTATCTAAATTGATTTAATTTAATTAAATTATGTTGATGATAATTCTATGTATATTTAATATAATTTAAATTATTTACTGTTGTGTTTTCACAACAAGATCATGGCCATTGAAAGAAACACAAATCAATCTCATCCAGTTGTTTTGTATTGTCCATGGATTGAGATCCATGGATCCTAAAATACTATACAAGAACATGCACCCCTTGCTCTTCAAGTTACATCAACAATAAATAATGCTCTCTACCTCTCTCTCTCTCTCTCTTTACACGTCGTGTCTCTCTCTCTCTCATTGTGGCCATATCCACCATGGAGCCATTGACAGAGTCGCCATCGCCGTAGCATCGTCGTTATGTTGTCGAAGTATTTTCTCGTGGATCTCTATCTCCTTTGATACGTCTCGCTCATGAAGAAGACATCGGATCTCGTGTGACAAGATCAGGAGATTTGTCGCTTGGATCATCAACATGAATTACGAGGAGCACGTGTCTCATCAACACGCTCGCAAGCGTCTCCTCCGTTGGATCAGACTTGAGACAGGAGGTCTTTTCATTTAGAGACTCGATCACAACCACACTTCAAGAGGTAAACCTTATACTTGTTTGTGTTTTAGATGAAACAACCCGAGACGTATTCTTAGATCATGTGGTTTCATCGATTAAAAATTTTAAATTCTGCTGCCCCGAGCAACTAGTGCGCCTAGTCGCTCCCGATTGCATATGATGCGATCCAGATGCTTCCATGATGAGATTGATGATGTTTTCCATATCCTTGGTATCAGAGCCATAGTTCGGAGGTTTTGGATACGATCTATAAACATAGGAAGACTTGGGCTCATAAGGGTTTGTGAAAATTTATCGCATTTCATTTTCGCAGCCCTTTTTTGTGAATATTATTAGCCGTGTTTAAAATATTTAAACTTGAAACTATCACTTGGATAATGTTTCCTATTAATTAAAAAACCGTGGGATTTGAGTTTGTGTGATTTGGAATTCAATAACTCAAGATATGATCATTTTAATAAACATATATCCATTGTTTTAGGGATGACGAATCATGGCATAATTAAATACTTAGTAACTGTTTTGAAATGCCTAGAAATGTGTTCTAATTGCTCGAGTTATATTATAAATCAAATTAGCAAACTTGGAAAACTTACTTTGCTTAATTTGGATTTAAAGTGATTGAGATATGCTAATTTTAGTAAGTAGGGGTCACTGCTGGAAATTACATACTTCATCATGAACCTTGTGATTGTCATTCAATTAAATTTATGGAAATTAATGGTTAATTTCTTGAGATCATTATTGATAAATATTTTTGAAATACTTAAATATGATAATTATTTCCTTGAATGACATTGACCATAACCAACTTGATTTGATATGATCTACATCACAATTGGTTACATGAACCTTCCAACAAACTTTAATACTTGAATAGGATTGGGGATTTGTTTAGAAAATCTTCTTATAATGCTAATCAAAATAGTTTAGATTATTACTATATGCTATAACTTCAGTTGAAAAGCCCATTATCATCTCAAGTACAAAGTGATCAATTTGGCATTATCCAAACCCGAGGCGGATATGGTGTCTAGTAGGGGAGCGTTGGTGAAGCAGTTTGCTCCGTGAGCAATCTGTCCCACTCCCGTCGGTACTGGCCATGAGAGCAGGCGGGAAGGGATAATGCTTGAGCGATCATGATGTATTTTTCTACTTATTAAAATTTGAAATAATACGTATTTTTAAGATAATACCATATTTAAAGTAACAATTGAAAATGTTTGTTGGATATTAATTGGATCATTAATATAATATGATTAGATTAATTAGAATCCAATTAAAACTAAGATACTCCATTATGAATAGAGTTGTTATTTCCCTTGGAAGAATTAATTATGTGAATATGATTCATAATAATTAATTAGAATTTAAACATGATATGGAGGATCACATAAGTCACATCCATGGTCTCCCGTCAAGGAGAAGGGTTCCGTCGCCAGGGATTGTATGTAGGAGACGCCTGTTTGAAATGACAACTTCTGCATGCAAGCACATCTGGATCGGGTTCTTTGCTTCTCGAAAGAGTAAGGTCGTATGCGTAGTGACCCCAATATCGGGTCCTCATATTATTAGGGCTATATTGGATTGCGCATAGCGAGTTCTAATCTTGTTGACAGTTGGTTCAATTAACGACGAGCTAACATCACCTTAGTGGTGGTGGGTCTGGGGGTTAAATCCTGAATTGGGAATGCAAGTTGAACAAGCAAGGTGGAATGTATCCCCGCTTCTTTTCATCTAAGTTAAAAGTTCTCATATTATTGGGATGCAACAAAGATTAGAAAGGAGATCCCAGATCTTGCTTGAGATATAATGGTAAGTATATCTCTTACATTGGAAGTGATTAAGGGAATCAACTTTCAGTGTTAACAAGGCAAGACAACTTTGATATAAAATTCCTAAATCAAAGTAAAATATGTATATATATTATATATGTATTTATGCAAATTTCTTATTACAGATAATCCTCATTAAACCCAGTCTATACTACTCAATATTAGCAGTAAAATATCACGAACTGGATTCATGATCAAGATATTGTACTTGCAGCTAGACACATAATGTATGTGGTTGCACTGTGCTAGTTTCCCCATAATAATGAGGAATGACAATTAAATAGACAATAGGTTTGCAACCCTAAGGTTTGTATGTCTCTATAGTCTTGATCTCTCATTGAATGTACTTTGGAAGTGACATGTCGATGATGATCGTAATTGTCAAACAATCCTTATAAAATTTAAGAAGATGTTTTTGCATTGATATATGTACTAGACATTTAATCATGAATGGCATGGTTCACTACATTATGCAGAATGATAGCTTTATAAGTGATCATGTATTCAAAATCCTTGAGTACCTACCTGAACCTATGTCTTTAAATGTTAAGATGTATGTACATATGATGAATATCATCATTCTACTATCTATACTCTAGTCATTCATGAAGCTTCATAATATTCATATTTTATGAATTGAATGAAGCATGTATAAATGTTGAAGTACTCTTATATTGAAATCTTTTTGAATTAAACATAAGAGATCCTTTGTCTTAAGCAAGGGTCGTTTATAGATGAAAGGAGTGCAATGGAAGCATGGGTCGGACCCGAGTTAGAAGGAAAGTCAAAGAGTGCAAGTTGATGTGTTGATAGTATGACTATCAAGTCTATCTCGGATCCTTAAAGAAGGACTCAGATAGTGTATATCTACATATCATCATTTAAATTGACTTATTTATTGGATAAGAATAAAAGTCTAATAATTGTATCTCATTCTTATAATAACATTTGTAATCTGTTGCATATGTATTAGAAGACTAGAAAATTTGCTCATGAAGTTTAATAGTCATCCACAGGGATATTGATGCAATTGTTGCAACAATCTCTATTGGCTAAATAGACTTCATATTTTCAATGGGAGAGCCATTAGTCTTAGAGAATGTCTCTATGACCTAGATATTAGAATACACTCATAGTTTATTTCTAAGTGTTGGAAATGAACATGAATCCTGGAATAGACCTATCATAAAGAGTTATGATGGATATATTTTAGATAGTAATCTAGCATCTGGAGGACTCTACAAAATTTGAAAATTAATGAATGATTCATTAACATTTCTAATACTGAAAATTAAACTTTTAGGCCATGTTTGGTTGGAGAATAAGCCCTAGAATAAGGGGCCAATTCTCCTCCCGACATGGTTCCCATTGGTACGACTATTCCCCATTATTCCATCTTATTTCACTCTTATTCCTATCTGTATCCCACCTTACCTACCTTTATTTCACCTTATTCTCTTTATTCCTATCCTCCAACCGAACAAAGAATAGACCCTTATTCTCCTTATTCCCCATCCTTATTCCTGCTTATTCCCGAACCGAATGGGCCCTTAAAGATTAATACGAGGATGAAAATCATTTGACAATGATCTGGCATCAAGCCTTGGACATTTGTCTATTGATAAGATCATTAGACCGGTAAGAGATAAAACTTTAGATTGTCTAAAATTTCAAATCTTACATACTTGTGAATATTGTATTCAAAAGTAAAATTTTCCAAGATACCTTATTTGGAAATGATGTTAGATGCCAAGGTATTCAATATCTCATACATATTGATGTATGTGGATAACTTGTATCATAATAAACATTGATGATATGTGATATCATTCTATGATTATTTGTGATATGAGATTTGTTCCCTTCACCTTAGAAAGCTTTGAAATGTTCAAAGATTTCACAATTTTGGTTTAGAACCAAAGTTTGAAGGAAGATGAAATGAATTTGATCTAACTTAGGTAGCAAGTGCCTATTAGATGAATTCAAGGAATACCTTGTAGAGAAATGAATATCATTCCTATCTCAATCCTCCTTATACACCTAAGATCAATAGAGTTATAGGGAGATACAGTTGGATCATGTGTGACATTACTTGATCAATGATTAATCTTAACATAATTATCTCTTAGTTTCCAAGTATATATATATATATATCTAGTAGAGACTGCATTATATATCATTAATTAGATTCCATGCAAGTCTAAACCAGAACATCCATATTAGCTAAGGTTTGGAACCTAGCCTAGAGTTTGACACTTGAGGATTTAGGGTTTCTTTGTCTATAACTTAGTCATGGATACGAGTAAGCTGGAATCTGACACGAGAGAGTGCTACTTCATTCGGAAAATAAAGGATGGTTTTGGATACAAACTTTATAACCTTGAGATTCTTAAAAGATTTCATCTCTAGGGATATGATTCTTAGAGGATGACTCACTTGAGAATCAAGATGAAAATGAAGTGAAGGAACTCGTTTAATCTTGAGAAGATAATGAGGCTCTTAAAATCGGAAACTAAAAAGATAATTAAAGATGAAACACTCATACCTCTTCAAATGAGTTTGAGGATGGATTCCATGTGTCAGAGAAATCTGACAATGATCGAACTTCATGTGATCAAGCTTTTGAAGATCATGTCATGGAGAGATGGATGTTAGCAATAATGTCTAAAGTAGACTCATATACAAGTGTTGTATATGGACCCTCGAGGATCCACCTATAAGGGTATGACCCGTTAGGTGTAAATGGATCTTTAAGAGAATGAGGGAACCTGATGAGAAATTAGAGACCTTCAAAGCATGGCGTAGCCATGAGCTAAACACCGAAGAGAAGACAGTGCTTGCAATGAGACTTGCTCTTCAACAACCATGCTTAAACCTATCAGAATATTTCTAACTATAGCTACACCACTTGACTTTGACATCTACAAGATGGAAGTCAAGATTGCATTCCTCTATGAATACCTCTCCGAGGATATTCACATGAAGTAGCCCCAAGGCTTCATGGTTGAGGAAAGCACAGTTTGCAAGCTTAATAACTCCATCTTTGGACTTGAATAAGCTTCTTGTAGTTGGTACATCATATTTGATGAAATTATAAATGTTATGATTTCAGATAGAATCTTGATGAACCATGTGAAGCTTAGTGGGAGTGCCATTGTGTTCATCATGCTAAATGTAGATGATATCCTAATCATTTGGAATGATATAAGGATGATAATAAGTGTTTTATAGTCTGGCTATTCCATACCTTGAGATATGATCTCAAGGATACCTCTTAGATCTTAGTTCTAAAGTTGTTCAGAAGTAAAGAAAAGAGGATACTGGGACCGTCACATTAATGGTACACCTTGGACATTTCCATTTCTTGGAAAATTCGAAGAAATGCTTCTTTTCCTTAAGATATGATACTGATCTATCTAAAAGGATAACACCTCAAAGAGTTGAGGAAGCGAATGCTAAAACTGCTTGCCCTTGTACATCAGTTACGAGAAGCCGAGTGTATGCTAAATGTGTACAAAAGCCATATGTCTGCTATGCAGTGGGAGTAGTAAACTGTTACTAATCCTACTATGGAGATAAAAACTAGATTACAGTAATAACAATATCTTCAAAGATGACAAGAGTTTCAGATAGTGATCTCAATGTATTATCTTCAAGAACTTAAGACTTTATATATAGAGATCAAAAAGGTCTTAATCGTGGATAACTTAGGAGATAGAGATCTCTAGGAACAAGGGTATTCTGAGAAGGATAATTGAAATACTGGTTATGACAATTATTGAGCTGTAGTGTCAAGGACACTGTAACTAAACAAGATTGAATATTGGTTGCATACGATGCAACATTCGCATCGGATGCGAGTACTATTACTAGGAGATATGCAAGTGTCGTAAACGGACTTTGCATAGTCTCTCGGGAATAGAGTAACTAATCAGCTTACCTAGCTATTTTTTCTAAATAGCCTATGATTGTTATATGAGTGTGGGTTTAAAGATTATCCCTTTAGTGGCTCTTTGGTCTAGTGGGAGATTGTTGGACATGCGAGCCCACGATGAGCCATTATGAAATAAATGTTATTGCAAATATCATTCCCTGATCTGAAACGAAGAATAACTAATTTATATAATAGGTCCCTTAGTACAATTAGGGTAATGTACCATAGCCATCTTAATGATCATACAGCTATTGATTCAATTGTTGAATCAAAGAAGCTGGTGCTTGTATGAATATATAAGGAGTTAGATTAGGGACTTATCAAGCACCGTCAAATGATAATTAAAAGAGGATCTCCAGCCAGAGAAGGGGATGGCAATCCTTTCTCTATAGGCTGATATCTAACCGACCTCTTGATGTAGGTCCTCTATATAGGAATAGAGATTCGGAGGTGTTAGATAAGTTAGGTCAAAGAGTAGACTTAACGAGATAACCAAAGACCTATGTCGTATGCTGTCACAATATAGGCACACATCCTCTGATCGAAGACAGTTGTGTTACTATATGTCTGAGTATGTACATTTGGCATACCAATAAGTTGATGACCAAATCAAGGTCTATACACCAAGGCGCATGTGTGCATACATGGGCATATGAGTAATATGATCTCTCAAAGGGATCACATAGGTTCATTGCTATGAAATCTCTCATGAGATATTGGGAAGAATCAAGTTCCGTGTACGGTCACCTCACTTTGGAAGCTTGACTGAATTTGTAGGTTTGATATATACTTTTGGAAAGTATATGATCAACACCTGGGTATGATATATGCTTTTGGAAAGTATGTGATCGATACCAACTCTCAATGATTGAATGAGAACCTTAATGATAAAATCCTGAAGGAGACACTCTAAAAGAGATCTAAAACTTCGGGTTTATCCTGGGTCTTTCATTATGCAGGATGTACAAGTATTTGGAATACCCGAGGGTGATGTGATTGACGAGTCCGAAAATGCAGCGTTTAAAATGTGTTTTTATTTGTTCGTGCCTAAAAATAATTTGTCGTGCGTTGTTGGTGGCAATCAGAATCGGTCAAGAAAATAACCACAAATAATATGTTCAATTTTTAATCGTGTGGTTTTATGTTTATTTTACTTGGGTAAGTCTCAAGGTCAATCATAAGGAGATAAAGGAACAACCTAGAGTTATGTCTATCAAAGTTCGTTCACTGTTTTCGAGGCGGTCTTTTTTTGGAATTTTCAATGTATTAAGGGATGCAAAGTGCACTTTTGGCCTATTTAAGGGACTATAATGAAAATTCTGTTCAAACGATGTCCGAAAAATACAAAATTTGGCCACAATGTAAAATATGATAAAAAGAGTGCACTGTAATTTTTTTGGAATTTTTGGATGCAATATGAATTGTTATGGATTTTTAAATGCAAACAAAATGAATTTCAATATTTAATTATGATAAATATTAAACCTACTTATTTTCAAGAAATAAAATCTAGATGATGAATCTCAGAAAAATCCTAAACCTCGAAAATGAGGGGTTTAATACCTATTAAAAAGTAAATACTAAAATATGCAAAATGATTGTTATAGAGCAAAGTATCCATGCAAATGCAAATCTTTTTGAGCACAATGCCAAGCACAATTAATTCTACAAGATATGATTTTTCGGGGATTTTTAGAGCAATGGTTAATCAACTATGAATTCAGAGCAAGAAATGGGTAAAATATGCAAATTTCCACAAAACAATTATTTATTAATTAACCATCAATCAGAAAAATGCTCACAATACGCCAAAACGTAGAGAATTAAATGATGAACACAATGCTATTTTTGGATAAATAAAATGAAGTAAAGAAGAGGTCTAAAAACACAGAGGAACGCAGAGGTACAGATGCAATATAAATAAAATAAATGAAAATGCATAGGGGGGCTTGTTTGTAATTACCAATACTGATAGGGGCCTTTTGTAAAATTTCCAGAGGGGGCACGTGCGTGGCACGTTCCCTCTGGAGGCGGGGCTGAAGCGTGATATGGAGGAATCTCCAGGGGCGTCTCTAAAAATTACCCAGCGGGTCACGTGCGGGGCACGTGACCCCTGGGGATGAAGACTGATGATGTCCCCCCGCCCCCACGTGCTGCGCACGTGGCGGGGGTCTCGGTCTCTGTGCCGGCCTAAGGCGGTGGTGTCGAGGCGGAGCTCCGGTAGCGAGAGCGGCAGTCGCGTGCGGCGTGACACCACACTGGAGGTGGTGGCGTGAAGCTGGTGTCACGGTTGAGCTGATGAAGGCGTTGAAGTCGACGTTGGTGGTGAAGTCGGCGGAGGGGCTCCAGTGCCGCAGTGGAGATGAAGATGGTGGAGGTGGCGTTGTCGCCCGATGGATATGGATGGAGTCATTAGCCGGTGAAGCTTCACGGGAAGCTTGGCGGTTGAAGGCTCCTGGCGATGTCGGAGAAGATGACTGAGGAGTGGCGGCATTCGGTTAAGGTAGACCGCTCGGTGGAGGGGATGTAGACGTTGTCGGAGGAGAGGTAGTAGGCGGAGTTGTCGATGTCGTTGGCTCCACGACGGAGGTCGGAGCAGGAGCAGAAGGCGGAGGGAGGCCGCGCTGCTAAAGTGGGCCCAACCACCAGATCTCACCGAGGAAGAGGGGGTCGACGACTTGTCACCTCGTGCCCACCTTGTTCCTATGTAATCGACGGATGATGAGTTCGAGCGCGGTGGCTGTGGCTTTATATGGTTGGAGGTCACCGGTCTGAAGAGGAAGGGAATCGCGGATGGTTGAAGGCGATGATCTGATGGGGGGGGGGGCGATCGGGGTTTGATTAGGATACGCGTCGTGATTTGGATGGCGGCGCATGCTTTTGGAGATTGGGATTGGCCGAGATTCGCAGCGGAGATAATCGTGGGAGGGGCGGCGGCGGAGCAAAGATGGGATGATGGCGGAGTTTCCAAACAGGGACGAAGGAGGCGCCTGGAGATGATGACCCCTGGCCGTCCGATCGGCCGAGATCGGGCGGCCAGATGAGCGACGCGTGGCGAGTGGTGGTGCAAGGAGGGCGCACGTGCAGAGCACGTGCTTTAGAGGCACGTGCGACGCACGTGCGAACCTTTTTATTTTTTTAATTTTTTAATTTTTTTATAAAAACGAGTTTATAAATATCTCAAAAATGTCTGACACGTGGCGGCACCAGGTGCCGCCACGTGTCAGCACCAGAAAATTCGAAAAATAAATCTTTTGTAAAATCAAAAAGAAATATCAAATGGCCTCGGATCGAAAAAGTTTCTCACGAAAATTGTTCGGCTCGATGAGATCTACAACTTTCATGAAGACATCAAAATCAAAATCGATCAAATGCACATAGTGAATTTTTGGGGTATCCCACGTACATAGAATACCTTGATTTTTGGGTTTTGTAATTTTTTTATCATTTTTAAAATAGATAAAAATCCGGAAAAAATATGATAAAATCAAGAGTAAATATTTACACGGTAATCTAATTTTTTTGGATTTTTATTTATTAAGAAAATATGTACATAAAATATTAGGTCAAAAATAGCTAAAATACACAATGTACAAAAGAGGCCCAAAACCCATCTTTCACATATGAGCTCCGATTACTTAAACTTGGTCTTGTTTTGAAGGTAATTGAATGTAAATTAGTTAAAAAGTGAGTAGGATTAAAACGGACACTGAATGAGGGAGATATGAGGGTTTTAGTCCGAAAATCCTGAAATTAGGGTTTGGATTTTTGGTCCACTTATCTAGGTTAGTTATTTTTTTTGTATTTTTCATTTATTCTTCTTAGTGATATGTACACAGTGGAAGTGGTTTTGGGTCATTCGGGAGTTAGCATGAATGATTTAAAAATTTGGGAAGTTAGGATATTTACAGGTCACTTTTGGCTTGGATTTTTGGCTTCTTATTTTGTGCAGAATTTTGTGCTAAAATGCAATTCTTATGAAATCATGCACTAATACTAATTATGCAGAATAGATGCAAGAATGTTGTTGATTTTGAGGGATTTGAGCTTAATAAATGAGATTTAGAGTGATGAATCCGAGATTCATCATCCCCCTATACTTAAACCATGCTCGTCCCTGAGCATAAAAAAGAAATGCCATGAGGTGAAATGAGATTGTGTTCCTAACAAGACCATGAGTGGAAGGTGAAAGTGAACCTAAACTCGACCTTTGGATTATTTATGTGTCGGAACTTCTGTGAGACTTAGAATTTTAAAAAACAACAGCATTCAAGTTTTACATATCATTGTTACAGTTTCAGCTCAGAAGTCATCTTAGATCAATCCTCTTCCCAAAGTATACCGTATGAACATTGGACAATTGACTCATGTGTGTGAAAGGTTTTAGCTCTTCCCATCCAGAATGCTGGACTACCATGCTCATATCCTCTCCAATAACTCATCCTCAGGGAGTCAGGTATTTCCTTCTAAGGTCTGTCGCGCTGTGTTCACAATCGAATTGGGGGGAGAAGTTAGAAGAAGGGGAAAAGAACCGGAGGGTGGCCAGTGTAGTCACCTCTCCTTGTGAAGCTGTCCAGTGTAGCCGAGTCTCCACCAAGATCTGCAGGTTTTCTTTGAAGCTTGGACCTTTTTTTGGTCAGATGTTTATTTGTTAGAATGCTTCTTTATATTTGGAATTTTTGGTGGTTCTGCTTGGATCATGTTGTGCCCCTACGGATATAGAATCTTTTTGTTCTGTACATTTTATGGGGTCTTAGAAAAAATTGTGCCCAGCCGTCCATCCCTTTTCCGAAGCTTTATTTCAACCCGTACTCTGGTCTTTAGATTTCCATGCTACCAGAAAAGAAACTCACACAGTCTTCCAACACCCCGTCTGAGTTGAGCAAAGTGCATAGTGCAGGAGTACAAATTAATTCCTTATTCCAGAGTTGTACCCAGAATGAAGAGACCAGGTTAGACACTAAGAGTCAAACTCTTCACATTGTCATGTGGAACTTAGAGAATTAAGTCAAAGATCTGAAGACTCCAAAATCCTATTTCTCGGTGAAGTTCCTCTGAAGATTAGGTGGATTAAGGTCAAGTCTAGACCACTCTTGGTTTCAGCTCATAACTCGGTTCAGAACCCAAAGACTTCACATATGCAAATGCGATGCTGGATGAAGTGCAGGTGTGTGGAATGCAGACACATGATTTTTTTTATGCAAGGGGTTGTTGTTGTTTTTTTTAATGCAAAAATAAATAAGAAGCCATTTCAACACAAATTTTGGGCATAGTCAGTGTTAGTAGCAGAACTCCCTTTTTTGTTTTTGTTTTTGTTTTTTTTAAAGAATACCCATCCCGTAAATACATATAGACTTACGCGCAAGTACGAGATATGGATAAAATATATAAAAAGTATATATACAAACCCCCCATACTTAGCGAGTGCTGTGTCCTCAAAGCACAAGAAGCGTAAAGAAGACATAGCTCGGGCTAAGCGTAAGAGAGTGAAAAAGGAAAAAAGAACAAGATTTACAGAATCGCCCCCTGTACTTAAACTGTGAATAGTCTAAGTATAGAAGAAGAGCGGAAAAAATGAAGTGATCGGGATATGTGAATGAGGAGAGTATAAACAGGTGGGTGTCGGTTCCCCCTATACTTAGGGTCTGGTCAACCTAAGTATAAAAGAAGGGTGGAAGTGAGGTGATCTAGAGAAGGAGTGTGATGGGAGAAATGGAATATACAGATGGCATCGGTCCCCCCTATACTTAGACCTTGGCCTAAGTAAAGGAAGAAGCTGTACAAGGAGACCGATGTGGTCGGGAGGGAGGGTGGGTAGCCGATGATTAAGGTGGTTTTCGGCTAATCTTCTTGTGAGCCTACGGTGGGAGATCGTAATGGCGAGTTGGAGATGAAGCATATGATTCCCAATTATTATCAGTGTCATCCTCAGTAAAGTCATGATGGATAGTGGATGAGGTGTTTGAGTCAGATGAAAGATATCCATCATTGGAATTATCCTCAGAGGAATAGTATTTGAAAGTGGACACACTCCAGATATTCATTTCTTTTTGTTTCTTTAATTGTTTCCTCAAAATTCGTTCCTTTTTAAGATCAATCGATTTGTCCTCAGATGAATTCTCAGAAGCTCCGGTCTCAGTCAGCTCATAAGAAATAATTCCAGTGTACTTGTAGAAGGCAGGGGCATCAACTTTGGATGAGTAATAATTAGGAACGGGAGTTGTCCAACGAGAATTGAATTTTGGATCCTTGCGAAGATATGGCTTTAGAGCTGCCGAACAGACTTCACTCATGTAGACCAACGTTTCCGGACCTGTTGAGGGATCATCAGCTCATTCCTCTTCCGAAAGGTCAAAGGTGACTTTCTTTCTCCTGTTTCGTGAAGTTGTCTGTTCACTTGAGTACCCAGATGAATAGCCATTGGAATTCTTCTCCATGGTCGGTTTTCGGGATACATGTTTGTTCTTAGTCTCCTGAATGTTGGTGCACTCTCTATTTGGGAGGATTGGGTCAAGATAATCAGAGTAGGTTGCTCCAGGGTGCGACCATGCATATGTCTCAGGATCGTAGTAGAAGGATTTGTCTATTTTGAGATCCGTGGGAATTGAAATACTGGGGAGAGTCTTTACATGTTCGATCTCAACTGATTTTACATTGGAGAATTCCTGTGTCAAGTTGATGTAATCTATGTAGTCAGCATAGGTTGACCCAGGGTGTAACCATGCATAAGTCTCTGGATCATATGATTCATATGCTTGATTTTCCATGGTGAGCGCAGCTAGGAATGGAGCAGGAGGGAGATTCTCTAAACCAATAGTCTCATCAACAACCGCTATCTCAAGTGTAGCTGCGAGGTAGGGATCTTCTACCGTTTCATAGTTACGGTTGTCGGGGACTTCGTGGGTTGCCTCAGAAGATCGTGGTTCCTCAAAGACATGGTTAGATTTAAGTGCTTCCAATGCTTTAAAATTGATTTCCCGAGTCTCCCAATTGATAATTGCCTTTGACAATGCTAAAAATAGTTTTTCGAGAATAATTGGAGACTGGGTGAATTCTCCTTGATGCTCAATATCAATGATTGTGAATTCCGTTTTGAGCGGAGCACCTTGGAATATTATGATGACAGAAATGATTCCTCTCGGCCATTCTATTGATCGGTCCGCCAATTGAACAATCTCTCGTATTTTCCTGATCGGTCCGAGTTTAAGTTCGTGAAACACAGAGGTCGGGAGGATATTGATTGATGAATCATCATCAATCCGAGCATGGGTGAAGATCGTGTCTTTGATTTCACAGTTAAATCTGGGCAACCGCTTCACTATGCGGCTCTTGGTTTTTCTCCTCAACACCAAGGAGGAGGCCATTGACAAGATATGCCTTTCGGTCTTTGTTCTAATCCTGCCCGACTTTTTCATAGTTAATTTGTCCATTACAAATCTTTTAAGATCGGGGAAGTGTTCAATGGCCTGTAGAAAGGGAAGCTCAAAAATCAATTTCTTTCCTAGTGCTTCTAGTACAGCAGGATCCAAATTCTGCAGATCTTCTTCAGTTTCAATTTTTATATATTTTTCGAGATTTTCGATTTTTTGTGATTTTCAAATATTCCATTTTTTTGGATATTTTCTGTGTGGTGTGGTGTTGTGGTGTGTTCCTCAGATGAGTCGGGATTCTGATGTTCAGAGTATGAGTCATAGGCATAGTCATTTATAGGGGAATAATATGTAGATGTGCTACTGTCAAAATCGTCCCCATGTTTCTAAATATCCTCAAAATTTTCAGCATGAGATCCAATCATTTTCTCATTCATTTTTATGTCCGAGCTCCCATAAAAAAATTGAGTCGGTCAGTAAAATTTCTGAATTTTCATCCATTAATTCAAATTTCTTATCTATCCTAGAAATTTTATTCTCAAAATTCTGTTCATCATCAATCATGGGTGCAGTCGGTGTATGTTTGATAATTTCATCTTTCATTTTCCTGTATGTTCTGAGAGGAGAGTTTCTTGGAATATCTGATATGTGATCATTATTTTCTGAAAATTTCTCCTAAAAAAATATGGAAGGAGTCTGCTCAGTGGAAGGATTTTGCGGGAATGTGTAGGTCTCGTGCTCAACATGCCTTGATTCGGGCATGTAATCCTGGTCCGAGTAGAGTCTATTTCCCTGGTCATGATTGATCGTATCCTCGAATAATGGAGTCATACAAGGTATATATGTGTCAATGTCATCAGTTTGGTCCTCTGTATGTATAGGTTGATCAAATGAGTGATAATTAGGCTGGTTAATAGGAATTCGATCGTTGCGGTCAATCCAACGCTGATGATCATTAAGTGTGTGTATTTCCATCTCTGTTTGGTTTCTCGGCCAGTTATGAGACTCAAAAGTGTTTTGATCTTGAAATGGTTCATCAGCGAGAAACCGAGAATAAGACGGTTCAGTCCAAGATGGAAGGTGGTCATGTGCAGTCGGATGATTCGAGTAGGAATTCAATAAGAGGGTCGAATTCATACGCGGTTGAAAGTCTCCCAAAAATATTGGAGGATTGAAAGAATAGGTTGTAGTTGATTTGGGCCTAACCAAGACAAATTTATTTTTATAGTATAGCTCTGATGGACTTTCAGATGAATGTTCGGCCATTTTTGAAAGAGTGGAAAGAAATGATGGGTTGGATCTGCAAGAATGTTTAGACAAGAGTTCCATGATGAGGTTTGAATCAAGAAAGGAAAGAGACGATTGTATGGGATATAAAAATTATCAAATGTGCGGCTATTGATCTTCGATATCGGTTCACGCACACCAATACAAACACAAATCAAACCCCAGGTTCACCAACTCACACAATAAAGCCGTAAGAGTTCGGCTATTATCTTTTCAATTTTAATTGGTGATAAGACAATCTTGAAAAATAATTAAGCGAGCTATTAGGTGCCGGGAATTTTCGTAATGACTGGCCCGAATTCTTACGATTAGTTGCACCTACTTTCAGCTAGTATGGGTGTAAGTACGGACTGTAGAACGACTACCCATTTTACTTGAGGACGGAGCCTTACGCAGTGTCCTCTAAACCACCCACTTTACTAAGGAAATCCGGACCGTTTACCGGCTACCCGTAGATCCTCACTGAGAAGTAGCTAATCGTTTTTGGTAGAATCAGTAGTCAATATGAAAATCCGGATTTTGGCTCTAGCCTTAAGTGTCGTCTCTCGCTCACTCAGAAAAAATAAAATAATCTAAGGTCGGGGTTGCTCTCCCGTAAAAATTCTTGATTTTATGGGTTATTTTGAAATCGGCTATATTTAGTAGTCCCAATTCTAAATAGGTGATCACTGAAGAATTAAGTGAGCTCAACGGCACGTCTACCGTCCAGTCCCAATTTCCTTTTAGAATTATGTGACAAAACAAGAGAGAGAAATTCGAGAAAAGCCGATGCACGCGAAAAATAATGATGTATGCTCGGTTAGAAGACTTACAATGAATCCTCGCAATCTTCATGTGGGATGATAGACAGAAATTTAAAATTTATTCAAAATGAATGCAAGCCGATGAAAAACCACACCTAAGCAGAAAGTTCTATTAGCGGGGAAGAAATGAGTTAAATTTTGGCTAAATTGAATGATCTATGTGCGTCTCAATTAACAGTGCAGTGTGGCTTAATCCTGAGAGCACAATCAAAAATTAAATTGCTCTGAGAGCCGTATGTGTAGGTCTATCCTATTTGACACTCAAGTCGAGCCCCACCCTCACCGGAGAGTGAAACATGCCACGACACACCACAGAATAAAGTTAGAGGTCTTTTTACACACGCGAGAGTCTAAACGGACACCGCTGTAAATGTATAATTAAATACAGAAATTAAAGTTCAGAAAAATTAATCATATACTCTACGCTCTCTCACGATTCGACTCGATCTTAATTTTTAATTGTGGCTTTTGCGGAAGTCGGTGAAGTTGCGTCGGTTCTTGAGAAACCGCTCCACGTACCGGGTACCTCGTAAGAAGAATAAGAGAGATAGTGTAAGAAAGTGACTCAAAACTATATGAAGAATAAATGTTGAAAATAAATTGCAGGAAAAAAATGGAATTTACAATGAGAAATTCAGGGGTCAAACTACCCGAATGCGGAAAACCGAACGAAAATTTTTAAGACAAAAATCTAAGCCGTTTGCCTCCACGGCAACAGCGCCATCTGACGAGATCGAAAATGCAGCATTTAAAATGTGTTTTTATTTGTTGGTGCGTAAAAATAATTTGTCGTGCTTTGTAGGCGGCAATCAGAATGGGTCAAGAAAATAACCACAAATAATATGCTCAATTTTTAATCATGTGGTTTTATGTTTATTTTACTTGGGTAAGTCCCAAGGTCGATCACAAGGAGGCAAAGGAACAACCTAGAGTTATGTATATCAAAGTTCATTCGCAGTTTTCGAGGCGGACTTTTTTTGGAATTTTCAATGTATTAAGGGATGCAAAGTGCACTTTTGTCCTATTCTAGGGACTAAAAGGAAAATTATGTTCAAACGATGTCCGAAAAATACAAAATTTGACCACAATGTAAAATATGATAAAATGAGTGCACTTTAATTTTTTTGGAATTTATAGATGCAATATGAATTTTTTATGGATTTTTAAATGCAAACAAAATGAATTTCAATATTTAATTATGATAAATATTAAACCTACATATTTTAAAGAAATAAAATTATCTAAGATCTATAACTAGGTGATGAATCTCAGAAAAATCCTAAACCTCGAAAATGTGAGGATTAATACCTATTAAAAATTAGGTACTAGAATATGCAAAATGATTTTTACAGAGCAAAGTATGCATGAAAATGCAAATCTTGTTGGGCACAATGTCAAGCACAATTAATTCTACAAGATGTGATTTTTCGTGGATTTTTAGAGCGATGGTTAATCAACTATGAATTTCAGAGCAAGAAATGGGTAAAATATGCAAATTTCCACAAAACAATTATGTATTAATTAACCATCAATCAGAAAAATGCCCACAATATGCCAAAACGTAGAGAATTAAATGATGAACGCAGTGCTATTTTTGGATAAATAAAATGAAGTAAAGAAGAGGTCTAAAAACACAGAGGAACACAGGGGTACAGATGCAATATAAATAAAATAAATGAAAATGCAGAGGGGGGGCTTGTTTGTAATTACCAATACTGATAGGGGCCTCTTGCAAAATTTCCAGAGGGGGCACGTGCGTGGCACGTACCCTCTGGAGGTGGGGCTGAAGCGTGATATGGAGGAATCTCCAGGGGCGTCTCTAAAAATTACCCTGCAGGTCACGTGCGGGGCACGTGACCCCTGGGGATGAAGGCTGATGACGTCCCCCCGCCCCCATGTGTCGCGCACGTGGCGGGGGTCTCGGCCTATGTGCCGGCCTAAGGCGGTGGTGTCGAGGCGGAGCTCCGATGGAGAGAGCGACGGTCGCGTGCGGTGTGACACCGCGCTGGAGGTGGTGGCGTGAAGCTGGTGTCACGGTGGAGCTGATGAAGGCGTTGAAGTCGATGTTGGTGGTGAAGTCGGCGGAGGGGCTCCGGTGCCGCGGTGGAGCTGATGAAGGCGGAGATGGCATTGTCGGCCGATGGGGATGGACGAAGTCGTTGGCCTGCGAAGCTTCACGGAAAGCTTGGCGGTTGAAGGCTCCTGGCGATGTCGGAGAAGATGACCGAGGAGTGGAGGCATTCGGTGAAGGTGGACCGCTCGGTGGAGGGGATGTAGACGTTGTCGGAGGTGAGGTAGTAGGCGGAGTTATCGATGTCGTTGGCTCCACGATCGAGGTCAGAGCAGGAGTAGAAGGCGAAGGGAGGCCGCATTGCTACGGTGGGCCCAACCACCAGATCTCGCCGAGGAAGAGGGGGTCGACGACCTGTCACCTCGTGCCCACATTGTTCCTGTGTAATCGACAGATGATGAGTTCGAGCGTGGCAGCTGTGGCTTTATAGGGTTGGAGGTCGCCGGTCTGAAGAGGAAGGGAATCGCGGATGGTTAAAGATGATGATCTGATGGGGGGGATGATCGGGGTTTGATTGGGATACGTGGTGTGATTTGGATGGCGGCGCACACTTTTGGAGATCGGGATTGGCCGAGATTCGCGGCGGAGATAATCGTGGGAGGTGTGGCGGCGGAGAAAAGATGGGATGACAGTGGAGTTTCCAAACAGGGACGAAGGAGGCGCCTGGAGACGATGACCCCTGGCCGTCCGATCGGCCGAGATCGGGCGGCCAGATGAGCGACGCGTGGCGAGTGGGGGCGCAAGGAGGGCGCACGTGCATAGCACGTGCTTTGGAGGCACGTGCATGCACGTGTGAACCTTTATTTAGGGTAAAATCAAGAGTAAATATGAGCTCCGATTTACAAATGCACAATGTACAAAAGAGGCCCAAAACCCAACTTTCACATATGAGCTCCGATTCACTTGAATTGGTCTTGTTTTGAAGGTAATTGAATGTACATTAGTTCAAAAGTGAGTAGGATTAAAAGGGACACTGGATGAGGGAGATAAGAGGGTTTTAGTCCGAAAATCCTGAAATTAGGGTTTGGATTTTTGGTCCACTTATCTGGGTTATTATTTTTTTTTGTATTTTTAATTTATTCTTCTTAGTGATATATACACAGTGGAAGTAGTTTTGGGTCATTCAGAGTTAGCATGAATGAGTTAAAAATCTGGGAAGTTAGGCTATTTACAGTTCACTTTTGGCTTGGATTTTTGGCTTCTTATTTTGTGCAGAATTTTGTGCTAAAATGCAATTCTTATGAAATCATGCACTAATACTAATTATACATAATAGATGCAAGAATGCTGTTGATTTTGAGGGATTTAAGCTTAATAAATGAGATTTAGAGTGATGAATCCGAGATTCATCAGTGATCATAAACGATTGTTTAACCACGACGCTTTCATTCTGAGGGAGTGATGAAACAGGTCTGGATTTTAGTGACTCCTCTCATAGAGAAGTAATATGATCTTATTCCAAATGTTGGACATTGATCTGAATGTGATTTAGATGTTATGATAATATTAGATTTGCGTACTTGATTTAATCAAGCATCTATGAGGGGTCTGTAAGATCAAAATTTGGGATGTGATCTCAATGTCCAAGTCACTATACATGGAACAATACAATCGCCCTGTCCTTATCTCCAAGTATCCGTGGAGAAAGTGCATTATCCATGAAAGCGTTCAGGATAATTTCGTTGTTGATATGTGTATCTGAGCATTGAGGAAATTGATAATTAAATGTGATTTAATTATCATGAATAATATGAATTTGATTCATATTATAAGGAGAGTTATGTGAGATAATTAAATGTGATTTAATTATCAAAGATGTGAATAATGTTAATGTGATTCATATTATTTGGGCACATGAGAATAGAGATCCAAGATGATTAAATGTGACTCTATTATCATGGATATTAATAATGTGGATAGCACTATCCATATTAATCATGTTTATTATAATTGTGATTTATAATATATTAGAGAGAGCATATTGTGATTTATATTTGTTGATTAATTATTGATGTGAATTAGATTCACATTGGATAATTAATTGAAAATATAATTTACATTTTATTTTGGATTGTGAACATGATTCACAATTTTTCAATTGCATGATTGAGATACTCATAAATTAATTTGGAATTAATTTTGTGAATATATTTGCAATAAAAGTTGTTGCCAATATTTAGGAGGATTATATGAGATATTATATCTCACATAAAATAGAGAAAAAGGAGCCACCTTAATGGGTGGTGGACGACCACCCTTGAATTGTTCAAAAGCAGTTGTCCCCCCTATTTTAGGGGTTGGCTCTCTCTCTCCTCTTATCTAGATTGATTTTACTAAATTAAATTATGTTGACGATAATTCAATGTATATTTAATTTAGTTTAAATTATTTATTGTTGTGTTTTCACAACAAGGTCATGGCCATTGAAAGAAACACAAATCAATCTCATCCATTGATTTTCTGTTGTTCATGGATTGAGATCTATGGATCTGAAAAAACTATATAAGAAGAGGTGCCTCTTGCTCTTCAAGTTACATCAACAACAACTAATGCTCTCTCCCTCTCTCTCTTTATATATGTTGTGTATCTCTCTCTCTCTCTCTCATTGTGACCGTCCACCATGGAGCCATTGAGAGAGTCGCCATCGCCACAGCATCGTCGTTATGCTATCGGAGTATTTAATCATGGATCGCCATCTCCTTCGGTGCATCTCGCTCGTGAAAAATAAATTGGATCTCGTATGATGAGATCAGGAGATTCGTTGCTCAGATCATCAACATGAATTGCGAGGAGCACGTGTCTCATCATCACGCTCGCAAACATCTCCTCCGTTGGATCGGACTTGAGACAGGAAATCTCTTCATTTAGATACTCGATCGCAACCACGCTTCAAGAGGTAAACCTAATACTTTTTTTGTGGTTTAGATGAAACAATCCGAGAAGTGTTCTAGGATCATGTGGTTTCATCGATTAAAAAATTTAAATTCCGCTGCCTCGAGCATCTAGTACGACTAGTCCTTCTCGATCGCATATGATGCGATCCTCATGCTTTTGTGATGCGCTTGAGGATTTTTACCATATCCTTCCTCTGTCCAAGCACGGCACCGATGGCATAATCTGACGCATCTGTCATTATCTCAAACGGTTGTGTCCAAATCAACGACTGTATGATAAGTTATTTAAACTGATTAAAGGAAAAGAGCACATGGTCATTGACAATGAAATCATTCTCCTTACCTAGTTGTTCTGTCAATGGTCTGGACAACTTACTAAAATCTTTGATGAACCGTCAGCAGAAACCAACATGGCCTAAGAATTACATGACTTGTTTGATAGTTGTTGGTGGCTCTAGTTTGGAAATCACCTCCACCTTGGCTAGGTCAACTTCCATGCCACGTTTAGATACAACGTGACCCATCACAATTGCTCCAGTCACCATGAAGTTGCTATTCTCCCACGAAAGCACTAGATTTACTTCACAGCAACTCTGCAAGACTCAATCTAAGTAATCAAGGCATTGATCAAAGGAGTCCCCATAGACCGAAAAATAGTCAATGAAGACCTCAAGAAAATTGCCCATCATGTTGGTGAAAACTACAAGCATACACCTCTGAAATGTGGTTGGGGCATTGCATAGCCCGAACAACATCCATTAGAAGGCATATTTACCAAATGGATAGGTGAACGTAGCCTTCTCTTGATCTTCAGGAGTTATATCAACTTGATTATATCCAGACTATCTATCTAAGAAGTAGAAGTATTCCTTCGCAGCAAGTCTCTCAAGAATCTGGTCGATGAGGGGCAGCGGAATGTGGTCCTTCTTGGTAGCGAGATTGAGTCTTTTGTAATCTACGCACACTCGCCAAGAAGTGAGTACACTTGTCGCAATCTCCTCTCCTTTGTCATTCTTCATGATGGTGATCAATGATTTATTCGGCACTACATGCAGAGGGCTCACCCATTTGCTGTCAGAGATGGGATATATGAATCCCATGTCTCACCATTTCTGAATTTCTTTCATGACAACCTCTTGAATGTTTGGATTCAGCCTTCTCTAAAATTCACAGGAGGGTTTGCTATATTCCTCATGGAAAATGTGAACCGAGCAAAGGGAAGGGTTGATTCTATGGAGATCTGAGGTTTTCCAACCAATAGCATTGCAGTTTCGTTTAAAGACCTCCGTCAGATGAGATTCCCGATCTTTGGTCAGATGGACATTGATGATGACCGGGTACATGTTAGGTTCACCTGCAAGGAAGGCGTACTTCATATTGGAGGGAAGTTGTTTCAACTCAGGCGTAGTGAGAGTGGCTTCGACGGTGACTTCGGCTATCATAACATGTGGTGGTTCTTTCATCTGTTCTGTATCCACCATGCTTTGTTCAACCTCTTCACTCAACAATTTACAAAAGTTTTCAATAATATCCTATTCTTTGCAGAAATCCTCAATGGTCTGCTCTTGGTCTTTAGGGCACATGATCTCCATAGAAACCTCACCAAGTGATTCAAAAAGATACTCATCATGATCGACAAGGAAAATTCGACTACGTTCTCCTTTCCTTCCTCTTGATCAAGAAATTTATGGATCTCATTATCATCAATAAATAAGTTGGTATCTTGAATTTCAACTAGAAAGTTGTAGTCTTCGGAATGGTCAATCACTCACACACCCACTGCAGATGTTCCCTCTGTAGGCTTTGCATCATATACGATCTCTATCTTGACTTTGCTATCATTGGAGCTGAATGTGATCTCTCAAGTACAATAATTCACTATTTCATTGGTTGTTCGTAGAAACGACCATCCTAGGATGATGGGGGTGAGGAGTAGAGGCCTAGAGGCATCCATGTCTAGCACAACAAAATCGACAGGGACATGCATCCCCTGAATCGTGACGATTATGTCATCGAACATGCCCCTAGGCCACTTGACAGATTTGTTTGTAAATTGCATAATCATCTTTGTAGGTTTAAGCGGTCCTAACCTGAATTTTGTGATAGTGAAGATGGCATTAAATTGATAGAAAACCCACTATCGAGCAAAGTGTGTTCAAACTCTTTATTAAACATCTAACAATGAATGAGTGGTGCTCCCTTGTCTGCCTTTTTGTCTGGGAGATTGCTAATAGCATTGACTGTGACCATTGTAAGGATATGCTTCTTGGACTTGCCACTTTTACTCCTTGTATTGTGAGGATGAGGCCTACGCCTAGTTGTACATGTATCTTTTAATGCTTTATTCACATTTTCCATGTACCCAAGAGCTTTCATTAAAGGCATATTTAAGATCAAGTTTTGAATAATTTCTATAATGGAAGGACTATACAAAGTATTTTTCAAAATTTTCAATTTTTTTTGTTTTTTTCATTGCTTCTGGGAAATAAATATTTATAGAATCCGAAAAAAAATTATCCATATCATTATTTACAGGTAGATGGTAAAAATATGTAAAATCATCTACAAGTTGTGGACCAAAAACTGCAGGCTCAGCTTCGTGTGCTAGCTTTTAATCCGATGCAGGTGCAAGATTCATTAAGACACGTGCAGACATCTCCAATGCTGGCCAGTTTCCATCAGGTCTATCGTTCTCTTTTTGTATTTTTTGTTCTTTTTAAATTTTTATTTAGGCGGCGCTGCTTCAAGAATGTTGCTCGGTCCTTGTGCTGGTTGGACTAACGATTCCTCGTCCAATGCAAGATGCTTTCCCTTCATCATTGTCGATGCCTGGAGTGTCCTACCACTGAGAGTAACAACATTAGATAAAAAAGCAATTAAATTTACTTGAATCAGGCTGGACACTACCGGCTACATGCTCCTTGCATCGAAAATTATTCGGGTTTGCCTTGACCTGAGTTGGAATGGCAGCTTTCACAGCTGTCAAATCGTTGATCTTTTGGTTCATCTCAGTCATATTTTTCATCAATTGACACAATCTCTGAAGATTTCCCCTACTAGGGTTTCTAAATATGGTCAAGATAGTGAGATTGTTGTCAGTATCACTGAGAAGATTGGTGAGGTGGAGGAAGGGAGGAATATTGTGAGTATTGAGGATGATATTGAGCAACCGGCTGCTGTTGCTGATATCCCTAGTTGTGGTATTCGGGCAGCTGAGGACCTTGCTTATAGTTCTGCCTTCATATATTGCTGTGATAAGGAGGTTGTTGCTGATGCAAGGGATGGTAGGGTCTTTCACCCCGCTGCTATTGCTGGTGATAGGGAATGTTGCTCACGTTCTGACTCGGAGAATGTCCTTGAGGATGAGTCAGCTATGCCACATTATTCCATACACCATTGACTTCCTGAATCAACAATAGAGGTGGGGAGAACTGCTTGGAATAGACAGGCTGGGGCTATGGTTGATACACAACCATCTGTGTCTGGGATTGCGGGGGCTGCTCCAGAACCTACACTCAGTACATGTGCTGGACAGGTTGGGGCTACGGCGGACTCGGCTGAGGTGGCTAGATCAGTAATTACTCCTTCTTCTCAGCGAAAGTCTTAGTAGTGGTAGATATAGAGTTGTAAGCATTGGCATTCAAAGCTCGGACGAGCTGCTCCAGCTGTTGGGAAATCAAATCGAGCTTTTCCATGTCTTGGGTTCTCTTCTCAATGGTAGAAAGTTTCTCAAGGTCATGTGACCTTTTCTCTATGATATCCACCTTAGACAAGTGGCTCCCAATATTGTTGAGGTTGGAGCTTTCATCCTTGTCTTCGGCATGAGTAGCCATGTTAACAGACTTTTGACTGGTGGCATGCATCTTCATGTATGCACGTGACGAATATTGAGCGGCCTCTCCTTCGGCCATCTCCTCAAAAATATTCTAGACAACATCCTCATCCTTATTAAAATGCGAGCCACCACAAGAGACATCGACAAGCTTCTAGCTTTCTAATGTCAACCCATCAAAGACGTGCTGCATGAGACTGGTCTTTGGGATCTCATGGTGGGGACACTTGTCATGCAAATCATTGAATCTTTCCCATTTATCATGTATCGTCTCGTGGGGTTGTTGGTAGAAATTGGAGATGCGAGCACACATCTGGTTCATGCGACCGAGAGGGTAAAATTTGTGGAGAAAAGCAGACTTTAACTCCTCCCAGGTTGTGACTACCTTTCCCAAGTGATCGACCCAATACAATGCCATGTCTTGGAGGCTGAAAGGAAAGGCAGTCATCTTGATCACCCCCAATGGATATTGGGATAAAGAGAAGTGGCACAGATGCGACCAATTTTTTTCAAGTGGATGTATGGTTCCTCTATATTATTCCCATGGAAAGTAGGGAGCAGGGAGAGAAACTATAGCTTGAGCTCAAAGTGAGCATGTATTGGTGGAATTTGGATCCACTCTGTGATACGAACCACTCCAAGATTGTATGTTTGCTTCAAAGTTAGCTTCGACGGTGGTGGTCCTGCTCCTCTTCTCTCGTATTGGGGTCCACCTACTGAAAATTCATCTCCTGCACCTCCTTAGTTTAAGTCATTCTCACTATTTAGTTCTTCATAATTCAGGCATCCCTCTCAGTGGCTTTCCTCCATAATTCGTTCAGCATTTCATGGAATGCGGTCTGGGCTAGGGCTTGCTTAGTTAGCTGTTGTTGGATTGCTTGAATGGATGCGAGCAACTGGCTGTTAACTTCATTTTGCGTAGTGTACTACCCTTCGCCGTGATTGTCTTCTTCTTCTGACTGGGGAGGTTGTCCCTTTCTTCTTCCATCAGCCATTTCAGATTTTGCTTATATCTTTGGCTCGAGATCAGGTTCTTGGTTTGCACATGGAATAATACCCGATCAGTCTGAATTACAGCACCATATGCAGAGAAGTGTTCTATGTTTAGGTCAATACAGAACTTTGTTAAGGATGGCTATGTATAAGGAGTGAAATCAATGTCCATCCAAAATGGGTAGAGTTTTGGATAAGAGTGATCCCGTAATATTGGTGGAGACGGGGAGTCTGGAGATCAATTCACCGAGTTTGAACCGGGTTCTCGAGAATAGACCCAAATTATTAGAGAAGTCAAGCACATAGAGTCGATGTGGTTGTCAACGGAGACTCGACTAAGTCATCCATGTGTCTCCATCTCAAAGAGCAAGAGGAAGATCGATGTGGATGAAAGATACAGGGGTCAACAAGAAACAAAAGGAATGCAAAACAGTAGAATGGCTCAAGGTGAGCAAGGGTCAAAGATAAGAAAAGCAAAATTTACGTGAGTGTGTGATGTTTTTGATATTTACCTTAATGATACTAATCAATCAAACCTCAAAACAATGGATTCACCAACTCGACCCATGAAACCGTGAAGGTTCGACAATTATCTTTGTATGTTTTAGATTTGATTTTCAGGCAATTAATCTTTGATTGAGTCCTTAGAGTGCTACGCCTTTAGGAGAGAGCGTAATGCCAGAAAAGTATCTCGTACTTGTCCTCCTCCTTTATAACCTATAGTCTGCACTTTTTAAGGTCCTTGTAACCCTTCGTAGATCTCTACTCAGCCAAAGAAATAGAGTGAGGAAGCCAATATACGAAACCACAACTTCGGACCATGCTTGCAATGGAATCACCTGTGAGCATGTAAGAACCTACTCGGACACAAGATGATGAGATAGATACCCCTGTGAAGGCATGTCCCAAGCTCAATACTTCGGACAAGGCCGATGCTCTACATAATAGAGAATATCATCGTTGGCCAAGCCCTACTCATCTACGTATGATAGAAGTGCCAATACTTCGGAAATCCGGGCGATATACAAGGCAGCCACATGCTGGATTTTGGGTTCTATTCCTTGCGATAACACACTCTCACAGGGAAGGAGACCTTCCAGTGCAACTTGAAAACAAATGAGGGCTTTTCTCACCCAAGGCAATGAGTCCAATTAATCAATTTTATTTAGGTCAAGTGTTTTTAACAGTCCCTTTTTTATTTTAATTTATTTTTGTGTTATCACTTTCTTTAAGTAGATTCAATACAAGCGCCTAATGTTTTTGTATTTTCTTTGATTCCTATGTAATCCAAAAATAGAGGGAGATAACGGAAAAGCAATGCAAGGTGACACTAAGATGGAAATCTCACCTTAGTGCCTAAATGATGAATGCTCAGTTAGAAGACTTACAACACTTCCCAACTCTCTCCATATGGGATTCAAAACATGAATTTTTAAACCTATACTATATGCCAATATGCACATGGAAATCATCCCTAACAGGCAATTGCTATATGTGAACAACCAAATGCTAACTACTCGGAATGAAATCTAAGTATAGTATTCGATGACAATCGGTGCCCGCCACGACAGGTCTTGCAAGCATTGTATACAATCTCTCTCAGCATGCGGTTTCAAAGCTAAGTATTTAGAAATTAATTATTCTAAGTATAAACATGAAAACAATAGATGCATGCAAAATAATTAGGTGTTTGTCATTAGGTTACATGATCAAGCAAGTCTAAAGACTGAGGGCTCATTCCACAAAACAAATAAAAATAAAGCAGAAAACACAAAACACGAGAAACAAAATAAAATAAGGCGATGGAAAACGTGAAAAATGTGGTGAGCCCCCAAGTGAACAAACCCTTGGAAGTTACGCCCGAGTGTCCAAGTCCAATGTACATGTATTATTACAAATTAATAGTACAGAAATAAGTCTCTCTCTCAAAAGAAAAATAAGAAACCTAAGATGTTATCCTCTCTCTCTAGATCCTCCTCTCTCCTATCAACTAGGTTAGAATGGCTAGCTCCTCGTCCCAAAGGCTATGTATGAACACCTAAGCGATCCTCCTCGGTCTGCGGTCCCTCGTAAGAAGACAAAGAAGAGATGTCAGATAGTTCAAAATTGATAATCAAATAGAAAGCAATAAATGTAGGAATGGCTAAGAAGTATAAAAGACAAAATCTACTCTACAAACTGATGCTCCTCGGCAACGATGACATTTGAAAAGAGGAAAAATTGGAGTCGCTAAAATGAGCTAACAAATCAGCTTCACTTGTCGCTGACACAAATAGTTAAATTTCTCAGCTATTTCAGCAATTAACCCACACAATGAATAAATCAAGCAAAATAGTGCGAATCAAAATTTATTCTACCCTACTATATATGTATAGTGACAAGCAAGCAGGGGTCGAACTCAGGATGCAATGAGTGTAGAACAATGCAAGATAGAAAATCAAAGCATACTATGCCTCTCACAGGCTTAGCCAAAATGTGGTTTTATGGGTTTTTTATTTGTTTTTTAATTTTATTTTTGTTTTTTTTAAATTTTTTCTTAATTTTGTATTTTCTTTTTAGATTTTTAGTTTTTAATTTTTTTCTTTTCAGTATATAATATAAGATATATAAGACTTCATATATAATAATACGTCATATGGATATAAATATAATTAAAAATAACTAATAATTACAGAACTAAATTTTATTAGGTTTTTATTAACTTTTTATATTTTTGTGATTTTTTTTATAAATTTTGCTAATTTTAATATATTTTTAGAATAATAACTACCCAAATCAGAGATTAATTAAATAGTCGAATTTGAATTGAAGAGGAAAAATAACACAATAGTCCAAAATTATCCAAATCAATTTAATAGATAGATAATAATATAAATAAAATTATAAAAAAGAAAAAAAATTTTTTGGAATTTTTATGAAATTTTATTCTTTTTATATTGTATTTTGGAGCTTTTTGATTTTGTATATGTTTTCTTTTTCTGTTGTTACGTTTTTTAATTTCTAGAGTTGGAAAATAAATAAATGCAAAAAATATTTTTTTAGGATTTTTTCAAAAACTTTTTATATTTCTAGGTAAGATTGGGTCTTTTAAATAATAAAAAGGTTCTAAATTATAAAAGAAAAATGTGGCCTAAAACATAAGCAATCAAGAATCTACGCCTAATTTTTTATTTTTTCTGAGCAAAAAGTCTATTTTAAATAAATGCAACAAACATACAAAATTCATGTTCTAGTTGGGGCATATATGCAAATAAAAGAAAATACAGGGGCCAGACTGCAATTTTCAAAAAATATTATAATAGAAATAAAATGTTTTAGGGACAAGAGGAAATACATAAAATAGTAAGGGCCCGCCTACAAAATGCCACCTCATGTAGGACGACACGTGAGGTGACGTGGTCTAGACTGGAATGTAATTAAAGAAAGTTTGGGGGTCTTTTTGTAAATATTACAAAAATAATATAAAGCAGATGAAATTGAGTCGTAATTATTAAATACAAAAGTTAGCTGGTTTTAAGTGTAAAATACCCAGCAAAGAGGTGCGATCGGACAGTGCAATGCGACTCACTTGCCACGCGTCCTGCCCTCGAGCGACGATTACAATTTGACGATGTGCGGTTCAGATTAAATTGCTCCAAAAAGATCAGTGGTTGATGACGCTCCTAATCGGACGAACCATATTCACCTGGAAGAATACGGGCCAATCTGACGGCTACGAGGATGCTTGGACGAACAACAGAAGAACTTGCCTGGGGTAAGTTTCAATCGAGCGGAGCTTGCTCGTCTAGCCTCCTCATGATGCTCCAGCTAGCCCAAGACACTCCTGCAGCCCTAGCGAGTCTATGAAACCTCCCAAAATGGTCGGGCACCATTGGATGTGATCCAACAACGCTCGACACCTGGAAATAATTCTCGAACCTAAAAGTCCCCGCAACTATTGTTTCTCATGTTGTATCCTGCAAGGAAAGGTTAGAGACAAAAATGTGGAGCTCCGACGAGCTCTTGGGGGTGAATGGGCAGTAGATTACATGAGTGGAGCTCCTCTGGTGAGCGGCGGTGGAGGAGGAGCTGATCGCTTGTTCTGTACAATAACAAGGTGAATGATCATACGTGGGCGTTCAACAGGAGACAGAGGAGAAAATGGAGGTGGTCACAGGTCAGTTAAGGCCAGGGTACGGCGGAAATAGGAGATGGAGGCAGAGCTCCAATGATCGAAATTCTTTTGGGTTTTTGGGTAATAATTCATAAGATCAAATGCAATAGAGGTGTGAATAAACTACTCCAATGTATATGAACGAAATGACAGAAAAACAAGTAGCGAGACTCACCGAAGCAACTCCTCAATGGAAGCTCAGGGCAACGGAGCGGAGAGCTGGATTAGACCTCGATTTGACACCGTTCACACCAAAAGAAGCTGATCAGTGCCTGTTGTAAGCAAGATACTGAATCAAAACTCAGATCTATGGTCAGGAGATGGAAGAAGGATTAAGTTTGAACTTTGGACAGAGGTGCTATCTTATACATGTGGTGGAGCGGGGTTGAAGATCGAGGTTAAACAGGAGTGCTAGTGATCTGATGCTCAAGGAGACTCATGCATGTGAATTACCAATGGTCGAGGAAGAAAAATGCCAGAGAGACCATTCCCAATATTTGCTTGCATCGATGGGAGAAAAAATGAGAAGATGGTCAGTGGCTAGGTTATCAGGGCTACAGGGTAGGGGTCAGTCAGTTGACAGAGGTCAACTGACATATCCTCCTGCTTGGTCCACGCGGACTAACCAAGAAAAACCCTCCAGAAATTATTTATAAATTAATTAATAAATGGTAAATGATTTTATTAAACTAAATTTATAAAATAAAAAATGTTTCTTTTTTTGGTAGAATTTTATTGTGATTTTTTTAGTTTTTAGAGATTTTTATTTACAAGTTAATTTTTAGGGGTGTAATTATAGGTATATTTATCTTTATTTTAGGTCTTTTATTTTTTTCTTGAATTTTTTATTTTATTACTTTATTTTATTATTTTATATATTTAATATACATAAATATATTTTTATTATATTTTCTGATATAATATGTACACTAAAATAAACATGTATATTAAATATATATATATGTATAAGTATAGGTATTACATCTGTGTATAGTATATACACATTTTATTTTAATGGTTTATTAATGGTTTTATTTTAGTTTTAATATATACACATATTATAAATAACATTTACAAAATTATGAAAATATAAAATTATAAAAATAATATAGAATAAATAAAATGATTATTTTATTCGGGTATATTATACAATATGGGTCCAAAACTTAACTTTCACACCTTAACTCCAAAAAATATGAAACCTCCTGTATTAAATATCTCATTAAAAGTTATATACAATTAATGGTGATTTTGATACATTTTGAGTTTTTATTTAGTATATATGGCTCTGGGAAGTTGTGATCTTGGAATCTTATTTAGAGTATAACTTTTACATAATATATTATTTTTATACGAGATTACTTTTGTATTTTTCTATATATTATTATCTACAACTTTCATGTATAAATTTTCTTTATGTAAGGTATAAAAAGTGGAAAATAAAATAGGTCCTAAAATACATTATTGATGAATTAATAAATAGGATTTTTTTGGATGTATTGGCCCTTATCTCCACCTAATTTATTCCTTGTCGACCTAATCATCATGATTCATAGGTCTCGAGGTTTAAGGTCATAAAATACCTTTGATATTTTATTGTTTTTCTTTTCTTTTATTTATTATATAATTTTGGCATTAAAAACAATATTTTATACAGTATTTATACAGTAAAGAATGAGTGTTAATTTGTTCAAATTAAGGCTATTTACATTCATTGGCTAGGGTTTTTAAGGCCAAATGATAGAATAAAGGTGATGAAATGGAGATTCATCAAGGTCCTATAGGCCCACTAGACCGAGTACAAAAGCTGAGACCAATCCTTTCGGTCTGGGCGGACTACCTTCTGCAAAATAGTCTTGATTTGCCTATTTGAAATGTCAGCAAGACCATTCGTCTGTGGATGATATGGCGTAGCAACTCTATGGTCAAATTTGAACTCGTTATCAAGGGCCCATACCTTGTCATTGATAAAATGAGTCCCCCATTAGAAATCAAGACTCTAGGTGTCCCGAACCATGATATGATATTTTTCCTCAAAAATTTGCAAACAGTATTTGCATATGAAGCTCGGGTGGGGATGGCCTCAACTCAAGACTCACATAATCCACATCTAAAAAATGTACTCAAATCCCTTACTCTTGGGGAATGGACCCATGAAATCGATGTCCCATGAATCAAAAACCTCACAGAAGTGAATGGACTACATCAACATCATATCTCTCTGTCCAAAAGTGCCCATCCTATGATAGTCAGTACATCTCTTCATGAATTCATGCTATGGTACTCCTCCTGAGGAATACACCGATGTCAGACACTATCCCCCCTTCATGGTAAATGGTGAGATCCTCCCAATGGTACGACTTGGCCTTCGCGAGGAAGGTCTCAAGTCGCTGCCTAGGCCAACCTTGTGGAACTTTCTTGGCAACAAGATAGTTCATATTGTCAGTGTACCATGGGAGCGAGGTGATAGGAAGAATTTTCTCATCTAGGAATGTCTCAGTGATAGGTGTGGTCATATCAGTATCCTCAAGATGCTCTAATCGGGAGAGGTGATCCACCACATACTTGACTCCAAGTTTATCTTTAATCTCAGTATCAAACTCCAGGAGTAGAAGGATCCATCTAGTCAATATGGTTTTGGCATCCCACTTGGCCATGAGGTATCGAATGTCAATGTGATCAGTATAAATAGTCAATCTAGATCAGAGAATACAAGATCGAAACTTATCCAGAGAAAATACTATGGCTGGCATCTTCTTCTCAGTCACAGTATAGTTTCGCTAAGCGGCATCCAAAGTCTGGCTAGTGTAGTGTATGGCAAATGGCACATTATCCCTCCTCTTTCCAAGAATGGCCCCTACGGCAAAATCAGAAGCGCCTGTCATGATCTCGAATGGGAGAAACCAATTGGGTGGCTGAAGGATAGGAACCTGAACAACTAAATCCTTGAGAGTCTCAAAAGAGGAAAGACATTTGTCATCTACAAGAACTCGATGTCTTTCGTGATCAAATCAGTTAGTGATTGGGCAATCCGACTGAAGTCATGTATGAACCATTAGTAGAAACTGACACGCCCCAAAAAAGACCTTAACTGTCTCAAATTGGATGGTGGAGTGATCTTCTTGAGGATATCCACCTTGTCCGGGTCAACCTCCATACCCCTGTTGTAGATGATGTGACCAAGGACCATCCCTTGAGTCATCATGAAATGACTATTCTCCCAAGATAAGACTAGGTGGACCTCAATGCAGTATTGAACTACTTGGTCTAGGAAAGTAAGACAAGCATTAAACAAATCGTCATAGACTGAGAAGTCATCCATGAAGACCTCTAAACAATTACCCACCATTTCTGAGAAGATGGAAATCATGCACCTTTGGAATGTAGTCGTGGCATTACAGACAGACAGGTGAACGTCTTTTTCTCCTGGTCTTCGCATGTTATGGCCACCCGATTGTATCCTGAGTACCCGTCAAGAAAGAAGTAATGACACTTCCAAGCTAACCTCTCAATAATCTGATTAATAAATGGTAGCAATAAATGATCATTCTTGGTAGCCTGATTCAATCGTCTGTAGTCCATACAGACCCTCTAAGAAGTGGGTACTTGGGTAGCTATCTTCTCTCCAAACTCATTCACAACTATAGTGATACCTGCCTTCTTGGGCACTACATGTAACGGACTAACCCATTTGGAGTCGGAGATGGGGTAGATAAAATCGGCTCTCGACCAATTAGATATTTCCTTCATGACTACATCTCGAAGATTTGGGTTCAGCCTGCGCTGGAACTCACACGATGGCTTAACATCATCTTCAAGATATATGTGGTGGGAGCACAGAGCCGAACTTATCCCCTGAGATCAACTACAGTCCATTCAATTGCCTTGCAGTTTCTTTCAAGAACCTCCATCAAACGAGATTCTTGGTCTTTAGTCAAATCTGTTGAGATAATGACTGGGCACATATCTGGCTTACCTATAAGGAATCTATACTTCATGCTCTATGGTAAGGTCTTTAATTCACGGCATGTGGGAGCTTACAGATCTGGTCTCCGAAAGGTTTGAGTGAAGGCTACCAAATCTGTATGAGAGAACTCTCACTAAATCAGTGAATTTGACGAAGATAGAACTGTTGGTGCGTCTATCAACTGTACTGGCTCAATCTCCGCCCTAATTGCATGCTCTGTGGATGTCAGACATGGTATATAATAATCGAATCCTATCAATTGAAATTAGTGTCTGAGCCCAAGGGATCTGAATCTGAATCACAAGAAATATACTCTGCTTCACTAGCCAAATCACAATCATCATCCTCTAAGGTGTCCTATGTCATGAGTGCACTCTCCTAACTCTCATCTTCTCGCATTTGTAACTATGTAGAATCTGAAGGTGTGACAAGAGCTCGTGAAATCAGGTCTGTCCAAACAGCTTCATCATCTGTAATCACAAAATCAAACTCATGGTGGACGTCTAGCTCTGAACCTATCATATTCTCTGAACTCTGCTCAGAGAAAGTCGAATCTCTGGCTTTCAACTCCTCAATCATATATATTTGTATACTCGCCATTGACACGAAAGTATACCTTTCCACTATCATGATCGGACACTGCCTTAGCTGTGGCCAAGAAAGGTCACCATAAAATGATGGGGGTATCAGTCACGCATTCAGGATCTCTATGTCGAACACAACGAAGTCCATGGGGAATTCAAGCACTAAATTGTGATGGCAATGTCCTTTAGTAACCACTTTGGCCTCTTGACAAACCTATCTGCAAACTGAAGAACTGTCCAGCTATGTCTAAGAGGGACAAACTCAAATCGAAGAGTAAGGCAATTGGGAGGAGGTTAATCGAGGATCCTCTGTCAAATAGAGTCCGATCGAGCCGTTGCTCATGAATGTGGCATCTGAGATAAGGAGCTCCTGAATCAAGTCTCTTGGCTGGCAATCGGTTCTGGATGGCGTAGCAAGTGGTACAAGTGAGCACATGGAGTTCTGCATTGTGATTTCACCTCTTCTTCCTATGGATGGTGGTCTTCTCTCTGAGGTTCTTCTAGAAAGGAGGGATATTCTCAAGTGCTTCCTGAAGAGTCACCTAGATCTGAAATCTGTTTATCATTTTCTCGTTGAACTCTTTCTGTTGTCTCTTTTTGGGATTTTCTATTTTTGGCCCTTTCCTAAGTGAAGTGCTTAAGGGAAGGGGATAGAGGGACCCTCCTCAGAAGAATGAGGGACAGGAGTGGGTTTCTGAGTATGCATAATGCTGGAATCCATGAAAACATCATAAATATCAACAAATGGATCAAAAGGAGATACATAAACCTTTCTTTTATTCATATTTTTTATTTTTGAAGCTTTTCCATTTTTTGTATTATTCTAAAAACATCCTCAAATATAGGAGAGGGCAAAACAACCGTCTGACTTTTTATGGCTTCAGTACCACCAACATCTGAACTGACGGCATTAATACCGTGCTCTAGCCTATCAACCAGTAATCTGGTGGCATCAACACCACCATCTACAGCTGGGGATACGACGGCATTAGAAACATCATTGGGATCAGCATCCTTGTTGGTGTCAGTACCACTGTCATCATCATGGTTAGCAGCATTAGCAGCGCTCTTGACTCCATCTGGCACCCTAGAATCTGCATTGGGATGTCACCTAGACGAGTCGCCATTGGCTGGCTTCCTACCACTCCTAAGTGTCATAAAATCAACACAAAATATATAACGAATGTCATCCAAAATATCACTAGGAGAGGCGGTCTCTATATATTGTACATGCTCAGACTTTCGCTTCAAATTGTTAGGGTTAGGTTGAATCTGTGCAGTTATGGTAGCCTTGCCCTTTATTATTTCCCTCATTTCTTGTTGTAACTCTTCCATGTCTCATCAAAAGGTCTCTTGCTTCTCGGACAACATGCATGAGAGATTGTTTAAGGTTGGGTTCTCATACGAGTGCGTATGAGGACCGGACAGGCTGCCTCGCTAAAAATGAGGTTGGCTCTGCTGCTGCTGCTGGTAAGGAGGGGTTGTGGGTACTGCTGATGAGGTTGTTGCTTCCTCCACTGTTGATCCTGGTATGAGGGTCGAGGATCATGCTGTGGCTATTGGGAGTACTAGGGTTTATGTTGTTGGGCTCCTTGCCTTGCCTATGTCGGAGGCTGCTGCTGGGATGAAGCACCTCTAGTGGACCATCGGAAACTTGGGTGATCACGATGTATCCTAGTATGTTGTTGGTACTAGGAGTACCAAATCACATTTACTTCCATCAACTGCTCGTGTGGCTCTTGGACTAGTGGGGGAAGGGATGCCAAGGGCTGATCCAGATGATACACCACTAACTGAGTATCTGAGGAAGGTGGTGGCAACTAGTACTGCAGAAGTAACTGGATCGGCTTAGCCTTAATGTGATGATAGTGGTACGAGGTGGAGGGCTGAGATGAACTGCTCCCTCGATCAAACCGTGACCTAGAATGTGGTTGAGAAGCTATATGTGCCTCTTGGAGACACATGATCATCCTTAGTGATGTAGGAACCTCTACAAGAGGAGTTTACTAGCCCTTGCAGCTCAAGTGTCAGCTAATAGAAGAGACTATGAACGAGGTTAGGCTTGCTGATATCATGATGGGGACACTTATCGATGAGCTCTCGAAATCGATCCCACACTCCATGGAAGATCATGGTGAAATTACTGATCATGGCTCTAGCTATATTGTTCCGGCCGAGTGGATAATACTTGTTCAGGTACTCGGTCCAGAGCTGCTCCCAAGCGGTTGCAACCCTCCCTAGGTGTTTTAGCTAGTAGGTTGCTTGATCAACCAAGCAGAACGGGAAGGCTATTAGCTTGATGGTGTTCTCCTCCATAGCCCGTCATGGACAATACTACAGATCATCTTGAATTCTTGTAGATGGAGGTGGAGCTCCTCGGTGGCATGCCCATGAAATTTGGGCAGTAGCTGGATCTTCTGGGAGCGAAGCTCGAAGTCACCCAGTATGGCGGGAAGCTGGATCCATCGGTGAGTGAGGGTTGCACCAGGGTTATGCAACTGCCTCATTGTGTATACTGGCCTCTGAGCATCTTACAGCTCATCCTGTTTTCTGTCATCTACTCGGCCTCCTGGTGTGGTATTTCTCCACCATCGACTAGTATCTCTGGCTCTTCTCTCCCAACTCTCATTTGAGTGAGCTCTCTCCTCACCTCTGCCATGAAGATTCCCTGGTCTCTAATCTGTCTTTGCAAGGTCTCTAGGGAAGCTAGCATTGTGTTGTTGATGGCGACCAGGTCTAATACAAACGATTAAGTCGGAAGATGCTAATCCACACTGTCATCACTGGTCATCACTCGGGTCTCTGTAAAGGCAAAAGACCCTAACTCAGGTGCTGTCAAACGAATGTAAAGTTGTGCTGGACTTTCTGTCTATACCTCAGGAGTGGAAGAAGGGTGGTTGAGGGGGAACAAGGAAGAGGCGAATTTGGGTTCAGAGAGTGGGTCTGAGCTCTCTGAAGCCGCCCTAGATAAACGGGGAGGAATGCTGGAAAGCAGTGTTTCCAGAGGCAACGTAAGAAAGCTCCGACCCGTCATCTTGATATGGGGATATACGAAGACTAGATCTGGACTGAAATAAGGATGAGAAAACAAACCCCTGATTCACCAACTCAAAAAAATGTGATGATTGTGAAAGCTCGATCGTTTATCTTGTCAATTTTTATTTTTGATGATAATCCAATCTTACAAAGCGAGTTTAGCGAGCTGTTAGGAGCCCAATTCTCCCTGGAGATTGGCCCAGATTATTACGACTAGTTACGCGTATTTTCAACCAATATAGATGTAAGTACATACCATTTTCGGCTACCCGATTACTTGAGGATGGAGCCTTACACAATGTCCTCTAAACCACCCACTATACTGAGGAAGTTCGGACCATTTATTGGCTACCTAAAAATCCTCACTGGAGAATAACTGGTCCTTTTGGAGAACCACTGAAGAAATTTCAGGCTTGGCTCTATCCTAGTGTGTGTTCGCTCAACTCCTAGAAGATAAAATCAGACAAGGAGGGGGTCACTCTCCCCAAAACAAAATTTTTGAAGTTAAGTCCAGTTTTAGGTCAAGTGTGCTTTAGCAGTCCTGATTTTATTGGTTATCATTTTTTAGGTATTTTATGAATAAAACAACATCTAACAAATTTTTCGATTACCTTTTTATTTAAGCCAACTAAAACAAGGGGAGGAAAACGGAAAAGTCGATGCACGATGAAACTCAACGATGCATGCAGAGTCAAAAATGTGTACCTTGCTCCAGCAGTCTACTTGCAAAGTAATGCATGCATAATTTGAAGACAGAATTAAAACTAATCGATATGATTCACGAGGAAATCAACCTAATACAATAGCTTCTATTAACGGGAAGTACTAATGCTAATTAATCAAAAAAGAGACCTGAGCCCAGTCTTACATGTCGATCGGTACCCACCACAGTGGGTCCTGCAAGCGCTGTATACGACCTATCACGTCATGTGGTCTCTAATCCAATTAAATTAGCTTTTCTAATTTTACTAAGTCCAATCGTGATCTATAGGAACATATATTCTATTAGGGTGTTTGGACCTTAGTCTCTACCGAGATCAACCAGAATAGAACCTAAGTCTATGGGCTAAAACCTCGAAAAACAAATAAAAATAAAATGCGGGAAACCATGAAAAGTCCGATGAGGTCCCTCGAGTGCACGAGCACTCGACAAAACAGACCCTTAATAATGTTAGAGTGTATGGAAGAGTCCAAAAGTCTAAGTTATTACAATAGTTTTTGCAAAAATAATACTAAACTAATTCTATCTAATATAATTATCTCTTGCTCTTTCTACTCCTCCTCAAGTGTTGATCCCTCCAAAGCGAACAGAGTCATCCTCCATGGGGTCCCTGACACAAAAAGCCAAATAGACGTAGGTTAGAAACATTTATAACAGATAGAAACAACAAAAAATGAACAAAATTAAATTCTAACTACTTAGTCATGCTCCCCGGTAACAGAGTTATTTTGATAACTGCGGTGACCAACTAGAGTTAAGTATAGAATTAAGTTGTCGTTGTGTCCCTAATCTATCAATGCGATCAACGAGAAAATAAACCTCTAATGAATCAAATATAGAAAACGAATGGTTATGCTCCTTTTATTAACATTGTATAGTGACCGGGGTCGAACTCAAGGAACACAATGAAACATTAACAGTCGATTCAAAAAAAAGTTGAAGCATTTTTATTGCTTTTTAGTGGTATTCAATTTTTCAATTTTTCAATTTTTAAATTTTTCAATAAAAGAGAAGTATGCACAAAGGATAAAAGTATACACAAGAAATATTTTTGCATTTTTCAAATAGGTCGAAAATGCTCAAAAAAATAAAGTAAAATTATTTTTGGGTTCTATATAAGTGTTTTTAGAAATTTTTAGATATTTTTATGATTTTCTAAAAATCAAAGAGTGCTAAAAAACAAACAAACATTGCACAACCAGTGGTATTTTGTAATTTAAAAATAGGTAAGAAGCTCGAAATTTCTGGAAATGATTTTTTTGATAAACTAGAAGTGAATATGTAGATACAGAAACTGGAATCACAATTTTATATTTTTTGTTGATTTTATATGATTTTTATAAGTTTTTGAGTACTTTACAAATTTTTAGGTTTTTATAAAGTGTTTTTCAACAAAATTTATATCAAAGCTAAAAGGTGATAAAAAACAATTACAGTAATTTTTATAGAACTTTGAAAGGATTTTTCGAATTTTTATGAATTTGCTAAAACAAATAGGGACTTTTTAAGGTATTTTTGAATTTTATAATAGAAAATGAACGGAATTTAATAAGTCTAAATCTCCACAAACATAGCATGCAAGCAGGAGTGCTGGATAACTTTTTGGCAATTTTTAGAGTAAATTGGCTATTTATTGTGATCTAAAAAGACAAGCAATTAAAAATAGTTCATAAGGACCAATCTACAAATACTTTAAGTTTTGAGACCTGAAGAATAACAAGTATTTAAAGTAAGAGGGCCATTCTGAAATTTGTCACAAAACTCACGCGCAACACAGGGGTATATATTTAATTACTCGAAACATTTCACGCATTCCATAACAAGTTCAAAGCATGGGATATAATATGTAAATAAAACAAAACGTACGCGAAGCTACACGTGACATCAGCTTAGATGGATGAAAATGCAAATATTAAAACTATAGGATCCTTACTACAAAGAGTTCTTAAGTACAAATTATAGCTATTAGACTACAACGAAATAAAACAAGACACATGGTAAAAAGGGAAATATACCCAAGAAGGCATGTGATGCACGTGAGGCTACTGACGGTTCTGATGGAGCTCTGCAAAGGGATCTGATGGTCAAAGAAAGTTGGGGGTGTGTGGCTCAGATCAGGTGCCCCAGTACAGATCTGACGGTTTGCAAAGGCTGGTGCTGACGTGTGGTTCAGATGTGCAGGGGCTCTGATCAGACTGTTATAATTTGGGCATCGGAGAACGGTCCAGATCAAATATGGCAGAAGGGGGTCATCCAATAGCAAAGAAAGATGTTGAAAGAACAAAGCTCCAACGACTTGAATCGGTCGTTGACGGTGATTCACGGGTCCGATGAACCCACTACAAGGTCCAGTAGCTTTGTGAAGGTGTTACGTGTTGATTGGAATCCTCAGATGGATCGGTAAATGGTCGGATGGTCGTAGCAATGGCGGAGCACCTGGGGGTGCTACGCCACCTAAAATGGAGCTCAGTTTGAGCCCTTCTTGTGTGCCTATGCCTGCAAAGGTGATATCGGCTCGAAGGCAAACCCTTGACCATGGTTATTAGCAATTGTAAAAGAATGAAAAGGTGGTGGGGTGCTCTGATGATCTCTGGCAAAAATGGGGGAGGATATCTCTTCTAATCATTCTCCGATTGAGCAGGATGTAGGTGGTTAGGTTGTGTGTAAAGGATGTAGGTGAGCCGAGAAGTCAATCGATGCGGGTGAAGCGAAGAATGGAGCATCGGTGGCGTTGGCCAGAGCTAAAGTAAGTACGGTGGAGGAAAGGACTGAATCAAAATGGAAGAGGAATTGTAGAAGAAGTAGAGGTTACCTAAAGCTTCTGATGAACTTAGCGACATCAGCCTAAGAGGAAGGCTTGGTTGTGGCCTCGACCGGGTTTCAGGAGACCTAGGAGGCTGCACACGGTAGTGGAACTCCATCCACATATGAGCAACGTATGCCCGACCACCAAATCGAGCTCCACAAGATGCCAAACGGACCCTGTCACAATCCTGGAGCTGCTAATGGAGGAAGGTGGCACGGGGAATGAGATGAGTGGCAAGTTTGACGGAGGAGAGTATTTATAGGGGATTCCTAGAGTTTGGAAGAATCGAATGGAAGCACGAGACCCTGGGAATATACGACTCCTCCTAGGGATCTGCGAGTATCATTGATCTTAGGAGAAGGATCGGGAGCAGGAATCACGGGCAATGGTGGTCGAACATGACCTGGAAAAAAAAGAAATCATGTCTGATGACGAGGTTATCGGGTCGGGTCTAGCGGAGGGAAGCTTGACTAGGTCAACGGAACCGGGTTGACCAATCAGAAAATTCAAAATAAATAAATCAAAGAATAATGAAAATAAAATAGTAAATTAATTTAAAAAATGGTTAAAATGAAAAATGTTTATTATTTTTTTGTGTTGTTTTTGTGATTTTTAATTACTTTTATGAAATTATATATATAGTATATACGATATATGGTATTAAGTATTGGCATAGTATACTGTATATTTTATTCTTTTATTTATATTTTATTAATTTTATACAAATATTCTTCATTTTTTATTTTATTTTTTACAACACAATTTAAGGAGAAAAAATGCTTTTTATTTGATTTTTATAAATTAAATAAAAGTATTAAATAAATATGTGGTATATACACTATACACAAGTGTGGCTTTTGTACAATGAACTTTTGATTTTGTTTTATTTTATTTTGTATATTTTGTATTTTATTTTAATTTTATTTCTTTATTAAGAGTGTATACAAGTGTTTAAAATACAATATGCATAAATTAAAAATTAAAAAATATAAATATACATATTTACAAGTATATGTACTATATGACTATACAATGCACCCCAAAAAGCAAATTTTTACCTCGTCACTCCAAAATTTATGGACCACCTAATTTGAAAGATAATTTAATTTAGAATCCAATCAAGGTGATTTTGAAATAATTTGAGTTCCAAAATTGATCTAATAAGTCCTTATTTTGTGGCTTTTCATGAGTGGTGTTATTTGTATTATATACACCAATTTATTTTACAAGTATTTTTACTCTTTAGAAAACCTTTTTATGTACAACTTTTATTAAGAAAAATAATTTATTTGAGGTACTTTTTATTAAAGAGTAAAATAAGAGAGATTATATGTACATAGAATGCATAGTGAAGAATATGCAAGGACCCTATCTCCCCCTACTTTATTCCCCGATTAGGTCAATGATTGACCTTCTATCGAAGTTTGGGTCAATCTATACTTATTATATAATTATATCCTTCCTTTTTCCTTTTATCTTTATTCCTTCATTTTTGGAAAAGAGGTGTTGATTATTCAATATTAATAAGGACGTGCACAGTGATAGTTTATTGTATTTGCGCACATTCATGGATGTTTTTGCTAAAAGATAGAGCTAAAATAAAAGAATAAAGAATGAGAACCAGCCATTCATCATTATATACCATGGCCATCTTAATGATCATAGAGCTGTAGATTCAATTATTGAATCATCGAGGCTGGTTCTTGGATGAATATCTAAAGAGTTAGATTGAGGACTCATCAAGCACCATCGAATGATTATTAAGAGGTGATACCTAGCATGAGTAGGAGAAGACAATCCTTTCTCTAATGGGTTGATATCTAAACTACCTCTTGATGCAAGTCCTCTACATAGGAGAGATTCGGAGGTGTTAGATAAGTTAGGTAAAAGGGTTGACTTAAAGAGATCGAGATAACCAAGACCTATGTTGTATGCTTTCATGATATAGGCACGCATCCTATGACCGGAGACAGATGGGTTACTATATGTCTGAGTATGTACATTTGGCATACCGATAGGTTGATGGCCTAATCAAGGTCTATACGCCAACGCGTTGGTATGCATAGAAAGACATACGGGTAATACGATCTCTCAAAGGGATCATATAGATTCATTTACTGAATCGAAAGACATGAGCTCACTCATGAGATATTGGGATCAAATTCCATGTACGGTCATCTCGCTTTGGAAGCATGACTGAATTTAAAGGTTTGATATATACTCTTAAAAAGTATATTATCAATATCTAGGTATGATATATGCTTTTGAAAAGTATATGATCGATACCGACTCCCAATGATCAAATGAGAATTTTAATGATAAAACCATGAAGAAGGCAATCTAAATAGATATAAAACTTCAGGTTTATTCGAGGTTTTCTAGTATGCAGGATGTACAGGAATTAGGTATACTTGAGGGTGATGTGATCATAACGATTGTATAACCATGACGCTTACATACCAAGGAAGTGATGAAACATGTCTGGATTTTAGTAACTCCTATCATAGAGATGTGATCTTATCTTAGTCCAAGTGTTGGACATCGATTTAAATGTGTTTCAGATACAATGAGAAGATTAAATATACAGCTTTGATATAATCAAACATCTATGGGAGGTCCTTGAGATATCGATTTGAGATGTGATTTCAATATCCAAGTCACTATAGGTGGAATATACAATTACCCTTTCCTTATCTCCAGGTATCCATGGAGAAAGAGCATTATTCTTGAAAGAGTTCAAGAATACTTTCATTATTGATGTATCTAAGCATTAAGCAAAATGGATAATTAATGTGATTTAATTATTATAAATAATGTGAATGTGATTCATATTATTTGAGCTTATGAAAATATTCTTACAAGATGATTAAATGTGATTTAATTATCATGGATATGAATAATGCGGATAACACTATCCATGTTATTCATGGATATTATAAATGTGATTTATAATATGTTAGAGAGAGATAATTGTAATTTGTATTTACGAATTAATAGTTGATGTGAATTGGATTCACATTGGACAATTAATTGAAAATGCAATTACATTTTATTTTGGATGGATCAATATGATTCATAAATATTAATGCCATGGTTGTCATTATCACAAAATAATTTGGAATTCTTTTGGAGAATATTTGTGCAACAAATGTGTTGCATTTGTGGGATTTTGGAGAGATTTGGAATCTCACCAAAATAAGAAATTGAGAGACAGATTCCATATATATGGAGTGGACGGCCATGGAGTGGGTGTATGGTCGTCCACTCTATATGAGGAAGGATGTCTCTCTATTTCCTTTGTTCCCATATGAGATTGATTCAAATTGGAATTAAAAGTGTTGTAAATATATTTGCAACATATTTAATTTATTTTAAATTTATAATTGTTATTGGTAATAAAAACACAATAACATCATGGTCATTGATTAAAAGCACAAATCAATCTCAACCATTGATTTTATGAGCACATGGATTGTGATCTATGGACATCAAAATTGTAAATAGAAGGGTAACTCTAGTGTTTTATTTTACAACATACATAATGTGAAATACAACTAATCTCTCTCTCATATCTCTTGGTTGTCCCCTCTCTATCTCAACAATGTGGTTGCCCACATGTTAACCTAGAAATCTTTGTATCCACCGCATCATCGTTATGTTGCCGGATCGACTTCTTGTGGATATCTGTCTCCTTCAGAGCGCCTCGCTCATGAAGAAGACATTGGATCTCATGATATGAGATCAAGAGATTCATCTATTGGAGCATCAACATGGATTGCGAGGAGCACGTGTTTCATCAACGTGCTCGCAAGCGTCTCCTCCGTCGGATCGGACTTGAGACATGAGGTCTCTTCCTTTAGAAAATCGATCACAACCATGCTTCAAGAGGTAACCCTAATATCATGTTTGCGGTTTAGATGAAACGATCTGAGAAGTGCTCTTAGATCATGTGGTTTGATCGGTTTAATTTTTTTAAATTATGTTGCCCCGAGCAACTAATGCGACTAGTCACTCACGATCGCATATGATGCGATCTCCACTCTTCCATGACAAGCTTAAGGATTTTCCATATCCTTCAAGTGATATTAGAGCCATAGGTCAGAGGTTTCGGATATGATCTATAAGCCAAAGATGACATGGATATATTTGGTTGTGTGAAGGTTTATCGCAATTTGTTCACGAAGCCCTATTTTCTACGATTTTTCACCCTATTTAAATGCCTTAAAACATGTGTTTATTACTTCGAGCATGTTCACCATTAAATTATCAAACCATAGGACTTGAGTATGCATGATTGGAATCGTTTTCTCAAGTTATTATTATTTTAGTGGACATGTATCCACTGTTGTGGGATTTTTTTTACAACGTAATCAAGAGATAATCGTGATTTTAAAATGCCTAGAAAGGCATGTTTATCAATTATATTCTATTATAAATCAAATTAGGAAAACACATAAACTTAATTTGTAGGATTTGGATCTTATTTGATCGAGTTATGCTAATTTTAGTAAGTATGGGTCACTGCTCGAAATTAGATACTTGACCAGGAACCTTATGATTGTCATTCAATTAAATTAATGAAAATTAATGGTTAATTTCCTGAAATAATTATTGATGAATATTTGTGAAATATTTAAATGATAATCATTTTTTAATGACCATAACTGACTTGATAAAATAATGTATCTTGATTGATTTGGTTATAAGAACTTTCCAACAAACATTGATGCTTAACTAGGATTGGGGATTTGTTTAGCAAATCTCCTTATAATATAAATCAAAATGATTTTGATAAATATTATATGGTATAACTTCGGTTGAAAGAAGATTATCATCTCAGATACAAAATGATCAAATCACATTATCCTGACCTGAGGCGAATATGGTATCTTGTATGGATCGATGGGGTAGCAGGTTGCTCCATGTGCGGTCTGTCCCACATCCTATGCATATTGGCCATGACAACATGTAAGGAAAGGATAATGCTTGAAGTGACCATGATGCATTTTTCTAATCATTAAAATTCAAATAATGCGTATTTTGAGATTATACTGTCCTTCAAGTAACAATTAAAAATTGTTTATTGATTTATTGATTGGATTGATAATTGATTTAATATGATTTAATTAATTAGATCCAATTAGAATTAAACTCTCTATTTTGAATAGAGTGGTGTTTCCCTTGGAAGAATTAATTATGTGTATACGATTTATAATAATTCATTAGAATTTGAACGTGATATGAAGGATCACATAAGTGACATCCGTGGTCTCCCGTCAAGGCGAAGGGTTCTGTCGCCAGGGATTGTATATAGGAGACGCCTATCCGAGGTGACAGCTCATTCATACAAGTGCATCTGCATCAGACTCTTTGCTTCTCGAAAAAGTAAGGTTGTATACGTAGTGACCCCTATATCGAGTCCTCATATAATTGCAACGATATTGGATTGTGCATAGCGAGTGATATTCTTGTTGACGTTTGGTTCAATTAACAATGTCTCAACATCACCTTAGGGATGGTGTCCCCAAGCATTAAAGATTCAATTGGGAAATGCAAGTTGGACTAGCAAGGCAAAATGTATTTCCACTTCTTTTTATCTAAGTTGCAAGTTCTCATAATATTGGGATGTAACAAAGATAAGAAAGGAGATCCCAGATCTTGCTTGAGATATAATAGTAAGTATATCTATTACAATGAAAGTTAATAAGAGAATGAACTTTCAATGTTGACAAGGCAAGACAACTTTGATATAAAAATTCCTAAATCAAAGTAATATATATATATGCAAATATCTTATTTCAGATAACCTCATTAAACCCACTCAATACTATACTCAATAATAACCAGTAAAATATCATGGATTGGATCCATGATTATGATATTGTACTTGTAGTTGGACACATAATGTACATGGTTGCAATGTTTAAGTTTCCTTATAATAATGAGGAATAACAATTAAAAAGACATTAAGACAACAACCTAGGGTTTGTGTGTCTCTATAGTCGTGATCTCTTATCGAGTGTGCTTTGGAAGTATCATGGCGATGATGATCATAATTGTTAAATAATCCTTATAAAATCTAAGAAGATGTTTTGGCATACATATGTGTTCTCAATATTTAATCATGAAGGACATGGTTCACTGCATTATGAAGAATGGTGGCTCGATAAGAGATAATGTATTCAAAATATTTGAGTACATGCCAGAACCAAAAATCTTTAAGACTTAAGATGGATGTAGATATTATGAATGTCATCATTCTACTATCTATACTCTAGTCATTCATGAAGCTTCATAATTTTCATATTTTATGAATTGAATGAAGCATGTATAGATGTTGAAATACTCTTATATTGAAATCTTTTGAGTTCAACATAAGAGATTCTTTGTCTTAAGCAATGGTTGTTTATAGATGAAGGGAGCATTGTGGAAGCATGAGTCAAACCCAAGTAAGAAGGGAAGTCAAAGAGTTAATTGTACTTTTGTAATTGTACTTATGTAACTTTCATGAGACATACAAAGAGTTGGATGAATGCCAATACTGCAACAAGTGATGTATTGATAGTATGAATATCTAGCCTATCTAACATCCTTAGAGAAGGAATCGGATAGGCATTAGCATAATTATACATCATCATATAATCATTGAAATTGACTTTCTTATTGGATAAAATCAAAGTCTAAAATTGTATTTATCTCATTCTTCTAATAACACTTACAATTGGTTGCATATGTTGTAGAAGACTGGAAAATTTCATCTTAAGGTTTAATAGTCATACACATGGACATTGATGCAATTGTTACAATAATCTCTATTAGATAGATAGACTTCATATTTTCATTGGGAGAGCCATTAGTCTAAGAGAATGTCTCAATGACCTAGATATTAGAATATACTAATTGTTTACTTGTAAATATTGGAAATAAACATGAATTCTAGAATAGACCTATCATAAAGAGTTATAATGGATATATTTTAGATAGTAATCTAACATCTAGTTGACTCTACTAAATTAGATTATTAATAAATGGTTCATTAACTTTTCTAACACTGGAAATTAAACCTTTTAAGATCAATATGAGGATGAAGATCATTTGACAATGATTTGGCATCAAGCCTTGGACATATGTCTATTGATGAGATCAATAGACTAGTAAGAGATGAAACTTTAAAATGTTTAAAATTTAAATCTTACATACTTGTGAATATTGTATTCAAAGTAAAAATGTCCAATGCATCCTTCTTTGAGAATGGTGTAAGATTCCTAGTTATTTAAGATCTCATACATATTGATGTATGTGGATCATCTTTATCATAATAAACATTGATGATATGTGATATCATTCGATAATTATTTGTGATATGAGATTTCTTCCTTCACCTTAGAATGTTTTGAAATGTTCAAAGATTTCACAAATTTGGTTTAGAAACAAAGTCGGAAGGAATATGAAATGAATTTGATCTATCCTAGGTAGCATGTACCTATTAGATAAAATTAAAGGAATACCTTTTGGAGAAAGGAAAATCATTCCTATCTCAATCATCCTAATGCACTTAAACTCAGGAGAGTTGTATGGAGATACAATTGGATAATATGTGACATGATTTGATCAATGATGAATCCTAGTATAACTACCTGTTAGTTTCCAGGTATATATGTAGTAGATACTACAATATATATCCTTAGTGAGATTCCATACAAATTTAAACCTGAAAACCCTCATAAGCTATGGTTTGGAACCTATCCTAGTACTTGAGGATTTAGGGTTGCTTGGTCCATAACTTTGGCATGGATGCAAATAAACTAGAATCTAGCACCAAATAGTGCTGCTTCATTAGGAAAATAAAGAATGGTATTGGATACATACTTTATGACCTTGAGATTCTTAAAAGATGTCATCTCTAAGGATATGATTCTTAGATGATGGCTCCCTTGAGAATCAAAATGAAAATGAAGTAAAGGAACTCATTGAATCTTGACAAGATAATAAGGCTCCTGAAATCAGAAACTAATAAGGACAATTAAAGATGAAACACTCATACCTCTTCAAATGAGTTTGAGGATGGATTCCATATGTCAATTAAGTCCGACAATGATCTGACTTCATATGATGAAGCTTCTGAGGATCATGACATGGAAAGATGGATGTTAGCAATAAAGTCTAAAGTAGACTTCATATACAAGTATTGTGTATGGAATCTCCAGGATCCACCTATAAGGGTAAAACCTGTTAGGTGTAAATAGATCTTCAAGAGAAAGAAGGAACCTGATGAGAAGGTAGAGACCTTCAAAGCACGGCTCGTAGCCATGAGCTACATACCGAAGAGAAGACATTGCTTGCGAATAGACATCCAAGATGATTAAATGTGAGTTAATTATCATGGATATGCATTATGCGGATAACCCTATCCACATAATTTAAGGATATTATAAATGCGATTTATAATATATATAGAGAGATAATAGTAATTTGTATTTATGAATTAATAGTCGATGTGAATTGGATTCACATTGGACAATTAATTGTAAATGCAACTACATTTTATTTTGGATGTATGCATATTATTCATAAAATTTAATGGCATGATTGTAATAAAAAAGTATTTGGAATTATTTTGGTGAATATCTGTGCAACAAATGTTGTTGCTTTTATGAAATTTTGGAGAGATTTGGAATCTCACCAAAATAAGAAAATGAGAGACAAATTCCATATATATGTAGTGGACGGCCTTGAAGTCCCATCCATGTATGGCTATCCACTCTACATGAGGAAGGATGTCTATTTCTTTCCTTTATTCCCACATGAGATTGATTTGAATTGAAATTACTTGTGTTGTAAATATATTTGCAACATATTTTATTTATTTTAAATTTATAATTGTTGTTGTTTATTGAAACACAAGAAGATCATGGCCATTGATTGAAAGCACAAATCAATCTCAACCATCGATTTTGTGAGCACATAGATTGTGATCCATAGACATCTAAAATTGTATAAATAGAAGGGTAACCCTAGCCTTTTATTTTACAACATACAAAATGTGAAATATAAAAATCTTTCTCTCTCTCATTTCTCATGGTCTTCCCCTCTATATCTCAACAATGTGACCATCCACTTGTTGACCTAGAGATCCTTGTATCTGCTACATCGTCGTTATGCTGCCAGATCGACTGCTCGTGGATCTCTGTCTCTTTCGATGCGCCTTGCTCGTGAAGAAGCTGTTGGATCTCATGAGACGAGATCAGGATATTCACTACTTGGATCATCAACATGGATTGCGAGGAGCATGTGTTTCATCAATACGCTCACAAGCATCTCCTCCGTCGGATCAGACTTGAGACAGGAGACCTCTTTTTTTAGAGACTCGATGACAACAACGCTTCAAGTAATAACCCTAATATCTTGTTTAAGGTTTAGATGAAATGATCCAAGAATTTTTCTTAGATCATGTGGTTTCATCGGTTTAAATTTTTTAAATCCCGTTGCCCCAAGCAACTAGTGCGACTAGTCGCTCTCAATCGTATATGATGCGATCTCCATGCTTCCATGATGCGCTTAAGTATTTTCCCATATAATTCAACTCCCACACCACCAGAGCTCAAACCCTTGCCCTCCTATATGAAGTACGCCTTCCTTGCTAGTGAACCAAATATGTATCCGTTCATCATCAATATTCATTTGACCGAAGACCAATCTCTTTTAATTGAGGTTCTTGAATTAAACCGCAAAACGATAGGCTGGAAGATATCTGACCTCCATGGGATTAATCCATCATTGGGCTCGCATGACATTTACTTGGAAGATGACAACAAACCTTCCTGTGAATTCCAGCGTCGACTGAATCCAAATCTCTAGGAAGTTATGATGAAAGAAATTTAAAAATGGTGTGATGCGAGATTCACATATCCCATCTCCAACTCCAAGTGGGTGAGTCCCCTGCACGTAGTGCCCAAGAAGTCTGTGATCACCATTGTAATAATGACAAAGGCGAGGAGATTTTGACCAGAGTACTGATGGCCGAATTACCCGAGCAACTAAGGTAAAGAAATAGAACTAAGGTCGTTGCGACCTCAGTCGCTCAAGAGTCCCTCGGTCAATCAAGAAAATCAAGTGCAGACCACCAAAATCAGATAAAAATCAAAGAAATACGATAGCGGTCCTGGCTATTGGATTAGCCTGGTATAGCGACTAGGGTCGGACTCAGGGAGCACGTGATGGCCTTGCGGACAACGAAGTAGTCTAAAAAAGAAATAAAAGAAAATAAAAGTCTTTTTAGTGGATTTTAAATGTTTTTATATTTTTTTGGATTTTTAAATTAATAAAGAAAATAGAAAAGCAATCTAATATGCCAATACAAACAATTATTAAAGCACTCAAAAATCACTTAAAAATTCAAATAAAAATATTTTTATGTTTTTTATATTTTTTACTGTTTTTGGTTAATTTTTGGTATTTTTCAGATGTTTATTGAATTTTATAAAAATCAAACAAGATAGAAAAATGAAGGTGATGTCCAGTCAGACTTGGAGGGCCAATATAAAATAGATAGAGGCCCTGTCAAGGTCTGAAGGTAATTTTCCTAAAAGGTAGAAAATATAAGGAAAATTTAGGCACTGGAATTATTATTTTGGGGTTTTCAATTAATTATTAGAATTTTTAAAGGTTTTTAGGGGTTTTATAATTTTTATGAGTTTTATAAATTCAAAAATGACCAAAATTGGTCAGAAAGTCAAACAAGGTGAAATAAGCACTAAGTAATTTTTTTGTAATTTTTAGAGGTGTTTTAATATTTTTTTGGAATTTTAAAGTTAGACAGTAACAAAAAAATGACTGTTTTTGAATTTTTAAAAATAGTGAATGAAATAAAAAATGTCTCCAAAAATGAGAAAGTTTTACACTATGGCAGGAGCCATGTGTCCAATTTTCATCGCATTTGGAGTTCATTTGATATTTTATTAAAAATCAAAACTAAGGTACAGTGCACAGGGACCTGTACGCAAATCGTAAGAGTTACAGGTGGTCCGGTGCAAATTTTCTAAGGTTGAACGCGCGAGGCGCGTGAACTAGGCACACAGGGACCTAATTGCAAAGAAACTAAGGTTCCTGGACTATTTAATAACAAGTATTAAAAGTCCAGGGGCCTCAGTGTAAATAACACACTAAATCAAGCACATACGCAATAAAACCATTCACAGGGGCATATCTGCAATTAATAAAAGTATAAATGCATTCAAGAACACCCTGAAAATATGAGTCCATACATGCAAATAACCCAAACAAACACGTGTCGATGCACGTGATGCACTATACACAGGGGCGTACACGTAAATAATAGATAAGACAGGGTCCACTATGTAATTTATCCAAACCAAATAAAAGTTTAAAACTATTTACAGGACTAAAAACAAACTACTATAAAGCTAAGGGCCTAAAGTGAAATTACCCTTTATTAAGTCGATCGTCAGATGGGCGCCAAGTGTGAAATCCGACGGTCGGGGAAGGGTGGCACCCAACGCTTGGGTCCTCGGTCCTGATCGACGGCCGGGGCCTCACTACGTGGACGATCGAACGGTACGAAGCAACGGAGGAAGCCCTCACTGATCTGACGAACCCGATCCTTCCTCTGATGATCTACGGCTACTGCTGCTCCTTAGATGAACGGCTGGATGACGACCTGGAGCAGGAGGGATGATCGGACGTCTCTGGAGGATGGTCGAAGAACAGTACGCCGGCGAGCTTCGCCGGCCTCGTGTGTGCGCTGAAGACCTCCTCGCGGGCTGCTGAAGATTGGAGGAGAGTCGCCTTGGGCACCCGCGTCGAATGGTGCCCTCCGATGGCTCGACGGAGTTCCTGAGAACTCAGGAGAGGCCGGCGGAGGTCGAGCTGCTGCACCTGGATGCCGAAGCCCTCAGATGGGCTCCCTGGGACCTGCAAAGATGTGCAATGGACTCGCGGGTCGAGGGTAAAGTGCCTCGACCCTGTAAGCGGGGGTGAAGGTGCGCGGTGTGGCGGGGCGTATGGGTTCCGGCGATGCGACGGCGGAGGAACCCGACTCCTAGCTACTGTGCGAGCTGGGTTGGATGAAGGGGTGGAGAAGGTGCGCGGGGAGAAGGTGATCGTGATGGGGTGATCCGATGGTCGAGACGAAGGCGGAGATGGTCGGAATCGAAGATGAACGGCGACGGCGGAAATTGGGCGAAACTAAAAATTAGAAACAAGGGAAGAAAACTACGGCTACCTGGGCAGATGGGTCGACTGGGCTTGAGCTCAGGGAGCTCTGGGTCATCGCCTCGCGGGTCGTTGAGGCCCGAGGCTCGAGCTCTACCTTCAGGCGGAGCACGGCGGCGCGAAGACGCCGGATCTGAGGTCCGGGCACCCTCTCCTCTCTGCGACACGGCCAACGGCGAGCTGTCAACTCGAGGATGGTAATGGAGGTCCTGGGATGGAGGATGGGGAGACAAAAGATCCAGGAAATGGAGGCAGAGCTCGAAATTTATACAGCCAGGGGTCCGGCTAATATCGATCGGGTAGGGCAGCTCAGAGCGCGGACCCCGAGGCGGGCATGCCGGCGAGGGTGTCGGATCTGGCAAGAACGATTTGGACCCTGGGTTTGGGTGTGAGGTGATCGGGTCATGACGCGAAAATGTCGAGAAGTCGGGTTGGGCGTCATGGACCCGTGGGAAGTGGTCCTAGAATAAAGGGAGTTGACCGGGGGGTCAACGTCCCCGTGGAACAATGGGGAAAGGCCACGTGGAAATGATTTGAATATTCATTTAAAAATAGAAAATGGACGAATTAAGGAAAACTTACAACATGAATAATATTTGTTTTAATTTTTTCTATTTTTTGGTGATTTTTAATTAATTTTTCAAAATAAAAATAAGGTATTTACACTAGGGTGCTATATATAGGTACATGTACAATATAGGTTGTTGATTTTTTTATTTTTAATTAGTTATTTTTGTGCATTTTTATTCCCATTTTATATTTTATTTATTTATAGCATAAAATTAGGAATAAAAGGGTATTTTTATTTTATTTTTATTATTTATATACAAAGGTGAAATAATTAGCTATATACATTTATATACATGGTATATGTACAAGGTTCATTTTGGTTTTCAATTTTGTTCTTTTTATTTTATTTTTGTTTTTATGGTTTTTATTTTATTTATTTACACCATAATAGATAGAATATATACAATTTTTATGGAAATAAATTAATTTATTTACAAGGCTAGAATAAATATAGGTGTGGGTGTATGTACATGGTAAATATGCACAAATGAATATTTTTGTTTTCTTTTTTATTTTTCAATTTTTTTGTTTTGATTTTGTATTTATAAATATATACAAATATATACAAGCACATTTTATTCTATTTTTGGTGGAAAATATTTTAATTGTATTTACAGGTATATTTACACACGTGAGCCCCTATCTCTCTCTACTTTGGCTTTTATGCGGTCAGGCCCATGCTGAGCCCTCCCTTGGGATTAGGTTGCTCAATATTTATTCTAAATATTTCCTCTTTTTCTGTTTAATCTTTATTCTTTTATTTTTGCACAAAAACATGCTAATTATTACTTTTTACGCAATGCATGCTTTTGCTAATTATTTGTATTTACAAGTATCTACATGCATTTGCAAAGGTTTTTGTAGCTAAAATATAAGAATAAAGAGAGATGAATGAGTATTCATCACCCCCCTATACTTAACTTTGAAGGATATGGTTAGATCCTCAAGCGCATCACGGAAGCGTGAGCGTCCTATCGAATACGACGAGGAGCGACTAGTCGCACTAGTTGCTCGATGCAGCGGAATTTAAAAAATTTTATTACGACGAGACCACATGATCCAAGAACACTTCTCGGATCGTCTCGTCTAAACCACAAACAAGTAATAGGATTACCTCTTGAAGCGTGGTTGCGATCAAGTCTCTAAACGAAGAGACCTCCTGTCTCAAGTCCGATCCGACGGAGGAGACGCTTGCGAGCGCGGGGATGAACCGCGTGCTTCTCGCAATCCATGTTGATGATCCAAGCGGCGGATCTCCTGATCTCGACACACGAGATCCGACGTCTTCTTCACGAGTGAGACGCACCGAAGGAGACGGAGATCCACGAGCAGACGAACGGGCAGCATAACGACGATGCCGCGGCGATGGAGAACCTCTCCATGGCATCCATGGTGGACGGCCATTAGAGGGAGAGAGGGCTGACCTCTAGAGAGAAAGAGAGAGAGAGAGAGAAGTGTTGTGTGTAAAATAGAGAGCATGGTATGCCTCTCTATTTATAGGGTTTTGGGATCCATGGATCTCAATCCATGTGACATATAAAATCAATGGATGGGATTGATTTATGTCAATCCAATGGTCAAGATTGTTGTTGGTAAAAGCCAACAACTTTTGATTTAAATTTGATGAAATATATCAAATATATATTAACACCAAATTAAATCAATCAAATAAGGAGAGAGAGAGAATAAAGGAGATCAACCTTCCCCTTTGGAGGGAGGGCAATCTCATGGATTCCCATGAGATTGCACATCTCCTTGATTTTCTCTCTACTTATTTTCCAACAACTATCTGTTGGGATTTGTATTCACCAAAATAATTCTCAATTAATTTTGGGAATATTGTAATCTTGACATTGGAATATTGTGAATCATATTCACAACCCAAAACAAAATGTAATTTACATTTTCAATTAACTAGACAATGTGTATCCAATACACAATAATAATTAATCTACTAATATAAATTATATTTAACTCTCTCTAATACATTATAAATCACATTTATAATATTTTACGAATAATTGGATATTACTATCCACATTATTCTTATCCATAATAATTAAATCACATTTAATTATATTGGATAACTTATTCTCTTGTGCTCAAATAATATGAATCACATTCACATTATTTACATCTCTGATAATCAAATTATATTTAATTATCTAAGATAACTCTCCTTATAATATGAATCAAATTCATATTATTCATGATAACTAAATCACATTTAATTATCCATTTTCTCAATGCTCGGATACATATATCAACAATAGAATTATCCGTGAACTCTTTCAAGGATAATGCGCTTTCTCTGCGAATACTTGGAGATAAGGACAGGGCGATTGTACTGTTCCACGTATAGTGACATGGATATTGAGATCACATCTCAAATCCAGATCTCGGGCCTCCCATAGATGCTTGATTAAATCAAGACCGTAAATCTAATCTTCTCATTGAATCTGAATCACATTCAGATCAATGTCCAACATTTGGACTAAGATGAGATTACTTCTCTACTGAGAGGAGTCACTAAAATCCAGACCCGTTTCATCACTCCCTAGGAATGGAAGCGTCATGGTTATACAATCGTTTATGATCACATCACCCTCAGGTATTCCTAATACATGTACATCCTGCATACTGGAAGACTCAGAGTAAACCCGAAGTATTAGATCAACTTTACACTGTCTACTTCAGGACTTTATCAGTAAGTTTCTCATTCGATCATTGGAAGTTGGTATCGATCATATACTTTCCAAAAGTATATATTATACCTAGGTCTTGATCATATACTTTCCAAAAGTATATATCAAACCTACAAATTCAGTCAAGCTTCTAAAGCGAGACGACCATGCGCATGGAATTTGATTCTTCCAAATATCTCATGAGTGAGCTCATGTCTTCCGGTTCAGTAACTGAACCTGTATGATCCCTTTGAGAGATCGTATTACTCATATGCCCTTATATGCACACCAGCGCGCCGGTGTATATACCTTGATTAGGTCATCAACCTATTGGTCTGCCAAATGTACATACTCAAACATATAGTAACACATCTGTCTCCGGTCAGAGGATGCGTGCCTGTATTGTGACAGCATACGATATAGGACTTTGGTTATCTCGATCTCGTTAAGTCAACTCTTTGACCTAACTAATCTGACACCTCCGAATCTCTATTCCTATGTAGAGGACCTGCATCAAAAGGTCGGTCAGATATCAGCCTTTAGAGAAAAGATTGCCATCTCCTTCTCAGGCTAGAGATCATCTCTTAATAATCATTTGATGGTGCTTGATGAGTCCTCAATCTAACTCTTTAGATATTCATCCAAGCACCGGCCTCTATGATTCAATAATTGAATCAACAACTGTATGATCATCAAGATGGCCATGGTACACAACCCTAATTGTACTAAGGGACCTATTATGCAAATTATATACTCTTTATTTCAGATCAAGGAGTGAATTGCAATAACATATATTGCATAATGGCTCGTCGTGGGCTCGCATGTCCAACAATCTCCCACTAGCCTAAAGAGCCATTAATGGGCTAATCATTTAAACACACTCATGTGACAATCATAGGCTATTTAGAAAATAGCTAGGTAAGCTGATCAGTCACTCTGTTCTCAGGAGACTACGCCAAGTCCTTTTACGGCACTTGCATATCTCCTAGTAACAGTGCTCGCATCCAATGCGAATGTTGCATCTTATGCAACCAATACTCAATTTTGTTATAGTGTCCTTGACATTATACCTCGATTATTACAACCAGTATTTCCATAATCCTTATCAGAATACCTTTATCCCTGGAGATCACTATCTCTAAAGGTATCCAAAGTTAAGACCTTTTAGATCACTATCTATAAAGTCTTAAGTATTTGAAGATAAGACTTTGAGATCACTATCTCAAAGATCTTATCATCTATGAAGATTTCGTTATTACTGCAATCAAGTGTTTTATCTCCATAGTAGGATTAATAACATTTTACTACTCCCACTGCATGGCAGACATCCGGTATTCGTACACATCCATCATACACTCAGCTTCTCATAACTGATGCACAAGTGCAAGCAGTTCTAGCATTCACTTCCTAAACCTTTTGAGGTGCTATCCCTTTAGATAGGTCAGTACCACATCTTAAGGGATGGAAGCCTTTCTTGGAATATCTAAGAATAGAATATGTCCAAGATGTACTACAAATGTGACAGTCCCAATATCCTCTTCTCTTTGCTTCTGAACAATTTCAGAACTAAGATCTAAGAGGTATTCTTGAGATCATATCTCAAGGTATGGGATTACCAGATTATAAAACACTTATTATTATCATCCTTAGATCATTCCAAATGATTAGGATATTATCTACATTTAGCATGATGAACACAATGGCACTCCCACTAAGCTTCACATGGTTCTTCAAGATTTTATATGAAATCATAACATTTATAATTTCGACAAATCTTATGTTCCAACTACAAGAAGCTTATTTGGGTCCAAAGATGGAGTTCTTTAGCTTGCACACCTTGCTTTCCTCAACCATGAAGCCATGGGGCTACATCATATAAATATCGTCAAAGAGGTATTTATAGAGGAATGCAATCTTGACTCACATCATGAAGATGTCATAGTCAAGTTGTGTAGCTATAGTTAACAGTATTCTGATGGGTTAAAGCAAGGTCAGCGAAGAGCAAGTCTCATCGCTAGCGATGTCTTCTCTTCGGTGTGTAGCTCATGGCTACGAACCGTGCTTTGAAGGTCTTTACCTTCTCATCAGGTTCCCTCTTTCTCTTAAAGATCTATTTAAACTTTAATGGGTCTTACCCATATAGGTGGATCTTCGAGGGTCCATATACAACACTTGTATATGAAGTCTACATTAGACTTTTATTGCTAACATCCATCTATCCATGTCATGATCCTCAGGAGCTTCATCACATGAAGTCCAATCATTTTCACATGGAATACATCCTCAAACTTATTTGAAGAAGTATTAGTGTTTCATCTTCAATTATTCTTTTAGTTTCTGATTTCAGGAGCCTCATTATCTTCTCAAGATTAAATGAGTTCCTTTACTTCATTCTATCTTGATTCTTAAGAGAGTCATCCTCTAAGAATCACATTCTCAGAGACGAGATCCTTTAAGAATATCAAGGTCATAAAGTAGGTATACAATACCATCTTTTATTTTCCTAATGAAGTAGCACTCTCTAGTGCTAGATTCCATCTTACATGCATGGAACCTTATTAAGTATATAATGTGGTCTCTACTACATATATACCTTTTGAAACTAAGAGATAATTATGCTAGGATTAATCATTGATTAAATCATGTCACACATGATCAATTGTATCTCCCTACAACTTCATTGAGTTCAGGTTCATTAGGAGGATTGAGATAGGAATGATATTCATATCTCCATAAGGTATTTCTTGAATTCATCTAATAGGTACAGGCTACCTTGGTTGGATCAAATTCATTTCATCTTCCTTCAAACTTTGGTTCTAAACCAAAATTGTGAAATCTTTGAACATTTCAAAGTTTTCTAAGTGAAGAGAAGAAATCTCATATCAAAAATAATCACTAATAGATATCACATATCCATAATGTTTATTCTGATATAGAGATTTACATACATCAATATGTATGAGATCTTGAATACCTTAACATCTTACACCTATCACAAAGAAGGGTGTATTGGACATTTTTACTTTTGAATACAATATTCACAAGTATGTGAGATTTGAATCTTCAGACAATCTAAAGTTTCATGTCTTACTAGTCCATTGATCTCATCAACAGACATATGTCCAAAACATGATGCCAGATCATTGTCAAATGATCTTTATCTTCCTATTGATCTTTAAAGGTTTAATTTTCAGTATTAGAAATCTTAATGAACCATTCATTGATTTTCTAATTTAATAGAGTCCACTAGATTTTAGATTACTATCTGAAATATCTCCATCATAACTCTTTATGATAGATTTATTACAGAATTCATGTTTATATCCAACAATTAGAATAAACAATGAGTGTATTCTAATATCTAGGTCATAGAGACATTCTCTAAGACTAAGGGCTCCCACTGAAAATATGAAGTCTATTGATCTCATGGAAATTGTTGCAACACTTGCATCACTTTCAACATGGATGACCAATAAACCTTAAGATCAAATTTCTAATATTCTAATACATATGCAACCAATTGCAAGTGTCATCAGAAGATTGAGATACAATTATTAGACTTTATCTTATCAAATAAGTAAGTTAATATCAATGATTATATGTAGATTAATCTGATGTACTATCAGATTCCTTCTCTAAGGATTCTAGATAGATTTGATAGTCATACTATCAACACATCAACATATTGCAGTATTGGCATTCATCCAACTCTTTGGATGTTATATGAAAGTCATAGAAGTACAGTCAACTCTTTGATTATACTTCTTGCTTAGGTCCAACCCATGCTTCCACTGCGCTCCCTTTATCTATAAGCAACCATTGCTTAAGACTAAGGATCTCTTATGTTAAGTTCAAAAGAATTTAATGTAAGAGCATTTTGACATTTATACATGCTTCACCCAATTCATATAATATGAATATTATGAAGCTTCATGAATGACTAGAGTATAGACAGTAGAATGATGACACTCATCATCTACATCCATTTAAACTCTTAAAACATAGGTTCAGGTAGGTACTCAAACAATTTGAATACATCATCTCTTATAGAGCTACCATTCTACATGATGTAGAGAACCACATCATTCATGATTAAATGTCAAGAGCACATATGTATGCCAGAAAATCTTTATTGATTTTATAAGGATTATTTGATAATTACGATCATCATCGACATGTCACTTCCAAAGTACATTCAATGAGATCAAGACTTATAGAGACATACAAACCCTAGGGTTTTAGTCCTATTGTCTTATTATCACTTTTCATTATTATGAGGAAACTTGCACATTGCAACCACATACATTATGTGTCCAATTGCAAGTACAATATCTGGATCAAAGGGTCCAATCCATGATATTATACTGGTTATTATTGAGTATAACATTGAGTGGGTTTAATGAAGGATTATCTGAAATTAGAAATTTGCATAAACTTATATAAATATATAATTTACTTTGATTTAGGAATTTTTTATATCAAAGTTGTCTTGCCATGTCAACAATGAAAGTTCATTCCCTTAATCACTTTCAATGTAAGAGATATACTTACCATTATATCTCAAGCAAGATCTGGGATCTCCTTCCTTATCTTTGTTGCATCCCAATAATATGAGAACCTACAACTTTGATAAAAAGAAGCGGGAACACATTCCGCCTTGCAAGTCTAACTTGCATCTCCCAATTCGGTCTTTAACACCCAGGCCCACCACCCCTAAGGTGATGTTGACCCGTCATTAATTGAACCAACCGTCAACAGGAATACAACTCGCTATGCGCAATCCAATATCGCCCCAATAATATGAGGACCCGATATTGGGGTCACTACGCATACGTCCTTACTCTTTCGAGAAGCGACGAGCCCGATCCAAATGGATCATATGCAGGAGCTGTCACTTCGGACAGGCGTCTCCCACATATAATATCTGGCGACGAAACCCTTCGCTTTGACGGGAGACCATGGATGTCACTTAAGTGATCCTCCATATCTTATTCAAATTTAATTAATTACTATGAATCATATTCATATAATCAATTCTTCCAAGGTAATTATCAACTCTAATCATATTAGAGTATAATTGGACATAATCAATTCAATCATATTAAATTAATTATCAATCTAATTCAATCAATCAAACTTGATTGTCTTACTTGAATATATATGGTATTATTCTCAAAGTACGTATTAATTCGTATTTTAATAATTAGAAAATTACATCTTAATCCCTCGGACATTATCCCGGCCCTACCCGCTATCATGGCCAGTACCGGCGGGAGTGGGACGGACCGCATACGTTGCAACCCGCTACCCCAGCGATCCCCGACTAGACACCATATCCACCTCGGGAAAGGATAATGCCAAATTGATTAATTTGTACTTGAGATGATCATCGGTTTTTCAACCGAAATTATACCATATAGTAATCAAAACATATTTGATTATAAGGAAATTTGCTAGACAAATTCCCAATCATATTCAAGCAAGAGTTTGATGATTGTGATTTCAATTATGATTTAGATCAAATCTAATCAACTAAATGATTGGGGCCAAGTCAATTAAGGAAATAATCATTCTCTAATATTTCACAAATATTTTCCATAATTATTTTTCGAAATTAACAATTAATTTCATTAATTGGCAATCACATGGTTCTTGATTAGGAAAGTAATTTCAGCAGTGACCCCTACTTACTAAAATTAGCATAACTCAATCAATTTAAATCCAAATTAAGCAAAGTCAATTTCTAAAGTTTGATAATTTGATTTAGAACAGAAACCAAGTGATGTTTCACGCATTTCGAGGCATTTCTAATCAGTAATTAACTCTTTAATTACGTTAAGATTCGCAGTTCCCGTAACAGTGCATACATGTTCATTAAAATGACCATATCTAGAGCATACGAAATCCGATTTACGCAAACTCAGATCCTATGGTTTCCTTATTTAATGGGGAACAAAATCCAAGTGCTATTTTCGTGTTTAATCAATTTAAACAGGGCCGAAAAATTACACTAAACAGATCTGCGAAAATGAAATGCGATAAAACTTTCGCAACCTTAACGAACCCAAATCGTCCTCGGTTAGCGAATCATATTCGAAACCGTCGACCTAAGGCTCTGATACCACTTGAAGGATATGGTTAGATCCTCAAGCGCATCACGGAAGCGTGAGCATCCTATCGAATACGACGAGGAGCGACTAGTCGCACTAGTTGCTCGATGCAGCGGAATTTAAAAAATTTTATTACGACGAGACCACATGATCCAAGAACACTTCTCGGATCGTCTCGTCTAAACCACAAACAAGTAATAGGATTACCTCTTGAAGCGTGGTTGCGATCAAGTCTCTAAACGAAGAGACCTCCTGTCTCAAGTCCGATCCGACGGAGGAGACGCTTGCGAGCGCGGGGATGAACCGCGTGCTTCTCGCAATCCATGTGGATGATCCAAGCGGCGGATCTCCTGATCTCGACACATGAGATCCGACGTCTTCTTCACGAGCGAGACGCACCGAAGGAGACGGAGATCCACGAGCAGACGAACGGGCAGCATAACGACGATGCCGCGGCGATGGAGAACCTCTCCATGGCATCCATGGTGGACGGCCATTAGAGGGAGAGAGGGCTGACCTCTAGAGAGAAAGAGAGAGAGAGAAGTGTTGTGTGTAAAATAGAGAGCATGGTATGCCTCTCTATTTATAGGGTTTTGGGATCCATGGATCTCAATCCATGTGACATATAAAATCAATGGATGAGATTGATTTATGTCAATCCAATTGTCAATATTGTTGTTGGTAAAAGCCAACAACTTTTGATTTAAATTTGATGAAATATATCAAATATATATTAACACCAAATTAAATCAATCAAATAAGGAGAGAGAGAGAATAAAGGAGATCAACCTTCCCCTTTGGAGGGAGGGCAATCTCATGGATTCCCATGAGATTGCGCATCTCCTTGATTTTCTCTCTACTTATTTTCCAACAACTATCTGTTGGGATTTTTATTCACCAAAATAATTCTCAATTAATTTTGGGAATATTGTAATCTTGACATTGGAATATTGTGAATCATATTCACAACCCAAAACAAAATGTAATTTACATTTTCAATTAACTAGACAATGTGTATCCAATACACATTAATAATTAATCTACTAATATAAATTATATTTAACTCTCTCTAATACATTATAAATCACATTTATAATATTTTACGAATAATTGGATATTACTATCCACATTATTCTTATCCATAATAATTAAATCACATTTAATTATATTGGATAACTTATTCTCTTATGCTCAAATAATATGAATCACATTCACATTATTTACATCTCTGATAATCAAATTATATTTAATTATCTAAGATAACTCTCCTTATAATATGAATCAAATTCATATTATTCATGATAACTAAATCACATTTAATTATCTATTTTCTCAATGCTCGGATACATATATCAACAATAGAATTATCCATGAACTCTTTCAAGGATAATGCGCTTTCTCTGCGAATACTTGGAGATAAGGACAGGGCGATTGTACTGTTCCACGTATAGTGACATGGATATTGAGATCACATCTCAAATCCAGATCTTGGGCCTCCCATAGATGCTTGATTAAATCAAGACCGTAAATCTAATCTTCTCATTGAATCTGAATCACATTCAGATCAATGTCCAACATTTGGACTAAGATGAGATTACTTCTATACTGAGAGGAGTCACTAAAATCCAGACTCGTTTCATCACTCCCTAGGAATGGAAGCGTCATGGTTATACAATCGTTTTTTATCACATCACCCTTAGGTATTCCTAATACCTGTACATCCTGCATACTGGAAGACTCAGAGTAAACCCGAAGTATTAGATCAACTTTACACTGTCTACTTCAGGACTTTATCAGTAAGTTTCTCATTCGATCATTGGAAGTCGGTATCGATCATATACTTTCCAAAAGTATATATTATACCTAGGTCTTGATCATATACTTTCCAAAAGTATATATCAAACCTACAAATTCAGTCAAGCTTCTAAAGCGAGACGACCATGCGCATGGAATTTGATTCTTCCAAATATCTCATGAGTGAGCTCATGTCTTCCGGTTCAGTAACTGAACCTGTATGATCCCTTTGAGAGATCGTATTACTCATATGCCCTTATATGCACACCAGCGCGCCGGTGTATAGACCTTGATTAGGTCATCAACCTATTGGTCTGCCAAATGTACATACTCAAACATATAGTAACACATCTGTCTCCGGTCAGAGGATGCGTGCCTGTATCGTGACAGCATACGATATAGGACTTTGGTTATCTCGATCTCGTTAAGTCAACTCTTTGACCTAACTAATCTGACACCTCCGAATCTCTATTCCTATGTAGAGGACCTGCATCAAGAGGTCGGTCAGATATCAGCCTTTAGAGAAAAGATTGCCATCTCCTTCTCAGGCTAGAGATCATCTCTTAATAATCATTTGATGGTGCTTGATGAGTCCTCAATCTAACTCTTTAGATATTCATCCAAGCACCGGCCTCTATGATTCAATAATTGAATCAACAACTGTATGATCATCAAGATGGCCATGGTACACAACCCTAATTGTACTAAGGGACCTATTATGCAAATTATATACTCTTTATTTCAGATCAAGGAGTGAATTGCAATAACATATATTGCATAATGGCTCGTCGTGGGCTCACATGTCCAACAAACTTTGCTAATCCCTTAGCAAACACTTATTTGGAAAAGAAGTGAAAAAGAGAAAGAAAAAGAAAAAGAGGAGAATGCACATGGATCAAGGTTGAATATTAAACTTGCTTTAATTAAATTGAATTATGGAGCTCAATCAGATCTTTGGATTATTAATGTGTCGGAACCTTATTTGGACTTAAGATTAAAAGTTAACAGCCTCTATGTTCCACTAATCTATAATCAAGACTCCTCAATAATCCAGATCAGAACAAGTCATCAAACACAAACCCTGAAGACCATGAATCTTTCCTTTTACTGTGAATGTGAAGTATAAGCTCTCCACCTCAGAAATGGCAACTTGACAACCCTCCCCAACAAGTTAACTCTATGACCCCAGTCTGGCCACTCTTTCCTCGAGGAGAGGGGTATTCCCTTCTAAGTTCAAGTTCAACCGGCTCAAGAAGAGGGGGAAGAAGAGAATGGACCATTGCCAGTGTAGCCATGTATCCTTGGGAGTTTGACCAGTGTAGCCAAGTCTCCCTGCTGCAAGCTACATAAGGTAGGACATGAATCTCAAGCTTTGCTTATTGCACTCTATGTACATACTCCGGTGGGATTATCATTTTCTCTCAGACCCACCACTTTTTTGGAGTTATTTGCATTTTTTTTTCAAGTGCATCTATACAACATATACATGTGCAGCATATATACAAGGAGTTTATCCTCTTGAGCCAGTAGACTATTCCTCTTTTGAAGCATTATTGCAACCCACAACTCATGTCGTTAGACCTCATGGCAACCAGACCAAGTTGAGACGCACTTCCTTCACTAAAAGAAGAAGAGAGGTTCCGCCTAGAAGTACTACCCTCATATGCTACCCCAAGTCAAGGAAGACTGCCTTCTCACCACCTCATCCATAGAGAGCTCGGCGCTAAGTGCGGTGTCCAAGTAAAGCCATTGTCTATATGATTCATGTGTTGTTGTTAAGTGCTCTACTTAGGCTCATTGAGATGATATGTGATCATAGCCTAGTGGACTCAAAGAATTAAGTCACTATGGACCTGAAAAGCCTTAACCCTAAGCCCTATAAGGTTCCTCTTAGAAATTAGGTGGATTAAGATCTTAATCAAGCTCCATTTCCCAATTTAATTCTGGGCTAGTTTAAATGTCAACTATAATCCAGGAAAAACTATACAAATATATACAAAGATGCTATTTACACAATTTTTTACAAACATGCAAAATTTTTGAAAAATGTTTTAAAATCATGAATGGATGAATGCATGAAATGCAAGTTTTGCAAAAGTATTTACACACATTTACACAAGATTTTTGCAAACTTTTGGTTTTCAAAATATTTTGGAAAAATTTTGTACTATATACATAATTTTGATAAGAACATATTTACACAAACTTTACACCAAAAGATTTTTGAAAACATTTTTACAAAAATAAATTGTACACTAGCTATGTATATGCAATAAAAGAATGATTATTTACAGGAAAAAAAATTTTTTATTTTTGTGATTTTTAGGGTTTTTAGCCATTTTATTTATTAACACACTCACACAAAGTACGAGTTATGGCTAAAGTATATATGAAATATATACACACCCCCCTATACTTAGCTCGAACGATGTCCTCAGAGTCAAGAGCGATGAAGAAGACATAACTCGTGCTTAGTATAGGGAAGTGAAAAGAAAGGCTATATACAAAGACGAATGAATGAATAGAAAGTCAAGAAACTCTCGGCTTTTCCCCCTATACTTAGGATCAAGTAATCCTAAGTATAGAAGGATGTACACAAAGGGAAAACCGAGTGGAGAATGTACAGGGTCTATCCCCCCTATACTTAGGGTAAAATATCCCTAAGTATAGGCAACAAAAACCAGGGTAGAACGAAACAAAAGAGATACCCAAAGGTCCTACATCCCCCCTATACTTAGGGTAAAGTACACCCTAAGTATAGCATAATCAAAAGATGAAGAAAGGGATGTGGGACTAAAGAATATGATGATATGGACATCTGGATCTATACAGGTCGGAAGATCAGTGATAATCAGGCGTGAGATGCAATAGACGTGAGTCAAAAGATCACATCTCACGCAAAATGAATCGGGGCAACATCAACGACCCGCGGCTCATGATCTAGAAATGTCTTAAGCCACTGTCCGTTCACTCGAAAGGTACTCTCAGAAGACAACCCGGATATATCAATGCTATCGTTGTCGTATACCTTTCTCACCAAGTAGGGTCCCTTCCATTTGCTTTGTAGCTTCCCTGGAAATAGACGAAGCCTCGCATCAAACAACCATACTCTCTGTCCAGGCTCAAAATGTTTGTGGCTGATGTGAGAATCATGCCAGTCCTTCACTCTCTCCTTATACTGTAGGCTGTTTGAGAAGGCGGTATCTCTAAGCTCCTCCAAGGCTGCTAACTCTGCCCTCCTCTGGTCTCCTACACTATCTGGATCCATAAAAATATCAGTGACCACCCAAAGTGACCTGTGCCTCAGCTCAACAGGTAAATGGCACGGCTTGCCATATACGACGCGAAAGGGAGATGTGCCCAATGGTGTCTTGAAAGACGTCCTATATGCCCACAAGACCGAGTCCAAAAGCTGTGACCAATCCTTTCGGTCAAGGCATACGACTTTCTGCAAAATAGTCTTGATCTCCCTGTTCGACACCTCAGCTAGACCATTCGTCTGTGGATGGTATGGAATGGCAACTCGATGGTCTATGCTGAACTCGCTAGCAAGGGCCTTCACCTGGTCGTTGATAAAATGAGACCCCCCATCTGAAATCAATACTCAAGGTACCCCAAACCGCGTGATGATGTGCTTCCTCAAAAATCTGCAAATTGTCCTCGCATCAGCGGCTCGGGCGGGGATAACCTCAACCCAAAGACTAACATAGTCTACGGCCAACAGAATGTACTCAAATTCCTGACTCTTAGGGAATGGACCCATGAAATCTACGCCCCATGCGTCAAAAACCTCACAGAAGTGAATGGGCTGCATCGGCATCATATCACGTTGTCCACAAGTGCCCATCCTCTGACAGTCAGTACACCTCTTCACGAACTCATCAGAGTCCTTGAAGAGGGTAGGCCACCACAAGCCGGATTGGAGCACTTTCTGTGCCGTTCTCCTCCCAGAATGATGTCCTCCTGCCTCAAGCTTGTGGCAGTAAGTGAGGACGCTATGGTGCTCCTCCTGAGGAATGCACCTACGCCAGACGCTATCCCCTCCTTCGTGGTAAAGGATGGGATCCTCCCAGTGGTAGGACTTGGCCTTCGCGAGGAAGGTCTCAAGCCTCTGCCTGGGCCAACCTTGTGGGACTTTCTTAGCAACAAGAAAGTTCACAATGTCGGCATACCACGGGAGAGAGGCGATAGCAAGGATCGCCTCATCTGGGAAGGTCTCACAAATGGGATCAATATGCTCAGACTCCTCAGGCTGCTCTAAACGGGAGAGATGATTAGCCACCACATTCTTGACTCCAGGCTTATCCTTGATCTCAATGTCAAACTCCTGGAGTAGAAGGATCCATCTAGTCAGTCTGGCCTTGGCATCCTTCTTTGCCATGAGGTATCGGATGGCGGTGTGATCAGTATACAAGGTCACTCTAGATCCAATAATGTAAGATCTGAACTTTATAGGGCGAACACTATAAATGCTGCGGCTGCTGCGGCTGCTGGTGCCGCATCATCTGGGATCCTCGGCTCGTCTCTATGCTGCTCTCGCTCTGCTCTCATCTGCTCCATCTCTCTCCTCATATCCAACATAAACGCTCCCTGATCCCTCAACTGCTGTTGTACCGTCTCGAGGGAGGCGATCAGGGTGGAGTTGATTGCACCCTGGTCCAGAACAAAGTGCTCGGGCTGTGGACCTCTAGAGCGATCATCAGAACTGTCGGCCATGGTCTCTGCAAAATCAAATGATCCAAACTCAGGTGCCGATAAATCTGTTAATCTCACCTCTAGCACTAGTCTCTCGGAACCGAAAGAAAGGGGGTAGAGGGGGAACAGGATGGAATCATACTCGGGTTCGGAGAGTGGGTCTCGGCTCTCGCGAACCAACCTAGATGAACGGGTAGACGCGCCCGAAAGTAGTGCAGCCAGAGGCTGCCTAAGAGATCGTCTGCCCATCATCTTGATGTGGCGAGTAAGGCAGATGAGATCTGGAGAAACTATGATCACAAGCAAACCCCAAGTTCACCAACGCAACACGAGCTGATGACCGTAAAGGCTCGGTCAAATTATCTTGTCAAATTTTATTTTGGTGAACAATCAAAATATCAGAGCGATTACGTGACCTGTTGGGATACCCGATACTTTCCCAACCGACTGTCCCGCATAGAAGAGTCGGTAATCAGTCGAGAATAGTACCGGAGGGCTCTACCTAGTGCTCGGGTCACTCTCTCGCACAATCAAACCAAGCAATGAGGGGGTTGTTCTCCCCAAGACAAGTTTTTAAATCAAGTGTCTTTTAGTGATCAATAGTTTTAGCAGTCCCAATTTTATGGTTTTTCTTTTTAGGTCTTTTTCAATAAAAACAAAGAGGCCTAACGAATTTTTCGGTTCTCCTGGTTATTAAGTCAAAAAACAGGGGGAGAAGACGAAAAAGCCGATGCGCGATGAAATCAATGATGCATGCAAAGTAAGAAAGGCGTACCTGACTCCAGCACTCTACATGCAATATGATCCGCGCAGAATTGAAAAGCAGAAAGTAAACTACCTATATGGTGCAACGGGAAAAGCCGAGTCCTAAGCAGGCAACATCTACTCGATAGAACCGTCTAGCTGGTCACCGGCCTTCGATCTAGAGAGTCCGATCTCGGTCTACCCCTCCTCCTCCCGACAAATCGGGTTCAGGAGCAACGCTTGGCATGGCAGGCTGCGTCACGTAGGCTCGAAGGAAAATGAATCAGTTATTTTTATTAACTTTTTATTAGTAGGTCCAATTAACCATCTATAGGCACAAGCAATCTATTAGGTGTGTGGATCCTACTAATTACGTCGCAGTCAAGCAGAAAGTCATACGGCTAGGGGCTCGAGAAAAACCGCGTAAAACCGTAAAAGGCAGCGAAAAACCAAAAACTGCGAATAGCCGCGAAAAAGCTAAGGGTCCCCCAAGCACACCGGTGCTCGGCGAAACAGACCCGAGAAAAGTCTAAGTCCAAGCTGAGTGTCCGTGTATTAATATAATTCAAATGAAATAAAAGTAAAGTCTACTCCTCGCCCACTCAGCTACTCTCTCGCTCTCTCCTGCAGCTCCGTGCAGAAAGGAGCCGCCTCCGAATCTCGCGGTTACGCCGGCTTCTCGAAAGTCGCCGCCTCGGTCCTCGGGCCCTCGCAAGAAAGAAGACAAGTGTCACAGACCAAAAATAATCAAATAAATGCAGGAAAAATAAATGAAATGAAACATGAGTATATGTGCAAAAACAGAAATAAAATAAACAAGCAAAAATAAAAATAAAATAAAATAAAATAAAATAAAATAAAATAAAAAGAAAATAAAACAAAAATAAATGAACAATAAAAAGCCGCGAAAAGCCGCGGACTCAGAAAGAGCTGCGGAAAACCGCGAAAAAGAAAATGAAATAAAAAGAAAACTAAAACGACTACTAAGCCGTGCTCCCCTGCAACGGCGCCATTCTGATGGCCGAATTACCCGAGCAACTAAGGTAAAGAAATAGAACTAAGGTCGTTGCGACCTCAGTCACTCAAGAGTCCCTCGGTCAATCAAGAAAATCAAGTGCAGACCACCAAAATCAGATAAAAATCAAAGAAATACGATAGCGGTCCTGGCTATTGGATTAGCCTGGTATAGCGACCAGGGTCGGACTCAGGGAGCACGTGATGGCCTTGCGGCCAACGAAGTAGTCTAAAAAAGAAATAAAAGAAAATAAAAGTCTTTTTGGTGGATTTTAAATGTTTTTATATTTTTTTTGGATTTTTTAATTAATAAAGAAAATAGAAAAGCAATCTAATAAGCCAATACAAACAATTATTAAAGCACCCAAAAATGACTCAAAAATTCAAATAAAAATATTTTTATGTTTTTTATATTTTTTACTATTTTTGGTTAATTTTTGGTATTTTTTTGATGTTTATTGAATTTTATAAAAATCAAACAAGACAGAAAAATGAAGGTGTTGTCCAGTCAGACTTGGAGGGCCAATATAAAATAGATAGAGGCCCTGTCAAGGTCTGAAGGTAATTTTCCTAAAACGTAAAAAATATAAGGAAAATTTAGGCACTAGAATTATTATTTTTGGGTTTTCCAATTAATTATTATATTTTTTTATAGGTTTTTAGGGTTTTTATAATTTTTATGAGTTTTATAAAGTTAAAAATGACCAAAATTGGTCAGAAAATCGAACAAGGAGAAATAAGCACTAAGTAATTTTTTTGTAATTTTTAGAGGTGTTTGAATATTTCTTTATGAATTTTAAAGTTAGACAGTAACAAAAATGAGTGTTTTTGAATTTTTAAAACTAGTAAATGAAATCAAAAATATCTCCAAAAATAGGAAAAAGTTTTACACTATGACAGGAGCCATGTGTCCAATTTTCATCGCATTTGGAGTTGGTTTGATATTTTATTAAAAATCAAAACTAAGGTATAGTGCACAGGGACCTATACGTAAAGAGTAAGAGTTCCTGGGGGTCCGGTGCAAATTTTCCAAGGTTGCACGCGCGAGGTGCGTGACCTGGGCACACAGGGACCTAATTGCAAAGAAACTAAGGTTCCTGGACTTTTTAATAACAAGTATTAAAAGTCCAGGGGCCTTAGTGTAAATAACCCACTAAATCAAGCACATGCGCAATAAAACCATTCACAGGGGCATATCTGCAATTAATAAAAGTATAAATGCATTCAAGAACACCCTGAAACTATGACACCATACATGCAAATAACCCAAACAAACACGTGTCGATGCACGTGATCCACTACACACAGGGGCATACACGTAAATAACAGATAAGACAGGGTCCACTATGCAATTTATCCAACGCAAATAAAAGTTTAAAACTATTTACAGGACTAAAAACAAACTACTATAAAGCTAAGGGCCTAAAGTGAAATTACCCTTTATTAAGTCGATCGTCAGATGGGCGCCACTTGTGAAATCCGACGGTCGGGGAAGGGTGGTGCCCAATGCTGGGGTCCTCGCTCTTGATCGACGGCTGGGGCCTCGCCACGTGGACGATCGAACGGCTACAAAGCAACGTGGGAAGCCCTCACTGATCTGACGGTCCCGATCCTTCCTCTGATGATCTACGGCTATTGCTGCTCCTCAGATGAACGGCTGGATGACGACCTGAAGCAGGAGGGATGATCGGACGTCTCTGGAGGATGGTCGAAGAACAGTACGCCGGCGAGCTTAGCCGGCCTCGTGTGTGCGCTGAAGACCTCCTCACGGGCTGCTGAAGATTGGAGGAGAGTCGCCTTGGGCACCCGCGTCGAATGGTGCCCTCCGATGGCTCGACGAAGTCCTGGGAACTCAAGCGAGGCCGGCGGAGGTCGAGCTGCTGAACCTGGATGCCGAAGCCCTCAGATGGGCTCCCTGGGACCTGCAAAGATGTGCAACGGACTCGCAGGTCGAGGGAAAAGTGCCTCGACCCTGCAAGCGGGGGTGAAGGTGCGCGGTGTGGCGGGGCGTATAAGTTCCGGTGATGCGACGGCGGAGGAACCCGACTCCCAGCTCCTGTGCGAGCTGGGTTGGATGAAGGGGTGGAGAAGGTGCGCGGGGAGAAGGTGATCGTGATGGGGTGATCCGATGGTCGAGACGAAGGCGGAGATGGTCGGAATCGAAGATGGACGACGACGGCGGAAATTGGGTGAAACTAAAAATTAGAAACAAGGGAAGAAAACTACAGCTACCTGGGCGGATGGGTCGACTGGGCTTGAGCTCAGGGAGCTCTGGGTCGTCACCTCGTGGGTCGTCGAGGCCCGAGGCTCGAGCTCTACCTTCAGGCGGAGCACGGCGGTGCGAAGATGCCGATCTGAGGTCCGGGCACCCTCTCCTCTTTGCGACACGGCCAACGGCGAGCTGTCACCTCGAGGATGGCAATGGAGGTCCTGGGATGGAGGATGGGGAGCCAAAAGATCCAGGAAATGGAGGCGGAGCTCAGAGTTTATACAGCCAGGGGTCCGACTAAAATCGATCGGGTAGGGCAGCTCAGAGCGCAGACCCCGAGGCGGGCATGCCGGTGAGGGTGTCGGATCTGGCAAGAACGATTTGGACCCTGGGTTTGGGTGTTAGGTGATCGGGTCATGACACGAAAATGTCGAGAAGTCGGGTCGGGCGTCATGGACCCGTGGGAAGTGGTCCTGGAGGGGGAGTTGACCGGGGGGTCAACGTCCCTGTGGACCAATGGGGAAAGGCCACGTGGAAATGATTTGAATATTCATTTAAAAATAGCAAATGGCCGAATTAAAGAAAACTTAAAACATGAAAAATATTTGTTTTAACTTTCTATTTTTTGATGATTTTTAATTAATTTGTCAAAATAAAAATAAGGTATTTACACTAGGGTGCTATATATAGGTACATGTACAATATAGGTTTTTGATTTTTGATTTTTAATTAGTTATTTTTGTGCATTTTTATTTGCATTTTATATTTTATTTATTTATAGCATAAAATTAGGAATAAAAGGGTATTTTTATTTTATTTTTATTATTTATATACAAAGGTGAAATAAATAGCTATATACATTTATATGCATGGTATATGTACAAGGTTCTTTTTGGTTTTCAATTTTGTTCTTTTTATTTTATTTTTGTTTTTATGGTTTTTATTTTATTTATTTACACCATAAAAGATAGAATATATACAATTTTATGGAAATAAATTTATTTATTTACAAGGCTAGAATAAATATAGGTGTGGGGGTGTGTACATGGTGAATATGCACAAATGAATATTTTTGTTTTCTTTTTAATTTTTCAATTTTTTTGTTTTGATTTTGTATTTATAAATATATACAAATATATACAAGCACATTTTATTCTATTTTTGGAGGAAAATATTTTAATTGTATTTACAGGTATATTTACACTCATGAGCCCCTATCTCTCTCTACTTTGGCTTTTATGCGGCCAGGCCCATGCTGAGCCCTCCCTTGGGATTAGGTTGCTCAATATTTATTCTAAATATTTCCTCTTTTTCTTTTTAATCTGTATTCTTTTATTTTTGCACAAAAACATGGTAATTATTACTGTTTACACAACGCATGCTTTTGCTAATTATTTGTATTTACAAGTATATACATGCATTTGCAAAGGTTTTTGTAGCTAAAATATAAGAATAAAGAGTGATGAATGAGTATTCATCAAGTACCGATACCATGGCGAGTCTGTGTGGATTACAAACATCTCAACCTTGCCACCAAGAAGGATCACGGCGGATGCCGTTCAAGCTGTGTAACGCCCCTGCTAAATTTCAGATATGTATGCTAATCGTATTTGCAAGTATGGTGGGAGGTTTTCTTGAGGTTTTCATGGGCAATTTCCCAATCTACAGAAATTCATTTGATCAATGTCTGGACTATCTAGATCAAGTTCTGAGGAGATGCTATGAAGTGAATGTCGTTCTCTTGTGGGAGAAGAGCAATTTCGTGGTAACCAAAGGGATCATGCTGGTTCATGTTGTATCAAAACGTGGCACAGTAGTCGACCCAGCCATGGTCGAAGTAATTTCGAAACTTGAGCTACCTACCCATCTGAAATAGGTCTGCTATTTTTGGTGTATGTTTGTTTCCACCGATGATTTATCAAATACTTCAGCAAGCTTGCCCGATCGTTGACAAAATTGCTAGGCATGGAGACATACTTTGTTGTGGACAACTTATGAATATGTGATTCTCAAGGTTACACAGAAAACCTTATGCGCATCACAGAAGCGTGAAGATCGCATCATACACGATCATGAGTGACTAGTCCTACTAGTTGCTCGGGGCAGTGGAATTTTAAATTTTAAAATGATAAAACAACATGATCCAAGAACACTTCTCGGATTATGTCATCTAAACCAGAAATAAGATATATGAATATCTCTTGAAGTGTGGTTGTGATCATGTCTCTAAAATAAGAGACCTCCTATCTCAAGTCTGATACAACGGAGGAGAAGCTTACGAGCACGTTGATGAAACACATGATCCTCATAATCCAAGTTGATAATCCAAGTGGCGAATCTCCTAATATCTTCTCATAAGATCTGATGCCTTTTCATGAGCGAGACATACCGAAGGAGCTGGAGATCCATGAGCAGTCGAAGCAGCATCACAACAACAAGAGGTGATGACAACCACTCTCTCTAGGGCAACAAGGTGAACGACTACAATGAGAGAGAGAGAGAGAGAGTAAATGTGTAGAGAGAGAATTGTGTCTCATGTTGTGTGTGTGTATAAAAATAAAAGGCTAGGGCTACCCTTCTATTTGTACTATTTTTTATGTCCATGGATCACAATCCATGTGCTCTCAAATGCAATGGTTGAGATTGATTTGTGCTTTCAATCAATGGCCATGATCTTGTTGTGTTTTAGTTACCTACAACAAATTTATTGGCTTTTTAATTAAATAAAACAATCAATATATTTTAATTTAAATCACACCAACAAAGATGGAATAAATTTAATGTAGAGAATGTCTCCTTCCTTACATAGAGTGAACAATCACAACTTGAAAAATCAAGGGTGGTTGTCCACCATCAATGTTAGGAAAGTTCACTCCACAATCCAGTTTCATGTGATCTCATATCTCACATTATATTTCACATATACAACAACTTTTTGTTGCATATTATTCACAAAAATAATTTCAAATTATTTTATGATAATTTCAATCACGCCATTAAAATTGTGAATCATATTCGCACATCCAAAATAAAATATAAATTTTTTTTATAATTAATTGTCCAATGTGAATCCAATTCACATCAACTATTAATTCCTAAATACAAATTACAATTATCTCTCTCTAACATATTATAGATCGCATTTATAATATCCATGAATAATATGGATAGTGCTATCGACATTATTCACATCCTTGATAATTAAATCACATTTAATCATGTTTGATGCCCATTCTCATGAGCCCAACTAATATGAGTCAAATTCATATTATTCATAATAATTTAATTACATTTAATTATCTATTTTTTAATGCTTTGATACAATATCAATAATGGAATTATTCTTGAACTCTCTAAAGAATAATTCATTTTCTTTGCGGATACTTGGAGATAAGGACAGGGCAATTGTACGTTCCACATATAGTGACTTGGATACTAAGATCACATCTCAAATCTAGATCTCGAGGACCTCTCATAGATGCATGATTAAATCAAGGTTGTATATATAATCTTCTCAATACATCTGAATCACATTGGGATCAATGTCCAATATTTGGACCAAGATTAGATTAATTCTATGGATCTCCTCATCCATTGCCTCGTCGGAGATCCGCCGCCACGCCTCATCGTGCCTCCATTTCACCCACTAACATGTCGATGCAGTTTGCCCTTGACCCCACGTTCTTTCTGTGTAGGTCCTAAAGGGTATGCACCTCATACGAGGTGATTTTGAGCTTACTGGAGATTACTGGAGCACCCTTTCTTCTCTGACATCAGGGGCTCACTGGAGACCTTCCTGGCCTTGCCAGAACCCATATTCTGGTGCGCGAGGCTTCCAGGAAGCTTTTGCGCTTCGGAAGAGCACATGTGTCTGTCGGAGGAGGGATTAGCGCAAGATCAAAGCTCAAGCTTGGTTGATTGCTTCCCTGTTCTTCTAGGGGAGGTCTCGAACATTCGATTCAGGAGGAGAGCTAGATCTTCCAGCCACCATTGGATACAACTCGACCATGACTATTGATCTCCATCTAGAGGTCTAATCTCAACCGCTCCAGGCCAATCGTAATCGTGTCACCTGCGCTTGCCACGAGGAAAACTCAAGCACCTACGACCATTTGATCTGCACTTTGAAGGGGTAATTTAGACTTCATTCCCCTAACTTGTGTAGCTTTATATTTTAGTCCTATAATTTATTTTTATTGTTTATTATTTTTGAAAAAATGCAAGGAACCCTCGGCTTTTCGTTAATATTTTCTTTGGCTTCATGCCAGGTCACCTCACGTGTCGTTCTACGTGAGGTAGCCATTTTGCACTAAATCCCCTGTAGCTTTTGTACTTTATGTTTAGTCCCAAAACATTTAATATTAGTTTAATTATTTAGGGTAATTTATGTTGTGATCCCAACCTTTATTTTTAATTGCAAAAATACCCTATCCAGAATTTGAAATTTTGTGTTTATTTTCCATTTATTAAAAATAACATCTATGCTCCAAAAATTATGAGAAAATAGAGTTAAGTGCATGCTTGCTTGTAGTTTCATGCAATATTTTTGCATTTGCATTTTAAAATTTTAACTATATTAAAAAAAAAGAGCACATTTTATCTTTGTTTGAATTAAAATTTTCCAAGAAATTATAAAAAGTTTTGAAAAAATCCCAAATACATTTCGTTTATTATTGTATTTTCTAACTCGAGAGCAAAAATTTCTAAAAAAGAAAAAGAAAATGACTAAAAATTAAAAAGCTCAAAATAAAGTAAAAAAAGATGAAAAAACCCAAAAATTCCAAAAATATTTATTTCTATCTTGTATTTTTCTTTATATTATTATTTAGATATTAAAATTGATTTGGAAAATTTTGAGGCTTTTTTATTTTTAAATGCAATAACAATTCTGCCTAATTATTTAATCCATGTTTTGAGTTATTTTTGACTTTAAAAATATAAATAATTTAGAAAAAAATATCTTAAAAATCATAGAAATAGTAAAACATTATATAAACCTAAAAATATTTTATTTCATGAATTTTGATTATTTTTAAGTGAATTTATAATTAAATACTTTATATTGTCTATATTGCTTTATATATTCTTATATTATATACTAAAAAGAAAAAGAAAATCAAATATCAGAAAATAAAAAGGAAATTAAAAATATAAAAGTAAAAAAGAAAAAATTATATAAATTGAAATCCAAAAAATATATAAAAATTAAAACCCACATATAAACACTTAGACAAGAACAAGAAGAAGACAAATTTTTAGATTCATTTCCTTAATCTACCATTTGATTCCTATGTTCGACACTCTACACATACTTACACCTATACACACATTTGTAGAGTTATGATAAATTTTAACTTGACTTTTATTTTTGCATTCGTTGCTATATCTATTGTGGGTTAATTATTGAATTACTTAGGGTTTCGTGAGCGGTCGCCTCAGTAACATTTTATCTTCTCCTTCTGTGACGATATTATTTTAGACCCTTGCAAAACCCTAGTTTGCAAAGGACTCTTGGGGTCTCTGGATATGCTAGTAATCTTTGACAGCATGCGATTAAGCCAGCTGAAAGGGTAATAATTGTGTAAGAATGCTGACTCCAGTTCCTCCCAAGTCGTCACCACCTTCCCTAAGTTAATCCAATAAAGGTTGTTGCCTTAAAGGCTAAATGGGAAGACGGTCATCTTGACTACGCCCAACGAGATGTTGGGATAGTGCATCGTGCTATAGATATGGTCGAACTACTGTAGATTAATGTAAGGCTCCTCATTAGAATTCCCGTAGAAGCTAGGGAGAAGCAAAAGGAGTTGCGGCTTCATCTTGAAGTGACCGTTGATGGATGTATTTGGATCTACTCAATAATGCTGCCAGCCCCAGGGTTGTATGTCTATTTGAGGGTACGCTTGGGTTGGCCTCTCCTTGCTTTACCCTTGCCTCTGCGAGGTCCATCTACAGAGTAATTATCTTCATCATCACTGTGGATATCATCACCTCCTCCTTGAGGTGTCTCCCTCTCTTATGATCTTTTACTCAAGTCATTCAACATATCATGAAAGGCAACCTGGACAAGAGCTTGGTCAGTTAAGTACTGTTGAATGGCATGGGTGGAGGCTAGGAGTTTGTTGTTCACTTCATTCTGATTTGGGCCAGTGATGTGCTCTGTGTTTGGCTATGTGTTTGGCTATTGTGGTCCCTTTCCTATGCCACTGAGAGTCATCTCTGATTCTTACTATGAAGGAATGGGATCTCGATTGGAATCAAGTATTGTAGTGAGAAATACACCCCGATCAGCTGCATTCAAGCACCAGATGGAGAAAATAATTAATAATTAGGGTCACTTCTGAATCTTATTAGGGATGGAGAGGTATATGGAATGAAATTAATCTCCTTCTAAAAAGGACAGAACTCAGGAAGAGAGTTTTCCCGGTATGTGTGAGGAAGAAGAAGTATCGAGTCCTGATGGTGGTTCACGGAGTCTGAACCATGTACCTGGGAATTACCCCTAATTATTGGGAATGCCGAACTCAAGGAGTCGATGTGGGTGTCAGCGGAGTCCCGAATAAGCTGTATTGGAGTTGACATCTGGAAATAAAAGGAAGTGTATGATGGACAAGGGATATGGTGATGAATGAGAAATAAAAGGATTGTAAAACAGTAGAAGGCTCACAATAAAAATGATCAAAAAGAAGTATGCATAAGAGAAGAAGAGACAAAATGACCAAGTACGTGGGACTTTAATGTTTGGACCTAATATAAGAAAATAAACAACAAACAAAATTGGGTTCACCAGCTCAACACATGTGAAGTCATGAAGGTCTGTCTATTTTCATCTTTTCAGTTTTAGAGTTGTGATTGAGGCAAAAAATTTCATGAGTCCTTAACGGCTAGCCCTAGAGGAGAGTGCATACTACCAGGAAAGTATCCTGTACTTGTTTCACTTCCTTTCTATCTTGTGATATGTACTTTTTAATGTCCTCAATACCTATCTTAGTTGGTTACTCATCCAAAGAAATGATAGAGGAAGCTGAAAGGCAAAACCACTACTTTCCTTTATAAGTGGGATGCAAATCGATGATATAGACACACTCGTGAGGGCATGGCCTAGGCTCAGTGATTGTCGAAATTTGCGATGAGGTAAAGGTGTAAAATAAATGCTAGGTCGTTGCGACCTCAATCACAAACACGGAGCAATCCAGAAAAATAACCACTCAAAGAAATAAATCAATCAACACACAAGAAGGAGCGGTCTGCTATAAGATTAACCTGGTATAGCTCCCAGGGTCGAACACAAGGAGCACAGATTGGCCTTGCGGCCTACGATGTAGTCAGAAATCCAAGTGAGTCTCTTTTTGGTTTTTATTTGTTTTTGTATTTTTTTTTTTTAGATTTTTTTAAAAGATGAGAAAATGAGAGAATGTAAATACAAGGGGACTTCAACAATTTATACAACACACAAGAAATGATGTAAAAATTCCAGAAAATTGATTTTTATGTTTTTTAGGTTTTTTACTGTTTTTGGTGAATTTTTGGAATTTTTCTAATGGATAAAATAATTATTAAAAATCAAACAATGCAACAAAGAAGAGGTACTGTCCAGCAAGGTTAGAAACTCAAAAATAAAATATTTAAGAGTGTCAATCAACCCTGGAGGTAATTTTCCTATAATCTATGAAGAATGAGGAAAATTTAGGCACCTAAACTATTGTTTTTGGATTTTTAATTTATTTACTACAATTTTTATGAGTTTTTAGGGGTTTTTCAATTTTTAGGGTTTTTAAGAGATGAACAATAGCCAAAATTGGCTAGAAAATCAATCAAACAGTAAGCAACAAGTCCTAATTTTTTTAGAATTTTTGGTTAAGTTTTTATATTTTTTTGGTATTTTTAAAGTCAAACAGTAGCAAAAATAGGGGTTTTTGAATTTTTAAAAATAATAAATGAAATCCAAAATGTCCCCAAAAATCATAGAAATTCCTACACCATGGCAGGAGCCATGTGTCAAAATTTCATTGGATTTGGAGGTCGTTTGATATTTTATTCAAAAATAAAGGTGGGGCACTGTGCACAGGGACCTAAGTGCAAATACCCAAAAGTTCTGGGGTCCTGGTGCAAAATACCCAAGAAGTCACGTGCCAAGCACGTGTCTGGGGCACACAGGGACCTAAATGTAATAAAAACCAAGTCCTAGGGCTATTTGATAACTCGTATCAAAAGCCCAGGGGTATGGTTGCAAAATTCCCAAAATAATTCGCACATGTGCAAATTCAGTGCTCACAGGGGCATAAATGCAATTTCACAGAACATTTCATTCAATTCAAAACATCCAGAACTACAAGGCATACATTGCAAATAACCCAAAAAGACACGTGACGACGCACGTGGTTCACTACTGGCGGGGGTATAAGTGCAGTTAAAAATAAGTGCGAGGTCCTTGATGCAAATAACCCAGAAAATAAACAACGTGAATTTAAAGTTACAGGACTAAAACGAAATTAACAAACTACGAGGGGGCCCTATGATATTTACCCCTTTATTAGCCGACGGTCAGATGGACGCCACGTGGTGATCGGACGGTGGAGATGCAAACGCGCCTTTACTCTTGAAACGCTGGCCTGATCCGACGGTGGAGGGAGAGGCACGTGGACGATCTGACGGTGATGGGCTCCGGGCCTCTCTCCTCTGCGATCAAGGGTCCGGATGAACTCCTCAAATGAATCGACGGCTGCTGCTCCTCCTCAGATGAACGGCCACGATCAGAACTGGAGCGAGGTGTTCATCGGACGGCTCTGGAGGGTCCTCGAAGAACTGATGGCCGGCGAACTTCGCCGGCCTCCTGCGTGCACTCCGATCCTCCTCAGCTGCGCCTGAAGGTCGGAGAAGCTCCGGCGTGAGGTTGCGCGGCTGCTACGGGTCTCCAATGCCTCGGCCGAGCCCTGGAAGGCTCCGGCGAGGTCGTCGGAGAAGAAGCTCCTGGCTCGAAGTTGGGAAGCCTCAGACAGCCTCCTCTTGACCTGCAAACAAGTTCAGAAGCTTCGCGGGTCGAGGGCAAAGTGCCTCGACCCAAGAAGGCGGGGTGAAGGTGGTCGGTGCGGCGTGGCGGAAGAGCTCCGGCGAGCGGAGGACGGTGGAGCTCGACTCCCAGATCCTGTGCGATCTGGGTTGAGTGAAGGTGCGTAGAAGGTGCGTGGGGACACGGTGAAGGTGATGAGATGGTCGGAGGGTCGAGATATTGCGTGAAGTGGACGGAATCGGAGAGATGCGTCGGAGATGAGAATTGGGCGTAATCGGAAATTAAGCTAAATGGAAGGTCGAATCGGGTACCTGATGGATGCTGGAGACTGTGCTGGAGATGGGCTATCTCCGGGTCGTAGCTTCGAAGGGCGTCAAGGCCTGAAGCTCGATGCTCAACGCCGGCGGCGGAGCAGGGACGGCGAGGTTACGCCGGATCGATGGTTTCGCTCCCTCGCCTCACTGCAACAAGGGCTAACGCTCGCTGTCACTCAGGCGGAGCCAATGGAGGTCACGGGGAAGGAAGAGAAGGGCCAAAGATGCGGCGCGGAGGCGGCAGAGGGGAAGGATATATAGTGTGACCGGGCGTCTAGGGTTGAGTGGCGACAGCTATAGAAAGCTTGGATTTGATGGCGAGAGATCCGGCGAGGGAGAGGGATGTGCGGCGAAGAATTTGGGCGCGGGGGTTGAGTGGATGACAGCTGGAGTCGCGTGGGAAAATTCGGGGAAGAAGGCGCGGCGCGCGTGGTCCAGAATAGGAAAGGGGTCGCGGGGGAGTTGACCGGGGTCAACATTCCCCCGTGGACCAACCAGACTCTGCCACGTGTTATTGATTTTTGTTTTATTTTTTTAGGGCATAAATAGGTCGAATTAGTGAAAACTCAAAACATGAAATATTTTTCTTTTATTTTTTTCTATTTTTTGGTGATTTTTATTTAATTTTTGGAAATAAAAATAGGTTAGCTCTATATATAGGTATATGTACACTATATGGATTTTTATTTTTGATTTTTTTTTATTTGTTATTTTTATGTGTTTTTATGCCCATTTTGTATTTTATTTATTTACAAGATAAAATATGGAATAAAAGAATATTTTCATTTTATTTTTATTATATATATACAAGGGTGAAATAAATAATTGAATACACTTATATACATGGTATTTATAAAATGTATTTTTGTATTTTTCATTTTGTGATTTTTATTTGATTTTTGTTTTGTTTCTTTTTATTTATTTTATTTACAAAGTATGCCATAGAATATTTACAAAAATTTTAGAAAATAAATGAATTTATTTACAAGGTTAAATAAATACAAGATGTGGTTTATACACATGGTGAAGGAAGAGTATTTTTGAATTTGTGATTTTTATCTTTTTATTTTGTTTTTAATAGAATATTCACACAATATGTACAAGTATATTTTTGGGTGAGGAAAATATATAGTTTTATGTATTTACAAATATATACAAATGAGCTCCTATCTCCCTCTACTTTGGCTTTTATGCGGTCAGGCCCATGCTGAGCCCTCCCTTGGGTTAGGTTGCTCAATATTTATTCTAAATATTTCCCTCTTTTTCTTTTTGCTCTTTATTCTTTTATTTTGTGCACAAAAACATGCTAATTATAGGTTTTTACACAATGCATGCTTTTGGTAATTAATTGTATTTACACATGTCTACATGTATTTGAAAAGGGTTTTTGTAGCTAAAATAGAAGAATAAAGAGTGATGAATGGGTATTCATCACCCCCCTATGCTTAACTTTGCTAGTCCCTTAGCAAACACTTATTTGAAAAAGAAGTGAAAAAGAAAGAAAAAGAAAAAGAAAAAGAGGATGTACATGGATCAAGGTTGACTTATTAAATTTTTCCTTCATTAAATTGAAATATGGAGCTCGATCAGATCTTTGGATTATTAATGTGTCGGAACCTTATTTGGACTTAAGCCTAAAACTCAACAGCCTCCAAGTTCCACCAATCTATGGGCAAGACTCCTTAATAAACCAGATCAGAACAAGTCTACATACACAAACTCTAATGACCATGAATCTTTTCTTGCGGTGTAAGTGATATGTGGCTCCCCACCTCAGAAGTGACAAAGAAACAACCTCCCTCAACCTGGTAACTCTAATGCCTCGGTCTAGCAACTCTTTCCTCGAGAAGCGGGGTATTCCCTTCTAAGTTCAAGTGCAACCGGCTCAAGAAGAGGGGGTAGAAGTATAGAGTTTTGGAAGCTTAGCCAGTGTAGCTAAGTCTCCCGCTGCAAGCTTCATGAGATCTTTACACTCCGGTGGGGTTATTAAATTTTCAATCCGACCCACCACTTTTTTTTTTTGGAGTTCTTTTTGCATTTTTGCATTTTTTTTTTTTTCAACAACTTCTGTACAACATATCTACATGGTGCAGCATATATAAGAAATTTCCCCTTGAGCCAGTAGACTATCCCTCTTTTGAAGCTTTATTGCAACCCACAGCTTCTGTCTTTAGCTGTCAACACCACTAGACTAAGTTGAGGTGCACTTCCTTCACTATAAGAAGAAGAGAGGTTCCGCCTAGAAGTACTACCCTCATATGCTACCCCAAGCCAAAGGAAACTGCCTCCTCACCACCTCATCCATGGAGAGCCATGTGTAAAGTGCAGGTGCAAGTTAAGCCATTGTCTCTGAGAGTCATGCGTGTGTTGTTAAGTGCTCTACTTAGGCTCATCAAGATGACATATGCTCATAGCCTAGTGGACTCAAAGAATTAAGTCCTTATGGACCTGAAAAGCTCTAACCCTAAGTCCTACAAGGTTCCTCTTAAAGTTAAGTGAATTAAGATCTTTTTCAAGCTCCATTTCTCAATTTAATTCCAGGCTCAGTTTAAATGTCAACTTTCATCCAGGAAAAACTATATACATATATGTACACAAGATGCTATTTACAAATATTTTACAATCATGCAAAAATTTTGAAAAAATGTTTTGAAATCATGAATGAATGATGCATGAAGTGCAAGTTTTGCAAAAAGATATTTACAAACATTTACACAAGATTTTTGCAAACTTTTGATTTTCAAAACACTTTGAAAAAATTTTGTACTATATACATAATTTTGATACAAAATATTTTACACAAGCTTTACACAAAAGATTTTTGAAATCATTTTTACAAAAATACTTTGTACACTAGCTATGTATGTGCAAGAATAAAAGAGGTTTATGTACATGAAAAATTTTTAATTTTTGTGATTTTTAGCCATTTTATTTATTCACACAAAGTACGAGTTATGGCTAAAGTATATATGAAATATATACACACACCCCCTATACTTAGCTCGAACGATGTCCTCAGAGTGATCAAGAGCGATGAAGAAGACATAACTCGTGCTTAGTAAAAGGGAAGTGAAAAGGAATGGCTAAGTACAGGAACGAATCAATGAATAGAATGAGAAGAACTCGGTGGTTTCCCCCTATACTTAGGATTAACTAATCCTAAGTATAGAAAGCTGTACATGAAGGGAAAGCCGAGTGAAGAATATACAGAATCTGCCCCCCCTATACTTAGGGTAAAATATCCCTAAGTATAGGCAGCAAAAACAAGAGCAGAAAGAATGAAAAGAATACTCACAAGTCCGACATCCCCCCTATACTTAGGGTAAAGTACACCCTAAGTATAGCATAATCATAGGATGAGAGATGGGATGTGGGACTAAAGAATAGAATGATATGGACAACTGGATCTATACAGGCGGAGGAATAGTGAAAATCAGGCGTGAGATGCAAAAGATGTGAGTCAAAAGACCACATCTCACGCAAAATGAATAGCGGCGATAATAACGTCCCGCGGCCCATGATCTAGAAATGGTTTGAGCCGCTGGCCGTTCACTCGGAAGGTACTCTCAGAAGATAACTCAGATATGTCAATGCTACCGTTATCGTGTACCTTTCTGACCAAATAGGGTCCTTTCCATTTGCTCTGTAGCTTCCCTGGAAATAATCTAAGCCTTGCATCAAACAGCCATACTTTCTGTCCAATCTCAAAATGCTTGTGGCTGATATGAGAATCATGCCACTCCTTGACTTTCTCCTTATAATGTAGGCTGTTTGAGAAAGCTGCATCTCTAAGTTCTTCCAAGGCGGCTAACTCTGCCCTCCTCTGGTCTCCTATACCATTTGGATCCATCAATATGTCTGTAACTGCCCAGAGTGACTTGTGCCTCAGCTCCACTGGTAGGTGACAGGGCTTGCCATACACGAGGCGAAAGGGAGATGTACCTAATGGAGTCTTGAAAGACGTCCGATATGCCCACAAGACCGAGTCCAAAAGTTGTGACCAATTCTTTCGGTCAGGGCGGACGACTTTCTGCAAAATATTCTTGATCTCCCTATTCGACACTTCAGCTAGACCATTCGTCTGTGGATGATACGGTGTAGCAACACGATGGTCTATGCCGAACTCTCTAGCAAGTGCCTTCACCTGGTCGTTGATGAAGTGAGACCCCCCATCAGAAATAAGAACTCGTGGAACCCCAAACCGCATAATGATGTTCCTCTTCAAAAATTTGCAAACTGTCTTTGCATCTGCGGCTCGGGCGGGGATAGCCTCAACCCAACGACTAACATAATCTACGGCTAACAGAATGTACTCGAATCCCTGACTCTTAGGGAATGGACCCATGAAATCGATGCCCCATGCGTCAAAAACCTCACAGAAGTGAATGGGCTGCATCGGCATCATATCACGCTGTCCACAAGTGCCCATCCTCTGACAGTCAGTACACCGCTTCACGAACTCATCAGAGTCCTTGAAGAGTGTAGGCCACCACAAGCCGGATTGGAGCACTTTCTGTGCCGTTCTCCTCCCAGAATGATGTCCCCCTGCCTCAAGCTTGTGGCAGTAAGTGAGGACACTATGATGCTCCTCCTGAGGAATACACCGACGCCAGATGCTATCCCCTCCTTCGTGGTAAAGGATGGGATCCTCCCAGTGGTAGGACTTGGCCTTCGCAAGGAAGGTCTCAATCTTCTGCTTGGGCCAATCTTGTGGGACTTTCCCAGCAACGAGAAAGTTCACAATATCGGCGTACCATGGGAGTGAGGCGATAGCAAGGATCGCCTCGTCTGGGAAGGTATCTCTGATCGGATCAATCTGCTCTGAATCCTCAGGCTGCTCTAGTCGGGATAAATGGTCCGCCACCACATTCTTCACTCCAGGTTTATCCTTGATCTCAATGTCGAACTCCTGGAGTAGAAGGATCCATCTAGTAAGTCTTGCCTTGGCATCCTTCTTTGACATGAGGTACCTGATGGCGGTGTGATCTGTGTACAAGGTCACTCTAGATCCAATGATATATGATCTGAATTTATCTAGGGCAAACACTACTGCTAGCATCTCCTTCTCTGTGACTGTATAATTCCGCTGGGCGGAATCCAATGTGCGGCTAGCATAGTGTATGGCAAATGGTACTCCATCCCTCCTCTGTCCTAGCACGGCCCCTACGGCAAAATCAGAGGCATCCGTCATGATCTCGAATGGGAGAGACCAATCAGGTGGCTGAAGGACAGGAGCCTCAATTACACACTGCTGGAGAGTCTCAAAGGACGAAAGACACTTGTCATCAACAAGGAACTCGGTGTCTTTTGTCAAGAGGTCAGTCAACGGTCGGGCAATCTTGCTGAAATCATGAATGAATCTCCTATAAAAACCAACGTGCCCCAGAAATGACCGTAACTGCTTCAGATTGGACGGCGGTGTGAGTTTCCTAATGACATCGACCTTGGCCGGATCAACCTCCATACCTCTGTTGGAGATGATGTGGCCAAGCACCGTCCCTTGAGTCACCATGAAGTGACTCTTCTCCCAAGACAGAACTAAGCGGGTAGCAATGCATCGCTGGAGTACTCGGTCTAGGCAGTCAAGACAGGAATCGAAACCGTCGCCGTAAACCGAGAAGTCGTCCATGAAGACCTCCAAGCACTCCCCTACCATGTCCGAAAAGATCGACAGCATGCATCTCTGAAAAGTCGCAGGGGCGTTACATAGCCCGAATGGCATGCGTCGAAAGGCGTAAGTACCAAAGGGACAGGTAAAGGTGGTCTTCTCCTGATCCTCAGGAGCGATGGCCACTTGGTTGTAGCCCGAGTACCCATCTAGGAAGCAATAATGGCTCTTCCCTGCCAGTCTCTCTATGATCTGATCAATAAAAGGCAGGGGGAAATGGTCCTTCTTGGTGGCCTGGTTGAGTCTCCTGTAGTCAACACAAACCCTCCAAGAGGTGGGTACTCGTGTAGCAATCTCCTCTCCCGACTCACTGATCACAGTCGTGATGCCCGTCTTCTTGGGCACCACATGCAAGGGGCTAACCCACTTGGAGTCGGAAATGGGATAAATAAAATCTGCACTCCACCATTTTGATATTTCCTTCATGACGACCTCTCGTAGGTTGGGGTTCAGTCGCCGCTGGAACTCACGCGACGGCTTTGCCCCTTCCTCGAGATAGATATGGTGGGAGCACAACGAGGGACTGATCCCATGGAGATCTGCTACGCTCCATCCAATTGCCTTGCGGTTCTTTTCAAGAACCTCCATCAGACGGGATTCTTGCTCTCCAGTCAGATCTGCAGAGATGATGACTGGGTACATCTCAGACTCTCCCGCAAGGAATCGATACTTCAGCGAAGTAGGGAGCGGCTTTAGCTCTGGACAGCTAGGTGCTGGCAAATCTGGCTTCTGAAGAAGATGTGTGTATGCTGATAATTCTGCCAAATTTGTCTGGGAAAATGATATCGAACTCTCACAAACTGGATCTGGAGAAGGCGGGTCCTCTACATTGTCTCTGATCTGTTCTGCCTCTACCTCCTCCTCATCTGTAGGCTCAGGTGGATCCAGATCTGGCATCTGATCATTACAATCTGCCCAATCAGACTCTGAATCCGAGGGATCTATATCAGACTCAGTGGCATCAGTACCACTGGAGAACAAGGTGGCATCAGCACCACCATAGAGCAGGGTGTCCTCAGTACCACCATCACTGAAAATCGTGTCGCGATCAAGATCCGATTCTGCTGACTCAATAGTATCCTGAACCAGGGCCGTGCTCTCCAGACTCTCCTCTTCTATCATCTCTGCATCAGCTGTATCTGAGTATGAGAGGATGGTCTGTGCTGCAGGATCTGCCCAAGCTGCCTCATCATCTGTGATCACAAAATCACAGTCCTGGTGGATGTCTGGCTCTGCGTCTGTCAGCTGCTCTGAATCTGTACTGCCATGTGAGCGGGGTCTGGATCTGGCTCTGTGGTCCTTGACCGTCTCTATTTGTATACTCTCGCCCTGGATGCGAAAGTACACCTTCCCACTGTCATGATCAGTCACTGCCTTGGCTGTGGCCAAGAATGGGCGACCGAGGATGATGGGGGAATCGGTCAACGAATCAGGGGTCTCCATGTCCAGCACTACGAAGTCCACGGGGAATTGCAAACCCTGAATCGTGACGACAACGTCTCGCAACAACCCCTTTGGCCTCTTGACAGACCGATCAGCAAACTGAAGGTATGTCCTGCTCTGTACAAGAGTGCCCAACTCTAAGTGGTGGAGAAGGGCTGCCGGAAGAAGGTTGATCGATGATCCGCTATCTAGTAGAGTGCGGTCGAACCTCTGCTCACTAATCTGACATCTGACATACGGGGCCCCTAAATCTGGCCTCTTAGTCGGCAGATGGTTCTGGATCGCATAACACGTGGCTTTGGTCAGCACATGGATCTCTGCGGTCTTGTTCCTCTTCGTCCTCCTGACTGTGGTCCTGTCTCTCAAGGACCGCTGAAGAAGAGGGATGTGCTGCAAAGCCTCATTGAGGGTCAGCTGGATGTGAAATCGGTCTATCATGTCTTTGCTGAACTCCTCCTGCTCTCTCTTTTTTGGGTCTTTTTCTTTTTTCTTCCCCTTCCCCAACTCAAGGGCTCTAGGAAAGGGGATCACAGGGTCCTTCTCAGATGAAGGACTAGGAATAGGCCTAGATGATTCAATGACTGGATCCTCACAAACATCATTCATCACAGTGGGATCAGAATAAACTAAACCTTTTCCTTTATTCAAATCAGAGTTCCGAGATACATTCAAGCGAGGAAAGACAACAGTTCTATCAGAAGAAATGTTGGTGGCATCAGTACCACCTCTAGCTGGCTCTGCATCTAGACGTCTTGCGGCCTCAGTACCGCGGGCTGGCTCGGCTCTGCTGGTGGCGTCAGTACCACCTCCTCGATGTGGTGAAACGGCGGCCTCAGTACCGCCGGTGGAATCAGCATCTCGGGTGGCATCAGTACCACCCTCATCAGGATGTGCGGCTTCAGTACCGCTCTCCTCTTCCTCATCTGGCGCTCTAGATGGATCCTCGTGTTGTCGCTCAGATGAGGCGCCTCCTGCTGGTCTTCTACCGCTCCTAAGTGTGACAAAATCAGCATCAAATAAATCCGACGAGATAACATCAAATGAGTCACTAGAAGTGGTAGGCTCAGTGTGAACTACCTGCTCAGATTTCCTCTTCAGATTATTCGGATTAGGCTCTATCTGTGCAGGGATGGCGGCCTTCCCTCTCATCAAGTCCCGCATCTCCTGGCGGAACTCGTCCATCTCCCGTCTAAATGTAGCCTGCTGCTCTGTGAAGAGGCGGGCTATATCATCCATGGCGGGGCTCTCATGGGAGCCCGACGGGTTGCCTCTCTGGTAATGAGGCTGCTGGACCTGGTGCTGCTGTGGTTGAGAGGGGTAAGAGGAATGATGCTGCTGCTGGTGAGCCTGCTGCTCACGTCTCCAACTCTGTCCCTGCTGCTGATAGGGACGAGATACGAACGATGATGGCTGGTGTGCTGGGTGCTGCTGGTGATCCCTCTGCTGGGCGTACTGCCCTCCCTGACCGGTTGGCTGCTGCTGGGGTTGGTTACCCCCATTCCCCCACCTGAATCCGGGATGGTCTCGTCGGATTCCAGGTTGAGGACGGTCATACCAAATCCCGTTGACATCCATCAACGGTTCCGCATCGTAAGGGGCTGGTGGGAGTACATCCAGAGGCTGATCCGGCTGATATACCACCATCTGTAAGTCTGGAGATGGTGGTGACTGGTAAGAGGGCTGCTGCTGCTGGTACGGCTCCGCCTGTACAAGGTGAACTTGTCTAGGCTGCTGCAAGGAGCTGGAGCGCTGGGACGAGCTGCGGCTGCCGCCGGAATCGCCTCGCGACAGAAGACGGGGCTGAGGAGCCGTCTGTGCCTCCTGAAGACACAAGAGCTGGGTCTTCATGTCGCTCAGAGTCTGTGCCATTTCCTCCATCTGAGTTATGCCCTGGCACTGCTTCTTCTCTATTATCTCCATGCGGTCCAACTTTTCACTAATAATCCCCATGTCCGCAGCGGCCGACTCTGCCTGTGCGGCTGCAACTGTGGACGAACTGGATGGACCTGCATCAACCCGTGCTATCCGCTGATACTGCACGGGTCCTGGCGGCTGCTGAGATCTCTGGGTGTACAACCGAGTCTGGGACATCACCATGTAATTCTCGGACATCTCCTCATAGATGGCCCAGACTTGGTTGTGGTCCTTGGCAAAGTAGGACCCGCCGCAAGAAGCATTCACCAGACCCTGAAGCTCTGGTGTTAGCCCACTAAAGAAGCTCTGAACTAGGTTCGGCTTCGAAATGTCGTGGTGTGGGCATCTATCCAGAAGCTCTCTGAACCTCTCCCATGCCTCGTGAAATTGCTCGTTAGGGAGCATGGAGAAGTTGTTGATCAGGGCCCTTGCTGCATTCGTCCGCCCGAGTGGATAGTACTTGTTCAAGTACTCGGTGCGGAGCTGATCCCAGGTGTAAACAAACTTCCCTAGATGTTTCAGCCAGGCGGCTGCTCTATCTGCCAGTGAAAAAGGGAAGGCCATCATTCGAATCGTATCTTGGTCCACACGACGGTCGTGGACAGTGCTGCAGATCATCAGAAACTCCTGGAGATGGAGGTGTGGTTCCTCAGTGGCGAGTCCGTGAAAATGAGGAAGCATCTGCAGGGTGTTCGGAGGGAACTTGAAATCCCCCACGATAGCAGGAATCACCACCCATTGGTGCATCAGTGTAGATCCGGGGTTGTGAAGTTCCCGCATCGGTCTTGCTGCGGCGGCGGCTGCCGCTGCTGCGGCAGCTGCTGCTGCGGCTGCTGCCTCTGCATCAGCATCAGGGATGTCCTCCGGCTCGCTCGGCTCTTCTCTCTCTCTTCGGAGTCTCTCCAACTCCCTCCTCATCTCTATCATAAATGCTCCCTGATCGCGTAACTGGTTCTGAACTGTCTCTAATGACGCGATCAGGGTGGAGTTAATCGTCCCCTGGTCTAAGACAAAGTGTTCGGGCTGGCGATCGTCTGAACTACCGGCTCCAGTCATAGGGATGTCTGCAAAATAAGAAGAGCCCAACTCAGGTTCAGTCAAATGAATTCGTCTCTCCTCGGGCTCATGTCTCTCAGGAACAGAAGAAAGGGGATCGAGGGGGAACAGGGTGGATTCGAACTCGGGCCCGGAGAGCTGGTCTCGACTCTCACGGGCCAACCTAGATAATGTAGTAGACTCGCCTGAAAGCGGTGCAGCCAAAGGCTGCCTAAGAGATCGTCTACCCATCATCTTGATCTTGGCGAGTTGGGCGGATGGGATCTGGAGAAAATATGATCACAAGCAAACCCCCGGTTCACCAACGCAACACACTGTGAAGACCGTGAAAGATCGGTCAATTTATCTTGTCAATTTTATTTGGTGAACATACAAAATATCAGAGCGCTTAATCGTGACCTGTTAGGATACCCGATACTCTCTCAACCGACTGTCCCGCACAGAAGAGTCGGTAATCAGTCGAGATGAGCACCGGAGGGCTTTACCTAGTGTTCGGGTCACTCTCTCGCACAATCAAACCAAACAATGAGGGGGTTGCTCTCCCCAAGACAAATTTTTAATTGTGAGTGTCTTTTAGGGTCAATAATGTTATCCAGTCCCAATTTTTTTGTTTTTCTTTTTAAATATTTTTCAAAAATAAATACAAGCGGCCTAACGATTTTTCCGATTCTCCTGATGATCAAGTCCAAAAACAGAGGGAGAAGACGAAAAAGCCGATGCGCAAAGAAATCAATGATGCATGCAGAGAAAGAAATGCGTACCTTGTCTCCAGCACTCTACATGCAAGTGATCCGCGCAGAATTTAAAGACAGAAATAAACTACCTAAATGGTGCAGCGGGAAAAACCGGATCCTAGATGAGCAACTTCTATTGATCGTGAAGAACAATAGTCAGCTAATCGAATTGAGTCCGGAGTCCGATCTTGGGAGTCACTCGGTGCCCGCCACAACGGGTCCTGCCAGCGCTGTATGTGACTCCTCACGGCACGTGGTCTCAAATCCAATTAAACTAACTTTTTCAATGAATTTTATTAAGGTCCAATTACGTTCTATAGGAACAGATATTCTATTAGGTGTTGGGCCTTAAAAATCTACGTCACAATCAATCAAAATTCCTAAATCTAGGGGCTAAAACCGCGAGAAACACCGGAAAAGGCAGCTAGCTATGAAAACCACGATAAAAGCCGCGAAAATCCAAGTGGGTCCCCCGAGCACACCGGTGCTCAGCGAAACAGACCCGCTAAGTTACAAATGTCCAGAGTTCAAAGTTCAAGTCCTAAGTTATTACAACAAGAAATGTTCTCTCTCTCTCTCTGAAATGAAACTTTCTTCTCCTCTCTCTCTCTTCCTGCTCTTCTTCCCGTGCGGGTCCTCAAAATAGTAACTCCAAGTTCTCCACGTAGTACCTCGCACAAAAATCAAAGAGAGAGAATGGTCAGAAAACAACAGTAATATAGAGAGAGACAAAATGGAAAACTGACTACAAAGCCGTGCTCCCCGGCAACGGCGCCATTCTGATTGTCGAAATTTGCGATGAGGTAAAGGTGTAAAATAAATGCTAGGTCGTTGCGACCTCAATCACAAACACGGAGCAATCCAGAAAAATAACCACTCAAAGAAATAAATCAATCAACACACAAGAAGGAGCGGTCTGCTATAAGATTAACCTGGTATAGCTCCCAGGGTCGAACACAAGGAGCACAGATTGGCCTTGCGGCCTACGATGTAGTCAGAAATCCAAGTGAGTCTCTTTTTGGTTTTTATTTGTTTTTGTATTTTTTTTTTTAGATTTTTTTAAAAGATGAGAAAATGAGAGAATGTAAATACAAGGGGACTTCAACAATTTATACAACACACAAGAAATGATGTAAAAATTCCAGAAAATTGATTTTTATGTTTTTTAGGTTTTTTACTGTTTTTGGTGAATTTTTGGAATTTTTCTAATGGATAAAATAATTATTAAAAATCAAACAATGCAACAAAGAAGAGGTACTGTCCAGCAAGGTTAGAAACTCAAAAATAAAATATTTAAGAGTGTCAATCAACCCTGGAGGTAATTTTCCTATAATCTATGAAGAATGAGGAAAATTTAGGCACCTAAACTATTGTTTTTGGATTTTTAATTTATTTACTACAATTTTTATGAGTTTTTAGGGGTTTTTCAATTTTTAGGGTTTTTAAGAGATGAACAATAGCCAAAATTGGCTAGAAAATCAATCAAACAGTAAGCAACAAGTCCTAATTTTTTTAGAATTTTTGGTTAAGTTTTTATATTTTTTTGGTATTTTTAAAGTCAAACAGTAGCAAAAATAGGGGTTTTTGAATTTTTAAAAATAATAAATGAAATCCAAAATGTCCCCAAAAATCATAGAAATTCCTACACCATGGCAGGAGCCATGTGTCAAAATTTCATTGGATTTGGAGGTCGTTTGATATTTTATTCAAAAATAAAGGTGGGGCACTGTGCACAGGGACCTAAGTGCAAATACCCAAAAGTTCTGGGGTCCTGGTGCAAAATACCCAAGAAGTCACGTGCCAAGCACGTGTCTAGGGCACACAGGGACCTAAATGTAATAAAAACCAAGTCCTAGGGCTATTTGATAACTCGTATCAAAAGCCCAGGGGTATGGTTGCAAAATTCCCAAAATAATTCGCACATGTGCAAATTCAGTGCTCACAGGGGCATAAATGCAATTTCACAGAACATTTCATTCAATTCAAAACATCCAGAACTACAAGGCATACATTGCAAATAACCCAAAAAGACACGTGACGACGCACGTGGTTCACTACTGGCGGGGGTATAAGTGCAGTTAAAAATAAGTGCGAGGTCCTTGATGCAAATAACCCAGAAAATAAACAACGTGAATTTAAAGTTACAGGACTAAAACGAAATTAACAAACTACGAGGGGGCCCTATGATATTTACCCCTTTATTAGCCGACGGTCAGATGGACGCCACGTGGTGATCGGACGGTGGAGATGCAAACGCGCCTTTACTCTTGAAACGCTGGCCTGATCCGACGGTGGAGGGAGAGGCACGTGGACGATCTGACGGTGATGGGCTCCGGGCCTCTCTCCTCTGCGATCAAGGGTCCGGATGAACTCCTCAAATGAATCGACGGCTGCTGCTCCTCCTCAGATGAACGGCCACGATCAGAACTGGAGCGAGGTGTTCATCGGACGGCTCTGGAGGGTCCTCGAAGAACTGATGGCCGGCGAACTTCGCCGGCCTCCTGCGTGCACTCCGATCCTCCTCAGCTGCGCCTGAAGGTCGGAGAAGCTCCGGCGTGAGGTTGCGCGGCTGCTACGGGTCTCCAATGCCTCGGCCGAGCCCTGGAAGGCTCCGGCGAGGTCGTCGGAGAAGAAGCTCCTGGCTCGAAGTTGGGAAGCCTCAGACAGCCTCCTCTTGACCTGCAAACAAGTTCAGAAGCTTCGCGGGTCGAGGGCAAAGTGCCTCGACCCAAGAAGGCGGGGTGAAGGTGGTCGGTGCGGCGTGGCGGAAGAGCTCCGGCGAGCGGAGGACGGTGGAGCTCGACTCCCAGATCCTGTGCGATCTGGGTTGAGTGAAGGTGCGTAGAAGGTGCGTGGGGACACGGTGAAGGTGATGAGATGGTCGGAGGGTCGAGATATTGCGTGAAGTGGACGGAATCGGAGAGATGCGTCGGAGATGAGAATTGGGCGTAATCGGAAATTAAGCTAAATGGAAGGTCGAATCGGGTACCTGATGGATGCTGGAGACTGTGCTGGAGATGGGCTATCTCCGGGTCGTAGCTTCGAAGGGCGTCAAGGCCTGAAGCTCGATGCTCAACGCCGGCGGCGGAGCAGGGACGGCGAGGTTACGCCGGATCGATGGTTTCGCTCCCTCGCCTCACTGCAACAAGGGCTAACGCTCGCTGTCACTCAGGCGGAGCCAATGGAGGTCACGGGGAAGGAAGAGAAGGGCCAAAGATGCGGCGCGGAGGCGGCGGAGGGGAAGGATATATAGTGTGACCGGGCGTCTAGGGTTGAGTGGCGACAGCTATAGAAAGCTTGGATTTGATGGCGAGAGATCCGGCGAGGGAGAGGGATGTGCGGCGAAGAATTTGGGCGCGGGGGTTGAGTGGATGACAGCTGGAGTCGCGTGGGAAAATTCGGGGAAGAAGGCGCGGCGCGCGTGGTCCAGAATAGGAAAGGGGTCGCGGGGGAGTTGACCGGGGTCAACATTCCCCCGTGGACCAACCAGACTCTGCCACGTGTTATTGATTTTTGTTTTATTTTTTTAGGGCATAAATAGGTCGAATTAGTGAAAACTCAAAACATGAAATATTTTTCTTTTATTTTTTTCTATTTTTTGGTGATTTTTATTTAATTTTTGGAAATAAAAATAGGTTAGCTCTATATATAGGTATATGTACACTATATGGATTTTTATTTTTGATTTTTTTTTTATTTGTTATTTTTATGTGTTTTTATGCCCATTTTGTATTTTATTTATTTACAAGATAAAATATGGAATAAAAGAATATTTTCATTTTATTTTTATTATATATATACAAGGGTGAAATAAATAATTGAATACACTTATATACATGGTATTTATAAAATGTATTTTTGTATTTTTCATTTTGTGATTTTTATTTGATTTTTGTTTTGTTTCTTTTTATTTATTTTATTTACAAAGTATGCCATAGAATATTTACAAAAATTTTAGAAAATAAATGAATTTATTTACAAGGTTAAATAAATACAAGATGTGGTTTATACACATGGTGAAGGAAGAGTATTTTTGAATTTGTGATTTTTATCTTTTTATTTTGTTTTTAATAGAATATTCACACAATATGTACAAGTATATTTTTGGGTGAGGAAAATATATAGTTTTATGTATTTACAAATATATACAAATGAGCTCCTATCTCCCTCTACTTTGGCTTTTATGCGGTCAGGCCCATGTTGAGCCCTCCCTTGGGTTAGGTTGCTCAATATTTATTCTAAATATTTCCCTCTTTTTCTTTTTGCTCTTTATTCTTTTATTTTGTGCACAAAAACATGCTAATTATAGGTTTTTACACAATGCATGCTTTTGGTAATTAATTGTATTTACACATGTCTACATGTATTTGAAAAGGGTTTTTGTAGCTAAAATAGAAGAATAAAGAGTGATGAATGGGTATTCATCACTCAGTACTTCAGACCCATTCAGATGCTCCACACAAGGTGGGAACACCGTTGTCAATAGGTCCCTACTCGATCATAAAAGAAAGAAGCGCCAATACTTCGCCAATCCTAGGTGGTAGTTGAGGCAGCCATAAATCGGGTTTTGGCTCTATTCCTTAAGGGTCATGCCTCTCTCAGGCTGGAGTGTACCTAAATAGAAAGAAGGATTTGTGAACCCCAAACAATGATGTTCGTTACAGCTTTTAATTAGGTCAAAGTTAAATTAGCAGACCCCTTGTTTTAGTTTTTTATTTTCAGTTTTTGAATATTTTCAATGCAAAAGCGCCTAATGATTTTTTGGATTTTCTTTTCACCCTAGGTGCTCAAAATCAAAGGGAGAGAATGACAAAGCAATGCAAGGTGACACTAAGATGGAAATCTCACCTTTGTGTCTAAATGATGAATGCTCAAATAGAAGACTTACAGTGCTTCCCAACACTCTCCATGTCGGATGCAAGGCTAGAATTATAAACCTAATCTACATGCATGGTATTGAAGTGGAAGAATTCACTTTAAATAGGAATTACTATTATCATGAAGAACTAAATGCTTAATACGAAGAGAAGAAACCTAAGAGTTCGATCTAGGAGGATCCTCGGTGCCCATCATAGTGGGTTCTGCAAGCGATGTATGGAGACCTCCTACAACACGTGGTTTCGATTCTAAGTATTCAATAAATAATTTATGCTAAGTCAAACATAAAGTCTATAGGTGCATGTAATATATTAGATGTTTGGCCCTAGTTTACTCAAGCAAGCAATCATAAAATGCTAAGGGCTCGTTCCATAAAACAAACGAAAATAAGGCAAAAAACATAAAATACGAAAAACAAAGAAAATAAATGCGATGAAAACACGAGAAAAATCTGATGAGCCCTCAAGTGAACAAACATTTGAAAATTGGGCCCGAATGTTTAAGTCCTAGTCCACCTGTATTATTAAAAATTAATAGAGCAAAATAAAAGTCACTCTCACACCAAAAATAAAAAGAATAAAGACTATGCTAACTCTCTCTCTCCTACTCTCTCCTCTTTGTCAGCCAAGAGAAGGACCAAGTCCTCGTAGCTCAGGTGCTCCAACCACCCAAGCAGTCATCGTCGCCTCAAGGTCCCTTGCAAGAAAAATAGAAGAGACAATATTAGCACACATAAGCAATTAGATCAACCAAAGCAAAAGTGAAACAAGAAAAATAATGAAACAAAAATAGCACCCAAAATCTATTCTATGTGTTGCTCCTCAGAAATTTTGCCATTTATTGAGACGGATTTTGCAACGGTCTAAAATGTCCTCACAAGATAAAGATACAGTGTCACTGAGGCGATCACTCATGAAACCCGAATCCAACAACAGCTAACCACAATGAGTTATAGCAATGCAAAATAAAATGTGGATTTAAGATTTATTATAACTTTACAAAAGATGTGTATAAGGCAAGTACTGTAGAGGATTAACACATGGAGCACGGGGAAGACAACAAAAATGGGTAAAAGGTAAATAATTATTTTTGGTGTTTTTATGGAATTTTTTTATTTTAGTGGATTTTCAATTATTTAAATTTTTCGAATATTTTTTATGTCTTTTAAATTTTATAATTTTTATATTTCTTTTTATATTTTCTTATTTTTAATTTTGTTTTCCTTTTTATTAGATATAAAAGAAGTGGTATAATATATAGAAGTAATATAGACAATATAGATAATAAAAATAAAAAATATAGATTAAATCAAGAATATATCGTAACGTACAATCCTTTTATTTTTTATGGGTATTAAAATATTTTTGTTATTTTTAATAATTATAATAACATTACTAATAAATAAGTAAATATACCTATATAAATAGATAGAGCCTTTTGATATTTATAAATTAGCTATAGATACATCCCAATTGGGGAAATAAAATATTTTTGTCTTTTTTATGTTTTTCTCTATTTTGGGTATTTTCTGAGGATTTTTATTAATTTTTATATTTTTACTTGGGAAAATGTCAAAACAGTGACTTATATTAATAGGCTGAATTATTTGGGATATCAAAAATGACTAAATAGCTCAAAAAAAATTCAAAACTACTTTTAATCTATAGGAAATGTAATAAAGAAAATTCAGAAATAGAAAATGTTATTTTTAGATTTTATTTAATGATTTTTTATATTTTTATAAGTTAGAAGGAGTTTGCTATTTTTGTTTTTCATTAAATTTTTTATTGTTTTTTGGTCTACAGCTACAAAATACGCTAATAAACAATATAAATTTTTTTTGGAATTTTTCAAAAGGTTTTTCTAATTAAGTTTTAATGCAAACAAGAATTAAATGCAATGATTTTGATTTTTCAAAAATAAGAAATAGCTTTTAATAGCCCAAGAAATTTATATGTGGTTTAATATGGTCTACAGTATTTAAAATATATTTCTTAATTTTTTTGAGGCTAAATGGTATTTTTAACAAATAAATAATAAGAAAATAAAATCGTGCATTAGTAGTGACCTACACGTAATTTCTCAAAAATATTTATCTATTTCCAATCCACTGAAAGAAATCTAGGACCAAAAGCACAAAATGCCTAGAATAAATAATCACTCCACGCTAGTAGGGGTACTTTTGCAATAATAAAAAGTGGCAGGTCCTCTTTGCAATCTAACTAAAAAGTTTAATAATGGATTTGATATTTAATGGAATGAAAATAAATACAGAAACACAAGGGGTCTTTCTACAAAAATCTTGCCCCTCACGTGCACAAGCACACGATGTGACGTGGTAAGGGACCTATGTGCAAATATGTGAAGTATAGGGTCCTTACTATAATTTCCAGAAAAATAAATACACTATTAGATGGAAGTTTTTGTATCAAATAAAAAATACCAAAATACAGCGGTATAAAGAAAAATCCCCCCGCTAAGCCACCCGACGGCTCAGGTCTTCCACTTCTCCACGTGTTGTCGTGGGTGCATTGATACCGCTTCAGCGATGCATGACTGAGATCAGACCTAAGGAGCGATATGATGGTAGATGGTGCTCAGGATCGGACGGCAATGATCAAAACTAAAGGCGATGGGCGATCCAACAGCAGCTGCTATTCTTAAGGAAAATGGAAGAATAATTGGGCAGTCATGCTTCGCTGGACAATTCACTCCTCCTGTAAGGATCTCCGGTTAAGCTGTAAGGTTTAGAATGTTCTGCAGGTCGGTTCGAAGCAACTGGGATGCTCAGGCAAGTTCGGGAGGTCCTAATTGATGCTCCCGAGGTTGATGAAGGTTCGAAGGTCCTTGCGCCCATCCTTGGGTAATACATCGACCCAAAAGGGGTCCTCATTAGCTCAGAACTGCACGGTTAGCCTAGGAACACAAAAGTGAAGTCTAGGGTTCGATTTGAGCAAAAATGGATGAGGGATGAGTCAAGGTGGTGCCTCTCTGGCGAACAAAGGAGATCAAGAGTTAATCTCTCAATTCTAGATGAATTGAAGGGAGTAGAGGTGGTGGCTCTCCAGTGAACAAAGGATATCAGAGGTTAATCTCTCGATTCCAGAGGAATTGAAGGGAGTAGAGGCGGTGGCTCTCCGGCGAACAAAGGTAATCAAGAGTCAATCTCTCGGTTCTAGATGAATTAAAGGGAGTGTGCATGCCTAGGGTAAAGGGAAGGCTAAGGGAAAGAAGATGATAGTGGTTTGATGTTAGAACGAGGTTAAATACGAAGGAATGAAGGGCTGGAGATGAAGCTCCAGCAAGAATTTTTTTACGTCAATCAGAATGGAATTAAACGAAATAAAATCTGAGGCTAAACTATTAACTAAGTTGTGAGTCGGATGATGCAAAGAAAACGAATCTAACCTGCATGGAACGATCTGGAGCAAACCACACGACGGAGGAACTCCGATGAGGGTAGATCTACTAGATTCTCATCTTCTCCTTCTTGTTGAACCCTTAGCGAAATCCATGCTATCACAAGCAGTCTCAAGAATGGATAGGGTTAGGGTTTTGAGGGGGTGAAGAGTGATCAAAGGCCGAAGAAGTTCGACGAATGGTTATGTACATGGTCGACTTCGATTAGGAGGTGTGCTCGATTCGGTGGACCTTAGATCGAGAAAACTTACAAGCATGAAAGGCTATGATCGAGGTTTGAAAGTCGTGAATGAATCAAGTTAAATGGATGCAAGGAGGAGTCACGATAAATCGATGAAAGACAGGTCAAACTCTTCTCAGATGCAGACCTAGGGGGAAGCAGGGAGTTGACTAAGGTCAACTCAGACCACACCCTCATTGGTCCACGTGTGACAAAAGAGACAAAATAGACAGGAAATACCTTACTAAATCAAAAAATTATTATTTTATGTAGTATTTTATGGTGATTTATTTTTTATAAGTTAATTTATTTTATGTTATTTTTTTATAAGTATGAATATAGGTACATTTACCTATATTATGTATTTTATTTTAATTTTGAGTTTTATATTTTATTATTTTATTTGCATAATTTATATATTTATAGCTTATCTAAATATTCATATTAACACACACACACACATATATATATATATATTATGAAGTAATATGAGCACTTAATTAAATATATGTATTTATTTTATAGGTATTTGTAAGTATATTTCATCTATGTATTAAATACATTGATTTATTTTATTGTATTTTTAATGATTTTTATTTAATATATATATATATATGTGTGTGTGTGTGTGTGTGTGTGTGTATGTGTGTGTGTGTGTGTCATAAATAATATTTATAAATTTATAAAAGTATAAAACTATGAAAAATATAAGTACTAGATAAAATGATTATTTATTCAGGTATATTGTACAATAGGGGTCTAAAACCTAACTTTTACATCCTAACTCTAAATTAAATGAAACCACCTTCATTAAATAACTAATTAAAACTTATATACACTTATGGTGATTTTGATGAATTTTGAATTCATACGTAGAAGATACAGGTCTGTGAAGTTGGCTTTTTAGATTTTTATTTTGAGTGTAGATGGCACATTGTGTATTATTTTTATGTGAAATAAATTTTGTATTTTTCTATGTACTTTTATCTACAACTTTTATATACAACGTTTATTGATTTGAGGTATAAATAAGAAAAACTAAAATAGGTAAAAAAATAGAGTAATTGATGAATTACAAACTAGGATTGTTTTGTCTTTATTCGACATTATCTCCCCCTACTTTATTCTTTGTCGACCAAGTCATAATGATGCGTACGTCTCAGGCTTTAAGGTCATTCATTACCTATGGTGTTTCATTTCATTTCTTTTCTTTTCTATATTATTTTTTGACTTTAAATACAATCTTTTATACAGTATTTACTCAATAAATAAATATGTTATTTGATGAAACATAATGCTTTTTTCATGCATTTGGCTTTAAAGGTCAAAATGAAAGAATAAAGGTGATGAAATGGAGATTCATCAGGGAGCTAGGGTGGAGGAGTTGTAGTGACGGGGGAGGAGGAAGAGGATGAGGAAGGAGGAGTAATAAGTGGATGTACTTTTTAGTCCATTTTTAAAACATAATTCCAGTTGTGTCCTCATAGCTAACGTCTGTTTGCATTGGGGATATATGGTAACTAAATGGAGGGGCACAAGAGATAGAATGGCAAGAAGTCAACAGCACAACTAATATTTCCAAAAAAGAAGGGCATAACTGAAATTGCAATATCATAGAGGGGCACAACCAATAAAAATCTTAATATTTATATTTGATTATTATTCACATAGGTAGTAAATGTTTTTAATAAGATGATCGAATATTTAGATATATCCTTAAATTTTATTCCTAAAGAACCATGTGCAGAGGTGAAGTCGCAAATAAAACAAGTCAGCAACAAGGGAATGACATCGATAATTTATTTCTAGGATTCTATTACTGGTGCCCTTAACTTCTGTAATATCAGTTTTGCCCTTGACTTCATATAAAATCTATAATTTCCCCCTTTTGTAATATCAATAATGCTCGTACTTTACCTTAGGGCTTGTTTGATTGCCAGGTCACCCCCGAGTAACCTGGTATAACCCTTGCTCTATCCCTACATTCATGGGTTGGAATTAATTGTATAGACCAAATAACTTCTTTGTTATAATATTTTTTTAACCGCATTCAAATAAAAAAATTAACATAAAAATATATTATAATCTTAAAAAATTAATGTAAATATAATCAGTTGTCACGAAATCACATATATCATTTCAATCCTCTCCAACCCTCTCAACCATACAAACATTTACTATTCACAGGAGATACTCCAACCCAACCCAAATACCAAATAACCCTATGAGAAGTGCATAATTGTGAATTTTGTAAAATTTTATGGATACAACTAATATTACAACAAAAATTGAAAAGGCATAACTTATACTGCACAAATGATAAAAACCCTTAATATTATGTAGACCTGGCCAATAGATCGGGGGCCCGCCCGCCCAACACGTTCATGGGCCAGGCTTGGGCAAGAGATTCCGGGAATGGGCCGGCCCGACCCGGCCGCTCTTTGGCATGCCCGTCAATTGGGCAGGTCGTGGGCATGTGTCATAAAACCCGGCCCGGCCCAGCCCGCACATATAAAAATATATGTTTAAAAATTATGTTTTAGATACATTTAATATAATATACTTCATGCTTTTTTACATTATCAATATTATATATTATTTTCATAGTATACATGCAAAGTAACACATATTATGGTTACTTGGATTTAGAAAGATTAGATGATGCTAAAAAAACTTAATTATCTCCATAAACTTGCTTAAAAAATTAATAAAAAAATACTTTACATTCGGCCCATGGGCCGATCCGGCCCGACCCAGACCTGTGTCAGGCTTCAGCCTTAAGTATGGCATGTAGATCGAGCCAGCCCCAACCTTGGACAAGGGTTTTAAAACCCCGGCCCATGGCATGGCACGGACTTTGGCGAGGTCTAATCTTATGTTGTCTATGTTACAAGAATCATCTCCTAACAGTTCCTAGCATTATCAAGCAACGCAGAAAACCGTTTCTTATTACGAAGACATGGGGAAATGGGTAAATCTCACTTTTTATTTACGACATCTTATTGCAAAGCTAGTAATAATAAAAATCAAAGTTGAAACATTTAATCACAACCATGTAGCATGCCACAGTTCTCCGGCCACATCAGGATACTACCAATCACTTGCATGGCGGCAACGGCGTGCCACAAAGACATTTATTATGCGCGTATGACGACCGGTCAAACTGACCAAGAGTCCCTCCCGTCGGAATCTTCCCGCACAGTCTGTTGTATGTCACGTTCAGCGCGCTAAGGTTTGGCAGCTCAGCAATCTGTTGCGGGATTCTCCCGTAGATCCCGTTGAAGCTGATGGATAGCCATCTCAACGTCTGCGGGAACTGCACTTCACTCAGATCGAACTCGAACTCGTTCCTCGATATGTCGATATGATACACCAGAGAAGAGTTGAACACGAACGAAGCATCGCCAGAGAGCTTGTTCCTGGAGAGATCCAGTGCATAAAAATTGACTGCGCCCATGGATTTGGGCAGAGGGCCTGTGAAGCCGTTGCCGCCGAGGTAAAGAATAAAATCAGGTGGAAACTTGCCGAAAGAATCTGGTATGGACCCAATGAGCTGGTTGTCTACCAGGTTTAGATAATGGAGCTGCCGGATGGAGGAGAACTCGGGATGGACGGGGCCAGTGAACCTGTTGGAGGAGAGATCGATGTCTCGGAGGTTGGGCATGGAGGTGGCTAGGAACGACGGTATGGGACCGGAGAGGCCATTATTGCGGAGGGTGAGGGAGGTGAGCCTTGTGAGGCGGCTGAGTGCGGGGATGATTGGTCCGACGAGGTTGGGAAGGTCGTGGAAGTTGAGGCCTTCGAGGAAGGAGAGGTCTCCAACCGCGGGGGGGATGGTACCGTTGATTACGGCGTTCTCCTGGATGGACAGGGAGGAGACGCGGCCGGTGGTGTCGTCGCACCAGATCCAGGACCAGTTGCAGCAAGCAGGAGTGGTGCCCCAGTTGTCTAGGACGGAGGGGTTGCCCCAGAAGGATTTTATGGCGAGGAGGGCCCTCTTGTCATCTTTGTGGCACCTGGTAGATGACGAAGGGGACGGATATGATAGCAAGAGAAGGAGGAGGGATAGGAATAAAGAGAGCGGATGGAGATCGGGAGCGGCCATCTCTTCAGCCGAGAAGAGGAGAATATATTTGAGTTGATGGTAGAGTTTAATATCCTATTATATTTGTATAGGCTGAGGATACCCGAGGCGTTTGCAGACTAAAAATGGTCCAACTCTGGAGGTGGATAATTGGTAAGAGTTGATGGTTTGCAGCTGCCGTGTTGAAATTTCAAGCTCCTGCGTTGTCAACTCCGGCTCCAGATAGCCAATCTGGAGACGCAAACAGGCAGCACTGAAGTTAATGATTGAAAGGAGAGGATGCATGTGCCTCAACTTATTTCATTTTCATTGCGAGCTTTTTTCCTCATACCAGCCGGCGTACCATCATGACGTCACTTGTCATGGTTCTACGTATTAATCCAAGTCAACAAGTCAGATGGACTAAATTAGAGGTCCGCTTGTAGCGAGTACCTCCGACGGATCTCTTTCAGCAGTCATCCAAGACTCAAGATCTGATATCCCCCCCCAGTCAGCTGCCCCGATCCTCATCTCCGCCTTCATCCCGATTAGCATTTGCCTCTTCCTCACAGCCGTCATTGATGCCTTCTCAATCCACTCCGTCGGATATCAGAGATTGGTTTTAAAAAAAAGACAGTCCCTCCGGAGTGAACTCCGGGTATATGATCCACCTACGTTGTTATTGGTGTTCCTTTCTAATTTTTCTTTCCCTTTTATATAATGTAAATGGGTGTACAATCCGGTTTGGAAAAAAAATACTTGTAGCCGATATGGTTGTTATAGTCATTTTTTAAAATCGGGATATATAAGAATTGCTACGATAAAGATTAAGTAGCTCATTTATTCATAAAATCACGCCATGGTTTCTCATAGCAGAGTACGATACCCTAATGTATACATGCTAAAAATACTTGAACAAATTATTTTTCGCCACAAAAAAATCAGCAGCGGCAACTTATGAACAAATCTTTTTCGTTTTTTCGCCCTCGAATGTGAAAGTACTACACCCGTTTCTCTTGTACGTCTATTTTTTTCCCAAATATTTTTATCTCTGTGGTTGACGTGTTAGACGAAGGTCTAAAATCTATTTTTTTAAAATTACTGTCTATCACAGGTTTCGATCCTCTAGGTAATATTGCTTTTACCTAAAGTGGGTAAGTGTAGTGGATGATTGTCAAATCACTCCCGTTCCACATCATGAAAATCAAGCCAACAAGTCAACTTTTGAGGTTACAATATTAAATAAATCATACAACAATCAACTAATTAACTTTTAAGGGTTTAATAGTAAATCTAATTTATATCATCACTCAAATTATAAAATTAATCAAAATTATAACATAGCATTCTTCCTTCATGATGCTCACTTTCAAAGATTGTGTGATTAATTTTAAAAGAATTTGGTTATATGAATACGATAAAATATTATTTCTTTTTTTAAGGAATTTTTTTTTATTTTTTATTGATATGAAACGGATGAACTTAATATTTTTTGGCAGTTATATCCTTATATATCCATATTGTTATTCTTTTATTGATACAGAGATCATTACCGATAACATTTTATTTTTAGTGAAAATTATGGATATGTTCTATATCGCAAAAGTGTAACTTTAGTCGTATCAATGAAAAGGGTATCCATATTCATATTTGTATCCGCAAAAAATCACATCTTTATCCATTTCTACATCCGTTAGCATAAAAATACATATCCATATCTGTTTAAAACGAATATAGTGTTGGACATATATGAATATATTCATATTTATCAAAAAAATACGGACTTATTCATATATATTGTCTAGAAAAATAAAAATGCACTACGAGGAAAACAAGTTGTGGCTACGGAACTATACCCACGGATATGGGGCTTGTGGCCACAGAATTGGGTTCTAACCACACACGTCCTGGCCAGTAGCCATAGCTACACATCTCGTCGCGAGAGTTCTCTAACCATGAATATGTCGTGGCCACTACAAGTAGCCACAGAACTTGTCGTGGTCACATCTCTTGCATAAATATCCTCGTTACATATTTGAAGATTTTGATCACAGTATTGTAGCTATGAGAAACTAGTGGCCACCCAAATATCGTAGCCACAAGTTTCCGTAGCCACATTTCGTGACCACAACTTGTTTTTCTTGTAGTGATGGTATCGGTAACGATCTCTACATCAACAAAATAATAATAACAATATATATAAGGATATATCTGCTAGAAAAATATTAACTTCATATGTATTCATATCCTTAAAAAATAGGAATATTTTTTCTTAAAAAAATAATATTGTATCGTATTCATATAAATAAATTCTTTTAAAAATAATCACACAATCCTTGAAATTGGGCATCATGAAGGGAGAATGCTATTTTATAATTTGATTAATTTGGCACTAGGAGTGATGTTATAAATTAGATTTACTATTAAACCCTTACAAGTTGGTTGGTTTGTGCATGATTCATTTAATATTGTAACCTCAAAAGTTAGCTTGTTGGCTTGATTTTCGTCATGTGAACTAGGAGTGGTTTGGCAACCATGCACCATGAGAATTTCATGAGATTGCTGACATCAGAGAGATAGGCAATGTCATGGACGTTGGGAAAACCAATAAAAAGCAGACCGAAAAAAGAAAAAAAGTTCAAAAGATTGGTACATGTTTTAAATTTATTGATAAGCATATTTTTTTTTTCAGTTTTAGTCATGTAGTTGTTATTTCTAAGACATTTATACCTGGCAAATCTTATAATTTTTTCAAATTACCTCAACGACCTTTGAAACAACATAATTTCCCCCTCAACCCTATAAACTTGTTAACCTTTACCCTACAGACCCTGTGGTTAACCCCCATCCATTTACCCGTTTAAACTAACCAGATTTTGTTATCTGCCTTTACATTATACCCATTTTGTTTATCAAATTTACATTGATTGTCACTCCCCCCTCACCCTATTCCTCATCTCCCTTTACCCACCCCACAAAAAACCCAACTCCTCGACATCCGCCGCCCTTGCCCTCCTCCTCCCCGACCTCCGCCGCCTCCTCCAGGTCTACTGCCCCCGACAATGGATTCAGTGCTACGCTTCTCAAGATCACACTTCTGATGATCACGGATCTCATCCTTGTGTGCGCAGACACGTTCTCATAGCAAAGACTCGTGTTGTCGTTCTATAAGAGTTCTTTCACCCTTCCCATGGTGCTCCTCCAGTGAGAAAACTGATGCTTGAACCGATCAACCCCGCTCGGATACAAGAAGTTGATGTGATCATCAACAAGAAGATATTATTGTACCATCTAAGGATGGTACTCAAGAATCTCACGATATATCAGTTCCCTGATATCATCTTTAGTCAATCTCCTCCTTTCGAACTCGAACTCAGATTTCAGAATCGGCTGCATGGATAGTTCTCATTCAGGATCAGCCAAACCCACAAAGTATGGATCACGCAGCGCCTTCTCAATAGAAGGTCAATCTCTGGGATCGAACGTGAGCAACCTCTCGAGAAGATTAAGCGCGAGAGGATCAACACTGGGGAACTTCCGGGACAGAGGAACGTCGGAGGAGGCCACAAGCCCACCTCAGCCCTCCCCCACCCCCTTCCCACCCTCCAGCCCAGGCACCCAAGCCTGGCCTCCCCCCACCCACCCTCTAGCCCAGGCGTTCCTCAATCCCAGCGGGATTATGCCAAAGATGTCATTGAGGTGAAGCAGCAAGTAGCACAGACAGCGAAAGTTCCCAATCCCATACATTGAAGAAGAGGATGAAGGAGGAGGATAAGGAAGGAGAGAGGGAGATTAAAGATCCACCGTTCATTTTCTTTCATTTGATTAACCCAAGTTTAACTCAAGTTTTTGAATCCAATAAAGTTAAAGATGATGGCAGGGTTTGTCGTGTAAGACAGAGCAAGTTTACGGGGTCGGAGGGGGAGCTAGGTTGTTTCAAAGATCGTAGAGGTAATGTGTAAAGATTAGAGGGTCCGTCAGGTAAAAATCCCTAATGGGTTTACTGATGGATGCAGGGTAATGGTATACACATAAATATAAACGTTTTCTAAATATCATCATGTAGTTATCAAATAAGCAGAATAATTAGTGTTGTTGACAAAGTTCCAACATGAAGTAGCTAAAAGATCCTTTCCAACTATTTATTGTGAAAAATTCAAAAATTTTAAAATAGATTGTAAAAAATATTTCTGTATGGCATAAAAGAATATCAACTTATTTTTATAGAAATGAAATGCAAAGAGAAAACTATATCAGAAATGGTGGCAAATTCTTATTTGTTTAAATGAAATAAAAAAAGTTTGTTTCTACAATTTCATTCATATCGAATATCAGAATAATAGAGCCGATATAGACATGATTAAATGGATCCCGCATGTTTATTATTAATTTAATAATTTCAAGATTCATTGAAAGATGGAAAAGGGGAGAAGTACCATGAAAATAGGGTTAAAAATTTTATTGAAGTTTGATAGTATACCATAATGTATTTTCTTATACTTTATTTTTATATGACGATTGTAAAAAAGCGCTAGTGAATAAAAGTGTGGGATACAATTCACTTAGGAGCAACAGTAGCATATGGATCAAATATGTATATTCGGCAATTCATCCGATGACTACCCGGTCACTAGAAAAGCTCCAATGGGCACCAGCATTTCCGATGAGACCAATGGGACAATGGTGAGTTTAATATAGTTTCTTGATTTATTTAATTTGTTATTGATATAGTTACGGAGATGGAAAAAATTGTATCACCCCATATACATGTAGCCGTCTGTCTAGAAGTACTCCGAAAAGGATCTGCAGTAATATTGAATAGGAATCCTACAACATAAATGGAATCCCCATCAAATATCATTAGACTGAGTACTAGTAATTTCATATTCGGTCAAGATCTTGGCTTTTAATTTCTATCAAAAGGCCATCTAGAGAAGATCAAGGCAAAAGAAGAAGGATATTTATCACTTGTACCCTTCTTAACTTCTACAATATCAATTATTTCCCTTCCTTTTTTGTAATATTAGTTATGCCCCTATATTCTTAGGAAATTCTCAATTTATTGAGCTGAATTTTTTCGGGCCTTTTATTTCTATGAATTAATTACAAATGAAAATGCAGTCGTTGCAACCCAAAGAAGTGTCAAACAAAAATTATTCAATTCTCAAGCAAAAATAAATAAAGAAGAAAATGTAGTAAGAGAATTTCCTATTTAATTTACCTACATAGCTAACATGATCGAATTCAGGGAGGCTACCAAAACCCCGAGGGTTATTATATGCAATGGAAAATCAATGAAAGAATGAAGGAATCCCTATGCACACTATGCTTGGTTATTGTGTTTTTGAATTTTGTTTATTTTTTATTTTAATTTTATATTTTTTATTTGGTTTTCATATTTTTAATTTTTATTCTTATTTTTGCAAAATATTTTTAAAAAACAATGGAATAAATAAAGCAAATTTTAAAGCAAAAACCTCACTTTTTGTATTATTCAAATATATCAGAGATGATCATAAAATTAAATTAAAATTGCTTTTAAGTTTTTGAGAAAATTTTAATATTTTTTATGATTTTTCCATATTTTCCACAATTATTATATCATTTAAATAAATCTAAAAATAGGGAATAAAATAAACAGAAAATAAAATGAATGATTTTGCAGTTTTAAAATAACAAATAGAGTCAAAAATGGATGAAATATATATAGAATGAAAGGTATTTTTAAAATTTCCAGAAATCCATTTTCTGATTTTTTTGGATTTTTAATTGAACTTATAAGATTTTTTATATTTTAAGAATTTTTGTGATTTTTATGAAGAATTAAAATGTCAAAACTGTAGAGAAATTGAAATAAATCAAATAAGCAGGTAATATTTTTTAGAATTTTTTATACTATTTTTAAAATTTTTTATCAATGTTGGGGTGCAAACAATGAATCTTTATGACGTTTTTAAATCTTTAAAATTAATAAAAATAATAAAAATGTGAAATGCAATTTAGGGATGCAAGCAGTGTGTGGCAAAAAGTTATATGAATTTTTGCAGATTTTTTTAAAATGGTTGTGATATTTGTTATTCGATTTTTAATATGAAAATTAAATGTATACATACAACGACCTCATTGCAATTATTTAAAGTTTTAGCACTGAAAAGTAACAAATAGATTAATGTGAGGATTAGAAGTGCAAATTTTCTAATAAATCACGCGTACGTGCACGTGCGCCTCGCTGGATAGGACCGATATGCAACTAACATAGTCTCAGGGTCCGAACAATAACTTAAAAATACCATGCTTTTATTGCAAATAACCCAACAAATCACATGCCAAGCATATGCTGTAGTTCAATTGGGACTGAAATGCAAATAATTTAGAACATATGATATAAAATGCAGTTATTCAAATAAAGACAAAATAGCATGTGTCCTCGCAAGGACTTATTTGCATATAAAATAAAGGATATGGATAAATGTTCAAATGTACCCTTAAAATGATGCGGAGGATCAAGTGGCTCAGATGATCTGCAACTCTAATCGGACGGCTACGATTGGCTTTGGAGTGAAAGGTAATGATCAGATCTTGAAGCTTTAACTAACGATCGAATATTGGGGCACAATCAGCGGCTGAAATCTAACCTGGGGAGTCGTTCTTCATCGTGTGGTTATGAAGGCACCAAGAGGAATTGGATTGAAGGAGGACTTCGGCAAACTTCGATCGAGAAGAACTCAATCATCTTAGATCTTCTCCACCTAAGTTAGGTCTCAAATCAAAGCTCTTACAATCAGGCGTCTCCAGATGGTGAAAGTATGGTTCAAGGACACCTGTATGAGTATATGGAGGGTGAAAAGTCATATGCTCCAGGTGAACCTCCTATCCTCTATTGATTGTTCCTCTATCGTTCTTCGACCCTATAAATGCAAGATGATGGTTAAAGGAAGCCTCTGGCCTAAAATTTAGGTTAAAAATACAGATGATAGGGACTGGATGAATTTCTCAAACAACGATGGTCGGAGGGGAGACCAGGCTTCAGATTGGGCGTTTCTGAAGGTGAACAGATGCTGGAAGGAGATGGAGAAGGGTCGGGTGAAGGTGTACGCGTAGTCGTAGAACGAATTGGATGGTCGAAACTCCTCCGATCGTGTAGATCAAAGGTTAAACAAGGTGATTTGATTTTAGTTGATTTAAATAAAACCAAAGCGAAAATAATATGCTGAATCAAAGTTTGGCTAGCTAGGTTACCTAAGGAGAGGATAGAGGATGGATTCTTCTCGATTTGTGGCTGAAGGAGGAGAGGAGGAACGCGCGACGGAGGGCTCCTACGACGTAGTTGGATCACATTCTACAGACGCTTCCTCGCACTCCTGATCATGGGGATTGGTTGTTGTCACTTACAAGTCAATCCAAGACTCGATCTCAGGGAGGAAGACGACCAAAGGACAGGTCAATCTCTCACCAGAGGTGGAGGGGTATTATTTATAGAGGTTACTCATACAAATTTTGAATTTGAAAATGGGAACAAATCTGGGAGTAATAGGTGGAGATGAGGTGCTAGCGAGTGAGATGAATGATCAGGCGAGAAGAATGGAGAAGACAATGGGAGTAGTTAGTGGAAAGCACACTTGGGAAAAATGGGCGAAGTGACGGCAGAAGGCGAGATCAACAGAAATCTAGCAAGGTTCAACAGTTGACTCGAGTCAACAAACTCAGGTCGTTGAATCAAAGCATGCCGAAGATGCGATCAAAATAGGGAAAACAACTAAAATACTATAAAAAAGTTAAATAAATAAATAAATAAAATAGAAAATGAATTTATTTAATTAAGTAATGTAAAAATATTAAGAATAAATTAAAGTTAATTTTCATTATTTTTAATTAATTAAATATTGTATATATGATAAATCTTAGATTTATCATCTTAATCATCATTATTTATCTTTCTTGTTTAAGTAAAATAACAAGATTCGTTGACTAATAACACTAATTACTAATTATTGTGTTGTAAGTAATTAACACTATTTAATATATACTATTATAACCCTCTTATGGTGTAATTTTTTATCTATCGAATAAAAGTTAGATTAATATTATATATAAGTAAATTAATCTAAAATAAAATAAAAATACAAAAAAATAAGCAAAAGAAAATCAAAGAAAATTGTTTTATTTGGTTTTTATTAGTATTTATGTTTTTATCTATGTGTAGATGACCTCTGATCACTTTGACTTCAACATAAATTGTAGATCTCATCGAGATCTACAACTTTCATGTTCATTACTTTTTCTAATTCTCCATATAACTATTTCTTTTTTATTTTACTTTAATATTTTTGTTTTTCGTAATTCTGATTGGGCCACGTGGGGCCTCCATACTCGGCCCCATGGCCCGTTTCTGTTATGACCACCTGTCCACACTTCTGACCTTTAGTTGGCCGATACTCTTTCAATCTCGATCATTCCTTCGTGCCTCATCGTGAGTTGTTCGATCGGTTCTTATCTATTCAATCATATTCGTTCAACCACACCTTCACAAGAGCCATTGGATCCTATGATCCAACGACATCTGGATCACCTTCAACCTCTAACAACCCCTCCTTCTCCCTGCATATCGCTTGAACCCCCTCTATTATCCTTATAACACCAACCATCACCTCTAGCTTATTTCCTTGAAACCACCATCAATTTCTTCAGTGATCAACCGCTACCCTCGCCAACCAACCACCATCTCCATTCACTAATTCCTCCACCATGCATTGGCACTTGAAACTTCTTCAAAACCACTGATAACTTATGTCTTTCCACCTCTTCAAATACCCTACCACTGCCTCAAGCGGTGGTTGTTCACCCTTGGAAAGACTTTGACCTAGTGTCTCTTGGTCTCTTTGTGACAGAAATGGAGTCATCGGTGGAATGATGACCCACAGTCTTGGTGAAACCCTTGGCCAAAATGACCAAGCTACAGCACCATTAGGTGGATGTTCGAACCCTAGGTCCGGCTGACCTGCTGGAGTGACGATCACGAAGCCAAGAAGGCTTCGATCCCAAGCCATTCGTCCATCCTTCTTCGAGCAAAGGTTAGATACCTAGCTTGTCTTAAGGTTTATTCAATTTAAATCTATCCTTATTTAGATCCATATCCTCATATGAGTAGTTCCTGACCTTCATCGTGGAGTAGTGTTACACACGGAAGGCCACGACCTCTGTCTTATTGTTCCATCACATTCTTCCAACTCAATCCAGCTTCTCCTTCATTGCTGGAGGAGAACCCATAAAAGTCTCATCTTCTCTGTTTGATATGCCCTACGCCTCATTCACCATCGCATGCAAACACTCCAACGTTGCTTCGGCTATTGTCAACTAACTTTACAGATCAAATTGGGTACCAATGATCGGAAGTTGTGAAGCAACTCCAATCTCCAACTTCTTCAATGGATAGACTTCACTGACTTCTCCTTCTATAGCACTCCAACTCTTCTTGAGCCTTCCACAATATTCGTTACACCTCCAAGAAGATCATCCGATCTTCAACGAAGGCAAAGGAGCGGGGAGGAGGAATTCAGGAACCACCAGAGAACAAGCTCTACACCACCGTATATGGAGGAGATCAGCCAGAAGAAGAGATACAATAACCACCAATCTTCTTACTTTGGGTGCGATCTGAGTATTCAAATAGATCCACGTCGTCAATCCGAAGCAACATTTCAACCCTTAGGTCCGGGGTCCGAGCCTCTGATCCGAGCTCATAGTCACATGCAATGTACATGTGAATGGAATTTTTGCAGCTCTGACCCTCTTTTCTCAAAGAATTACAGATAAGTCCTCCTGATTTAGTGAATTTTGCATTATAACCCCTACGAGTTATTTTATTTGCACTTAGTCCCAACTTGTCTTGTTATGTAATAAAAAATGTAGTTTTCTTACTTTTATGCTCCTAGATTGATTGTGAAATAAATTTTTATCTATAAATCCAATAAAAGAGATTTTGATCTCGTTTGAAAGCTAATTTGATGCTCTATCTAGTGGCATGCTTTGTTGTTAATTTTTATTTAAAAATCATGCATGGATTATTTCCTCTTTTGAGTGCTTATTTAGACCTTTAAATCAAAATGAAAATGCACATGTTTGTAAGCAATTAAATCTTTTAGTCATATCGATTATTATTGATTATTTGTTAGAATTTTTATAATAATTGTCATTAAGTAACAAATGATTTAATTAATTACTGAAACTAGTAGCATCACAGTGAAATTAAAAGTTAGAATTTTGTTGAATAACTTTTAAAATTGTTTAGGACTGAATCACATCAATTTTGTGAATCACTTTGATTTTTTCTTGCAATTAGCGCAAGTTTCTATTGTTATTTACTTTAATTATGTTTATGTATTATTGTCTTCATATATTTAAGTGAAAAATGTGTCAAAAATTTGCATTGTTTTTACTTGTTCATTTGTTTAATATAATTACTCTAAGAATTACTATCTAAAATATTTGACATTTAAATTTCATTACTAATTTGCTCGCATCCTTGTGTTCGACCCTAGACTTCTAAGGAAAAAATTAAAGTCGAATCCTCTTCATAGAGATTATTCATTTGGTTCTGTATGACCTGCTAAGTATCTGTGCTATAACGGATCTATATTAATGCATGCATTTAGCACTTCATCAATATACAAGGGTTAAAAAAAATATAGAGGGTTAATTATAGGTATGTAAACCTATGTATACAAGACTTTAATTTTTAATTCATTAACTATACAAATATATACACAATTAAATATTTTATTTATTTACAATATTTTACAAGAATTTTAGTGATATTTTTATTTGGTTTTCAAGAATTAATTCATTAGGTTAGTTAAATAGGTATATGTACAACATATACATGGTGATACATCTACAATATATACATGATTTTACTTTTTGTTGATATTTGATTTTATGATTTTTATTTGTATTTTATATGAGTTAAATAAAATATTAAAAATTATTTAAAAAATATAATATTTATAATTATGCACAAGAAAACAAATAATTAAATAATACACATGGTATATAGGTATATTATATAATAATACCCCAATTGGCCACATTTCACACCTTAGCTCAGAATTTTATGAAATCACTCCCTTTTAAAGGTAATTTAATTTGGAGTACAATGAAAGTGAGTTTGATGAATTTAGAGTTCAGTTGGAGAAGATATTGATTTTGCAATTTTGTACTTTATGGCTCTTGGAGAGTGATGTTATATACATAATGTATACTGATTTTAATTGCAATTATTTTTATTACTCATAAGGGGTTTTTATTTACAAAATTTAAGAAGAAGTAATTGTTATTTACAAAAGATTTGGTAATGAATAATTTAAAGAATGTGTAATATAGACAATAATATACATGTAACAATGAATTTCATGGATTTTAGGCCTTATCTTCCCCTACTTTATTCCTTGTCGATCAGGTCAAGTCTAGACCTTCTCTCGAGGTATGATCCAACATGTATTTATTGCATATATACAACCTCTTCTTTTCTTTATTTTTCCTTTGTTTATGTATTTATTTTTTGTTAAAATAGTAATAAATATACAATATTTACACTAGAGTTAGAGTTAGTAAAATAATTAAATAAGCGATATTTACAAGTGTTTTATAAGGTATTTTAAGCTAAAATAAATGAATAAAGATGATGAAATGCAGATTCATCTTCCCCTATGATTTATCTTTGCTAGCTCCTTAACAAACACTTATTTGAAAGAATAAGTAAATAAAAAAAGAATAAAGGAAAAATAAAGAACTTAGAACAATATCAAGTATTAAACTTATCTTCATAAATTGTAGTATGGAGCTCGATCATACCATTGGATTATTAGTGTGACGGAACCTTATTAGGAAATGGATTTAAAACCTAACTACCCTCAGGTTCCACAAGACTCCTATTCAAGTCGCCTCAGAAGTCAGGTCAGAACAAGTCTGCATACATAAATTCATATGACTATGAATCTTTACTTGTACGGTGTAAGTGAAATATAGCTTACCACCTTAGAAATGGCAGAGAAATGACCTCCCTCAATAATGTAACTCTAGTCCCCCGATCTAGCAGCTCTTTCCTTGAGGAGCGGGGATATTCCCTTCTAAGTTTAAGTACAACTAGCTCAAGAAGAGGAGATGGAGAAAAGAATGGACGATAGATAGTGTAGCTACTTATCCTTGGATGCATGACCAGTGTAGTTAAGTTATCCAGCTGCAAGCTCACAATAATTTGACTTTGAAGCTCATCCTTGCTTATTGACTATACGCTCTGGCATGCATTTTATTTTTAATCAGACCTGTCCATTTTTTTGGAGTTTTTGTATTTTTCAATATATACAAATGTGCAACATGTACATAAGGAGTTTTTCTTCTTGAGCTAGTAGACTATCACTCTTTTGAAGCATAATTGTAACCCCACAACATCTTGTCTTTAGTACTCCATGCTACTAGACCAGGTTGAGATGCACTACCCTCCCTAGAGGAAGACGGATGTTTCCACTGGTTGTTACACACCCATGTGCTACCCCAAGACAAAGGATTCAACCCCCTCACCACCTCATTCACGAAGAGCAATGTGTAGAGTGCTTGTCCAAGTTAAGCCATTGTCTACAAGAATCATGCGCGTGTTGTTAAATATTCTACCTAGACTAATCAAGACATGTGAACATAGTCTTGTGGACTCAAAGAATTAAGTCTCTAGGACCTAAAAAGTGTCAACTTCAGTTCTTATAGGGTTCCTCTGAAATTAAGTGGATTAAGGTCGTAACCAAGCTCCATTCTTCTATATTATCCCAGACTAGTTTAAATGTCAATACTATTCTGAAAAATGCACACGCAAATGCAAGAAATATATACAAAACACCTTTGTTTGACAGAGATAAAGAGGTCTGTAAACTAAATATATATAGGTATTGTTGAACCGAGAAATTCCACGGGTCTAAAGTAATGCACACAAGGCAGGATCACGATATCGCTGAGGCGACCCGCAGGAAAATCCCTAATTCAAACAACAATTAACCCACAACAATCAAATAAGACAATCAAAGTGAATGTACGGAGTTCAAATTTATTATAACTCTACAACAAGATGTGTATAGGTCCAAGTATGTGTAGAGGTCGAACACAGGGAGAAGACAGGTAGAACGGGGCAAAAATGCACAAAATGTGTGAATGTGATGATTTGCCTATTGATGCTATTTTTTGTAGGTTTTTAATTTTATATATTTTTTATTTTATTTTTAATTTTATATTTTTGTATTTTGATGTTTAATTTACTGATTTTATATTTTCTTTTTGTATTTATATTTTTTATTTTCTTTTTCTTTAAATAGGAATATATATACAAAATAAGAAAGGAAAGGAATAAATATTTATAAAAATAGACAAAAATACTCAAAACTCAGGAAATAAAGTATTTTTGGCTTTTTTATATTTTTCTAATGTTTTTTTGATTTTTCTAGATTTTCCTAATTTTTTGGTATTTTTTAAAGTAAAAAATACTAAAAACAGTGAACAAATTAAAAAGCTGAAACTAAAATGAGAAATAAAATAGAAAACAGTAATAAAAATTCTCCAAATTAATTTTAAATTAAAGATAACAAAATAAATAAAATTCAGGAAAAGAAAACACAATTTTTAGATTTTTTATGAATTTTATAATTTTTTATAAAGGTTTTTAGAGTTCTATGATTTTTAGTGGTTTTCTTTTATATTTTTTTATAATTTTTGCATTGAAATTAAAACACACTAAAATATGCAAAATATATTTTTTTGGGAATTTTCTGATGTGTTTTTTTAATTTTTATGTATTTTCAAATGCAAACAGTATTAAAAACAAGTGTTTTTGAATTTTTATAAATAATAAAATGCAATAAAAATATAAAAAAATATGATGTTAAACTACTATGCAAAAGAGACCTATATGATTTTTGGGGATTTTGTTTGAGTTTTATAGAGGCACGGATTAAATACTAGAAACATAAAGGAAATGCATACATGTAGGGGCATTTTTGTGAATATGGAAAAGCTTGGGGGCCTTGGTGCAATTTTTACTCAAAATATATAACACAAGAAATAATTCCGTAGACTGAAACTAAATACCCAATGGTTCAAGGTTGCGCCTGCAAAAAACACCCAGAGCCACGTGACACGCACATTTTCGAGCGAGGATCTAAACGCAATAGTCAGAAAACACAGGGACTATGATGCAAAAATGCCAGAAAGTTTATAACTGCAATTGAATGTTTTGCGACTAAAAGTTAATATGCAAAATCCCTTAGGTACGCCTGCAAAAATGGCAAGTCACGTGCGGATACGCACGTGACCTGGCAGGGGGCAAATAGGAATATTACAAAACATCGGGGGGTCCAATGCAATTATTACAAAACTTCAGAACGACAAATGAAAGTTTACAGTTCTATTAATAAATACAAAAACCGATGGGTATAAATTGCAAAAATTCCCACCTAAGGCGCGATCCAACGGCGGGAGCTTTCCCACTTATCCACGTGGCACGCTAGCGACGCCCGATACCCCTTCATGAGCGGAGGGCTGAGATTAGATCCTAGCCCTGGATCTAATGGTGCTGGGTATCCTTAATCCGATGGTGGCTGCTTGTCCAAGAGAACTCGACCAAATCAACGGCGGCGGAGGCACCAGGACGAACTCGTCAAGAACAGGTCCCCGGCGAGTTGTAGGATGACGTAGCGCACTCTTCTGGCTGAATCGAGAGTTCCAAAATGGTCAGCTGAACTCCTGCGTCGGACTTCTAGCTCCTGGTGGCAGCAAAAGGGATAGGATCACCGCAGAGCTCCTCTACAGTGTGGCGACGCTCCAGGGTACTCCGGCGACTTCCAAAATTGCCCCCAGGCGTACGTGAACACCTGAGACCTGCAAAAACAGTGAAGGCATGCACGAGCAAAGTGTCGCGGTCCCGCAAAGGAGTGTAACAAGGTGGTGATTGATGAATCTATGATTCATCACTCTAAAAGTTGAAAATAGAGTCTTGTTCCTGAGAAAATAGCAGCATATTTCCCTTTATAATGCATACTTAACATCATGCATGCATTCATAATATTTGCATTTTAGCATTCACATTTGCATTAAATAAGAAGCCAAGATCACTTGCAAAATATCCACCTATAAAATAACACCTCCCTTATAACATATACACCTTTAGTTAATAATATAAGGAAGGAAGTCAGAGATCTCCTTTGTAAAAGCACCCAATAAAGCCCTAGAATTCTGGATCTTAAAATGCCCATAATTCCCTCATACAACCTCCAAAATAGGTATACTCACTTTCAGAGTAATACACATTCAAAGACCTTTAAAATGAGACTAATTTCATCCAATTTGGAGCTCCTAGGAAAAACTTGGGTTTTTGGGCCTCTATGTATACTATATATGTGTATATTTGTATTTCTGTATTTTTGTATCATATTTGACCTCATCTCCATCTCTGGTCAACATGAAACTTGTAGATCTCATCGAGACCTACAACTTTCATGTTTTGAGTTTTTCCAAATTCGACTTCCTTCTCTCTCTAAACTCATTTCTTCTCTCAACAACTCACAGCTGGCCATGTGGCGCCCTCTGATTGCGCCACGCGGCCCGCTCCCCTTGCCATAGCTGCCCACGCCCACAGCCGTTGGATCTTCATCCCGATCCAACGGTGGCACCACCTCCACGTATACCCTTCATCACTAACCCTTCGATCAGAGCCCCCTTCTCATCTGCTCCGCCCGTGCGCGCCTCACTCAGAATACGCCACGCATCACTGTGAGCACCATTTGATGCAGGTCTAAGAACTTTAATCATCACCGCCCAATCCTCCATCAAGTTCAGCCGTTTGATTATCACCCATCTTCCATCTCGACCGCCCACCTCCGCCTGCCTATGCACCTGACGCGTGGCGCATTGTGCGCCATTTGATCACGCCCGTGATGCCTTGATCTCCACCATTCATCTCCGCTTTAATTGCCACCTTTGGATCAAGCACTGGACCGTATCAGAACCGCTCGTTAGCGCCGCTCCCACAACTCATCACGTGGCACACCGCTAACCCTCAGATCGCCTCGCCTCATATCAGATCCAAGCCGCTCTATAGCGCCTCGCTCTAGACCGTTGGATCACAAGATCCAATGGTTGGGAACTCGTCTTCTACCTTCGGCCCCCTCTCTCCCACGATCTCGATCTTGCGCGAGACGTCGCCCCCTTTCTATTCTCGGCCCCACTCCAGCCACCCTCTCCGATCGCGAACACCACCACGATGGAGACCACTTCTCCCTCATCCTTGCCAGCTCCCTCACTCACCACAACTCCCACCAGAGTCGCCCCACGACGACCATGAACCTCACCTCGTCACCAGCTACCCCGTCACCCTTGCCCTATAAATTAACCATCTCCGGCCACTGTCACGCCCATCCGCCATTCCAAAGAGCTTCCCTGGGCTCCGACCTTCCAATTGGTGACAACGATTAAACGATTCGTTGAGTGAAGAAGGGGTGTCTTCTCCGGTGAGATTCACGGCCAACTCCGCCGTGCTGCGCCTCCCTCCACGAAGCTGCCCGAGCTCAGGCCTCTACCGACCTTCGAGCGACGACCTGGAGCTCAAACCTGAGATCCATTCCCCAGGTAGCTTCCTCCTTTTCCCTCCTGATCTTCTTCTTATTTTTCTTTGTTTTTCTCCGATTTAATTCACCCTCCGCAATCATCTTCTTGCTCCACCTTCATCCCTCCAAGCTCCGCGACGGAGCTCTGATCTTCGCGCTACACTTCACCCCCTCTGACGACACACTTCATCTTTCATCGACGCCAGCTCTGCCATCTGGGTGGAGCACCATCACCGGACACCCCCCACTCATTCATAGGCCTCGCATCTAGTTCCCAGCAACTCCACGAGCAGTTTCCGTGCTTCGGTTATCCTCTAATCCCCTACAGGTGACATTCTTTTGATTGGCCGGAAGCTCGTCGGAGCTCCCTTCGAGCTTCATCATCATCGAGCTCCAGCGCTCCTCCTCCGCTCCTGAGGCCACCGGAGGCTTCGCCACTTTGCCCCGCATCTTCCCAGCTACGTCACAGTCCCCCGCGAGCTTCGCCGATGCCTAGAGGACCGGGCGGAGCAAGCCCAGCTTCACCGGAGCCCCACCTTCTCTTCCGCAGGAGGCGGAGGGCTGTGGGGGAAGACGTTCAGCCACCATTCGATTATCTTGATCGAACGGTCAAAATCACGCCACGTTGCCACGCGAAGCAGCCATTGGATCATCCTTGATCCCACGCATCTGGTCACGCCACGTCGCCATCATCCGGAGCAGCCCAAGGCCGTTGGATCCTCTTCGATCTGACGGTTGTTGATCAGCCACGTCACCGCTTCATCGCTCTCCAGGTGTCGTTGGATAAATCTAGATCCAACGGGCACTGATCGACCACGCCTTCGCCTCAGGAACCAATCATCGCCGTTGGATCACTTGCGACCTCACAGACGCATCTTCGCCACGCGTCTTCAGCCAGCAGCCGTTGGATCTCCCTTGATCCAACGGTCTAGATCACGCCATGACGTCCGATCCGAGCCTCTTCCCTGACCTCTAGGCTCGGATCGCCGAAGCTTCTCCGAGCCTTCCTCCGAACCTCCAGAGCAGCTGAGCCAACGCCCGAGCCTCCGACGTCCACCGAGCCTAGGGTACCCCACGTGAGGAGCACGTGTGGCCTGGGCAAATTGCATTAAGGTCCCTAGAAGTATCTGAAATTACAATTCAGTCCCTACGAAGCACCCCATGTGAGGAGCACGTGCGTCTGTGGAGAATTTGCATTCCACCCCCCTGCATTCTAGGTAATTGCATAAAGGTCCTTGTCAGCATATTTTATTTTGAGCAATTTTTAATTCCTGTATTGCATTTATACCCCTGTCTTTGCACGCATATTTAGGTGTCCATATTTCATCATTTTTAAATTCCGAAAATTGCATGTTGTAGTTTAACTTGTCCTTTATCTTATGTGACACTTGTTATATTTTTGTGATATCAGTGGAACTTTTAATTAATTAATTGGTTCATTTCTGTTATATTTTGCCCAATTTAACCTTTTAATTAATAGTAATTTCTTTGTGACTCCAAAAATTCCCAAAAAATCACATTAGATCTAGGATAATTAGATGCACCTTGCATAAAAATTTAATCTCAATTGCATGCGTTTCGAGCCCTAAATAAATTATTTGGTGAATTAATCAATTTATTTTTAATAGGTTCATTTCACCTCAAAATTAAGATATGATAATTTTCCTGGATTCCTCATCTTTATATTTATCTAGGCTAATTTTTTTCCCAAAAATATTGCGATTTGATATTTATTAAAATTAAATTAGTCAAAATCACACTGCATTCATTGTTAATTCATAGTTAATTCTTTAGTGTCAGAAAATTCCAAAAAAAATAGGGTAGCTTAATTTCATCATAATTCATCATCTGGCCAAGTTTCATCATTTTTGGACTTCATTTGAACACTTATCTGATTTAATTTTAAAACTGGCCTGATTTTGCATGTGTCCTGCATAGAAAATTTAAAAAGAAAAAAATATTCCCTCTGAAAGTCTAACACTTGGTTTTAGCTAAAAAAATCACCTAAGGAGACAGCTCCCTCCCTGAGTTCGACCTTGGACTCCTAAGTAAAAAAAGTTGCCACTCGAAATTAATTTGTAAGAACAAAAATTTAAAGTGGTTTTTGATTCGCGCCCGTTATCCGACTGCAACGAACATTGGCAATTAATTTGGACATTAACTTGCTTGAATTAACAAAAAATAACTAGGGTAGCAGGAAGCATTATCAAAATGGCGTCGTTGCCGGGGAGGCACGGCTTAGGTTAATTTTCAGCTATTTTTTTAGTGTTTGATTTTCTATCCCCGGGTAGTCTGACCCCCGGTTTTCTTGTGAATATTTTCTCTCTTTTAATTCTTTGCATTTTTTGTGTGTCATTCTCTGACCTCTATTTGTTTCTGTGCGAGGAACGCGAGGAGTCGAAGACGCTTCGAGGAATCGACAGATTAATATTTTGAGTGAATCTGTAATTTTATTTTTATTTCTTTTTTCGCATCATTTCCAATGGTTCCCGTTTGGGTTCTCGTGCGTGTAAAAATAGTGAAACTGTGTCCCCGTGTGCTGTGTGGATGAATGGTAATTTAGGCTTGAACTAGCGGTTCCTCGAGCCAATCTAGGATTTGCTTGTGCTCGTAAATTCTTAGGACCACACAACCACTTAAAAGATGCACTTAGACCGCAGATCTAGCCAAATCAAATTGTTCTTCACTCACTAACAGAACTGCTTGTCTAGGAGCGAATTTTTGCATATAGTGTAAAAACGTTTTCAATTCTGTTTTGCATCCTGCATAAAAGCGAAGGGATCACTGTAAGTCTCCTTAACTCAGCATACACATCATTGTTTTTTGTGCATCGGCTTTTCTCGATTTCCCCCTCTGTTTTTGACATTTAATTTAAAAGAAAATTGGGACTAGATGATAGGCGTGCTGTGTGGTTGGACTAAATCAGTGAGAACTTAACTTAAAATCAGGACTGCTAAACATTATTGACCAAAAAAATAATAAATTGGAAAATCTGTTTGCGGGAGATTAATCCCCGACCTTGTTTTCAGGTTGAGTGAGGGTACTTGAGTGCGTGTGAACACCTTAAGGTAGAGCCCAAATCCCCGCCTTCCATATTACGTTCCAACTAATCCTAGCAAATATCACAAGTTGAATTTTAAGGTTCACTGACTAGTACCAAGTAGCCTTCGCCTGTCTCAGGTAGATAGGGGCGAAATTGCGGTATTTTGCGACAAGTTGCCAGTAACCCCCTGGGGTGAAGTTCCGGCCTTGTCAGCCTCCGCCTGCTTGCAGGTAGATAGGGGTGTGATCTTTGAATCCATCAACTTAGGATAGGAGCGAAGAAAGGAAGGACCGGCGGTATCTTAGGCGACAGGTTAAACAGGGAAGACGTATCCGGCTCTGAACCGACTTCCCTTTAGGTCGCGTAATCCTTGCTATCTTGCTTGAAAAATTACACTTAAAATATACAAGATTAATTGGACTTGATTTCGAGTCCTTCACTGTGTTGAGTGTGAACCCGGGGTCTTGGATTGAATTGTTTGCTTCAGGTAGGTGTCAAATCCTATCTTCACTTAGAACTCCCATTTCTTCTCGCCAAATCAAGATGAGTGAATGGGGGGATATCGGCTCTTTATTCACCAATCTCTCTTTGAGCCCTCCACGAAACTCCTCTTCATCGGCCCAAGCGCACCTTAGACCACCCAGGACTCATGACCCTCTTGAGTTCTGGTTCCCTCACACCCAGGGTGGTTACTCACAAACCAACCCTTTCCTCTCCTCTGAGCTTACCGAGGAAGACCATCGCCTCGGTAAGAATCCCTTCCTTGATTTTTCCTCAGACACCGACCTTGTTTCATACCCAGGAATAGAGGACAAGATGCCGCCTAGGCAGCCACCGGATGAGGATCAGTTGCGACAAATTCTTAATCGCCTTGCCAAAGTCGAACAACAAAATGCAGATCTCACGGCTAGAATGGGATGAACCATTGCAGCAGGAGGAATCGACCAACCAATGGTTGATGCCTACAACCCAACGGAGAATGAGATACAAAACTGGTTGGCACCAGCGGTTCCCGCCGAAGAATTTGAGCTCAAGCCCCACTTCCTTAGACTGCTACCGAAGTTCAACGGAAATGCTCATGAAGAACCATATTTCTTCCTCCGAGACTTCGAGCTGGTTTGCAACAATCTTAGCCATCCTAGTGTTGGCCAAGACTACATTAGACTGAAGGCCACCCCCTTTGCCTTAGGAGATAAGGCAGCACATTGGCTGAAAAACTTAGCGGTAATATGTACAACCTGGATGCAGTTCAATGACCTATTTCTGAAGAAGTTCTACCCTCTCAGTAGGACTAACCAAATGAGAATGTAGATCGCCAGTTTCTCCCAAGGACCCACTGAGCCATTCCATGATGCCTGGGATAGGTTCAATGACCTAGTTCAGAAATGTCCCTGCCACGACATTTCTAAGGCGATCCTAGTCCAGACATTGTTCTGTGGTTTAACCCTGGAGATGCAGGGGTTAGTCAGTGCTGCTTGTGGAGGAAGCTATCTGAACAAGAACGAGAACGCTGTATGGAAGATACTAGAGCAGATGGCGGAAACCGGCAGGTCGTAGGCCACCAGGGTCCATCAGTTGTCTCCCTCAATCCTATCCAACGAGACAACCCGGAGGACTGTAGAGGATCTAACCGAGGACCTTATCCCCAGCATGTGGATGATTGCTGATAAGTTAACCATGGTCGAGCAGATCCACAAGAGGGTCACCGACCTTGAGTCTCTCTCACGCCTACAGAAGCAAGTGGAGGAACTTACTGAGAATGTAGCTAAGATGAAGCTACCTGCCCCTTCTGCACCACCCGCACCTGTGCATAGAGTCCATCTTGTATAGGAGCAGGCACCGGGGCCTCAAAGTGGCTGGGTGGAGGATCAGACTTACACCCAGAAGGACCAGCATGTACCCCCACAAGTGGAGACTGGATACGAGGAGCCTCCGCAGGTGTTCGAGATCAACGGGCTGTGGTACAGCCGTGACCCCGTCAGCAGACAGTCGGGGATGGGGAATGGTCATCCTCACTGACCTACCCCAGCTTACCAAGGAACCAGCTCCATCCCCGCACCGTGCTTTGTTCAGTCCAGGTCCGAAGAAGGGTACCAGCCTCAACAGCACCACCACCAGCAGCGCACATTTTAGCAGGGCCAGGCACCGTCCCACCAGCAGCAGCAGTATCGGCATGGCTAGCAGGGCCAGTACAAGACCTCATCCGCAAGTCAGCATCAAGCCCAGCCCACCGAATTGGAGTCCCTCACCTTGGCGATCCAGACCCTGTCTGATAGGGTCCAACAAATCTAGAATGACTATCTGGATATGAGAACCGATCTGAATCATGTCTCTCGTACCCAGAATCAACAGATGATGCCAAAGACCCCAATTCCCGCACAGGTTCAGGACAACCCGAACAGCATAACCCATGTCCAGAATCGACCTCGTGATCAGGTATATTATTCAGATAATTATTTATCTGAACATGAGATCCTTTCGTATGATAATTTGAATCATATGTCCCTCAGGAGCGGAAGGACCGTGACCATACCTGATCGGGCACGGGCACCGAAGGAAGGAGCCGCCAAGTCTCTACCTGAGGAGAACTTGGAGGAAGAAGAGGAGCAGCACCACCATCACCATCGGCAGAAGAAGAGAACGTCTGAGTCCTTGAAGCAGCAATCCCGCATCAGCAGAGAGTCCGACGGAATCGATGAAGAGCCCGCACCTCCATCTGAGGAGGACCGTCAAGAATTCACAGATGATGCATCACCGGTTTCGCCTCAGCATTTTTCTTTCAGTCAGAGTCAGAGTTCGAGTCTGTTTAAGAGTCCGAGTCGTGTACAGAACTCAGTTCCAGATTTCAATGAAAATATTTCAGTTTCGGAACATGAGTTGGAGTCAATAATCTCTTTCCCCCGAGCTCTCAAGGGTGGAAAGAAGAAAACTAAAAAATCCAAAAAGATGACACTGAGATGGCAGAGTTCTGCAACAAACACATCAAGGTCACAATCCCTTTTGATAAGTACGTGGAAATGACTCCTGCATTTCAAAAATACCTTAAGGTGAGATGCACACCTAATCGGGTTAGCAGGAAGACCAAAAGCCGTGTTGAGAAACACGTTCTATCAGTAGCCACGACTTGTGCAATAAAGAACTCGTTTCCAAGGAAACGAAGAGACATGGGTGCACACTATGTAGTGAGTCATGTTGATGACATCGCGTTTGCACGCACTCTCCTAGATAACGGTTCCTCAATTAACTTAATGCCTACATACCTCTATGAGCGGCTTAATCTCGGACCTCTTAGGAAATCTAGAGCCCTCCTGCAGTTCGCTGATAAATCAACCAAGAGGTCCCAAGGAGAATTGAGGAATGTTGTGATTAAAGTCGAGGGGCAGGAATACATGGTGGACTTCACTATCCTAGATATGGAAACCCCTCGTAATTGGAGAGACTCCCAAATCATCTTAGGCATGCCCTTCCTCAGGACAGCGGGGGCCTTGTTTGATTACAAGATCGGGAAGATCCAGTTCCAAACTCCAGGCGGAGATGAGGAACTTGAGATGAATCAGACCAGATGGCAGAGACCGAATTCCAAATCCAGCACCGAGTACTCTTCAACCTAAGCAGACTGCGATCATGCAGACACAGTTGGGCCATGGAGACAGAACCCAGCCAGCACCGATGAGTCCCTCCCCTTCGGAGATGATCACGTGCATGAGTCAGTTTGCGAGGTCCTCAGAGACGAGTACAACTCTGAACATGCATCGCCCTACATCTTCGATGACTTAGAGGCCCAGTTGGGCCTGTCAGTCCTTACCTCTTTAGGACAATCGGATGATGAGGATGACGAGTCGGACGAGGCTTTTTCCGATTGCATGGAAACCTTTGACGATCCAACTCCAGAGCCGTATAACTTGGTGGCAGCAATTACAGAGAAAGATCCAGCCACTTCCAATACCGAACCAGATTCGATTGAGCTAGACTTCCTAGACGATCACACTATACCTGAGCTCAAACCTTTATCCACAACACTGAAATACGCCTTCCTTGCTGGTTAGGACAGGAAATTTCCGGTCATCATCAGTTCACGATTGACCGAGGAGCAGGAATCTCGCTTGCTAGAGATTCTGGAGAAAAACCGCAAGGCGATAGGCTGGAGCATTTCCGATCTCCACGGGATAAATCCCGTTCTGTGTTCGCACCATATCTACTTGGAGAATGAAGCCAAACCCTCTCGTGAATTCCAACGTCGTTTGAATTCACATTTATGAGAGGTCGTGAAGAAGGAGATAGAGAAATGGTGAAACGCGGGTTTTCTTTATCCCATCTCCGACTCTAAATGGGTGGCCCCAATCCATGTCGTCCCGAAAAAGTCGGGAATTCAAACGACCACCAATGAGGACGGACAGGAGATCGTGACGCGAGTGCCCATGTCGTGGCGCGTCTGTGTGTATTACATACGCTTGAATGCCGCGACGAAGAAGGATCATTTCCCTCTGCCGTTCATTGATCAGATCTTAGAGAGACTAGTGGGGAAAGAATTCTTCTATTTCTTGGATGGGTTCTTGGGCTACAATCAAGTAGCCATAGCTCCATAGGACCAGGAAAAGACCACGTTCACATGCCCCTTTGGTACCTATGCTTTCAGGCGCATTCCCTTTGGGTTATGCAATGCTCCAGGTACTTTCCAAAGGTGCATGATTGCTGTATTCGTCGAAATGGTCAGCGAATTCCTGGAAGTTTTCAAGGATGACTTCTCGGTCCACGACGATTCCTTCGATTCCAGTCTTAGGAATCTGGACCGAGTCCTCAAACGATGTTGTGAGGTCAATCTGGTGCTCTCCTGGGAGAAAAGTCACTTCATGGTGACGGAGGGCATTGTGTTGGGGCACGTCATCTCCAAGAGAGGAATGGAGGTTGACCCTGCTAAGGTGGATGTGATCAGACGACTCCAGCCACCAACCAACATCAAACACTTGCGGTCGTTCCACGGGCATGTTGGATTTTATCGGAGATTCATTAAGGATTTTTCTAAGAATGCCCGACGGCTAACTAAGATTTTAGGCAAAGACATGGAGTTTGTTGTTGATCACAAATGTCTTGAGGCTTTTAAGCTATTACAAGGAATGATCATGGACGCACCTATCCTACAAGCCCCAGATTGGTCTCTACATTTTGAGATCATGACAGACGCCTCAGACTTTGCTGTTGGGGCTGTGTTAGGACAGAAAAGGGATGGCGTCCCGTTTGCACTTCACTACGCAAACAAAGTGCTTGATACCGCTCAGCGTAACTATACAGTTACGAAAAAGGAGATGCTTGCGGTAGTGTTTGCCTTGGACAAGTTCAGATCCCACTTAATTGGATCCAAGGTAATTGTGTTCACTGACCACACGGCACTGCGATACTTGATGGAGAAGAAGGACGCGAAGGCGCGTCTTCTTCGATGGATTTTACTTATCCAGGAGTTTGATTTGGACATCCGTGATAAACCTGGAAAGAAGAACATAGTAGCCGATCATCTCTCTCGTCTCGAAGATCTTAATACTTCCGAGGATTCACCTATTCTAGACTCCTTCCCTGACGAGTCGATTTTTATTGTCGACTCACTCCCATGGTATGCCAACATCGTGAACTATCTTGTCTCCAAGAAAGTTCCCGAAGATTGGCCCAAGAGCCAATCGACCGACTGAAGTCGAATGCTAGACACTACCATTGGGAGGATCCGATCCTTTTCTTCGAAGGACCAGATTGTGTCTGGAGATGATGTATTCCTCAGGAGGAATACCAGAGTGTTCTTTCTTTATGCCACAGCTTGGAGGCAGGAGGACACCACTCCGGGAAGAGGACTGCATGGAAGGTACTTCAGTGTGGCTTTTACTGGCCGACTCTGTTTCGCGATGCCATCACCTTCGTGAAGTCGTGCCCAGTATGTCAGAGAATGGGAGGAACCGTTGGTTCCAAGGATGAGATGCCTATGCAGCCTGTCCTCATTTGTGATGTCTTTGACGCTTGGTGCATCGATTTCATGGGCCCATTCCCTGTTAGCCACGGATTCGAGTACATCCTTCTTGCGTATCAAGATGGGTGGTGGCTATCCGACCTGAGCCACAGACAGCAGGACTATCTGTAAATTCATCAGAGAGCACATCAACTCTAGGTTCGGGATCCCCAAAATGATGATATCAGATGAGGGTAGCCACGTTGTAAATCGGGAGGTGAAGAAACTCCTGAAGGACTACGGCATCGAACACCGTGTCGTAAGTCCTTACCACTCACTAACCAATGGTATGGCTGAGGTGTCGAATCGGGAGGTGAAGACTATATTGCAAAAGCTTGTCCGCCCAGACAGGAAGGACTGGTCTCAGATTTTTGGATCAGGTCCTATGGGCGTATAGGACAGCTTACAAGACACCGTTAGGAACTTCCCCATTCCGAATGGTATTCGGAAAGCCGTGCCATTTGCCCGCAGAATTAGTGCATAAATCAGAATGGGCAATCAAGAAGGTCAACTGGAACACACACCTTGGGCAGAAGCAGAGAGAAATGGATCTGAATGAGCTTGTGGAAGTCAGAAACCGTGCATATGACAATAGTTTGGTGTACAAGGACAAGGTGAAGCGTTGGCATGATAGATATATCAGACGAAAGACCTTTTTTCCTGGACAGAAGGTATGGTTGTTTAATGCTAGGCTGAAGATCTTCCAAGGCAAGTTGAAGTCCAATTGGACAGATCCATTTGTCGTCCGTACGGTGCATGATAGTGGATGTGTCGAGATCTCAGATCTCGCAGATGGCGCACCGATATTCCTAGCGAATGGACAACTGTTGAAGCACTTCGTCGAATCCAATGAGCAGTTAGTCCATGTAGAGGAGATTGTATTTATATGCGAGACAGATTCAGCAGATACACCTCGAGCCGCGTATGAGACCTTGCAGCAGTGAGCTCTAGCCATCAGCAGCATCTTGAAAGATTCAGACCAACTCACTTGTTTATATCATCATTCCTGTACATTCTGTCCTTTCTCCCCCACGACTCTAGTAACCCATCCCGCCTTATTAAATCACTATCTTGGACTATACTTAGGATGACCAGATCACATTGGTCCTCATACTCACTTCCGTCCTATATTTAGGCTGACTTGAGCCTAAGTATAGGGGGGACCGATGCCCGCATTGTATACTCATCCACCTCTCTTCTTGACCTCATCCGCCCCACTTTTTGACTTTCTTCTACACTTAGGCTGCTAGAGCCTAAGTATCGGGGGGCCGATCGATTTCTATACATTTTCCATTCTCTTTAGCTCTCCTACGCTTAGCATGAGCTATGTCTTTTTCCTCGTTTTTCATGCTCTGAGGACATAGCACAAGCTAAGTATAGAGGGGCGTCTATATATTACATATATACTTTACCCATAGCTCGCACTTTCGCATATTTTCGCGTATCTCTTGTATATATTTTACAATAATTATGGGTGGGTAAAAATTTGAAAAAAAAGAGGCTTCTTATTTACTCATGCATATCATCTCTGCATCTGAAAAGAAAAGAAAAAAGAGTCTTGCATTTACATTCATCTACATAGCATGTCATCTGCATCTCATCTGCATATCTTGCATATGCAAAGTGAAAAGCTAGTGGGTTCTGAACCAAGTTATGAGTAGATGTTGAGGAAGGACTTGATTTGACCTTAATCCACCTAATTTCAGAGGAACCTTATAGGAAGTGGAGTTAAGATCTCTCAGGTCAAGTGACTTAATTCTTTGAGTCCACAAGTCTATGTTCACATGTCATCTTGATTAGTCTAAGCAGAATATCTCGTGCATACGCATGATTCTTATAGACAGTGACCTAACTTGGACAAGCACAATGCACGTAGCTCTTCATGGATGAGGTGGTGAGGAGGTAGAATCCTTTAGCTTGGAGTAGCACACGGGTGGAAACATCCGTCCTCCTCTAGGGAGGGTAGTGCATCTCAACCTAGTCTGGTGGTGTTGACATCTAAGGACGGGATGCTGTGGGTTGCAATAATGCTTCAAAAGAGGGATAGTCTACTGGTTCAAGAGGAAGAACTCCTGATGTACATGCTGCACCTTGTATTAAAAAAAATGCAAAAACTCCAAAAAAATCAGACAGGTCCAAGTGAAAATAAAATACCTATCGGAGTATGTATATTAGCAAAGAAATGCAGCTGGATGACTTGGCTACACTGGTCAGGCATCCCGGGATAGGTAGCTACACTGGCTACCGTCCATTCTTATCTCCACCCCCTCCTCTTGAGCTGGTCGCACTTGAACTTAGAAGGGAATACCCCGCTCCTCGAGGAAAGAGTTACTGGACCGGGTTATTGAGTTACCTTGTTAGAGGAGGCTGGTTCTGAGCCATTTCTGATGTGGAGAGTTACATCTCACTTACACAGTACAAGTAAGAATCATAGTCATCAGAAATTTGCGTTTGAGGATTTGTTTTGACCTGACTATTGAGGAGTCTTGAATAGAAGACTTGTGGAACTTGAAGTCTGTTAGGTCTTAAGTTCAGGTCCCAATAAGGTTCCGCCACACAATTAATCCAAAAGTCGAGTCAAGCTCCATTTTCAACTTTTGTTCATGACCTTGGTATGGAACCCAAAATCATTTCACTCTTGCATTTCATTTAGTTGCTTGGGGACGAGCAAGGTTTAAGTATAGGGGGCTGATGAATTTGTGATTCATTACTCTAAAAGTTGAAAATAGAGTCTTGTTCCTGAGAAAATAACAGCATATTTCCCTTTATAATGCATACTTAACATTCATGCATGCATTCATAATATTTGCATTTTAGCATTCACATTTGCATTAAATAAGAAGCCAAGATCACTTGTAAAATATCCACCTATAAAATAACACCTCCCTTATAACATATACAGCTTTAGTTATTAATATAAGGAAGGAAGTCAGAGATCTCCTTTGTAAAAGCACCCAATAAAGCCCTAGAACCTTTGGATCTTAAAATGCCCATATTCCCTCATACAGCCTCCAAAATTGGTCTACTCACTTTCAAGTAATACACATTCAAAGACCTTTAAAATGAGACTAATTTCATCCAATTTGGAGCTCGTAGGAAAAAGTTGAGTTTTTGGACCTCTATGTATACTATATATGTGTATATTTGTATTCCTATATTTTTGTGTCATATTTGACTTCATCTTCGTCTCTGGTCAACATGAAACTTGTAGATCTCATCGAGATCTACAACTTTCATGTTTTGATTTTTTCCAAATTCGGCCTCCTTCTCTCTCTAAACTCATTTCTACTCTCAACCACTCACAGTTGGCCACGTGGAGCCCTCTGATTGCGCCACGCGGCCCGCTCCCCTTGCCTTTGCTGCCCACACCCACAGCCGTTGGATCTTCATCGCGATCCAACGGTGGCGCCACCTCCACGTACACCCTTCATCACCAACCCTTTGATCAGAGTCCCCTTCTCATCTGCACCGCCCGTGCGCGCCTCACTCAGAACACGCCACGCGTCACTGTGAGCATCGTTGGATGCAGGTCTAAGAACTTTAATCATCACCGCCCAATCCTCCATCAAGTTCAGCCGTTTGATTATCACCCATCTTCCATCTCAGTCGCCACCTCCGCCTGCCTATGCACCTGATGCGTGGCGCATTGTGCACCATTTGATCACGCCTGTGATGCCTTGATCTCCACCATTCATCTCCACTTTAATTGCCATCTTTGGATCAAGCACTGGACTGTATCAGAACCGCTCGTTAGCGCCGCTCCCACAACTCACCATGTGGCACACCGCTAACCCTCAGATCGCCTCGCCTCAGATCAGATCCAAGCTGCTCTATAGCGCCTCGCTCTAGACCGTTGGATCACAAGATCCAACGGTTGGGAACCCATCTTCTACCTTCGGCCCCCTCTCTCCCACGATCTCGATCTTGCATGAGACGTCGCCCCCTTTCTATTCTCGGCCCCACTCCATCCACACTCTCTGATCGCCAACACCACCACGATGGAGACCACTCCTCCCTCATCCTCGCCAGCTCCCTCACTCACCACAACTCCCACCAGAGTCGCCCCACGACGACCTTGAACCTCGCCTCGTCACCAGCTACCCTGTCACCCTAGCCCTATAAATTAACCATCTCCGGGCACTGTCACGCCCATCCTCCATTCCAGAGAGCTTCCCTGAGCTCCGACCTTCCAATTGGTGATAGCGATTAGACGAATCGTTGAGCGAAGAAGGGATGTCTTCTTCGACGAGATCCACGGCCAACTCCGCCGTGCTGCAGCCTCCCTCCGCGAAGCTGCCCGAGCTCAGGCCTCTACCGACCTTCGAGCGACGACCAGGAGCTCAAACCTGAGTTCCATTCCCCAGGTAGCTTCCTCAATTTCCCTCCTGATCTTCTTCTTATTTTTCTTTTTTTTTCTCCGATTTAATTCACCCTCCGCAATCATCTTCTTGCTCCACCTTCATCCCTCCGAGCTTCGCGACTGAGCTCTGATCTTCACTCTACACTTCACCCCCTCCGACGACGCACTTCATCTTTAATCGACGCCAGCTCCGCCACCTCGGCGGAGCACCATCATCGAACACCCCCCACTCCTTCATAGGCCTTGCATCTAGTTCCCAGCAACTCCACGAGCAGTTTCCGTGCTTCTGCTATCCTCTAATCCCCTGCAGGTGACATTCCTTTGATTGGCCGAAAGCTCGTCGAAGCTCCCTTCGAGCTTCATCGTCATTGAGCTACAACGCTCCTCCTCCGCTCCTAAGGCCACCGGAGGCTTCGCCACTTTGCCCTGCATCTTCCCAGCTACGTCACAGTCCCCCGCGAGCTTCGCCGACGCCTGCAGGACCGGGCGGAGCAAGCCCAGCTTCGTCGGAGCCTCGCCTTCTCCTCCGCAGGAGGCGAAGGGCCGTGGGGGAAGACGTTCAGCCACCGTTCGATCATCTTGATCGAATAGTCAGAATCACGCCACGTCACGTCGCGAAGCAGCCGTAGGACCATTCTTGATCCCACGCATCTGGTCACGCCACGTCGCCATCATCCGGAGCATCCCAAGGCCGTTGGATCCTCTTCAATCTGACGGTTGTTGATCAGCCACGTCACCGCTTCATCGCGCTCCAGGTGTCGTTGGATCAATCTAGATCCAACGTGCACTGATCGACCACGCCTTCGCCTCAGGAACCAATCATCGCCGTTGGATCACTTGCGATCTGACGGACGCATCATTGCCACGCGTCTTCAGCCAACAGCCGTTGGATCGCCCTTGATCCAACGGTCCAGATCATGCCACGACATCCGATACGAGCCTCTTCCCCGACCTCTAGGCTCGGATCCCCGAAGCTTCTCCGAGCCTTCCTCCGAACCTCCAGAGCAGCCGAGCCAACGCCCGAGCCTCCACGTCCTCCGAGCCTAGGGTACCCCACAAGAGGAGCACGTGCGGCCTGGGCAAATTGCATTAAGGTCCCTGGAAGTTTCTGAAATTACAATTCAGTCCCTACGAAGCACCCCACGTGAGGAGCACGAGCGTCTGTGGAGAATTTGCATTCCACCCCCCTACATTCTAGGTAATTGCATAAAGGTCCTTGTCAGCATATTTTATTTTGAGCAATTTTTAATTCCTGTATTGCTTTTACACCCCTGTCTTTGCACGCATATTTAGGTGTCCATATTTCATCATTTTTAAATTCCAAAAATTGCATGTTGTAGTTTAACTTGTCCTTTTCTTATGTGATACGTGTTATATTTTTGTGATATCTGTGGAATTTTTAATCAATTAATTGGTTCATTTCTGTAATATTTTGCCCAATTTAACCTTTTAATTAATAGTAATTTCTCTATGACTCCAAAAATTCCCAAAAAATCACATTAGCTCTAGGATAAGTAGATGCACCTTGCATAAAAATTTCATCTCAATTGCACGTGTTTCGAGGCCTAAATAAATTATTTGGTGAAATTCTCAATTTATTTTTAATAGGTTCATTTCACATCAAAATTAAGGTCTGATAATTTTCCTGGATTCGTCATCTTTAGATTTATCTAGGATAATGTTTATTTCCAAAAATATTGCGATTTGATATTTATTAAAATTAAATTAGTCAAAATCACCCTGCATTCATTGTTAATTCATAGTTACTTCATTTAGTGTCAGAAAATTCCAAAAAAATAGGGTAGCTTAATTTCATCATAATTCATCATCTGGCCAAGTTTCAACATTTTTGGACTTCATTTGAACACTTATCTGATTTAATTTTAAAACTAGCCTGATTTTGCATGTGTCCTGCATAGAAAATTTAAAAAGAAAAAAAATATTCCCTCTGAAAGTCTAACACTTGGATTTCGATAAAAATTCACCTAAGGAGACAACTGCCTCCCCGAGTTCGACCTTGGACTCCCAAGTAAAAAAAGTTGCCACTCGAAATTAATTTGTAAGTACAAAAATTAAAAGTGGTTTTTGATTCGCTCTCGTTATCCAACTGCAACGAACATTGGCAATTAATTTGGACATTATCTTGCTCGAATTAACAAAAATTAACTAGGGTAGCGGGAAGCGTTATCAGTGATGTGAAATCGAAGCTCGCCGGAGCGAGCTCCGGCGTGGTGAACGGTAAAGGCAAATGTGGGGGTGTCGGTCGAAAGGAAGATGGCCAGATTATCCTAAGGCTATAGGGAATAAAAACAAGCAAAAAAAATGAACAAAAAGCAGACCTCAAGGGATAGAAGCCCAAGATGGATACCTCGACGGCCATCGATCGGAGATGGGGTGAAAGCTACTCCCGGCCCTCGCCTGGCCTCGCACGAAGGAGCTGGAGATCCCCCTATCACAGGGATCGATCCAGAGCTCCAAAGTGAGGGTTCAAACTCGGGGCAAAAGGGTTCATGGAAGAATGGGGGTTTTGGGTCGTTTTTGAAAAGATGGTGATGGAGTTCCCTTTGAGACGAGGTCACGGGTGGAACATAGATGATCTGCTCAAGAGATGTGGTCGGCGTGGATCACGGATGAACAGTGATGAAAAGTCAAGAAGACGACGTTACCAATGGAGGAGAGGAGCGAGCTCCAAAATAGGGAGAAAGGGGAAGAAAAATGCATGTCCAGAGGTCACAGACCTGCGGCCATGGAGTTGACCCCCGGTCAACGGGTGGCGTGGCCTGATTGGGCCACGTCATCCGCAAAAAGACAAAAAATAAATAATTGATTTGTAAATTAAATTAAAAATAATAAACGATTTTATTAATTAGGTTATTAAATAAAAATGTTTATTATTTTATAAATTGATTTATTTTGATTTTTAATTTTTTTAGGGGTCTAAAAATACAAGTTACCTTTTATACCCTTTGTAGGTATCTATATCTATATAATTAAGTATTTTATTTTTATTTTGTGAATTTAATTTATTTATTTTTGTTTATTATTTTATATATTTCTAAAGTATTTCTATACACTTAAATATATTTGTATTTTATTTGTCTGATATATTTTTATTTTATTTTTCTGATATATTTTGTACACTTAATAAAATACAAGTGTGAATTATGCAGGTATGTATAAAGGTATTATACCTATGTATGCTCTATACAAGTATTTTTTTGTGTTTTATTTAGGTTTTTATTCTGATTTTAATGTACAAATATATTATAATTAATATTTACAAAATTATAAAAATATAAAATAATAAAAATAATTAACAAATAATAAAATGAATATTTTAATCTATACAAGTATACAATAGGGGTCCAAAACTCAACTTTCAAACCGTAGCTCCGCCAAAGCGAAACCACTGCCATTAAATAGCTTATTTTAAACTATATACAATTAAAGGTGAGTTTGATGTATTTGGAGTTTTTATTTGGGAGATACAGGTCTGGGAATTTGGGATTCTGGATTTTTATTCAGATCATAACTTTTTATCTGTAATTATTTTTGAGTGAAATAAAATTTGTATTTTTATTTATTTAATTATCTACAACTTTTATGTACAAAGTTTCTTTATTTGAGGTATAAAAATTGGAACAAAAAATAGCTCCCAAAATGAATAAAGAATGAATAAAATGAAAGGTATTTTTGTATTGTATTTTGGCCCTTATCTCCCCCTACTTTATTCCTTGTCGACCTAGTCATCGAGATGACTAGATCTCGGGGTTTCGGGTCATAAAATATTTACAATATTTTATTCTTTTTCTTTTCTTTTCTTTATTCTATAATTTTGGCTTTAAAAACCGTATTTTATACACTTTTCACACACATATGCATGAATGCTAAAATGCATGAATTAATGCTATTTACACGCATTTACTAGGGTTTTTAAGGCCAAAATGACAGAATAAAGATGATGAAACGTAGATTCATCATCCTCATATACTTGCCTTTGCTAGTCCCTAGCAAACACTTATGCAATAAGTGCAGAAAAAGAAAAATAAAGAAAAGAAAAAGAAGAAAGATGGATGAAGTTTAATGATCAAACTTGTCCTCACAAAATCAAAGTTTGGAGCTTAAGTCGGACCTTTGGAATTTTAGTGCGGGCGGAACCTTAATGAGAACCGGACTTGAAATTCAACAGCCTCCGAGAATCCCAAAACTCTGCCCAAGTCTCCTCAATAGCCAGGTCAGAAATATCTCAACTCATACGCAAACCCTTACGACTATGAATCTGACTCGTACAATGTAAGTGATGGTGGCTCTCCCCAACTAGAATGGCAAAGAGACTGACTTCTCCAACATGACAACCCAATGATTCTCCAATCCAATAACTCCTTCCTCGAGGAGCGGGGTATTCCCTTCTAAGTTCAAGTGGCAACCAGCTCAAGAGGAGGGGGTGAAGAGAAGAATGGATGGTAGCCACTGTAGCTACCTATCCTAGGATGCAAGACCAGTGTAGTCAAGTCATCGAGCTGCAGGCTCACATGATTTGACTTTGATTCTCAAGCTTGCTTATTGACTTTACAACATATGTACATACTTTTGTAGGCATTTTATTTTTGTACAAGCCTGTCTTCTTTTTTTTCTTTTTTTTTGAAATACTATTCATAGCAGCATTTACATAGGGAGTTTTCCTCTTGAGCCAGTAGACTATCCCTCTTTTGAATCTTTATTGCAACCCACACTCTCCTATCTTTATAACTCTCATCACTGAATGGGTTGGGGTGCACTTCCCTCCCTAAAGGAGTACAAGTGTTTCCACTTGTGTGCGTCTCATACCGGCAAATCCAATCCCCTCACCACTCCAATTGAGTTGAGCCATGTGAAAGGTGTAGGTGTCCAAGTTAGGTCATTATCAACAAGAGTCGTGTGTGTGCTTCGAAATACTCTACTTAGGCAGTCAAGAATCCATTGAACCAAGTCTCGTGATCCTCAAAGAATTAAGTCAACTAGACCTGAAGTACCTCAAACCCAGTTCTTATAAGTTTCCTAATGATTAGGTAGATTTTAAAGTCCAATCAAGCTCCAATCTTCGGATTTTATTTAGACTCGTTCAACTATCAAACTCAATCCGAAAAATACTCTTGCTATGCAAATGATATGCAGAATGCAGAAAATATTTTTGTGATGCAATTTTTAAAGATTTTGAACTCTTTATGGATTTTGAGAAGATGATGCATATGTATTTTTTTGTTCAAAGAGATTTTTCAAATGTTCTCGGATTTTAATTTTGCAAATATTTTTGGGATTTTTGAAAACAAAAAGATTTTTGGCTGAAAACTAGGTTAAAATATTTACACGGGAGTGCTTCTTATATCTACAAGAAAATGGATTTTAAGAATTTACAAAGGTAAGTGATCAATTTTATAGGTATATATAGTGGATTTTTGGTGTGATGTATGTATTCCTCAAACTTATTTGACACAGGGTTTTCAAACAATTTTGAAAACTATAGTCCAAAATAATTTTTACAAACCTTTTTACAAACATGTACACACATTTGAAAATCATTTTGCAATGTTTTTCAAACAGTATAGATAGATTTTTCAAAATATTTTTGCAACCATTTTTCAAACCATTTGCAAATCATTTTTCAAACATTTTATTTCACATAAAGAAAATTAAATTTTCAAACAAAATATTTTTACAAAGGTTGAAAACATGTAACAAAACGTTTTCCAAATAGTTTTCAAAAGATTTTTCACAAAGATTTTCAAACTATTTTCAAACATTTTACAAAAAACATTTTCACCTGATTTATTAATCAGTAAATACAAAAAGAATTTGAGGAATGATAACATCTTTTTATTACAGTTTTTAATGAATTTTTAAGAATTATTAACCATATTTATTACAAAAATACGAAAGTACGAGTTATGGCTAAAGTATATACGTAGTATATACGACCCCCCTATACTTAGCTTGAGCTATGTCCTCATAGATCAGAGAGAAAAGAGAAGACATAACTCGTACTGAGTATAGGAAAATCTAAAGAATAAACGATTGAACGAATGAACCAATGAGAAGTTGGCGTCCCCCCTATACTTAGGATCAAATAATCCTAACTATAGCAGACTGTACACAAAGCAGGGAGGGTAAAGGGTGGGAATGAACAGATCGTACTCAGATTGTCTCCCCCTATACTTAGGGTAAGATATCCCTAGGTATAGACAAGAAGAGGAGACAATGGAGAGGATCGAAAAGAATGAAAGAAACTCGGGGTGCACACCCCCCTATACTTAGGACAAAGAACGTCCTAAGTATAGAAGACTAACAAAAAGGGGCAGAACCTTTCGGTAGATGAAGAAGATAGAAGAGGAAAAGAAGAAAAGAAGAAAAGAAAAAAAGAGATGAAAATGGAAACGAGATCAGACGATGGAAGAAGATAGAGAAGGATATACACATCACTCCCCCTATACTTAGGGTAAAAGAAGCCCTAAGTATAGGCAACAACATGAATGATAAGACGGAACGATGAATGAACACTCGGCTCGTCCACCCCCCTATACTTAGGACACAGTACGTCTTAAGCAAGGCAAACACGAGAATGGGTGGACGAGCAATACAGAAGATAGATAGAGATATACGAGAGGGAATATACAACAGAGATGGATGTACAGATGATCAAGAAGGTTGAAAGCGAACCTTCTTGCGGGACTGCTGAGGAATAGATCTGGTGTGGTGCAGGTCGTCATCGGGGTCCACCGTGGACAGAAGCCGATCAGGGTCGACAGAGTGTAAATCCTCGATGGTCCTATGGTGTGAAGGCACAGACGTGGGAGTGGAAGAAGTGTGGTCAGGTCTGGCCTTGGGAGTCTCGCTGATATCGAAGTAAAATGGGACAAACTCATCATCATCGGAACAAATGTAATCAGAGTCATCCGACGAGGTGTCATCCAGGTCAAAACCAAAAGGCACGAACTCATCAGTGGAAGTAGTCGAACTATGTTCGTCCTTTATAATCTCAACCGGATCAATTTCTCATCAAAAGGCCCAAATTCTCGAATAAAAGCAATCAAATCAAATTCGGCCTTTGGCTCATCAGTATCTACGTGAACAGAAGCAGACTCATCAATGGAAGTAGTCAAAACATGTCTATCCTGTCTGGTCTCTAAATCAGCCCTCCGCTCAATGGTATCGATCGTGTAAATCCCGTGGATGTCATCAACACATCGCCAATCACAGGAAGCCGAAAATCCAAGGTCTATGCTTTCCGAGCCTTCCTCCTTGGAGAGGAATTCTTGGGTCTCATTATCGGTCATAAAGAAAGTCTCTCTGATATCCACATATAGATCATAGGCCTCAGGGTCAGCCAGAATAGGTGTGGTCGCATCAGATGCAGGTCTCTGGTCAACAGTCTGTGTGGTGATCAACACTTTACTTTCGCCAGTAGGACGGAAGCGAACCTCTCCTGATCCCTAATCAATAACGACCCTCGCAGAGGCGAGGAATGGTCATCCTGGGATGATTGGAGAGTGCTCCCCTGTGGAGGTCTCCATGGGCAATACGACAAAGTCAACATGGTAGCTCATGCCCTGAATCGAGATGACGACGTTTTCAAGGATACCCTTCGGCCTCTTTATTGATCCATCAGCAAACTGTACGATCATCCTGGTTTTCTTGATAGGCCCTAGGTGAAGAGACTGTAACAGCAAGAAGGGTATGATGCTAATCGAAGCACCACCGTCTAGGAGAGTGTGATCACAAGTGAAGACAGAGATGGTGCAGCTAATGAAAGGTGTGGCAGTGTCTCTCTTCTTGGGAATGGGACGATGTGAGATGGCATGGGCAGTGGCCATGGTCAAGATATGACGCTCAGATCTGCTCCTCCGCTTTCTCTTCTGGGGAAGAGGAGTAGATAAATTGGTCATGGCCTGCAGAAGTGGGCACAGATGATCTCATGAATGGTGGCCACCACTTCAGGTTCAGTCAACAATTTTTTTATTTTTTGGACCTCCTCCATACAAGGGAGGAAGTCGGAATCAGCATCTACACGAGGCATGCCAAGAGCAGTCTGTACAGCGGCATCCTCAGGGTCAAAGGTGGGACAGGGTGTGAGAGGTTGTGTGGGTAAATGATATGGCAAATGGTACCTCTCTTCATAGTCTGAATCAGCCAAAGGTCTTCCGAACTTTTTTTGGTTTTTTAAATTTTTCTCATTTTTTTGTATTTTTGGCGATTGCAAGCTCTCATGGAAATCCTCGACTGAACCCATATCACCAAATGGTGGAGTATCATGGTCGCTCTTATTTGTACTAGTGAGGTGGTCAATCCTCTGTCTCATCTGATCCATCATCTGGGTTCCATGAAAGGTGACTCCAACAGGTCAGACTTGGGTGGATGTGAAGGTGGAGAATACGGAGGTGGAGGTGGGTGTGGGTAGAAGTCCGAGGTCTGATGCTGTGGCTGAGGCGGGTATGTACAAAAATCAGAAAAATAGGAGAATGGTCCTCCTAATAGAAGGGAGGTGGACCGACTGGAGTGAGCGAGGAATCCACAAAGTCCGGATAAAATACGCTCCAGGGGTCCATCTTGAAAACAAGAAGAAATGATCGGGAGAGCACGATGGTCAAATCAAGAAGTGAAGAAGAAAGGCGCAAATGCGCAGGGACAATCTAGAACGCACACAAAACAATCACAAGCAAAAATGAAACAAGACAAACCCTCAATTCACCTACTCAACTTGGTAGAGACCGTAAAATGCGGTCTTTTTATCTTGTCTGTTTTAGAGTTAGGTGAGAAGTCAAAAATTACACACACACTTAGGGGACTGAAATGGGATTTGGGCACTAGTCCTTAGGGTGTGTGTGAGCAAGTAAAAGCGAAGACAATGAGGGGATTACTCGCCCCAAGAGAAGATTTTTCTTTTTGATCGATTTTTAGGGTCAAGTATTGTTAACAGTCTCAATTTTATTGATTATCACTTTTTTTGGATTTTTAGTGAGAAATGCACACGCCTAACGAGGATTCAATTCCTTTAAGCACCTAGGTTGGCAAAATCAGATGGAGAGTCGGAAAAGCAATGGAAGCGGCAAATCAATGATGTATGCTAAAGAGAAATGCTCACCTTGCCTCCAGCACTCTACATGCAAGGATGCTCATCAGAATTGAAACTATTCTATATGCAAATGCAAAGCCGATGAAATCGCCCTAAGTGTGAGAAGCTGCTATTAGCGGGAAGCAGCACAAGTCGGTCACCGATCTTCAATCCAGGAGTCCGGTATAGTCTCATCCCTCCTCATCTCGACACATCGAGTTCAGGAGCAACGCTTGGCAGGGTGGGCTCGCGGCATGAAGGCTCGAAGATGATGAGGCGACTGTTTAAAGTTTTGAACTAAGTGCAAAGCGCACTATAGGTACATGCAAGATATTAAGGTGTTTGGTCCTACTCTATCGCCAAGCAATTCCTGCAGCTAAGGGCTCAATCACACAACAGAAATAAAACTAAAATCAAGAAACAAAATAAAAAAATGCGATGAAAAACATGAGAAAAGCTGCGGTGAGCCCCCAAGTGAACAATCACTTGGAAATTAGGCTCAAAAGTCCAAAGTTCGGGGGTACCTATATTATTACAAATTAAAGTCTCTCTCTAACTAAAATTACAGAAATAAATACAAGAAAATAAATGCAACAACTAAGGTGGATCTCGGGCTACAAAATTCCTCTTCGTCTCCTTGGTGCTCGGCTGGCAGATGCCGTCTTCACGTGTGTGCATAGGCGCATAGGGTGGAGCACCTCCCTCGATCAGCGATTCCTCGCACAAAGTCAACAAAAGAGAAGGTTAGACAGCTCAACAGATATATCAAAAATAAAGAAAATAAAATAAACATAAAAAGCCGTGAAAACAGAAAAATAATCACAAGCACAAGCAAAAAGCTGAACAACGCGCTGTTGCTCCCCGGCAACGGCGCCATTTGTTGAACCGAGAAATTCCACGGGTCTAAAGTAATCCACACAAGGTGGGATCACGATGTCGCTGAGGCAACCCGTAGGAAAATCACAAATTCAAACAACAATTAACCCACAACAATCAAATAAGACAATCAAAGTGAATGTGTGGAGTTAAAATTTATTATAACTCTACAACAAGATGTGTATAGGTGCAAGTATGTGTACAGGTCGAACACATGGAGCAGACAGGTAGAACAGGGCAAAAATGCACAAAATGTGTGAATGTGATGATTTGCCTATTGATGCTATTTTTTGTGGGTTTTTAATTTTATATATTTTTATTTTATTTTTAATTTTATATTTTTGTATTTTGATTTTTAATTTACTTATTTTATATTTTCTTTTTGTATTTTATATTTTTGTATTTTCTTTTTCTTTAAATAGGAATATATATACAAAATAAGAAAAGAAAGGAATTAGTATTTATAAAAATAGATAAAAATACTCAAAAATTAGGAAATAAAATGTTTTTGGCTTTTTTATATTTTTCTAATGTTTTTGTGATTTTTTAGATTTTTCCTAATTTTTGGTATTTTTCAAAGTAAAAAATACTAAAAACAGTGAACAAATTGAAAAGATTAAACTAAAATGGAGAAATAAAATAGAAAACAGTAACAAAAATTCTCCAAATTATTTTTAAATTAAAGACAACAAAATAAAGAAAATACAGGAAAAGAAAACACAATTTTTAGATTTTTGATGAATTTTACAAATTTTTATAAAGGTTTTTACAGTTTTATGATTTTTAGGGGTTTTATTTTATATTTTTTTATGATTTTTCGATTGAAATTAAAACACACTAAAATATGCAAAACATATTTTTTTTAGAATTTTCTGAGGTGTTTTTATAATTTTTATGTATTTTCAAATGCAAACAGTGTTGAAAACAAGTGTTTTTGAATTTTTATAAATAATAAAATGCTATAAAAATATAAAATAAAAATATGATGTTAAACTACTAAGCAACAGAGACCTATGATGATTTTTGGGGATTTTTTTGAGTTTTATAGAGGCACGTATTAAATACTAGAAACATAAAGAAAATGCATACATGTAGGGGCATTTTTGCGAATATGGAAAAGCTTGGGGGACTTACCGCAATTTTTACTCAAAATATATAACGCAAGAAATAATTCCCTGGACTGAAACTAAATATCCAAAGGTTCAAGGTTGCGCCTACAAAAAACGACCAGAGCCACGTGACACGCACGTGGTCGAGCGGGGATCTAAACGCAATAGTAAAAAACACAAGGACTATGATACAAAAACGCCAGAAAGTTTATAACTGCAATTGAATATTTTGCGACTAAAAGTTAGTATGCAAAATCCCCTGGGTACGCCTGCAAAAACGCCAAGTCACGTGCGGATATGCACGTGACCTAGCGGGGGGCAAATAGGAATATTACAAAACGGCGGGGGTCCAACGCAATTATTACAAAACTTCAGAACGACAAATGAAAGTTTACAGTTCTATTAATAAATACAAAAACTGACGGGTATAAATTGCAAAATTCCCACCTAAGGTGCGATCCAACGGCGGGAGCTTTCCCACTTATCCACGTAGCATGCTGGCGACGCCCGATACCCCTTCGTGAGCGGAGGGCTGAGATTAGATCCCAGCCCTGGATCTAACGGTGTTGGGTATCCTTAATCCGATGGTGGCTGCTTTTCCAGGAGAACTCGGCCAAATCAACGGCAGGGGAGGCACCAGGACGAACTCGTCAAGAACAGGTCCCCGGCGAGTTGTAGGACGGCGTAGCGCACTCCTCCGGCTGAATCGAGAGCTCCAAAATGGCCGGCTGAACTCCTGTGACGGTCTTCTAGCTCTCTAGCTCCTAGTGACGACAAAAGGGACCGGATCACTACAGAGCTCCTCCACGACATGGCGACGCTCCAGGGTACTCCGGCGGCTTCCAAAATCGCCCCCAAGCATATGTGAACACCTGAGACCTGCAAAAACAGTGAAGGCACGCACAGGCAAAAAGCCGCGGTCCCGCAAAGGTGTAGAACAAGGTGGTGATGTGAAATCAAAGCTCGCGGGAGCGAGCTCCGGCGAGGTGAACGGTGAAGGCGAATGTGGGGGTGTCGGTCGAAAAGGAAGATGGCCAGATGATCCTAAGGCTACAGTGAATAAAAACAAGCAAAAAATGAACAAAAAGCAGACCTCAAGGGCTAGAAGCCCAAGATGGATACCTCGACGGCCGTCGGTCGGAGATGGGGTGGAAGTTCCTCCCGGCCCTCGCCTGGCCTCGCGCGAAGGAGCTGGAGATCCCCTTGTCACAAGGATCGATCCAGAGCTCCAAAGTGAGGGTTCAAACTTGAGGCAAAAGGGTTCAAGGAAGAATGGGGGTTTTGGGTTGTTTTTGAAAAGATGGTGATGGAGCTCCCTTCGAGACGAGGTCACGGGTGGAACATAGATGATCTGCCCGAGAGATGTGGTCAGCGTGGATTACAGATGAACAATGATTAAAAGTCAAGAAGACGACGTTGCCAATGGAGGCTACGAGCGAGCTCCAAAATAGGGAGAAAGGGGAAGAAAATGCATGTCCAGAGGTCACAGACCTGGGGTCATGGAGTTGAGCCCCGGTCAACGGATGGCGTGTCCTGATTGGGCCACGTCATCTGCAAAAAGACAAAAATTAAATAATTGATTTGTAAATTAAATTAAAAATAACAAACGATTTTATTAATTTTAAGTTATTAAATTAAAAAATGTTTATTATTTTATAAATTATTTTATTATGATTTTTAATTATTTTTTAGGGGTCTAAAAATACAGGTTACCTTTTATACCCTTTGTAGGTATCTATATCTATATATTTAAGTATTTTATTTTTATTTTGTGAATTTAATTTATTTATTTTTGTTTATTATTTTATATATTTCTAAAGTATTTTTATACAGTTAAATATATTTTTATTTTATTTTTCTGATATATTTTGTACACTTAATAAAATACAAGTGTGAATTATGCATGTATGTATACAGGTATTATACCTATAGATGCTTTATACAAGTATTTTATTTTGTGTTTTATTTAGGTTTTTATTATGATTTTAATGTACAGATTTATTATAAGTAATATTTACAAAATTTTAAAAATAATTAATAAATAATAAAATGAATATTTTAATCTGTACAAGTATACAATAGGGGTCCAAAACTCAACTTTCAAACCGTAGCTTCACCAAATGCGAAACCACCGCCATTAAATAGCTTATTTTAAACTATATACAATTAAAGGTGAGTTTGATGTATTTGGAGTTTTTATTTGGGAGATACAGGTCTGGGAAGTTGGGATTCTGGATTTTTAATCAGATCATAACTTTTTATCTGTACATTATTTTTGAGTGAAATAAATTTTGAATTTTTATTTATTTAATTATCTACAATTTTCATGTACAAAGTTTCTTTATTTTGAGGTATAAAAAGTGGAACCAAAAATAGTTCCCAAAATGAAAAAAGAATTAATAAAATGAAAGGTATTTTTGTATTGTATTTTGGCACTTATCTCCCCCTACTTTATTCCTTGTCAACCTAGTCATCGAGTTGCCTAGGTCTCGGGGTTTCGGGTCATAAAATATTTACAATATTTTATTATTTTTCTTTTCTTTTCTTTATTCTATAATTTTAGCTTTAAAAACCGTATTTTATACACTTTCACACACATATGCATGAATGCTAAAATGCATGAATTAATGATATTTACACGCATTTACTAGGGTTTTTAAGGACAAAATGATAGAATAAAGATGATGAAACGTTATATATAAGGATTATACAAATTTATGGAAGATTTTATAGAGGATTTTATACACACGTTTTATATATAAGTTTTATATACATGTCATATAAAAGAGTTTTATATACAATAAAGAATTTTACAAGAGGGAAAATGATCAAAGTTTTTATACACATGTGGGTTTAACGAATATATATACATCCCATAATTTGTATCCCTTCTGACAAAAAAATTTACAAACATTATACAGGAAATAATTATACAACATATTTTTTATAGACATTTTAATTAATAAAAGCATGACTTTTGGCTAAAGTATATATACAAATATACAACACCCCCTATACTTAGCTCAAACTATGTCCTCAGAGTGGTCAAAGAGATACAACGGAAGACATAACTCGTGCTAAGTATAGAAAAGTAAAAAAGAATCATATAAAACAACAACTCAAAGAATATACAAAAAGAATAAAAGTCGGTAGTCCTCCCCTATACTTGGGATCAAATAATCCTAAGTATAGAAGACTGCACAAACAGGGAACACCGAGGAAGAGAATGAACAAAACCAATGACTCGACTCGTCCTCCCCTATACTTAGGGTAAAATATACCTAAGTAAAGAAAAGAATATCGTCAGGTTGAATGACAAGCGAGTGATCAAAAGAATGAAACGAAAATAAAAACATGAAAAAGACGGTATGAACAACATCGCTCCCCCTATAATTAGGGTAAGGGATCCCTAAGTATAAGCAACAACAAGAGTGATGAAACATGATGAATATGAACAATTCAAATCATTCACATCCCCTATACCTAGGATAGAGTAGATCCTAAGTATAGCGCGCGCGCACACACATGGAAAAGAGGTGAATGATAAAATGGAAGAAGAAGGAATAAAATGAAAGGATATGTACAAGGGAAAATCAACTCCTGTATCAATCACAAAAGATGTCAAATAGTCATCGTCCGATACTACAGATATATAATCAACCAGAACATGAATGCATCATCTAGATATGGCTTCAACAATTGTCTGTTCACAATAAATGATTGTGCATCAGATGACAACATAGATATGACAATACTACCATTATCACATACATCTCTCACAATGAATGTTCCTGACCATTTGCTTTTCAATTTTCCTAGAAATAACTTCAACTTAGCATCAAAGAACCCTACTTTCTGATCAGGGGAGAAAGTCTTCCTTCTAATGTGTCTATCATGCCAACACTTCATTTCTCCTTATACATGAGTGAGTTGTCATGCAAAATCTCAAAATTCCAACAATTTCTTCAGATCCAACTTCCTATTCTTTCATGTTCTCTCATAATCAAGATTGCATACACATAGTGCCCATAATGATTTGTGAATTAATTCTACTAGCAGGTGGCATGGCTTTCCATACACCAATCAGTAGGGAGACATATATAATGGAGACTTGTACATTGTTCGATAAGCCCATAGAACTGAGTCAAGCATCTGAGACCAGTTCTTTCTATCTGGATGTACAAGTTTTTCCAATATAATCTTGATCTCCCAATTAAAATCTCAACCAAGCCATTAGTCTGTGGATGATAAGGAGATGTTACTTTGTATTCAATAGCGTACTCCTTCACAAGTTTCTTCACTTCCTTGTTAATGAAATGGCTTCCTCCATCTCAAATAAGTATCTTGGGAATACGAAAGCACTCAATTATATGGTCCTTGAGAAAGGAATACACCGTACGACTGTCAGCGGCTCAGGTGGGGATAGCCTCCACCCATCGACTAACATAATCCTTGGCAAGCAGGATGTACTGATATCCATGATTGACAGGAAATGGGCCCTTGAAGTCCATGCCCCAAGCATAAAAAACATCAGAAATCTGTATTTATCTCAAGGGAATGGTATTTTTGGAACCAATAGTTCCTCCCAACTTTTGACAGTAAGTACATCCTCGAACATATTCTGTAGCATCCTTAAATAATGTTGGACACCATAGGTTGCTCTGTAAAATCTTAGTTGTCGTGTGCTTCCTCGAATGATGCCCACCTGAATCTAATTTGTGATAGTTCTCAAGTACACTAGGGTATTCCTTCCGAGGAATGCACCTTCCACAGATACAATCCGCACCCTCACGAAACAGGTACAGATCCTCCCATTGGTAAAAATGTATCTTAACCAGAAATCTGTCTACCTTATGCTTCGACCAATCTTGTGTATCTTTCTTGGAGACAAGATAGTTCACAATATCATCATACCATGGGAGTGAGTCCACACGCAAAATGGTCTCATCTTGAACGGTCTCCGAAATAGGAATCATGCTCTGCTCAGAAGTTTCTACATCTGTAACGCGGGGAAGGTGATCTTCCACAACATTTTTCACTCCAGGTTTATCTTGAATCTGTAAATCAAATTCTTGGAGAAGAAGGATCCATCTGATAAGGCATGGTTTGGCATTCTTCTTTGCCTGTAAGAACTGTGTGGCAGTGTAATCCATGTACACAACAACATGAGAACCAAGGAGGTAAGATCTGAACTTCTCAAATCCAAACACAACTGCAAACATCTCCTTCTCTGCAACTGTGTAATTACGTTATGCTCCATCCAGAGTCTTGCTAGCATAGAGTATAGAAATGGTATGTCATCCCTTCTATGCCCTAAAATAGCTCCAACTGCAAAATCTGATGCGTCCGTCATGATCTCAAAGGGGCGAGACCAATTAGGTGGTTGTAGGATAGGAGCACTAGTATGTCTTTCATCTGATGAAATTCAAGAAGGACTTTCTCATCAACAACAAACTCACTCTCCTTGCATAGAAGCTTAGTCAAAGGTCTGGCGATCTTGCTGAAGTCCTTAATAAATCACCTATAAAATCTGACATGTCCCAAAAATGACCTTAACTGCTTTAAATTTTGCGGTAGCTCTAGTTTGAATATCACATCGATCTTAGACAGGTCAACCTCCATGCCATATTTGGAGATGACGTGGCCCAATACAACCCCATTAGTCATCATAAAGCGACTCTTCTCCCATGAGAACACTAGGTTTACCTCGCAGCAACATTGAAGGACTCGGTCTACATGAGCAAGACATGCGTCAAAATTATCCCTGTAGACCGAGAAATCGTCCACAAAGACCTCTAGAAAACTACCCACCATATCGACAGAAACGACCAACATACACCTTTGGAATGTAGCGGGAGCATTACACAATCCAAAGGGCATCTGTCTAAAGGGGTAGGTGCCAAATGGACAAGTAAAAGTAGTTTTCTCCTACTCCTCATAAGCAATAGCAACCTGGTTATACACTGAATACCCATCCAAGAAATAAAACAACTCTTTCCTAGCCAACCTCTGAATAATCTGATCTACAAAGGACAATAGAAAGTGATCCTTCTTGGTAGCTGAATTCAAGCACCTGTAATCTATAAAGACATGCCATGAAGTAGGTACACATGTCAGAATCTCCTCAATACAGTCATTCTTTATGATAGTAATCCCAGATTTCTTGAAACCACATGTAAATGACCGACCCACTTGGAATCCAAAATGGGATAAATAAAGCCATCATCACACCATTCCCTGATCTCTATCATGACAACCTCCCTTAGGTTCATATTTAGACGACGTTGACACTCACGGTAGGGTTTACAGTCATCCTCTAAGTAGATATGATGTGAGCACAAAGCTTGACTAATCCCATGGAGATCCGGAATATTCCATCCAATGGCCTTACGATTTCTCTCAAGAACCTCTAGCACGCGAGATTCTTGTTCATCGGTCAACTACGAGCTGAGGATGACCAGAAACATTTGTGAGGGACCCGCAAGGAAGGCATAATTCAACATTGATGGTAAAGACTTGAGCTTAGGTGGGGTCTGAATCAACTCTATAACAACCTCTGTAACTATACTAGAAGAAGGTATATGATATGTACTCTGTGAATTATCCACCATGGCTACTGTTGGCTCAACAAATAGAATATTAGAAAGATCTACAACGAATGATATCTACTCATAAAGGATCGACTCATCAGTATGTTCTATAATCTCATCAACAAAGGGCTCAAACATCTTAGAAATAATCTCAGAATGGTGTCTATCATTAATGCATATCTCAGAAAAATCAACAATTAGCTTAGATATCTCAGCAGGAGGGATATCGACAATAATCTCAGAATGATGTGTCAAAGGAATATCGAAAGGTACCTCCAATCTCTCAGACTGATCCTCAAGAATTAGCTCAAACTACCCCTCAACAAACAACTCAGACAGATCAATAAGGGAACTCATGTCGACTGTGCTTTCCTGAAGTTCCTTATGGGAAAGGAACTCCTGGGTATCTATTGAATTAGTTAAAAGATCTGTCTCTCTAAATTCAGTAAGAAAATCATAGTCCTCAGGATCTGGTGTAACTGACTCTCTCTCATCTGTAGTAGGAGGTGGTGGTGAAGCCCAATGATCGAGGATCATCTCAATTTTCATCTTGTCACTACTAGAGTGAAAGATGATTTCTCTGGTTCCATAATCAACTACTGCTTCGGCATTCAGAGGAACGATCGACCTAGTATGATGGGGTATGGAGTAACAGTGCAGGTGTGTCCATATCCATGACAACAAAATCAACAGGGAATTTCATTTCCTACACTGTTACAATAATGTCCTTTAAAACCCCCCTCGACCTCTTAATTGATCTATCAGCAAATTAAAGGATCATCCTGGTTGATCTAAGAGATCCTAACCTAAGCACAATGAGTAGAGAGGATGTCATGAGATTAATAGAGGAACCACTATCAAGAAGAGTGCGATCAAATTCTTGATCAAAAATATGGCAACAGAAGTGAGGTGCTCCCTTATCTTTCTTTTTGGGTGGGAGCTTGCTGATGGCATGAACTGTGGCCATGATCAAGATGTGCTTTCTATCTTCTTTCATCTATTCTGTTTGGTTTGACACTTTTGAGTACTGAGAAGTAGCTAATCGTTTTTATAAAATCAATAGTCTAAATGAAAGTTCGGGGTTGGCTCTATCCTGGTATTCATCTCTCACTCACTCCACAAGTAAATTCAAACAATGAGGGGTTTCCCCAAAGCAATTGTGATTGTCCTTACGTTTTGTTTTAGGGTCAAGTTTTCGTTAGCAGTTCTGGTTTTACAAAGTCATTAAATTTTTTTGGAATTTTTTCAATAAAGCACCTACTGAGTTTCCAATTTCCTTTTTAACTTGTGTAAGTGAAAACTAGGATGGAAGTCGGAAATGCCAATGCGTGATGAAATTTAATGATGCAAGCAGGGGATAAGAGATGCGTACCTTATCGTCGACAGTCTACATGCATGGTGATCCACGAAACATTTAAATACAGAAAATTAAACTAACCAAAATGATGCACGTGAACCGTCCTAGCAATAATTTCTATTAGCGGGCAAGAACCAATTAGTTTAACTAAGTACAAATTAAGCTCTTCTCTATAGGTGCAGAAGTTCTTGTTTAGGCTTTGGACCTTATTAATTATTTGGCTCAAGCAAGTTAATAAATCATATCACTGATGGCTCAAGCACGTAAAATCATGAGAAACAAAGAAAAAGAAGGCGATGAAAAAAAAACCGCTGAGGCCCCCAAGCGCACCGGCATTTGGCAAAACATACCTTGTTGATGAACGCAAAAATCAAGGTGTCTAAAATGAGCCTCACATGGTGAGGACTTAGTCACTTTGACAACTCCTCAACATTTGCGTTAAATCAACAATCAACTCACACAATGAATAAATCAAGTAAAATAACGTAAATCAAAATTTATTATACCCTACTAAATATTTATAGTGAAAGGCAAGTAGGGGTTGAACACATGAAGCAATGGTGTAGACCAATTTGAGATGAAGAAAATCAAACACAAGATGTCTCTCAAATACTTAGCCAAAAGATGGTTTTGTGGGTTTAAAATTTTTACATTTTTATTTTTAAATTTTGTTTTTAATTCATATTTTATATTTTATATTTTTCTTTTCTTTTTTTATTTTTATTTTCTTTATTATAGAAGAAATATAATAATAAATAAATCTATATATAATATAGGATAATATATATAAATATAACTAAAAATAATTAAAAATTATAGAATTAAATATTTTTAGTGTTTAAATATTTTTTTACTATTTTGTTATTTTAGTTAAATTTGCTTATTTTTTCATATTTTTAAAGTCAAAAGTACCCCAAATCGACAATTTAATAATTACCCAAAATTGATATGAAGATTAAAAATAAAAAATAGGTCCAAAATTCTTCAAATCAATTTTAGTATATAAATAATAATAAAGTGAAAATTATAAAAAAGAAATCAATTTTTTCAGAATATTTAGGAATTTTGTAGATTTTTATAAAGAATTATGGGGATTTTTAATTTTTTAGAGTTTTATTTTTTCTATTTTTTTGGATTTTTATTCTGATGACTCCAAATACTTAAATAGATAAAATATATTTTTTGGGAATTTTTTCAAAATGATTTTATATTTTTATTGGTTTTTTAATCTAAATACAAAATATTTGGAATATTTTTTTATTTTTATAAATTAAGAAAATGCCTAAAATCAAAACATAAATTCTAGCATGAATCTATATCATGCCAAGCACCGATGCCTATTTTTTGAGATTTGTTTGAGCACATATGGTGTTTTTAATAAATAGAGAAAACACACAAAAATTACAGAACTAAAAGGGTAAATATGCAATTAAAATAAAGTACATGGGTCTTGTTGCAATTTTTAAAAAAATATATAATGGGAATTTAAAATTAAAGGAATAAAAGAAAATACGAATACCCGTGAGGGTGTGCCTACAAAATTGCTACCTCACGTGGGACAACACATGAGGTGACGTGGATTGGACTTAGTTGCAAATATTAAAAGTTTGAGGGCTATTTTTAAATATTACAAAAAAATATAAGCAATGGAGGAATATTTATATATTAATTATTAAATACAAAAATAAGTTGGCCTAAGGTGCAAAATACCCAGCTAAGGCGTGGGAACGGATGACTGATCTCCCTACACTTGCCACGTGTCTACTCCTCTACTGCTGATGGCGGTTTGTGCGTGGATGGTCCAGATTACATCTCACGTGGGAGATCTATGCCTCAGGTGCATCGCATCCAAAGACTGTTGGGCGTTCTGGGGCTCCTCCTCGATCGGATGGTCGAGACCTCCCCTAGAAGAGCATGGAAGAACTCAGGGTTGTTCGATCTTCGATCGCACATAGCTTCCTCCTCCGACAAGATCAGAAGCTCTTTTGAAGCACAAAAGCTCCCTTGAAGTTGTGCGCACCAACAGGTGGGCATGGACAAGCCCTAGGAGGTCTCTGGAGAGGGCCATGCAATGACACTCTTTCTCTTTGCGTCCTGTAGGGGAATGGTCAACACAAAAAACATAGAGCTCTGGGGAGCTCCAGGGGGCATAATGGAGCGAGGTGATTCGGAATGGTGGTCTCTGGCGGTGGGAGGGGATAGGAGACCGGGGATCCAAATCTTTACAAGATCTGTTTGGATTAGGGGATCGCGGAGCCACGATAAGCGAAGGGGAAAGAGGAGGGGATGGCCGCGGGTCGGAATGAGGTCGGGACAAAGCGGAAATGAGTGGCAGAGCCGGAGCTCCGCTGGAAGAAGGAGTTGGATTTTTTAGGAAATAACACGAAATCAAGCAAAATAGAAACCTGAACTAGCTTACTTCTACGTTAAAGAATGGCGGCGACGCTCCAAACCTGCATAGGTTCGACGCCATTCGACACCTAAAGGGGTGCCCGATGTTCCTATTGTCACTAGAAAGAAGAATCACTCCTTAGAACTAGGGTTTAGTGGCGGAAAAGGGATCAAAAAAAACTTGGTTGGATTAGATATTATATACAGGTGGTGGAGCGAGGTCAAAGAATGAGGGAGCGTGAGCGGCTCAGAGGTCCTCGACCCAAAAAATCAAGCCCTCGTGATAGGGTTAGGACCAAGGCAAGAAGTTGACGAAGAAACTAACTCGAAACAATGATTGCATCGATCGAGAAAAAGTGGTGGCTTCTTTCATTCCCATTTTTACTGCATGCATGTACTCCATGGCCTTAAGGAGTGGCATCTCTAAAAAGATGTTTTGTAAGATCTCAACCACTCCGGGATCAGATAGAGTTGTTTTTAGTTTTTGGATTTTATTTGTTTTCTTCAAGGCAGAAGGAAATGGTACAGAATCGAAGACAACATTCAAATTCTCATTTCGATTATTCAAAATAGAATCCTCATGTACAATAGGACAACCACAATTAGTATGTATACTGTAGTCCAAAATAGGTGGAGCAGAAACAAAATCTAAAATAGGATGGGATGCTATTGCTGGCGTAGAAGAAGAATCCACAACTGTTGTGTTCTCCCTCTCTGTTGGTGGTGATATGCATCTAGCTGTCGAAGGTGAAGATGATGATGGTGATGAAGAATATGGTGAAACTCCATGTTCGGGTGCTGCTACACTAGGCCTCGGCAATGATGGTGAAGAAGATGATGTTGAAGGTGAAGCTCTCTTAGTGGCTGACTCTCCAAATACCAATGGCTTTGAAGGTGGCTGCAATCTCCTACAGCTCCCGAGATGAATGGCATTATATAAATAGGTAAATCAAGGGCCATACCTGTCTCGAGTATGGATAGATCATGGGTACATGCTCTTTGCATCTAAAGTTGTCTGGATTGGATTCACCTACGCTGGGATCAATGTCTTTGTGGTGGTCAGGTCGTCAAGCCTCTGAGTAAGACCATTGATATTCTTCATTAGCACTGCCAACTGATCAAGTGCTGGATTCACCGAAGGTTCCTTGGGATGCTCAATGATAGGCTATCACTGAGACTAGTAATGAGAGGCTCCTAGTATCCATATTGCTGGTAATGAGGAGGAGGAGGAAAATATACAGACTACTGCTGATGGTAAGGCAGTGGAAAATATGCAGACTTCATCTGTTGCTGGCCATGTCTCCAGTTCTAGAACTGAGGTGGAGACAGAATATGAGGCTCGAATTGCTGGTGTTGGTATTGTTGTGGTCTGCCTCCCTAAAATTGGTGGGCGGGACTTTGACCATACTAGGAACCCAACTAGCCTTGCCCTGAGGGACGGGACTGGTTACGCTCTTGGTCAAACCGGATACCATTCACCTCCTGAATGATAGGTAGAGGTGTATCCTGCTACTCAGGAATGTATGGATCTTCCTGCTGGTACGGTATAATATGTTGTGAATGCTACAGGACCTGGTCAAGAGTCTGCACGTAATAAATGTGATTAACTATGGATGGTCCTTCGGTACTCTACTAGGTGGTAGTGGAAGAAGTCTGCTCCCAGGAAGAAGTGTCGGCTGCTGCACTCACACTCTAGCATGCGTTGATCGTACTCAAAAGAAGCTCTAGGTGCTTCATTATCTTATTCAACTTATCCAGGTTCTTCATCCTCTGTTTGATCACTTGGAGCTTCTCCAACTCCTTTGACTATTTGTCAATTATGTCCACTTTGGATAGGTTTTCCTATGATGGTCAGATCAGAATTGTCCAACCTATCCACTTCATGTGATGTTGTCATATTAACAACCTTGTGAGGAACAGAAGGAGAAGTGACAAGATGCTTCTGGAATGCACATGAAGAAGAGAGAGTTCTGGAGCTCTCTGCCATCTCCTCAAAAATCAGTACTAGGACATCCTCGTCCTTGTTAAAATGACTTCCTCCACAAGTGGCATCTACCAGCTTGTGGTTGTCAAGACTCAAGCCCCCAAAGAAAATTTGCACTAGGCTCATCTTTGGAATGTCATGATGGGGGCACTTCTCCATTAAATCTTTGAATCATGCCCATGCCTCGTTAATAGGATCATGGGACATTTGGGAGAGGTTTGCTATCAATGATCGCATTTGGTTGAGGCATCCAAGTGGGCAATATTTGCCTAGAAAAGCAGACCTCAACTCTTTCCATGTAGTGATAACTTTTCCTAAACGATTTACCTAATATAGGGCCTTGTCCTACAAGCTAAAAGGAATCATCATCATGTTCAGTACCTCTAATGGGATGTTAAGGTAATGGATTGTGATGCATATGCAATCGAATTGCTGGAGGTTTACATAAGGTTCTTCGTTTATATTTCCGTGGAATATGGCGAGCAATGGTAAGATAGTGGGCTTAAGCTCAGAATGCCCATGAATCACATGAATTTTTGAATCCATGTATTTTCCTTTCCTGCACCTGGATTATAGGATTCTCTTAATGAGAGATTAGCCACTGGCTCTACAGGTTCATCTCCCCCATTCCCACCTCCTCCATTGTTTCTATCCTCCTCTCTCCTATCTTGCCTCAGCTCGAGAATCATATCTCTCAATGGAGCCTGAAAGTCAGCATGTTTCGTTAACTGGGATTGAATGGATTGAATAGATGCTAACAGGGTAGTGTTCATTTCTCTCTGTTCATCCATGGAACCTTTTCCTTTAGGTGGCATCAAGTGCACTATCTCGCTTTTTGCAAGTGTAAACTGCATTGGATTAGTCTTTAGGAATGATGAAGTCCCAAATCATAGTTCAAGATTAGAGTCAATCTTGAACAATGGATTGATAGATGAGGTAAAGGGTGAATTGGAGAAAGAGCAATACTCGGGAAGTGAGTCTCCACAAGTAGAAAACGATCAGTTTGGAGTGTGAAATGAGTATGCAAAGTCTGAACTAGAAATGCTTCAAATCGACATCTTCGATATGAAGAGGATAGATGCGAGAAAATGAAAGTCAAATAAGAAGAGAATGAGTAGAAGGTGAAAAAGGCATGAAAGGATATCTAACACTAGAAATCAAACACAATACAAACACCCTATTCACGAAATCACACAACTGAAGACAGTAAGAGTTCGGCCTTTTATCTTTTCAGTTACTATTTGGTGAATGCAATCTTTTGAAGAGTTAACGAGTTGTTAGGTGGCTGTATTTCCTTAATGACTATCCCAAATTTTTACGACTAGTTGCATCTACTTTCAACATGCCCTTTGGTCTATGTAACGCTTCGGCGACATTTCGAAGGTGCATGTTGTCCATATTCTCGGACATGGTGGGTGACTGTTTAGAGGTCTTCATGGATGACTTCTCGGTCTATGGCGACGGGTTCGATGCTTGTCTTGACTGCCTAGACCGTGTGCTTCAGCGCTGCATAGAGGTTAATCTTGTTTTATCGTGGGAGAAGAGCCACTTCATGGTGACTCAAGGGACGGTCCTCGGTCATATAGTCTCCAACAGGGGCATGGAGGTCGATCCGGCCAAGGTGGATATCATCAGAAAACTCAATCTGCCGTCCAACTAGTGTCAGTGGCGGTCTTTTCTGGGGCATGTCGGTTTCTACCGACGGTTTATTCAGGACTTCAGTCGTATTGCCCGACCTCTTACTGACTTGCTGACAAAAGACACCAAGTTTATTGTCAATGATAAGTGTCTGTGTCTTTCGAGACTCTCAAAAATATGGTTGTTTCAGCTCCTATCTCTCAGCCGTCTGATTGGTCTCTCCCATTCGAGATCATTACGGATGCTTCAGATTTTGCTGTTGGGGCTGTGCTTGGACAGAGGAGGGATGGATTACCTTTTGCCATTCACTACGCCAGCCGGACTTTGGATGCCGCCCAGCGGAATTACACTGTGACTGAGAAAGAGATGCTGGCCGTAGTCTTTGCTCTGGATAAGTATCGATCGTATATTCTCGGATCTATAGTGACTATTTACACTGATCACACCGCCATCCGATACTTAATGGCTAAGAAGGATGCCAAAGAACGTCTGACCAGATGGATCCTTCTACTCCAGGAATTTGATATTGAGATTAAGGATAAACCTGTAGTCTAGAATGTGGTGGCGGATCATCTCTCCAGATTTGAGAATCTTGAGGAATCTGAGCCCAGCGCACCTATCACAGAGACATTTCCAGATGAGGCGATCTTGGCTATCACCTCGCTCCCGTGGTACGCTGACATTGTGCACTATCTTGTTGCCAAGACGGTCCCACAAGGTTGGCCCAGGCAGAAACTTGAGACCTTCCTTGCTAAGGCCAAGTTTTACCATTGGGAGGATCCCGTCCTTTATCATGAAGGAGGGGACAGTATCTGGAGGAGGTGCATTCCTCAAGAAGAGCATCAGAGCGTCCTCACATACTGCCACAAGCTTGAGGCAGGAGGACATCATTCTGAAAAAAGGACAGCACAGAAGGTGCTTCAATCCGACCTATGGTGGCCTACTCTCTTCAAGGATTCTGATGAGTTTGTGAAGAGATGTACTGACTATCAGAAAATGGGAACCTGCAGACAGAGAGACATGATGCCCATGCAACCCATTCACTTCTGTGAGGTTTTTGATGCATGGGCGATTGATTTCATGGGCCCATTTCCTAAGAGTCAGGGATTCGAGCATATTTTTCTCGCTGTGGATTATGTCAGTCGATGGGTTGAGGCCATCCTCGCCCGAGCCGCAGATGCTAAAACCGTATGCAAATTTTTGAGGAAAAATATCATTTCACGGTTCGGGGTACCTAGAGTCTTGATTTCAGACGGGGGGTCTCATTTCATCAATGACAAGGTTAGGGCCCTTGCAGACGAGTTCGACATTGACCATCGGGTTGCCACACCGTATCACCCTCAGACTAATGGTCTTGCCGAAGTATCAAACCGGGAAATAAAAACTATCTTGCAGAAAGTTGTCCGCTCAGACCGAAAGGATTGGTGACATCTTTTGGACTCGGTCTTGTGGGCCTATCGGACTTCTTTCAAGAATCCATTGGGGACATCTCCCTTTCGTCTCGTCTATGGCAAGCCGTGCCATCTGCCAGTGGAGATCAAGCATAAATCCTTTTGGGCAGTCACTGAGTTACTGTTAGAACCCGAGAGCATAAGAGAACAGAGAAGAGCAGAATTGGCAGCCCTAGAGGAACTGAGAGACACAGCCTTTTCCAACAGCCTACAGTACAAGGAGAAAGTGAAGACATGGCACGATTCGCATATCAGCCATTAACAGTTTGAGCCAGATCACAGAGTATGGTTGTTTGATTCCAGGCTGAAATTATTTCCAGGGAAATTACAGAGCAAGTGGAAAGGTCCGTATGTGGTCAGGAAGGTACATGACAATGGCAGCATCGACATATCCGAACCGTCATCTTCCTCTACCTTCCGCGTCAATGGTCAACACCTGAAGCTATATCTAGATCACGATCCGCCGACCATTGACGTTGCCCCCATTCTTCTGGTATGAGATGTATTCTTTGACTCATATCATCTGCATCTCATACATGGTGATCACTTCCATCTTCCGCTGTACAAATCCATCTGTTCATATCACTCTTTCAGCTGTTGATTTATTTTCTTCTTTTCTTCTTTTCTTCTTTTCCTTTTTTATTTTCTTTATCTATCAAAAAGGTGCCGCCTTTGTAGACATTTTTCCATACTTAGGACGTACTTTGTCCTAAGTATAGGGGGGCGTGCACCTCGAGTTGTTCTATTCTTTTCGATCCTATCCATTGTCTCCTCTTCTTGTCTATACTTAGGGATATCTTACCCTAAGTATAGGGGGAGACAATCTGAGTACGATCTGTTCATTCCCACCCTTGACCCACCCTGCGTTGTGTACAGTATGCTATACTTAGGATTACTTGATCCTAAGTATAGGGGGGACGGTCAACTTCTCATTGGTTCGTTTATTTATTCTTTAGACTTGTCTATACTTAGTACGAGTTATGTCTTCTCTTTTCTCTACGATCTATGAGGACATAGCTCAAACTAAGTATAAGGGGGTCGTATATACTGTGTATATACTTTAGCCATAACTCGTACTTTCGTATTTTCTTAAGAATATGGCTAATAATTCTTTAAAATTCATTAAAATTCTTAATAAAAAGATGTCTTGTTCCTCAAAATTCTTTTGGTATTTACTGATTAATAAATCAGGTAAAAATGTTTTTTGCAAAATGTTTGAAAAATAGTTTGAAAATCTTTGTGAACATCTATCGAAAACTATTTTGAAAATATTTTGTTACATGTTTTCAACCTGTGTAAAAATGTGTGGTTTGTAAAATTTCTTTTCTTTGTGTGAAATAAAATGTTTGGAAAATGATTTGCAAATGGTTTGAAAATGGTTGCAAAAATATTTGAAAAAACTATACATACTGTTTTGAAAACCTTTGCAAAATGATTTTCAAATGTGTGTACATGTTTGTAAAATGTTTGTAAAAACTATTTTTGGCTATAGTTTTCAAAAATTGTGTGAAAAAGCTTGTGTCAAATAAGTTTGAGGAATACTTACATCTCACTAAAATCCACTATGTATATATGTATAAAATTGAGCACTTACCCTGTAAATTCTTAAAATCCACTTATTGTAGACATAAGAAGCACTCCCGTGTACATAGTTTTCACCTAACTTTTAGCCAAAAACTTTTTGTTTTCAAAAATCCCAAAAACATTTGCAAAACTAAAATCCAAAAACATTTGAAAAATCTTTTGAAAAATACAAAAAAATGCCTGCATCATCTTTTCAAAAATCCATAAAAAGTTCAAAATATTTGAAAATTGCATCACAAAAATATTTTCTGCATCGCATTGCATAGCATGAGCATTTTTCGGATTGAGTTTGAGAGTTGAAAAAGTCTAAGTAAAATCCGGAGATTGGAGCTTGATTGGACCTTAAAATCTACCTAATAACAAGAACCTTATAGGAACTGGGTTTGAAGTACTTCAGGTCTAGTTGACTTAATTCTTTGAGGATCACGGGACTTGGTTCAATGGATTCTTGTCTGCCTAAGTAGAGTATTTCGGAGCATACGCATGACTCTTGTTGATAATGGCCTAACTTGGACACCTGCACCTTTCACATGGCTCAACTCAGTTGGAGTGGTGAGGGGATTGGATTTGCCGGTATGAGACGCACACAAGTGGAAACACTTGTCCTCCTCTAGGGAGGGAAGTGCACCCCAACCCGTCAAGTGATGAGGAAGTCTAAAGACAGGAGGTTGTGGGTTGCGATAAAGCTTCAAAAGAGGTATAGTCTACTTGCTCAAGAGGAAAAACTCCTTATGTAAATGTTGTTGTATATAGTATTCAAAAAAAATGTTCAGGCATGTACAAAAATAAAAAGCCTGCAAGTATGTACAAAGTCAATAAGCATGCTTGAGTTCCAAAGTTAAATATGTGAGCCTACAGTAGGATGACTTGACTACACTAGTCTTGCATCCCATGATAGGTAGCTACACTGGCTACCGTCCATTCTTCTCTTCACCCCCTCCTCTTTAGTTGGTTGCCACTTGAACTTAGAAGGGAATACCCCGCTTCTCGAGGATGGAGTTGTTGGATTGGGAAATCATTGGGTTGTCGTACTGGAGAAGTCAGTTTCTTTGTCATTCTAGCTGGGGAGAGCCACCATCACTTACACTGTACGAGTCAGATTCATAGTCGTAAGAGTTTGCGTATGAGTTGAAGTATTTCTGACCTGGCTATTGAGGAGACTTGACAGAGTTTTGGGATTCTCAAGGACTGTTGGATTCCAAATTTGGTTCTCATTAAGGTTCCGCCCGCACGAAATTTCCAAAGGTCCGATTTAAGCTCTAAACTTTGATTTTGTGAAGATAAGTTTGATGATTGACCTAAATCCAAGTTCTTCTTTTTCTTTTCTTTCTTTTTCTTTTGCACTTATTGCAGAAGTGTTTGCTAGGGATTAGCAAAGGTAAAGTATAGGGGGATGATGAATCCACATTTCATCATCTTTATTCTATCATTTTGGCACCAAAAACCCTAGCAAATGCCTGTAAATAGCCTTAAATATAGCATCTTAGCATTCATGCATGTGCATCCTATTAGTGTATAAAATACTGTAATTAAAGCTAAAATTATAGAATAAATAAAAGAAAAGAAAAAGAATAAAATATTGTAAATATTTTATGACCCAAAACCCAGAGACCTAGGCATCATGATGAATAGGTCGACAAGGAATAAAGTAGGGGGAGATAAGGTCAAAAATACAGTGTAAATACCTATACCTTTTATTCATTCCTTATTCCTTTTGGGACCTATTTTTGGTTCCACTTTTTATACATCAAATAAAGAAACTTTATACATGAAAGTTGTATATAATTAAATAAAGAAAAATACAAAATTGATTTCACTGAAACTTAATGTACAGATAAAAAGATATGGTCTGAATAAAAATCCATAATCCCAACTTCCCATACCTGTATCTCACAAATGAAAACTCCAAATGCAGCAAACTCACCTTTAATTGTATATAGAATAAAATAATCTTTTTAGTGGTGGTGGTTTTGCATTTGGCGGAGCTACAGTTTGAAAGTTGAGTTTTGGACCCACCTTGTATAGCTGTACTGATTAAAATATTCAATTTATTATTTATTCATTATTTTTTTATTTTTATATTTTTATAATCTGCTAAATATTACTTATAATAATTTTTTATAATAAAATCAGAATAAAAGTGCAAAGAAAACTCAAAATAAAAATACTTGTATATACAATACCTAGGTACTAGACCTATGTACATACCTATACATTACTTACTTGTATTTTATTAAATATACAAAATATATCAGAAAAATGAAATAAAAATATATTTGTGTATATAAAAGTATTTTATAATTTTAGAAAATAATAAATAAAAATAATAAAATTAAAATACACAAAATAAAAATAAACTATTAACTCATATAGGTAATATACCTATAAAGGGTATAAGTGTAAACTTGTAAAAATACATCTCATAAAAATAATTAAAAATCAGAATAAAATAATTTTTAAATTTATAAACACTTTTTATTTTATAACCTAATTAAATAATATTATTTACTATTTTAAAATGATTTTTTTATCTTTTTTTTGGACCTTTTTCCTGGTTGGTCTACGTGGACCAACTAGGGGGCCAGAAGAGTTGACCTCGGGTCAACTCTCTGACCCTAGGTCCTGTAGGTTGTCAGAATGGGTTTTGACCCATTTCAAGGTTTTTTGGGGGCTGCTTCTTTCACCAAATCGTGATGCTTCCTTCATGGAAGTTTTTCCTCGATCAGAGCTCTTACACACCCAAGGCTCTCCTTGAGATGTGGAGCTCTGAATCGAGCTGCACGTCTTGTTCTTTGGACCCCCCCCCCCTCAACCACATAAAAGGAACCCCTTGACTTTGATTCGAATTTTGAACCCCAATTGTGATCTAATCCCTCCATCTCTGTGAGTTCCTGACCGACTGGTGGTGACAGCATCTCACCCTCGTCATCAGAGAGGAGTTGGGCAAGGATCTGGGTGTTCCTTCGACCTCCGGTGGCCCACCCCGTTGAGGTACCTTCTTCCTCGCTCTCCCTGAGCTTGACGCCGTTATCCCCTTAGTTTTTGCTTCTACTTTAGTCCCTATAGTCAGAGATTCATCGCGACCTTTTTATCCACCTCGTTCGCCTATCGATTCGCCCAGTCGATAGTTGGCCGGAGTCACCGTCGGCCACCTTCGTTCTTCGCGCCATCCGCCGCAGCACTCCCCCATTCCATTTCGCCACGTGATCGGGGCAATTTGCCTTCGATCATATCACACTTTCTGTGCAGGTACCCGGAGCATATTCAGCACCTGGGGCTATTTTGCGAGCTCGCCGGAGGTGTTTTGGGAGCCCTAGCTCCGCCACCTCCTCCGGAGCGCTCGGGTGGTCGCCACCTCTTTTTGAATCTCCAGGCGAGAAGAGGATCCCTGCAGGAGCTTGAGGAGCCATTTTGATGCAAATAGAACCGCCGGAGAAGGTCCAGCTCGTCGGAGGAACCTCGCAGCGGCGAGGTTCTTCCCTGTTCGTCCATCGTCTCTCTCCGCCGTTGGATGTTCAAGGCACCCCAGATGCAGTAGCGTCCGTTGGATCGAGGGCGTCCTAGACCGTCAGCTCCATTCTGATCTTTTAATCCAGGTCATCAACGACGAAGGGGTATCGCGCCCTCCAGAGCCGACACGTGTATTAGTGGAGGATCGCGCACCGTCCGATTCAGCCTCTGCTGGGTATTTTGCACACTTTTCCCAGCATTTTTTGTGTATTTATTAATTAGGACGGAAACTTTCATCTGCTACTATTAATGTTTTGTATAATTTATTATCTGCCCCCTGCACTTTTGTATTATTGCATTTTGGCCCCCACCAGGTCACGTGCATCGGCGCATGTGACTCGGCGATTTTGCTAAAGGGCCCCCGGGGCTTTGTATTATTTACGTTTAGTTCTTGAACATTCATGCACAGTTATAATATTTCTGAGAATTTTGCAATCTAGCCCCCCACTTCTTGGATAATTACTGTCTAGTCCTTCCTAGGCGCGTGCATCGCACGCGCGTGGTTGGACATTTTGCAAACAAGCCCTAGCGGCTTTAGGAATTTGTATTTGGTCTTGGAAATCAAATGTTCAGTGTATATTTTTGAGGAAAATTGCATGTATCCCCCTGGAGTTTTGTCTATTTGCAATATAGTCCCTACCAAGCCTTTAACTTTTACTTGCTTGATCTAATTAATTAAACCCTCCTTTTAATTCCAAAAATTCTCAAAAATCAGGGTTAAGCTCCTGTGTGCTTGTACTTTAACGCCCTATTTTTAGTTTTTGATTTTATTTCATTTAAATATTTATTAAAAATCAAAAACATGCTTTTTATTTACTGTCTAGCTTAGAAAATACCAAAAAATTATTAAAATACCTCGGAAAATTCCAAAAAAAATCCCTACTGTCTATCTTATCATATTTTAGTGTCAATCCAAAAATCACTAAAAATCTCAAAAGGAAAAACCTAAAAAATTCGAAAATACTCAAAACCTTCAAATAATTATATAAAATCAAAGATAACTCAGAAAAATATAAACTCAAGTTCTGTAGTCTCTTGATTTTATTATCTGTATTTGAAAAATAGTGTAAAAAAATTTTGTGTCTATCTGATATTTTTAATTCCCATTTTACCCCCAGCCAGTAGCTTGTTCACTGTTTTGGTTTATTTCAGTGTTTAAAAATACCAAAAACATTTGAAAAATACCCAAAAATCACAACAACAGTAAAAATTTATAAAAATACCAAAAAGATTTTATTTCTGAATTTTTGGCTATTTTAGCATATTTTTACAAATATTTTATCACTCCTTGCATTACATTATTTTTATTATCCAATATTGAAAAAGAAAAAATATATATATATAATATAAAAATTATAAAAATTAAAAATCCAAATACAAAACTAAAAATTAAATAAAAAATATTTAAAAAATTAAAAATTAAAAACCCACAAAAAAATCTTTGCTTGCATAGTGTAGACATTACTCACATACACTCATACACACACACATCTTTTTGATCTACCTTGTTTGCTCCCTGTGTTCGAACTCTCTGCATACTTGCTTGCTATACATCTTTTGTGCAGAGTTAAAAATAAATTTTAACTCCACATTTATTTCTAATTGTTGATCTGTAGTGTAGGTTAATTGTTGATTAAATACAGGATTTTGTAGTGGTCACGACACCGACTGTTGACTCTCCTTGTGAGTCAATACGACTGCTCTAAATTCTGTGTTTATCAGTGATCAAACAGTCTATCAGAGCGATTAAGTGAGTTGTTGGGAATCCAACTCCTCCAGAAGACTGTCTCGATCCCAAGCTAGATCTTTCCCAACCAGTACAAGTCACGGACCGTTTACCGGCTACCCGATCGACTTGCTCTGTTAAGGATATCGCGGTCCGCTTTACCGGAGACCGGAGCGATCCTCACTGGAGAACGACTAACTCAAGACCAGTAGTCTGAAGAAGGTTCGGATGTGGCTCTAGCCTAAGGTGCGGGTCACTCTCTTGCTCATCCAAACCATACAAGGAGGGGATTGCTCTCCCAAGACCATTTTTTTTCTAAAGTGTATTTTAAGCTCAAGTTTGCTTAAACAATCCCAATTTTATGGTTTTTGTTTTTAGATCTTTTTCAAATCAAACAACGCTTAACGAATTTTTCAGTTCTCCTGATTATTATTATGTCCAAAAATAGGGAGAGAAGACGAAAAAGCTGATGCGCGACTAAACACGATGATGCATGCCGAGTAAGAAATGTGTACCTTCCTCCAGCTCTACATGCAAAGTGATCCGTGCATAATTGAAATGACATAAATAAAACCTATCTATATGATGCAACGAGGAAATCAGCCTTAAGCAGATAGTTTCTACACGTGAAGCACAATCGCTAACATGTCAACGAGAGGGATCAGGGCCCAGTCTCTGATGCCGATCGATGTCCGCCATAACGGATCCTGCTAGCGATGTATACAGCCTCTAGCGGTACATGACCCCTCAAGTGACCAGGTTAACTTTTTTATTAGTGAATTAATAAATAAGGTCCAATTGCGATCTATAGGTACAGAAATGTAATTAGGGTTGGGCCTTAATAATTACGTCACAAGGTAAGAGAAAATCATAAGCTAAGGCTAAAATCCTCGGGAATCAAAGAAAATAAAAACGATAAACACAAAACCGGTGAAAACCACGGTGAGGTCTTCGAGCACATAGGTGCTCGACAAAACAGACCTCGAAAATCACCAAGTCCGATAGAGAGTCTCTGAGTGTCCTATCATGTAATATTATAAATAATATAGTGCAGAAAATAAAATCTAAGCTAAGTTAAACTAGACTAAGTCCTCCCCACACTCCTGCTCTCCTCTCTCGCGCTCTCTTGCAGCTCTATGATGAAAAGAGCCGCCTCCGAATCCCGCGGGTGCGTCGGCTTCCTGAAGAAAGCCACCCTCGATCGTCGGGCCCTCACAAGAAAAGCAAACAGAAATGTGTCAGTCCACAATTATTATAATAATGCAAAATAAATTAAAAATGAAAAATAAATTCAAAAATAAAAACAAAAACAAATAAAATAAAATGAAATAGAAACAACAAAAATAAAAATAAAAATAAAAATAAAACAAATAAAAGAAAATAAAAGAAAGGAAAAAGAAAAGTCGAAAAACAAAGAAAAGCTGAAAAAGAAAACTGACTACTAAGCCGTGCTCCCCGACAACGGTGCCATTCTGATGAGCGACCAAGCAACTAAGGTAAGAAGTTATCAATGGTCGTTGCAATCTCAACCTCTCTGATCAGGCTCAATCAAGAAAATCGAAGACCACCAAAATAAACATCAATCAAGGAACTCAAGTAGCGGTCTCGCTATTTTATTTTAACTGGTATAGCTACCAGGGTCGAACAAAAGAAGCACGGTATGGTAAACCTACGAAATAGTCGAAAATCTAAATAAAATAAAGGAATAAAATAAAAAAGGTGGATTTTTTATTTTTCATTTTTTTGTAATTTTTAAAATTAATAAAAAGGTGTAAAAGAGATCAAAAGAAACACAAACATAGAATTATTTAACGCATTAAAAATATTCAGAAAATTAAAATAAAAATATTTTTAGTTTTTATAAATATTCAAGTGTTTTTGATATCTTTCTTGGATTTTTCTGATTTTTAGTTAATTTCTTGGACTAAATGATAACATGCATAAAAAGCATAGGGGCCCTAATGCAATTTTCACATAATTTCAACACATGTCAAATCTTAGCACGCATAGGGGTATAAGTGCAAATATTGAAACTAAAATATCAAAGTAGAACATCCACTAAACCAAGGACTATACATCAAATATCCCAGAAAGACACGTAACGATGCACGTGCAACCACAAAGGAAGGACTAAACTGTAAATATCAGAAACTATAGGGACACAGATGCAAATAGTCCATAGTATACTTTTTTATTTAGAGTCTAAACTATGAAAAGAAATAAATGCAAGGTAAATGGAGCAAATTACCCAGGCGAGGCGTGCGGGTCACGTAGGGTGACAGGTGGCGCACTCTGGATTGCTGGCGATGTGCGGCTCTGGCGCTGACACCTAGCAGATCCAATGGCCTGATCGAAGAGGTGAACGTGGGGCATACGAGGCCGTTAGATGTCCGATCTAACGGCCTGACAGGCGCAGGTGATGGACGGCTCGGATATGAACTGACGACTGGCGATGATCCAACGGTGGAGGAGGCTGCTGGATGAACTCCGTCTGGGCAAAGTTTGTCGGACAACCGGCGATAATTCAGGCTTCCGATGAACGATCAGGCAGCGGGGCTCGACTAGCGAGACCCCTCCGCATCGGGTGGCGCGGTCGGATGAAGTCGTCAACGGTCGCATCTCCTGGAAGGGGGCTGGGACCTGGACAAGCTCCGGCGAAGCTGGATGGACGCGAAATGGATCGTGACCATGCGCGCTAAGACCTGCGGGGTAAAGCTCTTGCTCGGAGGAGTTCTCCGGCTAAGGTTATTTGACCTAAATTAAAATAAGGTGGTGACGAATGGAGATGGAGGTTCCTGCGATGCGATAGAGGAACCTCGGGCCTAATCTTGGCTCGTGCAACCAAGATTTGGATGATCAGGGTGTGTCAGAAGGGTGACGGTGAACGGGGGAGTCGATCTAAACGGGTGGATGTGACTGATGAAGCTCCGACCGTTGGGTCGGAGCCGGCGGAGGGTAGATAAAAGATTCGAGATAGAAGGGAACTAGGATCGAAACGAGGTATACCTGATGGTCCTAACAAGATCCAGATCTCCAGGGGATGAAGTCGAGGTGGGTCGTTGCCTCAGCCACGCTGCGGAAGGCGGGGAGTCTCAATGTGGCGGATCTCCGGCCACGTGAAGCGAGCGTCGGCTACAATAGCTCTTTTTGACTACCAAAGGGTTCCCACGATTGCTGTCACAAAGGTGAAGGTTTCTAGGGTAGAAGGAAGGTGAGCAGCGCAAGCTAAGGGATTGTGGAATTGAATGGAGGTTTTATAGCAAGTCCCAGGTGGCGAGGAAGATCGGGCCTGGGCGCGCGAACCGAGGGTGATCCGCTCCTGCCTAAGGATCCGCGAGGGTCACAGATCCACCAGGAAGAAGCAGGAGGTGGAATCGGGGCAAGAGAGAGTGAGATCCATTCCAAAGAATTTGGAGAAATCGGGCATGTGAGACAGATCCGCGAAGAGAGGGTCCGGGAGGGGGAGTTGACCGGGGTCAACAACCCTCCTAGACCAATCAAAAAATTCCAGGGTCAAAAACATTTGTAAAATAATTTAAAAATAGAAAATGATTTTATTAAAAAATATATTGAACATAAAAAATGTTTATTAATTTTCAAACTATTTTTTTAGTGATTTTTATTTATTTATATGGAAAATAAATTATGGTATATACAGTATATTTATTATATATAGGTATAAAATACCTAGGTATTTTATATTATTTTTTTTTATTTTCTTATTTTAGTACAAATAACCTAATTTTATAATATATTTATTTACAACATAAAATTAAAAGTATAAAATAATTTTTATTTTATTTTTATTGATTATTTACAAGTGTTAAATAAATAGGTATATGGTACTTATATACATGTAATATGTACAAGGGGCTAGAGAGAGAATTTTATTTTTGCTTTAATTTTATTTTTCTAATTTGTATTTTATTTTTAGAGAAATATACAAGGTAATAGAAATACATTTTTATTTTTATTTTGTGAAAATAAAATATATACAAATAAGAAGGAATATTCACAAGGTTGAATGGCCCTATCTCTACTTATTTTATTTGGCGATCAGGCCCATATTGGGCCCTCTCTTGGGTTTAGGTCACTCAATATTTATTCTAAATATTTCCATCTTTTTCTTTATTATTTATTCTTTTATTTTTGCACAAATACATGCTAATTATTAATATTTAACAAAAGCTTGCTTATTGGTAACTTGTTGTATTTACAACTATATACATGATGTTTTGCCAAGGTTTTTAGCTAAAATAAAAGAATAAAGAGTGATGAATGAGTATTCATCAGGAATTTATTTGTTACTTGTTAGCACATTTATTCTCTGGATTCTTTTTATTGCTCATATATTATGGAAAAAATAGGGACATTTCTTGGAAATAATTTGAGACTTATTGATCAATTACTCTATGAAATTCATGGGGCTTAAGGATTGAATTAAATTGCATCTTGCTTGGCTGACTCGTTTGCTTGTGTAAATATCTTTGCATTCATTCATTCATAATTTAAAATTCTAGAAAAATGCATTAATTTTTATTTTCAATCATTGAATTTATTTTCTTTCATTAAAAAATAAAAAAAACATTCATCATATTAGCTTCAAGTTCATTGTATCTTTTATTCAAAAATCCATAAAAAGTAAAATTCCAAAATCATTGATCTCTCGAAAACCTAATTCCAGGTTGTTTGAAATTTTAATACTAAACCCTCATATTACGTCCATGAGTTCAACCTTGGGACTTTCCCAAGTATAATAAATAATTGACCATACGGATTAATTTTCAGATATTATTTCTTGTGTGGTGATTTTTTTCTGACCGACTCTTTTTCACCTGCTACAAATGGCATAATTTCACATAATTAAGAGTGGTAAAGTGCGACGTGTTTCACTCCCATCCAAGTTAGCCACAGAAAAGATGAAGCATGCACTAGAAATGGAGAAACCTGAAAAGTCCCTGAAGAACCATCCTCCACTCCACAATAAAGGGCTGCAAAGCCACTAACAGTCAATCCCGTTGTAACCTTAGCCAACAATAATAGCAACCCACAACTCACTACCCCAAAAATGCCTCCTACTGCTTCAACCCCAACTGCATCCCCAATACTCTGTATGATTTTAAATTTTGATTTAGATAATGATATGAATTATCTTGATGCTTCTCCCCCCTCTCTATGCGCCATCACCTTAAGAACCCTAAAGTGCTCCTTGGACATGTTGTCGATTCTTTTTCTTTCCTTTGATAATTATGCTCAAAAGAGAAGTTATGTGAACCACGTGTGGGCCACTATCCCCTAATTTGCCGAGAAACACACTTCATGTTTGATCCAAAGCCCTTCTTGTTAACATATGGATATCAACATTCTTTCCTGGAACATCTTTGGGATCGACTCTCCCTGGAAAGTGGCTAGTCTGAAGAACCTATAAAGTAAATACCACGTTAACCTCCTAGTGATACAAGAAACTCACATTCTAGACATTGTTCCATGCACCAAATGTCCTTCACTCGACTTCCTTAATTAGCATACTAACACCATTTGCAAAACTTGGGGATCTTATCTATTTGGAATCTCACTCTCATCTCTTGTTGATCCATAATCAATTTTGATTTTTCAATCGTTCATGTCTTAACACGCATTCAAAGTAAGATACAGTTATGTCACAACAACATCTATGGGACACCACATAGAGATGATAAATCCGACTTCCTAAACCATATAACCAAACTCAACACCACCTACGAGCACCTAATCATAGCGTGAGATTTTAACCTTATTAGATATACAACCGATTCATCCTCCAAGGAAACAGTCTCTTCGTTTGATAAAAACTTCAATGAATGGTGCCACCATTTTGGTTTTGTTGACCTTTGAAGCACGAACTTATCATACACATGGATCAGTGAAGATAATGCAAGATGGGTAATCCCGAATCATAAATTCATAACCCCTTCCCTTTTGTCTATTTTACTAGAAATGACATCCACTGCCCTCTCAAAGACATTCTCTGACCATAAACCCATTATATTTTAGATAACCTCTTTGAAACATGTCAAACCCAGCTTCAAAATGGAAGGCTTCTAGTTTCAAAAACCTTCCTTTGAAAAAATGATCTAAAACTTTTGTTCGCAACATATCTCCGTCCACAACCCTTTCCAAATTTTCCATCTCATAATCAAAAAACTCAAGCCGACATTTTAACATGGAAGCGATAACACAAGAAACCTTTTGACGAAGCCTCTTCAAACCTCACAAGAAAGGTTAAAGAACTAGAAGAATCTCTACATGATACATCTCCTCCCACAAACATCTTCGAAGAACTACCTTCAAAGAACTACCTTCAAATAACTATCTAACCCTATAAGTAGCTTGACGATGCATGTGCCATTGAATTCCTGAGAACGAATCATAAAGCAAAATCGCATTGGTTGTGTGATGGAGATAGAAATAAAAACTCCTTCACCCGATCGCCTCAACTAGGAGAAGCAGGAATACAATCCTAGCATTATGAGATTTCGATGGCATTATACATGCAGACAACTTCTCCATTTCCTGCATAGCAATAGGCTACTATCAAAGGCTTTACTCCTCTACTCAGATAGAAATCACTCACACTTTCAAGTTTGACCCCTCTTTCATAGGCCAAATTTCAAATCTAAATGACCTGATTGCACCCACTACTGAGGAAGAATGTCAAGAACCATCCATAGACTTAAATCACTCAAAGCTTAGGTCTGGATGGGTGCATCCTTGGTTTTTTAAGAAGTTTTGGGATCTCATCTAGGGTGAGTTTATGGCCATGATCCATTGGTTCACTACACCTACCCTGGACTACAAGGAGTTAAGATTCATTAACAATTCCATAATCTCCCTAATTTACAAAAAAGGTGACACATGTTATGTAGCCAACCTTAGACCCACAAGCCTTATTAACCTACCCGTCAGGATTATCTCTAAAGTCCTCGCAAACCAATGGGCCCCTAAACTTGCCGACTTAATCCCTCCTTCCCAAAGGGCCTTCTTTAGGGTAGAGGGGCCTTCGATGCTTTTGTAATCACCTCTGAAATTGTTTCTTCCTTACATCGTGACGAATCTCCATTTCATCATCTTTATTCTTTCATTTTGGCCTTTAAACTCTAGCTAAATGCATTTAAATAGCATTAATTTGTACAAAATAACATTCATTATTTATTGTATAAATAATGTATAAAATACATTGTTTAAAGCCAAAATAAAAGAATAATAAAATAAAATAAAATAAAATGCCAAAGGTATTTTATGACTCTGAACCTCCAGACCTAGGCATCATGGTGATTGGGTCGACAAGGAATAAAGTAGGGGGAGATAAGGGCCAATAAATAAGTAAACCCTAAGTCATAAATGCCCAATAATACACTTTTGGGACCTATTTTATTCTTAAATATTTATACATCAAATCAATAAACTTTGTACATGAAGGTTGTAGATGAAAATACATAGAAAAATACAGAATTGATTTTACCTAAAAATAACACATATTGTGCATTTTATACTCTGAACTAAAATTGAAAATCCAAACTTCCTAGACCCATATATTCTCCATATAAACTCAAAATGCACCAAATCCAGGTTTTGGACCCCTATTGTATAATATACATGAATAAAATATTCATTTTATATATTTGTTTATATTTTTCATAATTTATATTTTTATAATGTTATAAATATTATTAATAGTAAATGTACATAATTCGAATAAGATAAAACTATTAAGAATAAACCAAAATAAAAAAATTATATAGAATACATAGATGAATTACATATATATACATATATATAATAAATACATCTATTTAGTTAAGTATCCAAATAACTTCAGAAAAATAAAATAAAAATATATTTATGCATATTTAAATAAGTTATAAATAAAAAAATTATAAGTATAAAATAATAAAATTTAAAAAAACAAAAGAAAATCAAAACATATAATATATAGGTAAATATACATATGATTATACATGTAAATATTACCTTATAATAAACCATCATGAAAAATAAATAAAATTATAAATTTAATACTACATAAAATAGGAAATATTTTTTTATGTTTTCATCAAAAATTAACAAAATCATTTATTATTTTCTATCTACTTAATAAAGCATTTCAGCCTTGGATTTTTCTAGTTGGTCCACGTGGACCAACCAGAATCAAACCCTAGTTGACCTGGGGTCAACTACCCCCTCTCTCCTTCTATAGTTTTGGACTTGCCATAACCCGATTTTCCTCCCTTTTTCCTTCTCAACTCAATCATAATCTGCCTTGACATGCTAAGCGAATTATGGAGATTTGATCTCCTTAATTAATGCCAAGGCTTGAGATCTTGCCAATCCTCATCGATTCGAGCAGAATCCAGGCCGCAATACCCCTCATTGTTTTTACTTTAAATAAACCTCCCTACCATTTGTTGAGGTTTGATCCCTCTTCTTCAAACTTTAGCCCCTCAGATCTGGTCCTGGAGCCCTGCCTTGGTGACAGCAAGTGAGTGCTACCGATCTGCAACGAGGAGAGCATGAGGAGGAGATGATCCAGCCATCTCCAACGAGCTCGCCATTACGAGGTCCCGCTCCTTGGATCAGCGAATTTGAGCCATCATCTCTCACTTCCAGGTAATATCCTTAGCTTAGTTTTTTATTATGCACTTAGTTTTTCATTTAGATCATTAGTTTAGGTTAAAATCCAATTTATGCATAAGACCTACAGCTTCGCTATAGGCTTATTTCATCCATGTTCCTGCTATCTTGCACCTCATATCATGCAAATCACCTTCCGTATCACATTCTCCATTTAATCGACTCATCCCCCCCCCCCATCGATTCAATTTAAATTGATGTGAATCGAAGCTTCCTCCATCGCCTTCACCTGAGCTTTACTGCCAACCAACTCCATGCAGCTCCAACTGCTCTTTTTAGGTTGAGGACATTCGCCTCAAGCCAAGCAACATTTTGCATGCAGGAACGAGCTGATGCGAGTCCCCTGGAGCCTATTTTGAGGTTCAGCTGCTTCTCCATGCCGAAGACCTTCGAGATTCCCACTGTTGGGACCTGGACCTGATCTGAGTTCATCAGCACCTGCGTAAGATCACCAGTAAGCTAACGAACCTCACAACATTGTTATCTATTGTCAGACGGAGGAGTATTTCACGATCGAAGCTTAGTGCTACCGCCTTTCTTCCCCATTCTTATAGAAGAGCAATGGTCTTCTGATTGAGAAGGAGCTCCAGATTATTTCGCAACCGTTGGATCAGCCACGAAGCGATGCATCCCACAGCCATCAGATCAAGTTAAGTGAGTCGATGTGGTGCCTCATCCACCGTTCCTCATTGTCGATTAAGGGGTAAATATCAGATGCCCCCCTCTGCCTTTTTATTTTTATTAGTTAGTCATGTAACTTCTCAAGTACGTTGAATATTTTGTGTGAAAATTGCACAGGACCCCTTGCTTTTTGTGTAATTACGTGTTAGTCCATACAACGAGGCACTAGTGGGCACCCACGAGTATTGGAAAAATTGCTAGGATACCCTCTCGGGTTCCTTTATTTGTATTTAGTCCATATTTTGTGTGTTTACATTTAAAACTTTTGGGTATTTTGCATTACACTTCCCTATATTTTATTTTAATTGCAAATCTATCCCTATTAGTTCAAGTATTTTTGTACTTATTTTCTATTTTCTGAAATATCATAAATACCCTTAAATTTATGAAAAAATAGGTGATTGTACATGCTTACTTGATCTTTCACAGTATAATTTTCATTTTGCATTTTCTACTATTTATTAAAAATCAAAAGGTGCATGTCAAAAATGTTTCAGATTATTATTATATTTTATACCTCTAGAGCATGGCCTAAGAAGTGTTGGAAAGAGATTATATGAAGGGATCTTAGTTTTTTGGATATAATCCTGAGATTGACCCAAGATAGATCTTAATGGAGGCAAAGAATCCATGTAGCCGACCCTACTTAATTTTGGGAAAAGGCTTTATTGTTGTTGTATACCTCCAGAGCAAAAATCCCTAAAAATAGAACAAGAAAATCACTAAAAACTAAAAGGCTCCAAAATTCATATAGAAATTATAGAAAATCTTTTAAAAATCCAAAATTATTTATTTTTATCTCTGAATTTTCTTTATAGTATATATTATCTACTAAAAATAGTTTTGGGAAAATTTGACTCTATTTAGTATTTTTAAATCTTCAAGACATTTGGCTTAATTAGAAGTCCCTTATTTTGTGTATTTAGGACTTTAAAAAAACCTAAAATTAGAAAAAAAATTTTGAAAAACCACAAAAATATTATAAAAATATAAAAATCGTAAAAATATTTTATTTTACATATTTTGGTTATTTTTAGTTGCATTTATAATTATATTACCCTATATTATATATATACATATGGTTATATAAATATATATCTAAATTATATATTAAAAAGAAAAGGAAATTAGAAATTAGAAAAATAAAAATATATAATAAATTTAAAAATGAAAAATGATCATTTTATTTAATTAAAATCACACACCTTGATTGATATTATGCATGCATAAACATACATACATATTAGTTATTTATATAAGTAATATACTTAGCTTACCACATGTTGCTTCCTGTGTTCGACCTCTACTCTGCTTGTCATTGTACACTTGTTTGTAGGGAATAATAACTTTGATTCAAACACTTGTTCTAGATAGCTTGATTTCTATATTATGTAGGTTGATTGTTGAATTTAGCTTGGGATTCGAGTGAGAAGTCATCTCAGCGACATTGCTCCCTCCTTGTGTTGAGTGAGTGGCTCTCTCCTCTTGACTCAAGCCATTTTCAAATGGCATCATTGTTGGGGAGCAATGTGTTGTAGAATTTTGTGTTGTACATACATTGCTCATTATTTCTCTTTTAATTTGCTTCTTATTCATGATAATTATTTGATCTATTCTAATCTAATTCTCTTTGTTGACTTTCTTGGGAGGGACCACGTGGCGATGACTGCTTCTTAGGAGGTGGATGTAACCGAGCAACACATGGATTGACTTTTTCTGCATAGAATAATTGGAGAGAGCAAGAGAAATACATAGAGAGAAGGAGAGGAGCAACTTGTCACTATTGATTTTTTTTGTTTTATTTTGTGAGTGGGTGTGTCATTTTTTTTCTATCTATCATTTGTTATAACTTGGACACTACTCTACAGAATGAGGTCCATTGCTCGGGTGTCTGTTCACCTGAGGGCCTCATCATGGATTTTCGTGTTTCCTGCCTTTATTTTAATTTTTCTCATGTTTTGAGCTTTCGGCCTATATTTTCATTTATTTATGTGTTTGGAGCCCCTAGATCTAGGCTTGCTTGCATTGGTAGCTAGGTCTAAACACCTAATAGAAGCATGTACCTATAGTGATATACATTTGAACTTAGGCAAATAATTAATTTGCAAATTCTAGTATTTTGGACCATGCGCCATAAGGGACTCCATACAATGCTTGCAGCACCCGTTGTGATGGGAACCGGGGAGTCCCCAAGATCAGACACTTAAGGTCCATTTTTGAGTTATTTGCATTTTGTTCTTCTTGATAATAACAAGTATAGTTTAGGAAGGTTTCATCGCTTGCATATTGACATATAGTGTAATATTTCAATTCTGTCTTGCATCCTGCATGGAGAGAGTTGGGATGCACTGTGAGTCTTCTTACTTCGCTTGCATCACTTTATACGAGAATGAGATTTCTACTTTTGTATCCACTTGCATTTCATTTCTATTCTCTCCCCCATGTTTATATCACATTTAGGATTAAAAGAAAATATAAAAAAAAATCATTAGGTGGATTTCTTTGAAAATACCCAAAAAGTAAAAACCCGGAAAAATCTAAAACTAGGGGACTGTTAAATAAAATCTGACCTTAATTAATATCGTATTGGACATCCTTGTTTTTGGGTTCATAAAGGTCCCATTGCTTTCAGGTGCATTCCAGATTGAGCGAGGTACGACCCTAAGGATAGAGCCCAAATCTTGATTGGTGGCACTCTGATTATCACCTGGGACGGTGAAGTATCGGTGCTTCTATCATACTTGACCAAGTAGGGCCTTGTCATCGACGATGTTCCCGCCTTGTGTGGAATACGACTTCGTATGAAGTACTGAGTTTTGGCCATGCCCTCACGTATGTGTCTGTCTCATCGGTTTGTGTTCTAGTACCTTACTTGCGAGGGAAGTCGTGGTTTCGCCTATTGGTTGTTTCTCTATTCTTTAGCTGAATTGCCCCCCCAAGCACGAGATCAAAGACCTTTCAGTTCACAGATCACATGTTATAAAAAAGGTTGAAGAAGTACGAGATTCTTGCCTAGCAGTACACATGCTCCTATAGGGTTAGCGTACTTAAGGACTTGTTATAAGATTTGCATGCAACATGACCATAAATTGAATAGATAAAATTAGCCGAACTCTCACGGCTTCACTTGGCTTGTGTTGGTGAAATCAAAACTTTCTTAGTGTTTGCTTGATTAGAATTAAGGTCCAAAATCAAAGTCCTGCGCACTTATGCACATTTTGCAAGTATTTTTTTCTTTTTTTATCTTATTTGACTCCGCTCGCTTTTGAGTCATTCTATTAATTTGCACTCCTTTTATTTCTTATTTACCTCCATATCATTCCTCCCATTCTTGATTTCATCATTCATCTTCGAGATGGGGACTCGTAGATGGCTTGGTTAGGACTTCGCTGACACCCACATCGATTCCATGTACTCGCCTTCTCTCCAATAATTCAGGACGATTCCCGAGAATATAGTTCAGACTCTATAAACAGCTCTCCAGACTCCCTGTCTCCCTGAAATCTACCCATTTTGGATGGAAATTGATTTCACTTCTTACACCTCTACATCCTTAATATTGATATGGAGAGAGGATGTAGCAGTCCCATATCAATATTGTAATTTACTTTAGAGGACACTACTCTTGCAGAGGATTGCCAACGCATAGATGAGACACAGTCTCTTGATCTCGAGAGCGTTTATTTTGATACCCATGACGTTTATTTTGATACCCATGATATCCTACACGAGGATGGATAGATCACATAGTACCTAGTTATTCAAATGATTATTCACATGCAGACACATAGATCACATTAGAGCCGGATGAGCAATCAGTTGCAGTAGACATCTCAGTGTTGTAGATTTAGAATACACATATTTCAGCATGAGAGCCAGTTGATTACATTTCAGAGATTATTCGATCTATTCAGCATAGAGAGTCGGATGGTGGGATTGATACACGTAGATACACCTTCCATAGTCCGACTCCAGAGATGCATATTTTAGTAGAGAGACCTATACCACACACAACGGTCATTCACAGAGACAGCTCTACTTGTTCAACCATTGATCAATGCACACTTGTAGAGCAGATGATTCTGTACAAACCAGGTTGAGGTGATGTACTTTATATAAGATGCATGACTACTCTTTCACTTCCTTTCATCCTATATAGAGACTTGTGGACCTTTCAATTTTTGGAGTACAACACCCACTCGTATATTCTTTGTAGTCCCCAATTGTCCCCATTGTTTGCTCATCTTATATACTTAGGATACTAGATCCTAAGTATGGGGGGGCTGATTGCCCATTGATTCTCATTTTTTATTTTGTTCTTTTTACTTTTCTCTTGTCTTCCTTTGTTTTACACTAATCACTAGTGCATGATTTTTGGCCACATTCTTTTCTATACTTAGGATGCCTTATCCTAAGTATAGGGGGGACCGAGTGATTTCGTTTTTCTCTCTTTCTTTTGTTCCTTCATTTGTATATTCCTTTTCCCTAGTCACCTCATTTTTGTCTTCTACTATACTTACGACGACCTGGTCGTAAGTAGGGGGTCAACTGACTTCTATTCATTCTATTCTTTTCCACCCACTTTTACTTAGCACGAGTTATATCCTCCTTTTTCTCTTTTGATGCTACGAGGACATAACATAAGCTAAGTATAGGGGATGTGTATATATCGTAAATATACTTTTATCCATAAATCATACTTTTATGTATTTTCTATATCTATAAAGCCATAAAAAGTGAGTAAGGGTTAATTTAAAATCTATTTATTTGTTTATTATTTATAAAATCCTTATAAATAAGTAAATTCTATTAAATTTCTTATTAAATTATTAACTTAAAATTTGTATTTAAAATATGTATTTAACATGTATAATACTTATATAAAATCCTATTTATTAAAATATGTGTAAAAATCATTTAATATTTGTAAATTTCTTTGTATATAAAATTTGTAAAATTCATTAGTTATTTAGTCTAAACAAATTATTTTTAATTTATTTTTCAAAATTCTTGTACATATACTTGTGTATAAAAATTGAAAAATCCATGAAAAAATACAAGGTCCTAAAATTCATAAAGATTACGAAAGTTTTAAAATCCATAAAAATGAGTATAATTCAGAAAAAAGAATACTTCACAAAACATGGTTGCATTTGCATGTGCATTTCTCAGAATAAATTTGATTTCTCGAACTAAAGATTTGGAATAGTCTAAAGATGAAGCTTGATTATGACCTTTAACTTTCATTGTAAGAAGTTTATTTAGGAAACTAGAATTTAGACTCTTCAGATCTTTGACTTAAATCATCGGGTTCCATGAGACCATGTTTAGGAAGTCACTTAAACTTTCCTAAGTTGAACACTTGGTGTCATATGTTTAACTCTTCATCAGTGAACCAATTTTGGACACATGTACTTAGCTCGACTTGCATGGGGTTGTGAAGGGCAGTTCATTTTAGTGGTGCATTTTCATCCTTGTCTAGTGGTGTGGACGTCTAAAAGATGGGAGTTGTGGGTTTGAAATAATACTTCAGATGAGGGAAGGATCTACTGGCACAATTTTTTTCAAGACCTTAAAATATGGGCAGAAATAAAAAAAACCCTATAACCATCTAGGCACAAAAATATTGATGTAGTGAAAGCAACATTACAAAAGTTAATCCAAAAAGAAGCCACAAAATACCAAATATGACCACAATAGTCCAAGAGTCCAAAAACCCTGCACATCTTAGTAGAAACTCCGCTACACTTGTTGGGCTTCTCAAGGAGAAGTGACTACACTAGTCACACTCCAGCTCTCTTCCCATTCTTCTGCATTCTCTACACAACACGAGCAGACCTTAGAAGGAAATACCCCCATCCTCGAGGGAAAGAGTAGCTGGATGAGGAACCAATGGGAGTGTATTATTGGGATGGGTGGTTTCTTCACTTCTTTAAGCAGGAAGAGCTAACACTATTGACACACTGTACAAATTGAATTCAAGTTGATAGAGTTAGCGATATGGATAAGTGGATCTGAGCTGGTTATTTAGGTGAACCTAAATAAGTATTTGTAGAACATTAAGGTTGTTGAGATTAAAATCCTAATCCTAGTTAAGGCTCCTTACAAAATGCTTGTTTTAGGCTCGACCAAGCTCTATCCTTTGTTTGTTCTCATGAATTGGTTTAGGAAAATAAATTCATTCTAACTTGCTTTTTTTCCCTTATTTTTCAAATAAGTGTTTGCTAAGGGACTAGCAATGTTTAAGTATAGGGGGTTGATTAATCCATGATTCATTAACATTCTTTCTGCATTTTATCTTCAAACCCTTAACAAATACATGTAAATATCCATTAATTTCCATTTCTTACCAAAACTTCATTCATGAATAAAAATGAATTTTTATGCATTAAAATCATGTAAATAAATAAAAGAATAAAAGAAAGAAAATAAAAGACAGATTGTTAATATGTATATATGCAAGTGTAATTTACCCAACTCACATGGGGACCCACGTAAGCTGAGCTGGCATGACTCATTTGCAATATACAAATAATATAGGGGCTTTAATGCAATTGTTTCATTACTTTTTTAAATAATAAAATATTTACAGTACTTTTAAATATTAAAAAAAGATGGACTTACCCACTTACGTGTCGTTTTATCGGGTCGTCGCTTACTTAACACGTGGAAGATTGCATGGTAGAGGGACATAATGCATTGCCAAAACTCCAATGGCCAAGATTAACCTGGCATTTGTTCTTCATCGGATGACTAGGAGGCGTGGTGGATGAACTACCCAGGTTCAAGGCTTGGGCGTACTCCGATCGACAGTTCCCGGTGACTCACGCAGATGTTGTTCGATCCGATGGTGGTCAGAAGTTGCTGGAGCGCCTCTGCAGGTGCTAGTGGTCTCTGATGGGCTCGAGGTTGCACGTAGCTCAATCTGGAAGCGCCTTTAGCTCTAGTAACATGGGGCTCGTTCAAGTTCTTCAATTGCTCTATAATGGTCCGCAAACCCCAAGACTTGCACAAAATGAATCACCGGCTCGAGGGTGTCGTCCTCGACCGGGTATTGAAGCTGGGGCAAAGGGGGACAAGATGGCGGAAGAGCTCTGGTGTAGCGGAGGGGAGGCTCGTTTCACCGGATCCAAGTGAGATCCGGGTTGTAAAATGAGGGTTTTGCACAGGAAACGAAGGGGAACGATGTGGGGTGCATGGAATTCGAACGAGGATTTGGTCGAGAGGCGACGAATTTGGCATGGAGCTCAGGCTCCATGTCAAATTGGGGATCCTCAAATTATCCTAATGTAACAGTTAAAACATGAAACTACTACTTAGAAACAGAAATAGAAACTAGAATTTAGGGGTGTTCGTATGATGAAGAGGCTGAATCAGCTGAAGGGACTTCGACGGTGAGTGGATCTCTCTCCGACAAGGCACTTCCTCGCTACCAAATGTCGGCCTTCAGCCGTTGTCACCAGCTGGAGGTCTTTAGGGGTGTTCGGAGGGGATAAGAGAAATGCTAGGAGGGATCAAACAACAATCGAAGATTATGGAGGTGTTTTATAAACAAGTGAACGACGAAGTTCGAGGAGCATAGGCATGCGAAGGACGAAGGGTAGGTGGGCAGGGCATGCTTGGCGAAAGTGGTCAAGGTACTGATTATGGAAGGTGAAGGGCTTGAGGGTGCACGAGGTATGGAGGTTGAGTAGGAAAATGGAGAAGAGCATCCTCCCGTGAGTTATGACAAAAGTCAGAACCTAGGGAGAGCAGTTGACTGCCTGGTCAACAAGGGAAGGGTCTTGGTTGGTCCACATGGACCAACCAAGAAATACAAAAGTAAAAGTGGTTTATAAATTCAATAATAAATACAATATGAATTTAATTAATTTATGGTTATAAAATAAAAAATGTTTCTAAACTCATTTAGTACTTTATACATATATTTATTTATTTTTCGAAGTTATTTATTGTAAGTTATTATTTACATGTTTATACATAAGTAAATTGACTTGTATTTTACTTATTTCTTTTTAATTCATATATTATATTTTATTAATATTTACAAGTATATTATATAATTTTAATTTATTTGATTGCATATTTAAGTATTTTTGTTATATTTTATGAGTTTATTTATACACTTAATTAGTTATGTACATGTTCTTTATAGGTCCATACAAGCATGTTTCATCTGTATATCCAAGAGATTGAATTTATTTACAATTTTATTAAAAAATAAAGAATTTGAAAAATATAATAAATAAATATATTGAATATAATATACATGTATATTGCATGATATATGCCCAAAACCTATTTTTGCATATTAAATCCAAATTGAATGAAACCACTTTTATTAAAATAGTTTAATAAAAGTTATATATAATTAAAGATGATTTTGGTCCATTTTGACATAATATGGAGAAGATACATGTATGTGAAGTCTTTATTCTGACTTTTTATTTTATATGTCTCAAGGACACTGTATATTATTTTTCTATAAACACAATTTTGTATTTTTTCTTTGTATTTTTATCTACAATAACCATGTTAAGGGTTTTATTATTTAAGGTGTAGAAATAAATAATATAAAATAAGTCCGAAAAATTAATTATAGATGAATTAAAATTAGAGTTTTATATATGGTTTTCTATGTATTTTTGTACAGTTCTTCTACCCTATCTCCCCCTACTTTATTCCTTGTCGATCAGGTCATCATGATGGCTGGGTCTTGAGGTTTAGGATCGCTAAACAACAATGGTGTTTCATTTCATCCTTTATTATTTTATTTTATAATTAAATACAATGAAATACAATATTTTATACATTTTTTTACAAATTAAAGAGTGTTTATTTTGGAAATTTAATGAATTGTATATGCATTTATCTAGAGATTTAAGGTCAAAATGAAAGAATAAAGGTGATGAGATGGAGATTCATCGGGTCTACATCTCCATGGGTAACTGTTTCAATAATGTCAAATGATTCAACCAATTATTGATCAATTTTAGTTATTTTGGCTGATTTGTATTTTATAAGTAAAAATAGGATAATTAAATTGTTTTTCTCTAATTCTTAGTTTAACTGATTTAACCTGATGGTTTGATTTGATTTGAAGAACATGTAACTTTTAACTCATTGGATCATCACTGCAGGTCACCCCATCGTTGCCTCCCTCGGGCTCCAGTCCCCTTCCTCAACTTGATTGAATCCTCACCTTTCGCGTCCTCCCTATTAAAGACTTCCTTTACCTCCCCTCGTCCTCTCTTCTCCTTCCGAAACCCCCGCGTTATGGTTAGGGTTTCTTCCCGTGCCTCCTCCTTACGATCTCTAGTGCTTCCGCTCTCCCAAGAATCCACCTTTCACCCTCCGTGGTCTCCGACAGGCATCGCTTGATATGGATCGTAAGAGGGGGAGGCCTGACGGCGCTTCCAATGGTAATGGCGTGGGCTCCAAGAGAACTCGAGGTATGTGTGCTTCATCTTCCTCGAGTATAGCTTTGTTTGGCATGGGCATTTACGTTGGGATCTCATAGTTTTAGGTTTTGAACTTTTCTGTTGTTTAGATATAGTATTGTACAATAGGGTTTGTTTTACATCAGTTGGTCTGAGACAGGTTTGATTCATCAATGCGCAAAAGTTTGATTTTATGTGGATAATGCTAATAGTAAAAAGCAGTTACTTTTCAGATTTTTTAACTCAAAAGTATAATTCACGTACTGAAAAGCATCGAAAGATTTATGATAGATATTGGCGATAAGTCTAATTTCAGTATTGAAGGGAAAGATTAATTCACAATCTTTAAGGAAGCTCTATTGTGTTGGAATAACTTCTCACTGAATCACAAATTTCTGATGGGAAAGTTGTAATATCAGAAATCTTTCTGAAATATCAATGGTATCTTCAGACCTTGATGCAGTGTGAGATGGACAAATAGGGCCGCAATTTTTATTCGTTAAATTTATTTACGTTTATTTTGAGTTGTCGTAATTTTAGTCAAATAAAAGAGATCGCTTGTGATCTCAAAAGTAGTTAGTTTAATTTGAATTACAAAATTAGTTAGTTAGTCGGTTAGAGTCAAATTAGGATAATTAGTTTGAATTTGAATTTCAGTTTCTATTTTTGTAACCACATCCCTCCTATTAAAAGGATGATAGGCTATTGTTTTAGACAGTTTTATTCAGTTGATATGAAAAACTGAGATTTATCTCTCTCCCTCTCTAGTCTCTCTCCTTCCCAACGTGGTCTTCACATTTCTCTCCTCTAAACCCCTCGTTTTCCCTACGAGCTTTCTCCCCTTCCCCCTCCAAATTATTCTTCCACCAAAAATACACAAAAAAATTATTTTTCGCCATCGCCCAATTTTCATTTCTGCATCAATTGGTATCAGAGCAAGGCCTACAGATCGTCCTCACGATCTGACGATCCGTCTAGATATTCGTGCCGACATGCGACGAAACACCATCATTCGTCGGAGTGGAAACGACGAGCTGAGGAAGCGTACAACAAGGAGATGGACGCATGGCGTGATTTCTAGTCCAAATGTCAAGATTACGAGGCAAAATGTCGAGATTTACAGTCCCAATATCAGGATTTCCAGTCCGAATGGCGAGAGATGATGGCTAATTTCGAGACTACGTGCGGCCTATCAAAATCTTCCGCTACCAAAGCCGCTGTCCAGAGTTTCGACGAAGAAAAACTCGCCATCGATGATGATTTACTCGCTGTCCAGCCCATTTCGGAGGAAAAAGAGGTCGTCGCCAATGATTTATTCACTGTCCAGCCCATTCCGAAAGTAAAAAGTGCTGATCCGATTGCTGTGCAGGTATTTTCAGACTCGCAAAAGCTGCTGGAGTCGATTTCAGCCCATCCGTGGCCCTCTCGCGGACTTCCTCCACCACCTTTGCACCTTTGGCGCCATCCCCGATCACCTCAACACCCCTTCCAGCCCCGGAATCAACCCCTTTCGCCATCCCTGCAACCCCTGCACTTCCAGAAAAGGCCCCAGCCCCAGCACCCCTTGCAGTACAGCCCCCAGCCCTCGCGCCCATTTTCCCCACCCCTACATCCCCTACGACACTTGCACCCCTAACCACAGCCCCACCATCGCTGCCTCCCCCTACCCCCGCAACCCCAACACCCCTAGCAAATACCCCTCCCCTCGCGACAACGCTTCCCCGAACCCCCTCCACCTCCCCCTGGTGCCATCGCCAACCCCTTACCCGCAGGCCCCCTCCGTGATTCCAACGCCCCCGCCTCCAGCCCCCATTCTCGCGCTCCCCCTCCACCAGGCTAATAACCATGTGGTAGTTCCCCTCCGCCAATGCAGACATGGCACTTCCGCCCCTTCCCTCTACCCAACAACAGCGCCATCCGCTCCAAAGTATTTTTGGACCGAGCCAAGTCTGAGCCCGGTCCAAAGTATTTTTGGGCCGACATTTTACACCCAGGCCCAACCCAATCCTCTACTAAGCTTGGGCTAGGCCGGGCTTTTTGGGCTGGGCTTCAGGCTGGGCCGGGCCGGTCCAGCTCAATGCCCATCCCTAACTGGCACCATTTATTTTTGGGATTTTTACCCGGCAGACCCTATAATCTTTTATAATTACCTCTACGACCTTTGAAACATCGTAATTTCTCCCCTGACACTGTAAAATTGCTAACCCTTATCCTACAGACCCTACGATTAAGCCCTGTTAATTTACCCGTTAAACTTAACCAGATTCCGTCATGTTCCCTTATACTATACCCATTTTGTTTATTAAATTTACAATGAGTGCCACTCTCCCCCACCCCACCCCGACCCCGCCACACCCGAGCCCCCCACCCCCGGCGCTATGTAGGAACCCTATCCCGGCCGAGGAAGACTCCCCCCCTCCCTCGCGTGCTGTCGACGAAGATCCCCCGGCCGCTGCTGCTTCCCCCCCCCCACCCCCCCCCCCCCCACCCCCGAACGCCCCCCGCACGATGGAGCCCCCTGCTCCCCCCTCCCCCGCGCGATGGAGCCCCCTGTACCCCTCCCTCGCGAGCCACCCCCCACCCTCGCGTGGCCTCCCACCCCCGGCTGCTGCTGCTTCCTCCCACCCTCCCGGCCGCGCGATGGGACTCCCCCCCCCCTCGAGTGTCGATGATGGAGGATCCCCCGGCCGCCCCACGCGCGATGGAGCCCCCCCACCCCCGGCGCGATGGAGCCCCCTGCTCCCCCCTCCCCCCACGAGCCACACCCCTCCCACCTCCCACCCGCGTGTGACCTCCCGGCAGCCCCCCGCGCGATGGAACCTCTCCCACCCCCGGTGCGATGGAGTCCCCTACTTCCCCACCCCCCCACACCCCCCAGCCGCGCGTGATGGAGAGCCCCCACCCCCCGGATGCTGCTGCTTCCTCCCAACCCCCGCCGCGATGGAGCCCCCTGGCCGGCGCCGCCGACGATGGAGGCCTTCCCCTACAACCGATGCTTCGGCCCCCCCACAAGAATGTCTGCTTGATTTTCTTTCCTATTATTTTTTTTATTTTGGCTAATCCTAACCGTTCAATGGTAAAGTGGTTAGATTAACTCAGGACTAACTCAAGTATTTGACTCAAATATAGTTAAAATTGACGGCAGGGTTTGTTGGGTAAGACGGAGCAAGTTTACAAGGTCGGGGGAGGAATTACGATGTTTCAAAGGTCGTAGAGGTAATTACAAAAGAGTATAGGGTCTGCCGGGTAAAAATCCCTTTATTTTTTTAAATTGGACAGCTATTTTCTAGCAATATTCAACAGTGATCACTATTATTGTTTGCTATACTACGTTTCATCTGGACATGTCAATTTTAATATTGTATAGTTATCTGTCTTACTGTATTTCACACCGTTAGTTCTTTAGTTGTTTATGTCAAGTAGCTCTAGGATGAAGCACATCTGTCAAAGATGCATGTTTAAGTAATAGAGAGTTAATACATCTGGGCAGAGGACTTGTTTTGTGGATTTGGTTATAATGTTTATTTCACCTGTGTGGTTGTAATCATGTTATAATTAGCAAGTGCCAATGCTTGCAAAAGAAAAATGAGATGGAGGAAGAGTAGAGAATGATTATTTCAATATCCATGCGTTTTATGTATTAATTCTAGGGCTACAAGATCGTGGAGATTGGGCTGAAAATTTTGCTGGGCTGAAGGAAACTATGTAGAATATGTAACTCCTTGATTTGAGCTTGGATTGGGTGGTAGGTGCTATTGAGGGGTGGGGATGGTGGCACCCAGTCGAAGTTTTTTGGACGTTTTATTTATTTTGTGTGTTTGCGTGGTGGTTGCGGGTATACCAAGTCAAAGTATAATGAACCTTTTAGCTATTCTATCATTGTTTTAGTCTTGAGTTTATTCCCTGGTAGTTTTCGAGTTGCATGTATGTATGAAATGGAGATAGGTCTAGGTTTACCATGTCTTTTATTTAATTTTAAAGTTTGGATATGTAAAAATATTGTAAGAATATTAACAACTGCAAACCACATGTCCATAAATATCAAGGTTTTAAAAACCGAACCAA